>OY728148.1:1878117242-1879317242 GCA_963277665.1 Viscum album | reverse complement strand
ATGAATAATTCATCATAAATTTCAATTAATTTAAATGTATGAACATTACATTTAAATCTCATGATCTGTATCATTTCTAGCTTCACCTTATTATTCCATTCATTGATATTTCTAGTTTTATCCAAAATGTAAATGGTTTTATTAATCCCTATAACATTTATAACTTCCTTCATCGATAATAATAAATGTAAATATTTTATTTCATGACAACTATTGTATGTATTCCTTTAATCTATTAACGACAATGAATCATTTTCATCATGAAGTAGATAACGATATGTTTAAGACCCAATAACATCCAAATTAATTCATAAAAGTTAGGTAAATATCCTTTCCATCCTTATATGATTATTTTTTCAATAAAAAGTTAGAATCCAATTTATATATACTAAATTATGAATTTACATGATATACACTAAACATTCAATAATTCTTACATTTAATTAAGAGATACTAATTCTCAAACATCAAAAAATGAATCACCAATGAGGGGACCCTATGTTTTGATAAAACTTGAAAATTACACTCCAAGATTAGTATGGAACTATTGAGAGCTAGGTGAAGAAGTGTGTTTTGTAGTTCCTTGAAACCTATGTCATAGATTTAAGAATCACTGTATCCAGGTGGTTTCCATTAGATTTATTCATGAAACAAGAATCTTCCAATAGTTTTTTATCCAAAAGGGGAAATTCTTTCCAAAGGCATGAATTCATTATGTTTTGAACTTTAATAAACAATAAAACGTGCATTGGTCAAGAGGATGGGAGGTCGGACTCATCACACTCTTTTTTTTAGGGAATTATTGACTACTTTAGGACTCTCTTTGTAATATTAAAGTCTTTTCATGAATACTTATTAATTCAAAAATTATATCATAACTATCCCTTGGAATTTTCAATCACTTATTAAAATGTGTAAAATTTTTGTATCATCCCTTTGCATTCGCGGTTCTTAATCAATGGAAACATATGTATGTATTAAAGGTTTTCCATAGATGGTATCCTCTAATATACCAATTAGATATTCGATTAATAATCATTTTGATGATACATGTTTTTAAGCCACTCAATGGAGAACTCTGGAATTTATTGTCATGCAGGGAGAAGAATGTTTTTTTAATCATGGGATCATGGTCTTAAAATGAGCTACCTAATTATCCTTTTGAAAGGAATTAGAACCCTCATAGTTTGATGATATTTAGTAGGACGTATCATTGATTTTTATGTCATGTGATAAGGACATCTAAGTGGAAGGTTCTTAGTTGAAACTTAGTGTGAGACTTACGATAAATCAACCCAAGGAACTTCGAAGGGATATAGGTTTCCAACTAAGATCAGATCCTGTTAAGAATATGGCCTGAAGTAAACATGGTTGATTTAAAATGATGGATTTGATCCTCAATGAGGCTTCCTACGTATCCCATATGGATGGGAATCAAATCCCACATAGTTCGATATGTCTCGTAGGAGAGAATGGTCCTTTGAGGGAGATGAGTTTGGGATTCCATTCAGAAAACAGATGCCTTGATGATTTTTGGATTGTATTAGGGTCTTATTTCCTAATGAGGATGCCCATATTGGGGGAATTAGGGATGTAGTCTTCAGGATGATATCCAATGATCTCAGGCTCTGAAAAAGAGTCCAACGTATCCTGATTAGAACAAGAATCAGAGTTCTCATAGTTACTTCCAATGAGTGTTTTTGAACATGTTGTAACCATCACCTATCTCTAAGGCCATGTGAGTCATGCTCGACGTGAGAAACAAGAGGATGTGAAAGGATCAGCAATGAAACATTAGACTTTAATATTTTTCCTCCATGCTGATGGAAGAGTGCATGTCAACCGTGGATGTGGGTGAGTGGACGAACCTTCCCTCTATTCTATTTAAATTTGGACAACGGTCCAATGTAAGAAAGTAGGGGAGTAGGTGAATGGATTATACCAGGATGGATTCCCATAAATTGGTTCTAGTAGTGGAGGGAGACATCACATGTACTTTCATAGAATTGAAAGTGTGAAGTATACCTTTGTAATTGGAGACATGAAGTTATCGGTTGCCTTTTTGAGAAGGGAGACGCTGGTAACCAACCCTCCTCCAAACTGGAAGCTTCCCAACACTATTTCTTGGAGAAAGGTCCATGTGACTGTGGATATTAAATCCCACAAACATCCCTTGAATCAGAACCCCATTGTGAAAAAATTTCGGTAATCCTTTGACTATGGAAATAGAAACCCAACTATGAGACACATTGATGTGCCTTTCTGAAAGGTTTGAGAATTCAAGAAGTTTTGGTGGAGGCTTCAACTTAGTCCCTTTTAGATAAGGGGACCAAGGAAGGAGATACCCTGCCATGAATGGATTTTAAAAGAGGTTACTAGATCTGCTCACATAGGTACCTCGTGAAATTATGCCACGTAGGTACCCCTTGGTGCTTGTATCGCGCAGTTATACAACGCAGCTATGTTATGAAGCTATGTCATGCAGGTATACCGCGTAGCTATGGCATGTATGTATACCATGTAGGTAAGGATGATGACAGAAGAATGTGAATAACTTCAAAACATTCCTATACTATTTAATTATCTCTCCTCTCATTGTTTAGAGAGCTACCTAAGACAATTTGAGGGATATATGATAAAGATATATGCAATGGGAGCTTCAGTGAGTCTTTCATTTTTTTCATCCTATGAAATGGGGAGCCCAAGGGTCCTATTTATCGGCCAGGATTGGAGCTGGTCGAAAGGATTTTGTCCTTGTAGGAACTCTATATAAGTATTCTATGTAGGGGTATAGAAGTTATTCTTCGATGTAGGTCCTCCACGCAGGTCCTCCGCATAGTTCCTCCTTGTAGGTCCTCCACGTAGGCCCCACACGTAGGTCCCTTTGTGAAATTTTATCTATCTTTTCAGTGCCATAACTTTTGAGCTGTATGCTTGTTTGGGTTCCACAACCAGTCATATCGAAGGTCCTGAAGAGATATACTCTTCTTGATATGGTAAATACACCAAATCTTCATAGATGAAACTCTAAAATGGAATTTTAATGTGTCGAAACCTTTTCATCATCGATATTAGAAATCCACTACCTACTTATGGATGGGATATAATTAATCATATCAATCGGACATGGATTATTATTTTGGTACATTGAAATCTAGCCTGAATCTTCTTACTTAATGCTGAAAAAACATCTTTACCCATACATAACACATTTTTATAACTATGTGAGAATCATATTTCACACTATGAAATAGTGAATGGAACACATTGCCTGGTGTCAATAGAATACCCCCCCCTTAGAATTTGATTCATTCAAAAAATAATAATAATTTTCTAAGGTAGTGTTAGGTTACTTTGATGCATTGCAATATCATTTGGTCAGATTTGGAGATATGTGAAGTTCGGAAGGATTCTCAAATTTTTCCGTAATTCATGGGGCATAGAGAGCATAGTATTAATGTTGATAGGTTCATATGGAAAACCCTACATTATTACCTAAACCATACAAAAAATGTAAGTTTAATGAGCATAGACATCGATTTTTTTTATATTTTCTTATGCTGTTTTCTAATCTGGTGAGTACCATTTCTCTAGTTGTTAGTAATTTAGAGTCATTCGTGTTGGACTATAAAGGGATAATATTCAGGGTTGAATAGCATTGGCCATAAATATGGAAATTAGTTAATAAACATGACTTTGTGGCTAAGAATTTCTTAAATATTCTATAAACATTTCCAAGGGGAATCTTGTGTAATGATTTTTTATGGTAACCAAATCTAAAACCTGTATCAATATAAGGGGTGTATTTACAAGGAACGATGTTACAATTATTTAACAAACCAATTATGGGGGACATGTTATATATGGTCAACAGGGGTATGTGCTCTATAGCCAAATAGTAGTATATTTTGACTAAAAGGCCTGTTATGTAGGAAACTTATGAAGGGCCACCTAAAAGAATGTTCTACATAGTCAAGAAAAATAGTTCTATAAGAATTAAACATTTTTTGTCGATATACTAAGGAAAATATTATTTCGATGACTTAAGACCATAGTAGGTGGTTTTCCTAAGGAAATGAATTTTATGATTGAAAAAGGTTTATTTTAGACCAACTTAAGTCAGAAATCGGAACACTATTTTTTATACAAATTTAGTGTATGAGTAGTAGTTAAAAATGTTTTAGAAAAAGAAATTTATGATATCATACTATGGAGTTTTAAGTCATGAATTGAGGAAAATTGTACTGTGTAGTTTTAAGTCATGTAGTGAGAAAATTGGTACTTTGTAGTTTTAATTCATGCAGTGAGAACATTTTGCCTCATTAATTTAAGGTCATTAGCTTTGACCAAAATTACGAAACTCTACAAATTTCTTGAAAATTTGTTTGGAAATATACTATCATATTCAGGTATTAAATGGAAAATTGTAAAATGTTATTTTAGAATTTCTGAAACCGATGAATGGTATGGGAAAAGGGATAGAAGCATTAGAGGAAATCTGTTCTTGGAACAAAGTTACCATTACTTGACAAAACCGTTGTGGGGGATATATTATGCAGGGCCAATTGATGAATATTTTTCATAGACAAATAGTTGTATCATTTGACTAATAGTTCTGTTATGTAGGAAACATAAGCAAGGTCGCCTAAGGGAACATTCTACATAGTTAGGAAAAAAGAGTTCTCAGAAGTTTGATATTCTATTGCTAAAATTCAAATAATGTTTATTGAGATTCAAATTTCACATAGCATAGAGTTTGTCTTATGGAGAAATGTACCAGAACATGGAAAGGGTATTTCTAACCTAGAGTTTCCAAAGAATCAGAGAAATAAGACTTCTATGAAGATATGACAGAAACGTAAAAGATATGGTGTCAAAGTTTTAGATCATACAACTAGGACCAAAAATGTAAACAATATATGATATGTGGCCAAGTGATTTCAGCGTTATTCTCTAGTGCATCAAACACATGGTGAAGAATATTTTTAAACCATGGTATTTAAGATCTTCATACTGTGATAAAGATAATGGGAAAAGTATACTTGAATGAGTTTTTTAAAATATAGATTCTTATATATTGTCATCAAGGATTAAAGGGGTCAAAGATATTATAACCATGAAATAAATTACCATTATTTGATAAACTCGTTATGGGGGATTTATTATGTAGGGCCAATTGGGGAACATTCTAAATATCCATATAATGGCATCTTTTGGCTAACATGACTATTATGTATGCAACTTATTCAAGGCCTCCTAGGGGAATATGCTGCATAGTCAGTAAAAAGAGCTCTTTAAATGTTAACATCTTTGTCACAATAAACCATAAGGAAGATTATGAGAATATGGAAATATTCACGATTAAGAGTGTGGAATGTGGAAGGAGGAATTTGTTTAACTCAAATGAGTGAATATTGAATCAATATTTTTTACGAGTTTTCTTTCCTTTAGATAGATCTAACTCCTATGTAAAATTTATACTTTCTTTGTTTCCTTTAAATGAATATGGTGATGTGCAGTTTTAAGTAATGTTGTGAGGACATTATACTTTTTAGTTTTAAGTCATGTATTAAGGAAAATATATTATGATGTTTTAAGTCATGTAGTAAATACATTATTAACCTCATATAAAATTAAAACACCTTATATAAAGAATCCATTTACTCAATTCTTAATCCCATGTGAGATATGCTCGGTGTGAGAAACAAGGAGTAGTAAGGTTTTCTTTTATAATGCAAAGGTTATGAAAATAATGAATAGGGTTATTATATTTTCATTTAGTGTAACGTCATGTGGTAAGGAAGATAATGAACAGATATTAAAGGAAAGACATACTATAACTGGATTCAGGGATAAAAACCAAGTGTCATTATATGTCTTGTTGGGGAAAGAATCAAGTCATACACAATTTTTTTAAACATTTCCTATGCAGATTTTATTTTTATACAAGAAATAGATAGGGGTTTTTTATTGTGGTTGGGCCCAATATTGGATATCTAGGCATCTCTATGTACCTCAAAATAGATGATAATCAATCCATATGTAGTTCGTTAAATAATCATTCCTCACGCTATGTTTAACAAGTGGAATGGGGGATTTTGATATATTCTGAGAGAACGATAAATCTTAAGACATGAAATGGTATAAGGACTAAATGATATATCATAAGGAAACACACTGTATAGATCTGATTCATATACATGAGGAGAAATGAAAACAAGAAGATTTTGTGATTTTTACTGGGCCCATTATTGGAGATTCAGGCGCCTCTATGTATGTCATTGAAAATGAGATTCATGCCTTACGTAGTTCATGAAACATGATCTCTATGTATATCTGACTCTGACATAGGAATGATATGGACTCATGTACTACTAATGCACGGTTATGACATCAATGAAATTTTTTTATGGATGATTTTAACATTAAATATAGAAATCATTAGTTGTACATATTATTTCATGCAGTTTAATGTCATGAAATAAGGATGAAGATACTATGCACATTAACGTCATGCAGCATGGATGCTTATGGTTGTTATGAAGTTTAATGTCATGCAACAATTACATTGGATGTTTTGTAGTTCTATGTATTGCAGTAAAGACATTGTACTGTGCAGTATAATGTCTTATAGTGAGGACGAATGTTGTTTTTATGCAGTTTAATGTCTTGCAAGTAGGAAATGGGGGTTGTGTAGTATTATGTCTTGCCAGAAGGACATGGTACTGTGCAGTTTAATGCATTGAAATGAGGACTGATGTGGTTGTTATGTAGTTTAATGTCTTGCAACTAGGAAATGGGGGCTGTGGAGTATTAAGTCTTTCACAAGGACATGGAACTGTACAGTTTAATGTCTTGCATTGTAGACTAATGTAGAATAATTACACAATGTATTTCATGAAAAATCTCACATTGGTTGGATATTTAATGAGATCTCTATCCATTGTGATTAAATCATTGGCTCTATTTGAATATACCTTATGCATGGTATAAGTTCCTTCACATTTTGATTCATGTTTGGGAGATTTATTTCTTGGTATCATTAGAGTCTTAAAGACCAATACCAATTCTCCTTAGAGGAATGAATGAAGGAAAACATTCTTATTAAAAGCTCACAATATTCTATTCTGATAGGAATGTTGATGATGAAATGTATGAAATCTTTTATCATATTATCATTCCAACTCATTAAACAGTTTCTGAGATCTTTCATCTATAGACAACTGATCACAGATTTCAACTCTATATGAAGGATATTGTATTTCAATTGGGAAAACCACTTCAGTTACATATTCCAATGAATAAATATTTTATTGGGAAGTAGTACGAGTAGTTGTCTGATAATCCCATAAAGAATTCAAAAGTTTATCACGACACAATTTTGTTTCTTTATTCATCATATTCTAAAGTATATTTGATAGGGTTTTGTTGAAAACATCAATATATACATTGGCTACCGCATGATAATGAGACGAATGGTTGGATTTGTTATTATTTTCTTGATATAACTTTTTTACTTCAGCAAAAAAAATATTGGTGCTATTGTTATTTAAAATAGTATGAGGGATGCCAAATCTAGTGATGATATTAGTTTTGAAAAAACTAATTATGCTTCTGGCTCAGACATCCTTTAGAGGTATTGCCTCATCCCATTTAGATAAGAAATCTGTTGCGGTGAGAATATACATGACCTATATAACTGTGGATGGAGGATAAGGCCCTACTACATCCATTTCCCATGAGGAAAATGGGAAAGAGTATTTAGTTAAATGTAGAAACTCTGGGGGTTGATGGATGAAGTTGGTATACATGTGATAGGTATGCCATTTTTTAGTGATGTTTCTACAATCCTGTGTTATTGAAGGACAAATGTATCCAAGACTTTGGATATTATGAGAGTGTCTATGGCCACATTGGTGGGTAACATAATCTCCTGAATGAAATTATTTCATGATAGATGTGGTCTCTTCTCCATCAATTCATCTAAAGATAATTCCATCAAAGCCTCAATTATAAAATATCTTTTGGTGGTCTAGAATATCATATAGAGTAAAATTAACCTCCCATCGCTAGTTCTGCTCCTTCTCAGCCGTATTTGTTGGAAGTACCCCATTTTGACGATATTATATGATGAATTTTCTCTTTCCCATTGTATGACTATAGGGTTCAGAAATAGGGAAAATTTCATTAATTTCCGCCATTCTAGTTTTAACAAAATAAAAGACCACATGGAAATGGGTTATACTGATAAATGTCTCATCCCGATTGGGTTCTTCCAAGGTAGTAGCTGTATTAGCCAGTGCATATTCTTGGGAATTTTGTGATCGCGGGACATTGGACAATGTTGGCTCTAAGGAAAATTCAGCCATTAAATATCTGATGTAATCACACAAAGGAATTACGTATACTTTTTTGATAGTATATTCTCCATTGATTTGTTTGATTTTGATTTCGGAATCACCTTTTACCTTTAAATGATCCATTTTTACTGAAGGGCCAATTCCAAACATGCAATGAGAGCCTGATAGTATTCTTCATTGTTGGTACCACCTTCTGATAAGAGGATAGTATAAGGAAATACTTCTCTTTCTGGGGAAATAAGGACTATTCCTAATCCATCCTTGTTGAGTTTAGGATTTTTTAGTCTCTACTATGTGGGACTTCAAGAAGCACCAACAAAATACATTTCCCATGTTTGGGAATTATCTTGAATAGAGAAGACCTCTTCATCATGAAGTTCAGGATTAAATGATGTTTCTTCGACGGATAGGTGCTCAGCAAGGAAATCATCAAAATCTTGGGATTTTATTGTCTTTTGAGGAACAAAATAGATATTAAACTGTTGAAAAATTACAACCCACCGTGCTAGACATCCTATAAGCAAAGGACGGATGAGGATAAATTTTAGCAGGTTATAAGGAGATACCAATTGGACCTCATGATGTTTTAGGTAATTTATAAATTTTTTAAAAGAAAATATTAATTCCAAGTATCATTTCTAAATACTTGAATAATGAGTTTCCTCATTAAGAAAAGTTATACTAAGATAATAAATGTTGTTTTCATTTTCATCATCATTATTTTGGGTGAGGAAGGCACCTAGTGATCGATCTAAAGCTGTCACGTAGAGAATGAGTGGTCTTCCTTCAATAGGTGGCATCAATACTTGTGGACTCAAGAGATACTTATTGATTATATCAAAGTATTCTTATAAATCCTCAGTCCATTTATATGTGACTCCTTTCTTCATTAATTTGGTTAAATGCAAACATTTTCCACCCAAATTGGCGGTAAAGCGCCGAATATAGGCCAAGTCTCATTGATGTCCTCTCAATTATTTCAAATTTCGAGGAGGTGACATTCCAAGGAATGATTTTGTTTTCTAAGTATCAAATTTGATACCATGATGGAGTATAATGAAGATAATTAATTTTCATGAGGTTACTCCGAAAGCACATTTTAAGGGTTTCATCTTCAAATTATGTTGTCGATGTTTGCGAAATATGGTTTCCAAATCAGAAAATTTATTCAAAAATTGATTCAATTTGACTACAAAATCATCCACATAACATTCATAAAATTTACCTAAGAAGGGTTTGAAGATATGGTTCATGTCACGTTGGTACATCCTGCCTCCATTCTATAATAAAAAGGGAATTACCCGATATGAAAAAAACACATTGAGGAGCTCTAAAGGATATACATTCTTCATGTTCCAGGACATTAGAATTTTATTATACCTAGAATATACATCCATTAATGAATGATATTCATAGCTTAATGTTTAATCAATTAGATGTTCTGTAATCGGGAATGGAAAATCATCTTTAGGACAATGCTGGTTAAGATATCTAAAATCAATGCAGTCTCTCATTTGGACAAACTTCTTTTCCACTGGGACTATATTGGCCAGCCATTTGGGATATTGAAATTCCAGGGAAGGGATATAATTTATAAGCCTATCAACATTAGCTTCAATTTCAGAGGTATGAGTTGGGTGTGTTCTTCTTGCTACTTGCATGAACCACCGATGTTCTTCTGGAAATCCCAAATGATAGGTGGATACATCATGATTAAGACCTGGAATTTACACATAATTCCAACAAAATATATCTTGATTTTTCTTTAAAAAAGAAGTATACACCTCTTTCTCTGTAGAGGTCATGGACATACTAATTAATGTTGGTTTGGATCTTCTCATGTACCTAAATTTATCTCACTGAGTTTATGCATTGTGGTAGAAACGTCTACTTCAAATACACAATGAGAATCCCAAAGATATTACTCTTATTTTTCATTATGTGTTACCTCTTTTGTTTCCATTTTCTTTGTAGATGAATATGAAAAATTCCCAAATATAGGGGAGGATTCAGTATTTGAACATCTCGAAGAATAATACACCATATCTGACCCTACTGATGACGATGGTTCTTCCTGTGGTAAAGATTGATTGATGGATTGAGAATCACCATATTTTACTCCCTATATTAATTCTACAATTTCATCTATTATGATTGATGATGTAGAGTATCTTTGTAGTTCAGTAGATGAAATAAAAATATCTCCATTCAATCTACCAGCATTGCTTGGTGTATCAATAATTTCTCCCATGTTATCAGGATGAAATACTACATTTGAAATTTTGGGAATTATTGGATGAGTGCATGTATTTGGTTTTACCATTTCAACATGATTTATGGGTAATAAATAACATGTACTCATATGCATGAATGGATATGCTAAAACCTTTTCTAGTCCATTTAGATCATTAACTCTGGTAATCTCTTGGGTCATGGACATCATTCCATTTGAGTGAAAAATCTCAACCACAATGTATAGAGATTTACATGCCTTGAACGAATCCTTTTCACCAAATTTTTTTTTGATTTGACCATGGAAACAATATTTCAGACATTGGTGGTATGATGAAGGACTGGATTCATGTTGATGCAACCAAGGCCTTCCAGGAAAAATATTGAAGGATTTTTCCTAATGAACAACCATGAAATATGGA
Source organism: Viscum album (assembly GCA_963277665.1). NCBI lineage: Eukaryota > Viridiplantae > Streptophyta > Magnoliopsida > Santalales > Viscaceae > Viscum > Viscum album. The sequence goes on along the minus strand of OY728148.1, from coordinate 1,879,306,228 downwards.
TTAGACACCAGATCTCCAAACTGAGTTCTGCATATAATTTCTCCTAGAGCATCTTGTTCGTTATTATCATATCCTTTCAAAAAAATGTTGAAGGAGATATGTCAAATTCAGTTAAGCCCAATCAATGTACTATACGAATGGGAATGAGGTTGACCCTGAAGCCATTATCAATGAAAGATCGTCAGATATCCATTGCATTGACCTTTCTAGACAGATACAAAGGTCTGATGTTCCCATGTACTACATGGTCTTCATCATCATCTGTAAAAGATATGACTACATGAAATTCTGCAGAAGCATTCTCTATATGGTAAACCTCAGCAGCAATAACTTATGTTCCAAATTCATGTTGAATTAACAAGGACTCAATGAGTTCTTCTCGAAGATATTTTGATAGATTCAATGAATCATAAATTGATTACACGGCTAGTAATTGGGCCAATTATTTTAAGAAATCATACTTTTGGTCCAAAGGCCTGTGTTTCACAGCATGGAGATGTGGTTTGCCAGGTGCACTGGATGCTGATGCTTCTATTGTAGATGTATTATGTGTTGAAATAGAAGTGGGAAATACTGCTGACTTTGGTAAATTAGACTGACTAAGTCTATTCAAGTTATGAGAAGATTATGTTTTAGCTTCTAATTGGTCCTCTAGAATAATTTATCTAGAACTAGACTTTTTTAGCAAGGAAGAAACTCCTTGGTCTTATTGAGCTCGCAAAAGGGCTCTTCCATGAGTTTCTGTTGCATATATGGTTTGAGTAGGGGTATAGTTAAAATGATGGTTTCTAGAATTCCCACGTCTTCCCCTGTATCCATGACCTTGTCCCCTTCTTATAGTTCCGCAATCAGTAATAAGGAACTCCAGCTCAATACAATTAGAATCACCATTGGCATAATGATCTGTTAAATGTATAACATTAACGGAACCAAAGATCAATTATCCATCTGATAATGAATATTCATGATAGATTACTTCTGTTTGTAACATTTGGTAGGGTGGTTAATGTGAACAAGAAACAGAGGTAATAAAATTATCCAAGGTCAAGGAAAATGTTGGCCTTGACACAATCTTGTCTTCTTCTAACTTCTATTAGTCTGTATCATCACATTTCTTTTTTGAGTAATGGCCTTTTGATGAATATAGTTTTACTATGGCTGCAGTGGTAGTAGACACAATTTTTTGTTTCAACTATGTTTATAAAATAACATGAGTCCGGTTGACCATTTTTTGATCATCCAATAATCATATTTTTTTACACTTACTTTTACAATCATTCCGTTATCCCTATTACTCTGGATTGGTAGTAGTAGAACATTCTACTTGAGCATATGAACATTTAAATTTCATTTTTCCAGTGTCTACCATCATTTTTAAAAGGTCTTTGAAACCAAATCACTCTAGAATGGGGTGTCCCAACACCTGATGAAAGGGAAAATAATTCAGACAATCTTCTTCTCCATCTTTATTTGGCTTCTTCGGCATTGGAATCTAAACCAAATTGTTTTCTAAGGATAAGATGAAGTAGCCAGGAACATGATCATCCCTGAAATAATAGATTTTATTCTTTAATTTCACAAATTGTTTCTGCCTTTGATCTCTTTTATCATCTTTATGAGTTGGTTTTTGGTGCTGATTCTCAGGATGCAGAGCCCTTTGGAATGATCATGGTCTCGAAGTAGAAGTAGGTACATGTTCCTGTTTGAGTGTAACTGTAGAATCTTTAGAGTTTCAAATTCTCCTTCCTGGAACTGATGTAATTACATGATTTTTAGTATTCTATTATATAATAGAGTCTTCAATATGCTGATTTATTGATGTAAGGTCTCAAAACCCTCCTCTATATTTCACAGGGATCAATGGTGTTTGTAAATATTCACGCATATTTTCCACACATATTGGCAGAAACTATTCATTATAAAGTTCTAATCTTACGGAATATGTTAATCCCTTCCAGAAAGAAATGTAATACAATACTCTTTCATTTACCCTCTATTTATAATTGGTAAGATAAAAAACTGTTGTCTTTGTTAATGTTGAGATAAATTGAAGAAGAAATTTTTGATGTATATCTTCCCACCCAGTAATCGATAGAGATTGCAAACTTGTATACTAGAAAAAAGATGCTCCTTATAATGACTGCACAAAACACCTATGAAAAACTAACAATTTTTATTGAGAAGTTCCCATAATAGGATCCCAACAAGAATCAAAATGTTTTAAGTGTTTTATCGGATCTCCCGAACCATTAAAGTTTGGGAATGTGGTATTCACAATATTTGGTGGGGAAGGAATTGCATCCCCTAATTCAGGGTACGCTATCTTTTCCAATCAAAATGGTGCACTCCATTCCTCCATAGCTTTCAACTGAGTTGTTTATGCCTCAATTGAATTCATAAGTATTATTGAAATATCTAGATGAGCTGGATTCTATGAACGTATTGCAACTGGAACTTGATTTGGTGAAATGACCGGTAAGACCACTAAAGGTGGTGCCGATATTTGTCTTGGATAACCCATGGAATCATGTCTATTAAAATATATATGATCCTATCATGATTGTGTACCCAATAGAGGGTATTCATCATCTTCTTCTTTAGTTTCTACGAATCCCCTCTGCTGAGGAGCTCTTAAAATATTTTCAATTTGATGATTTGTCTTGGAAGTATGTCTAGCAGAAATGTTGTTTCGAAGCAACTCTATAATGAGTATTTTGAACACCTTCATTTCCTCTTTTTTTGATCAAATCTATGCTCCTGTGAAATAGATTGACCCTCTCCATTGGAAAAGTGAGGTTCAATCTGACATTTGTTCCCCTTGATAGATGAATTTTAGAGAGGTGTACATTGGTTATTTGATGGCATACCTAGAATCTAGGAATTCCTCTGATTCTGTGTATGCACACCTTATTCAATTTCCTCAGTGTGTTCATTATTGTGGAAAAGAACGTAATATTAGGATTCCAATGAACTGGAATTATTTTCTAGAAGATCTTCTACAATGGAATTAATAACATTCACTGACACATAACGCATTTATGGAATTCTCTTCGTGTTTGTGGTAGATCGTCGTTGTTTTTTTCATTCAAGAAACTCTGCTATCCTATACAAAGAATTCCCTGGAACTGTTTGGCGGATAGTAACATGATGGGAATCATTGGATAGTTCAGATGTACGCTTTCTTTGTGGCTTCTTCCCTAATCGGTAGGTAACTAATGTTCGTTAAGGAGGGGATTGTAAATGTGAAAAAGGCCCCAGCCTTGCAGGATAGAAATGATCCTTTTATTCTTCTCCAAATAATTAAAAATTGTTTAAGGAATTTGATGGTTTTGTTAAATGATCCGCTTTCATGTAATTCTAGGGTGATTCTAGAACTGCTATAGCTGAAATTCGTTCAACTGTTATTCAGATTTTGGGGACTTTGGTTCGGACATTAGCTCGGTACATCATCCGACAATTATGTAAATCTCTTGTTTCAGAAGAACGGTGTTCTATTTCAGACATTTGTATCCTCTGATTCCGGAAAAACTATAAATGGGATTACTGATCAATATTCTTAGAAGCTTGACGTAGAAGTATCTCAACAACTTCTTTTCCTTATGCCTAATTCTGATGATAACTAATTGAGGCATGTTATTGAGCATACATTTGATTACATACAAAACCTAGTGACTATGGACGACCGTGGGGAATAACATTACATGAGACCACTTTTGGAAGACATTGATGATTTTGGAGTGTAGTGAAATTCAATACACCATATTCATCCAATCCTCTGATGCGAACATTAGATGGAGAATAAAAAATTATTTATCATAGACTCTTCAGAGCATTGAGACTTTCACACTGAAGGGTTCTTTGTTTTTTTTTCAACCCTAGGATTTTGGGAAACTGAAATAGATGCCACATCAATTTGGCATTTTAACCATTCTATTGTTTTTATTTTATTTTGATATTCATTATATGGTAATAATTTTGTTTTTAAATGATGAAGTGTTTTTATAAGTTGAGACAAATGTCAAGAATGCAATCTCCTGTCATCAATTCAGGAATATCAAATTTAAAATTTGTTGAAGTCCATAACATGACTGGTATATCTCATTTAGCTTATTTTTTCCTCATGTTTAACGCTTCTTCATAATCTTTCACTAGAGGTTTCTTCACTTGGTCTGACCAATGCGGTTGTTCTGCATTAAAAGATAAATGAACCAATAGAGATTCAAAGAATGATCATTCACTTAAGATGTCTTTTGAATGATAAAGTGTTTCACCCATCATTGAAAACGAATAAGACTTAACTGACCTTGTGTTTGCAAGTGCCTTGAGATTGGAGGTCTTTCGTGTTATTACATTGCAAATTTTGGAATTGTTTTAACAATGCAAAATACTATAGTGGTGAGGAATTTCATATTGAATTCCATCATGGGGAGGATTCCCACAATGGATTACAGAAAGGGATAAATATTCATTATCCTTTGTCTTCTAGCAACCTGGACGGTTGTTGTGGCTCTCAACCAATGATAGACACTCTAGATTGACCGAATTTTCATAAAGCAAGGCTTCATAATGATATGTCTGATGAGAAACATCAAAATTAAAACTACCACTCTAAAAATTTAGTAATGAGAGGGTAGGATCTTGAGCAGCAACCGATAATTGACAGAGGGCTTCAAGAACTCCAGTAATAAGGGGAGCTTAATCACAATAAGACTCTTGATTTTCCAATTGTATTTGGTGAGATTCCTTTCTGGATGTCCTCTTAAACTTATTTGGGGCCACATTCTGGGAGAAGTGGTTATAATGGAAAGGTGTATGTGCCTTCTCAGAAATAGTTACTAGAACAGACCGATTAACTCTATTTGGAAAGGGTGTATGTTCTCAATCTTGTTATCCATATGATATGGGGTAATATTACCCATAACCCTCCTAGACTAGAAAAGAGGTGTGCATCTGCTCTGGGATGGCATGCATATGTGTCGTCCCAAATGTGGGGATAAATTTATATGTTTTTTCAGCTGATATTGACAAAGTAGATAAAATATCTTGCTATGCGTCTAGAATATGGGCAGGGATATGCTTCAGTCCTTTTCCATTGATAAGATGTGTTTGGTGACTTCTAGCAACCAGAACAGGAATATATGTACATTCTGTATCTGGAGTATGTGTATGCGACTGCTCCTGTCCTCCTTTTCCTACCAATGGATATTGACTATACTCACACATGGGGGTAGAGAGTTGGGTCTGCAACAAAATTTTCTTCAGAGCAATCTGGCTGACTTCTCAGGGTGCCACCAAATGAGACCGCTGTCATGATTGATGAACATTGGATGATGTATGTGTCTACTGGATGTTTTCCATCAAGTGAGGTTGACAGGCATCCTTCAATACAGGTAGATGATAGTTCTGACAGAATTGATTATTTTAAATAGTTTTATGTTCCTATTTACTAGTTTCCACAATATTAGATTGGTGGGCCTCCTTAAATGCAGTCAGGTGAGCCTGTTAACTGAATGATAACTTGTGAACAGGTGTATGTGCATGTTCATGGAACTCCACTAGGTTTATCTGGTGGGATTGGTGGGTTGCTGTCAGATGGGCCTACTGATTAGAAATATTAGAATGGACAGTAGTATGTTCCCACTCGTTGTTTTTCATCAACTTTGGTCGATGGACTTCATTGGAAGATGCAGTGGTGAGGACATGCTCTATGTTGACTGAACATTTTCACTGGAAGTTCGTCTAGCATGCCCCGGTCTAAGTGACCTGGGCCGAACGTCCATAGGAAACACATCCATCACGTTGAGGGATCACTACCACATGATTTTGACGGTGATTGATAGTGGGAGTCCTCCGGAAGGACACTTGAATTCTTGAATTAAAGCCTTGAGTGACCTCTTTATCCACATTCTAGTTTTACAGGAGGGACTATTTGTTGAATTCTGGGGATAAGGACCAAAAATGGTTGGAGACAGTGGTTGGAACCATCTACATCTTTATCACTGGTCGTCGTTGACCAAATTATTGAAGATTTTTGTTGACCTGAATGGCCTGTCGAGCTGCCACCAAAGCCAATATTGTACCATGCTAGAGATATTCTTTTATCAGCACATTGGAGATCCATCAATAAATATGCTGGGTTGGAGATAACTTCCTTCCAGAGGATGAAGATATAACTTGACCAGTAATCGGGAAGGTCACCGATGTTGTCATTGAGAAAGCCATTCTTTGGTTTGAAGGGAGATCTATGGAAAACTAAGAACAATGACAATGTTATTGAAGAATCATCTTTTCAGATGGATACATGTGTGGTTAATTCCTTTGTATTGGCACTCGTTATCAATTGATAGGGGGCTAACATGTGGGTAAAATTATTATCTTGGTTAAGGATTCACATCGGGTTCACCACAATGGGTTTTTAGTTCCTTGAAACATGTGTTCCAGATTTAAGAATCCCCATTTCGAGGTGGTTTCCAATGTATTTATTCATGGAACCAGAAACATACAACAATCCTTTATCCAAAATAGGATCTTCTTTCCAAAGTAAGGTGTTCGTTACGTTTTGAACTTTACGAAACATAAAAACATGCATCGATCGAGATGAAGGGAGGTCAGACACATCACACCCTTTTTGGGTGAAATTATTGTCTAATCATGGTCTCGGTTTGTAAAATTAAAATAATTTCATGAATCCTTATTAACATACCAAGTATATCATAAGTATCCCTTGGAATTTTCAATAACTTATTAATATGTGTAAAATTTTAAAATCATCTGTATGCATTCAAGGTTCCTCATCAATGGAAACATGTGTCTGTATTCGAGGTTTTCCATCGATGGTATCCCCTAATATACCAATTAGAGATTATTTTGATCATAATTATGATGATACTGGTTTTTAATCCAACTAGTGGGGCACTTTAAAATTTATTGTCATCCCAGGAGATGAATGTTTGTTTTAATCTTGGGATCGGGTTCATAAAATGAGCTACCTATGGATCCATATGAAAGGACTCAGAACACTCGTTTTTCAGTGTCAATTAGTTAGAAACATCATACCTTTTATGGTCATGTGCTAAGGACCTCTATATTGAAGGTGCATAGTTGAAACATAGTGTGGGACTTATGCAAAAGGAGCCCAAGGAACATGGAAGGTAAATGGGTTTCCAAGTAAGATGTGACCCTATTTGGAATATGGACCGAAGTGAATAGGGTTGATTTGAAATGTTGGGTTTGAACCTGATAGAGGCTTCCTATATATACCATATATATCGGAATCAAATCCCATGTAGTTTGATATGTCTCGTAAGAGATTATGGTCCTTTGAGAGATATGACTTTGGTCTTACTTCATGAAAAATGATTCATTGATGATTGAAGGATTGAATTTGGGACTTGTTTCATTTATAGGATGCCCAAATTGGTGGAATTCTGGTTGGATTCCTGAGGAGGATATCCAATGAACTCGAGATCTGAAAGAGCTTCCTATGTATCCAGATTTGAACAAGAACCATTGTTCTCTTAGTTCATTCAAATGATTGTTTGTGCGCAATCTGTAACAATCACGTATCTCTAAGCCCACGTCATTCATGCTCGGGGTGAGAAACAAATGGATTTGAATGATTCAATAATGAATCTTTTCACTATAAGTTTCTTCCTCCATGATGATGAAAGAGGGAGCGTCGACTGTGGAAGAGGTAGAGGTGAAAAACCATCCCTCTGTTCTATTTACATTTTGAAAAGGGTCCAATGTAAGGAAGAAGTGGTGAATGTGAGGGGCTTATACCAAGATTTTTTCCCTAAAAATGGTTCTCGTAGGGGAGGAATACTTCTCCTATACATGCGTGGAATAGCTAGTGTAATGTGTACATTCCCTACCAAAGATCTAATGTTCTGGGATGCTTTTTTGAGAAGGGAGAGGCCGGTAAACAACCCTACTCGCAATTTTCAACATCCCAACACTATTTCTAGGAGAAAGGTCCATGTTACTGTAGATATGAAAACCCAAAAACAAACCATGAATCAAAACCCCATTGTGAAACAAATGTGGGAAACCATTGACTATGGAAATACAAACCCAAATAAGAGACACGCTAATGTGCCATTCCAAAAGGATTGAGATGTCAGGTGGTTTTGGTGGAGGCTTCAACTTAGTTTCTTTTAGATAAGGGATTCAAGGAAGGAGATACCATGCCATGAATGGCTACTAAAAGAGGGTAAATGATCTGGGCGTGTAGGTAACTCACACAATTATGCTGCATAGGTACCCTGTGGTGCTTGTATCGTGCAGGTATTCCAGACAACCCTGTCGTGCAGGTATACCACGCAACACTCTCGCACAGGTATACTGTGTAACTATGGCGCGTAGGTATACCGTGCAGGTATGGATAATGACAAAAGAATGTGAAGAATGTAAAAACATGCTTTTCCCATTTAATTATCTCTTCTCTCGTGGTTCAGAGATGTACTTGAGAAAATTTGAGTAATCTAGGTGAAAGAGTTATGCAATGGGAGCTTCAGAGAGACTTTCACGTTTTTTCATTCTCCGAAATGGAGGGCCCAAGGGTCATATTTATAGGTAAGGAGGGGACCTGGTCGAAGGGAGCTTATCCATGTAAGTCCTCCGTGTAGGTACTTTGCATTGGGGTGTATAGGTTATTTATCCGTTCAGGTCCTCCGGGAAGGTCCTCGACTTAGGTCCTTAGAGTAGGTCCTCTACATAGGTCCTCCACGTAGGTCCTCTGCGTAGGTCCTCCACATAGGTTTCTCACGTAGGTCAATTTGTGAAATTTTATCTATCTTCTATGTTCCATATATTTTGATCTGTAAGCCTGTTTGGGATCTGTGACTAGTCAAATCGAAGGACATGAAGAGATATACACTTCGAGATATGATAAATACACCCATTCATCTAGGATGAAACATAGAAATGGAATTTTAATGTTTCGACACCTTTTCATCGTCGATTTTGGAAATCCACTACCTAATTCAGGATAGGGATATCATTCCCCTTATCCATCAGGTATGGATTAGTATTTTCGCACATAGAAATCCAGCCTGAATCTTCATCCTTCATGTTGGAAAAAACTTTTTTACCCATACATAACACATTTTTTTGTCTATGTGATAATCATATCTTCACTGTATAGAAAAGTTCATGGAACACATTTCTTGGTGTCAACAATGTGATAATTCATATATTGTGAATCCATGTTGAATCCACACTCATGAACAGTTAAAGTGAATATTGAACACTATTAATCAAAAACACATAAAAATGAATGCAATAATAGATTAAAAAGGTTCACTGCTAAAACAGAGATGAATAGTCCTCAAAATGATTGAGATTCCACAAAGATCATATGAAAAAACTGTTTCAAAAAGTAGGTACAACGAGAAGGTTTTATCATTAAAAAAATATTATACCAATGGTCTATACTGTTTTATTTCATCCCATACTAGAATAATAAAATAGATTTTGATATAATTAATAAAAAAATACTTCCAACTATACCCACGAATTGATGGTGTAATAATTCTCCTATTCTTCATCAATTAGAGGAAATAAATAATGTATATCTTCAATCTATTCTAAAAATTTCAAACAATTCTTCATGTACTTATCTTATTCATAATCTAACTTTTTTCTCACTATTTACGAAACAATGCAGTTTCCTCTCCAAAAAAACCCTTTATTTCATAGTATCACATCATTTAAATTTTAATTTAAAATTAAAATAAATTAATTATATTATATTAACTTATCTTTAAAACACTACCTTTGGAAATTAAATCATATGATCCAGGACCATAAATTTCCAATTGGTAGTTTTTATGGACTAAAATAATCAAAAAAGTCATATGATAGATCTGTGCAATCATGATCCTTAAAAACTACCCAGATGGAATTTTGAAAGTATGTAAAAAGATGTTATGGTACATAAATTTATTTTTCTATAGTTTCAACATAACTATAACTATTTTCTTTCATGTTGACAATGGTAAATGGTGTATAGGATAAAAAATATTGAGAACTTACCAAATCCATCCTAATAAACACTATGGAATTGAATATTAAATATTTCATAGTCCTTTATCCATTAACATGACCACGATATAGAAAAAAATACTATGATGTAAAGGCCCCAATAATTCTAAAACGTCAATAGTCAATAATGATGAGATTTATGACATGGATTGTTTATTGTGGCGTGGATGATTCCATAAATCTAGGTACATTGAAATAAATTAAACCTCAATCTATGGTATGATATTCTCATTTCATCAAATTACAACTTCTATATTATTTATCAAAAAATAGTGTATGGTTTTTTTGTGTGGAAGTCCCCAATATTATTGAAGCCATAAAACTCAACAATATGAGATATTTGGAATGGAAATAATTATTTGAAGTCTCAATAGTATTATGGAAAATATTTCTTATATGTTGTCAATTATTATATGGTGTTATCAATGTTTCTTATCTACAAAAACATACACTATATAATAACAATGACTCCTTCAATTAATTTTTCATTAGGAACTTGTGTTAGGAAATATAAACACTATGGACAATTATTGTCGAATCATCCAATTTTACCACATAGAATATGATTTATGAGTATCGAAAAAATACAACATACTTAATAATATCATATTCACGAAAAATTAATTTGATAAAAATAAAAAACCATTAAATAATCTCTTGGGATCAATAGATGTGTAATCATATAATTGATTCAAAAAATACATACAGAATTATCAATTGATTTATTTTTCCTATACCATTTTCTACCATTATTTTTATTGAATTTTTGTGATACTTTTATTCACTTAAACAATGATACTTGAATTCCATTATTTAATTCCATAATTTCTAACACAAATATTTTACTAATACATCCTTTGATTACCTATGATTTACTAATGACCAATGATAAATTCTCATTACATAAGATTATACCATACACTTAATATTAATGGGAAAAAAAATTTGATAAGGGGGAAATTTTCTTTTCATTACAAATAACTTTTGACAAATAGATTTTTTCTATGGATATGTATTGTTTTATGAATTTGTTTCTTTCAATAATTTCATCTTTTAGGATATATGTTGTGAGATTTTATATAGTGGAATGGGATATTTAGAAAAAACAAATTATAGAGTGATTGATAATTTTCATTATATATATTATATAATTCCACTATCTCATACCTTAATGTTTGAATTAGTATATCATCATTATTTTATTACATTGAAACTTTTATCAAATCTTTTATCAAATATTTTTTGATCATGACTATGGTCTGAATATATATACTAACCATCTAAATCCTTATTTTTCTTATGGGTTTATGACAATAATGAGGTACTTTTATTTGCATTAAAATATGAATTTCTATTTGAATTTAGAATTATATTGAAAATAAATATAAACAATTAATTCTAAAAATAAATTTAGATCATGAAGGATTGTTATTAATAAAATTTACATTGTAAATTTTAGGACTCGACAGGTTAATTATATTATTAGGTTTACCATGTGTTGGTTTTTAGATGTAAATTTTCAATAGGATAGATTATGATTATATATATAATTTCATCTATATAGTATTAGTAACATATATTGAGATTATAATTATATTTATGTGATAAAGGAAGTAAACATGACTCTCTAATTTAGGTGTGGTATTAATATTATATGTCTTTTCATCGAATTATGTAGTTATTTTGTTATGGTTGGGTAATAATTTAGAGGACATTTTGGATAAGATGTATAAATTTACATCTTATATTGATGCTAGTGGTGGTGTTTAGTGAATTGGGTAAAGGGGTAATGGATAAAGGGAAGGAAATTAAGGGGGTTGAATATTTCACTTTATATGTTTGGGTACTAATTTAAGATGGGTTTGGTTGCCTGGTTGAGTGGGGAACCCTCAATGAAAATAATAATAAATGTTGTATTTTAATTTTAGAATTGTAGTGTAGGTGTCTAATTCTAGTTATATGTCACTCCATTATTGTGAGTATGTAACATCATCCCATTGAATTTTCATCCTATTTATTAATGGATTTATTTTCTACACATAAAACATGTACTAGAATTCTTATGAAAATGTTATCCATTAAACTTTCCACAATTCAAGAATAATAGAAAAACTCACCATCATCCATATATATATTTTATTTTTAGAATTGAATTTAAATTAAAAAATTATTTTTGTATCAATTGTTTTGATTTATTTGTGATTTGAATATCTAATTCCTCTTTGATAGCATGTCTAATTATTTTTTTCATAGCTGTTTTTGTCTTATATGGATTCTACTCTATAAAGAAATTATTTTGTGGAATTAAATAATCAATAAATCTATCCTTCTATTTTGATAATAATACTCGAAGGTAATATCATGTTTATTGTAAAATATAACTCATAGTTATGAATTTGTTCAAAATCAATTTGGGAAAGCATTATTATTTATTTATCTATCTTCCATAAATTAATACGGAGAAACAATTTATTGAAAACAAGTTCTTCATCTCATCTCGATCCAAGGAATCAATTTCATCATGATTCCTCATATTATTTATAAATTTATAGTTTTGATGAATTTCCCCTAAAAATGATTACAATAAATGATAACATTTTCAAATTATGATTACAAGATAATAGAAAATATATTTTTTTATATTAATTAGTTGATTATCAATTAGTTGATTATAGTTCTCACTAAATGATAGTGTAAATATACTCATGAAAAACATCATTGTACATTTTGTCTTTCCATTTAAAATTTTGAATATAACTATGATTCATGACTTTAGAATGTCCCATAGACAAAATATTTTTCATTCCATTTCCCATACCATTTATTTTTAATGGGGAAAATCAATGCATTGCCCATTTCTTTTAACATTAACATTGTTTGATAAGTTATAACCATTGAAGCAACCAAAAAACATTTTATTATCAATAATAATCATAAATGGAAGTCAAATAATAATTAAAGTTGTTTATTGTTTGTATTATAAATGATACCTTCTTTTCCATTTATGAATCATTTGGTTAAACCAAGATTTTCTACGGTATTTTTTTATTGAAATACCACATAATTCATCTTAATTAAAATATGATGAAATTTAATAATATACCTAGGGTGTGTCTAACCTGGTGTATTGTATGGTATCATTCATCATGCAATATAATAATGAATAATGAATACTCTAGCAACACATATTGGTGTTATATTCCCTACTAATATATTTTGAATACCACATAAACTATTTTTTATCTATATATATATGTATTTTCTTCAAAAACCCACACACATTTCATTAAAATAATATAGTATTTTATACATCACATAGAACTATTTTAGGGGTTCTCCTCAATATTTCCATAAAAATGTTTTCAAAAGTTACTAAAATAATTTATTATTACAAATATAGAAACACAAACTATCCATTCATAAATATTGTATCTTATTATTAGAAAAAATAAGTTACATATATAAAATATCACTTCTAGAATTATAATATTTTAGTGACTTTTTAAAAATCAATAGAAACAAATGGCATATAAAAGATAAAAATTAAATCCTTTTAACTTATTTAAAATTAGCATTATTCATAGACATAAAATTAATAAAATAATTACAAATTTCCACAAGAAGGGTAAAATAATAAACTGTGAGATCAAATTTTCAGTAAGGTAAAATATTTTGGAATAAAAATAAACATAGAAAATATTTTCCTTAGTCAAGGATCTCTGGTCGTACGATCATAGTCTACTGGTTCACTCAACATGACATCATTTTCATAGTTCGGGTTTACTCCAAATCCTATATTATTATAAAATTTACCATATTAAAATAGATACACTCCACATTATAGTATATATTATCTAATGATATACCCTACTTTACCAAAATGATGTGTAAGGTGATAAAAATCATGGCCCACAAATTCCATATTGAAAACTATACATATGTGTACCCCATGATCATAAAACATCTATCATACCATCAAATTATAAATAGTTGAAAGGATAAAATATTCATAAAAATTTAATAATCATTATCATTTATCATACTTATAAATAATAATGTTGTAATTATTGGATAATATCCCTAAAAAATAATATTATAAAAAAATGATTTCATTATAGATTAAATATCATATAATAATCCGTAGAACATTTCATGAGGAAAATATATTTTTAATTTAAAAATAATTATTTAGATTCATGAAATATCAATAATATTATAGGAAATTTTTTTATTTAAATTAACAATGAAATATTTCATTTAATCCACAATGAAATTTTTATTCCAAGTGTTGGAGAAAACTATTCATGAGGTGTATTTCAGAATAAAAATGAATTTCTATTTCTGTAAAAAGTAAAAATGACCACATTTGGAAAATTATAAGAAGATTCATTTTAATCATTGTTATTGAGAGTCAAGTATATTAATATAATAATTTTACTAATAATTTTATATTATTAAAGAAATTATTTAAATAATTTCAATCATAATATGGAAATGTGCGAAAATATTCATAATTGATGAGAAAAAGATGTTTTTTTCCTGGAAAATTTTTTTTGGTATATAAAGTACATTGAAAGAGAAAAATATAGTAAAACATATAATATATATAAATTTAAATCATATTTAATAAATTATATTTTTTCTAATGAATTAAAAATTATTTTATTATTAGAGAAAATACAATATACAAATAGATTTGTATTTTAAATGAATTGAATTTTTTTCAACAATGTGATATTTCTATTTATCTAAATAAATATATATAATAAAAAACATAAAATTTGACTTTATTCTAATACATTCAATTTGAATTAAAATATGAAATTCATTTCCTAAAATACAATTTCTTTTAATATTAGAAATTAATTTTATTATTCATGTTTAGAAATGTGATAAAAAGAATTTTTTGAAATATTATTTTTGAATCATAAAATGACTCTACTTAAAATTTATTACATTAGTATCCTCCAATATATATATTTTCATTATTAGAAACCATTATGGACATTTTTCCTGATTTTTTATTACATATCATACCTACCAGTTTAATGGAACGAATATGGAAGTTTACTATATCAAGCTTCAAATATATTTTGAGATGGATGTAGGACATGATTTCAGTTACATCAAGTTTCATTAAAGGACAACCATATAATTTAATGGGGTGTAACATCATATATTTGTAATTAAAAGTATAAAAAGAATTAATTTTATAAAATCTATCTATATTTCATTTTTGGATGAAAAACATTTTCTTCATTAGTCATGTTTTCATAAAAACATTTTTAGGAATGTTCTTATTATTCTTCTAAAAAATAATGATGTCATTTTTAAAAATATTGTACATTATAAAAAAATATTCTAAATTAATATTCTTATAATTTTATGAATCAAACCCTTTCCACATATGATAGAAATAAAATATTTTTTTAACGAATCCTACATTAAATAGTTTTATATCGTTCTTGAAAACTCATTACATTGAACGTTCCATTACACGATACTATGTTACTTTTCAAATAATATTATTTTATTAACATTCTTTCGATTCTTTGGATTTTATATAACATAATTTAAAATGAAAAGAGGATTTTATTGAAGAAATAATTTTGTCTTATTTTTGTGGAATTTTTCAATTATGATAAAATTCACTGATGATAAATATTTTTCACTTTATGTTGGTGCTTACTCTCCTAGACAAAAAGTGATGGCCTTTGAGGTGGTCCCCTTCCCTACTAAGGGGAAGGGGCCCTCCCCATCTGATTACTACACTTGACCTCACCCTGTCATACCATTATCTAACAATAAATTCATCCCTTTATTCCCTCATATCTCTATTTATTATAAAGCTATAGGTTTTAACAAGGGCTCCCCATGGCTCACCCTCTCATTTTTGTAGTTTTCATCTTCCAATTCTCATGTGAAAATTACACAGATTTCTCTCTTCAAATAGAAATGTCCATAGGTGGACTCTTTCAAAATATTTTTCTTTTACTCAAGATGATTATAGGAACAATAGATAGTGGATTTCCAAGAAAAAAACATACTATGATCTGTTTCACTTTAGAGGATGACTTGATTTAGGCCTGGGATATATCCCCGTACATCTGTAATAAGCATAACTTCATCATGCTATGGTGGACCTTTGATTTAAATATGAATACTGATACCCCAATAATGGAACTTTGGATAAGGTTTCCTAAAATACCCTTTCACTTTAAAAATCCCTTAATTATGAAGAAGTTATGGATCCTTCTTGGAACCTAATTATGTTCAGATATTAGAACCATATCATTGTTTCACCCAATAACTCCATGAAATTACATTGTTGTTAGTTTCACTAGACCAACAAAAAATACATTTGATTAACCGTTGGAAAGTGTTTTGTTTAAAACAGGATGTAGTCTTTGAATCATTTTGTGATTTCAGTTCATTTTTTAAATAGTGGGTCATCTGATAGTAGAGTGCATGCGTGGGAGTATAATAAATTAACTGAAGACAAATTCATTTATCAAATGTAGGATTTTTGTGTACACTCTTTATTAATATCATAATAAACAAACCCAATATTTCTAAATTAGTTTGGCCAAATTCACTAGTACATATAAATATAGGGGGACATTGAGGGATAATCATCCTTCTATACATGCAGTGGATCAGCTATCTCCATATGGGAAATCAAGGATAATTTATCTTAGAAAGTGACATACTTGTTCTTTAGGACTCAACTTTCTCTAATAATATTACCCTTTATGCAATATGGTGTAAGGAATTGGATAGAAGGCCATTGAGTTGTGTGGTAAAAACTATGCGGTAGGTTAGTCCCATCCTATATCATCATCCAAGGAAATGAGTGTAATTAAAACACAATAAATTACATCACATACAGTAATTTTGAATTTATATACTATATGAGATCCCCCAGTAAGGTAATATAATGACTTTCAACTGATTTCTACCTATGTAAATGTGTGATTTGAAATTACTGGGACTATGTAAATCATGACACAAGATGAATATATATATATATATATATATATATATATATATGAAGTATGGTGATGAATATATTAGTGTACATGGACGTTTCCACATGAAAACCGATATGTTAATATCGTATACCTCTCACCAGATGAAATTTTTGGATCATAATTACTGAAATCAAGTTTTTGAGATGTCATATTTTATTTCATATTGAATATATGGATGATATATATATATATATATCTCTGTGTGTGTGTGTGAGGAATGATATTTCATAAATAATAATCAAAAAATTTTAAATTATACACTTTAAAAGTGTTGAAAATTTTTGAGTGATTATGGTAGGAATTGATCATTGATTTTGAAGTCTCATTAAACTAATAATATTTTGAAGTAAAATAAGGAGTCTTATGAATTGAACTAGAAAATCATGTGAATTTTCCATTATAAGGATTGAAAAAGATAAAATAATTATGGATTTAGAGAATATGGTTCTTTAAATAATGAAAAAAATATGTTGATATTAAATTTCATAGTTGATGTTTCAAAAATATATCCATGAGAGTATTAAGATGCATTTGGTGGAAGATATAGAATTATGGAAGATGTTGAGAAATGATACTAAGTTCAACCATTTTCATTATAGAATTATTATCTTTTAAATTCATGTATTTTTACCAACAATACCAATGTTTAATGGGTTGTTGGTCGAAAATCATAATTTTTCATTATATATTTGACTCAAAATTATAATGATGTGTTTATATATATATATATGAAATTTAATTTTTTTGGGATACCATGAAAATGGATACAACATATTATATATCATAATGAATAGTATATCATATTTTTGAGGCTGAGGGATAAAATGCATTGTGATTGTTATAACTATTTCCCATATATTAATGGAAATGGGAAAGCATAGACCTGTATTATTTCATTAGAAATCCCAAAACATCATATTTCCATAATTATAGTTCAGTTTTTTTCAATATAATTATTAAAAATAACATTCTATTTGTATTAAAAAATATCAATATATTGTTAAAATTAATCAATAATACATTTATTGATGAGATTTGATGGATTACTGCTAGAAATTAAATCATATTTATAAATGTGGTTTACCTTTATGTTTTAGAGAATTAATTAGTAGTATTTGGAAATAGAGTTGAGTTTTAGTAATTTATATCATCCAATATTTTTTTAATTATAATAGTAATATTAAAACACAAAAATACATTCTTTTAGTTATACGATAGTGGGAAAAGATTATGTCATTTGAGATAAAAAAAGTATTAATTAACTAATGATAAAATAAGTGGGGATTAAAAAATTTAAAAATCTATGATGTGAGTTCAGGATCAAACCTATGTGGTAGTGAAAATTGATATTGTTAATATTATATAATTGATTTAATATATACTTATTGAAAATTATATTAACGAAATAAACTTTTTTATCAATATCATTAAATTTTCATGGTTTTTTAAAACCAGGCCCCTATTAGATTTATTATTAAAAATTAAATTATCTTTCGATTGACTGATGTCAAAGTTTGGATGGAGAGAGTTCATTTTTCTTTTATCCTTTCTTAAACAAATCAATTCCATTTTAATATGACAATATACATAGTTTAATTAATGAATTAGTTTTTTCTATAATATTTTTTATCATGATCATCTTAAATGTCATAATGGTCAGGAAGAATTCATTTCAATTTATTGTTAAATTAAATTTGTTATTTATTATTCACATTATAAATGGTTAAGAAATAGAAAATATTAAATATATAGAGAATTAAAATACTAATGAAACAAAAGTAAACAATAGTGGTGAAAATATAAATAATCCACATGAACACTTCCTAATAAAATTAAATTACCCATCATATTATGATAATTATCCAATAATATTAGTAGTGAGTAGATGACAGAAATGGAACATGTAATGAATAATTACTGAAGAATATTTTTCAGTGATTAAATTCATATCCAATATTAGATTCTATATTATAATTAATTATTTTATGAACAACTTTATCCATGTATTTATCGGCATAGAGGCCCTAATGAATAATTAATATCATTAATTTATCAATTTTTTTCATAACTCAACCATGTATGTCACATGTAATTTAAAATATTGGATCAGACATTTTTCACAAAAAAATAATGGTTATGGTTATACATGGGATGTTTTAGGTTTCACACTTAGTTTTTTCGTGAAAAATCATGGCTAGATCATGACAATAGTTTACTTAATTTTTTTGTTCATCATACATCTATGTTGTTTTTTAGGTAATGAGTAATGTGTTCACAATGTGAATTGATATTTCATATTTTTTATCCTTATTTCAATTTCATTATTCAATTTATAGCCTTGATATTCATCCTCGACTAATCCCATGTCTTGGAGTTTGATTTCCATCATCAATTGAATCAATTTTTGATTGATTTGTTTGCTATTTACAAATTTTCACCTATATCATAACATGAAAAATAATGGAAAAAATATATATATTGAATTATAAAAATAATTTTAGAAATAATTTTTTAAATTAAATAATGTATATATAAAATGTCAACAAAACGTCTTCCCATACACAAAATCATTATTTTCCACAATAATAAAATCTGAAAATATTAAAAATATGGTTATATCACAATGATTAACATTTAGTTTTCAAAAAAAAATAATTAAATGGATAATTAAAATTTTCTACATATTAAGGAGAAATTTTATATAGTCAATACATTCCAAATAAAAAATGTTAATATTGTATATTATAGGTGTAGTATCCCACAATTTGGCTAGGCCCGCTAGCTGTGGGATTGGTGTTGCCCACTCAGCTGGGCGCAGCCTGCTGGGCCACAGAGTCTCTAGGACCACATGCCGAGCGTGGGTGACCACTCCCCTCTCGAATGGAAGAACCTGTTCAGGACCTCAATTTAGTGGTTCCAGGTGGTGCCACTTCTCCTGTCTGGTCTGCATGGACAAACCTTCTAAATACCTGTGGGTGTGGGTCTGCCTTTCGTCGCGGCCCGATGTTGTGCCCTTCCTCTACAGTTCACCTCTGCAGTGTGCTACCCTACTTAAACATAGACGACATTGGCTAGCTTCTCCCTGTCTTCAGCGACTCCTTCAGGAACCAACGTTCTTTTGCAGTCGGTGGGTGTCGGTCGCCGCCACCCTTGTTCATTGGTCCCACCATGTGCGTATGTCACGCTGTTGCATCTTTTGGTCACCCACATAGAACACAACCGGAATGGGTTCTACGGAGGTTCTGGGCCTTGTTATTTTGGACCGCACCCTCAGTTTTAGTATAATAACAAGGATTCTTTTCCAAAATGAATAACTCGCAATTAAATAACAAAAACCCCCTACCTCATAATCGTTGGAAGGTACAGTGGATGAGGAAGATGTGTCCACGTCATAAGGTGTCCATCAACACATTCCTTAATTTGTCGATTTTGCCCATGTTCATCACTCGAAGCTTCATTATTGGTTGGTGGAAGTCACCATAGAACTTCGTCAGAGGTTCCTCTCTAGGGTACCAAAAACTGATGCCCATTCTTATTTTATATGGAGGGGAGGAGAGGATCAACACGCCACTCAATTAATGAGGTTCATTAATGAGTATAATTTATGAACCTCTTTAATGACCTCAAAGATGTGGTTACACATTTATTTAAAACATAAAAATGTTTGGTTACAAAAGTTAAGAGTTGATCTGTAAAATGGTTTGTTGTTGCACTGAGGTCCCACCACCATTTGTCCAACGGTTTCACTAAGAAAAATAAAATAACCAAATGTTATTTTATGAATTTTTTTTACGTACAAATATTATATATTTTTTCTGACACTTGCTGGATAATTTTATGCTTCCCATAAGGGAATTCTGGAATAATATATTTAATAGTGCCATCAAATATTTAATCTAAGCAGTCTTCCAATAGATAGAATTCACCGCTCGCACATTTACAGAACGTACCTTAAAAAAAGTTCATAAATTATTAAAGGTCAACCTCAACCTGTGACGGTCGAGGTTAGGTTCAACATAAGGGGAAAACACCCTCTCGAGCTCAATGGTACTCTCATATTTTCAATACGAGTTACCATTTAGATGTTAAGTATTTTACAATAAAATAATTGTTACTTAATAATTTTATTTACGGACAAAATAAAACTTCTACTAGTGGCCCATGTCGACTAATGTTAGTATCTGTATAAATAAAGAATTCCCTCATGAGTTCAGTGGTGGTTTCAAATTTCTAATCCGAGTCACCGTTCGTGAGTTATATTCATTTGAAAAATAAAATAATTTAATTTAATTTTCTTATTTACTGGTATGCCATTTTTGGGTTTTCTCACTGGAGGCCTACACTGACTAAATTTAAGTAATTCCTAGGGTAAACCCATAATCCTTAATGCAACGGTGCCCTTGGTTTTCTAATATGGTAACCCGGTTAATAGTTATTCCTCTTTTTTTGGAAAACTGCTCATGTGCGCTATTTAAAGATTTACATTTTTTTGACAGATCATTTGGGGAACTCCGGCCCACAGAATCGCATGTCGTGTATATTCACAGTCTCTTAATAATCCAATATAATTAAAAAACTTATAAGGAATTATGGGAAATTATATTCACCCCATTTTAGTTCTTTACATCCCAGAAATAAAAAACAAAGGTAAAAAACTAATGGGGGTATTGTGCATTTATCTTAGCCTCTTTCTCTCTTATGTTCTCCTGGAGATTTCTATACTGCCATCGAATGTGCACCAATGGAATTAAAAATCCATGAAGGACATGATCCTATCGATCATTTATTTCATCGGTAACTCCATAAATGCTTCCCCATCGTTAATTCCCAGCTTTCTATAGTTGATGACGTGTGATGGATCAACAATATTCCTCCCCATCTACGACATGTAAAAAAACATCATGCACCTGATGCATATATGGGTGAAGAGCTAAGAGGTATGCCACCTCACCAACTCCCCTCAAAAATAGAAAATTTATAATGGACCATGGATATAGCTTGCTACTCCGTCCAAATATCTGTAATACTAATCTGGGTGAGACCTGTTAAATGTTCTGGTCTCCCTCCTCTAAATCCAAGGGTCTTCATCTCCTATCATCATAAAACATATGTCAGCTATGTGCAGTATTCATCTTCTCCTGGATGATCTGAACCTTCCCAATGGAAGCCCGTACCAACATTGGACCCATAAGTGTTTACTACGCTGGGTCTTTCTAGTATAAAGGTGATCTACACGGTCACTCGTACAAGCCCTCAAACAGTGGCATGAAAAAAGTGGAGTGATAGCTATTGTTGTACGTGAACACCACCAAGCGAAAGTGGTTCTTCCAACTATGACCAAAATCTAGGACACAAGCACAAAGAATTCCCTCCATGTTCTATATGGTCTACTCCACCTGACCATCAATCTGGGGGTAAAAAGTTATGCTCAAACGTGATAGAACCTAAGGATCTACATTAACTTTCTAAAAAGTGAGGCATCGTGATAAAAATTTTCCACTTATTTATTCATACCAAGCCACCAGTACTGATTCCATAGGTCCTAGTATGTCTTCTCCACACCAAAATGTACCCCTATATAATTATCTTATTCTAAAGGGAATGGGGACCGAATATTTTTGTTTGGAATGGATTTTTTTTCATTGAATTGTATGCTTTAATTTTGTAATCGCTTGTCAATATCACTCAAGTAAGTTATTTAGTCCACCTTCATTTAATTAATAAAATATTATCATCATCATATTCTTCATAATTTGTTATTTTTTCCTATCATGTTTATACCATTGCCTTAAGGAGTGTGGTTATTCAGATTATCTTTTGTGAAACTCTTCACACAATGATGGAATGCTTGTTTTTTTATTCTTCTCAAATTCTACCATCATAAGTATACTGACTTCATTCATTGATATAATAGAATAAATGGAGGGATAATACTTTAATGGGTTGATCCAAGGGAGTGTAAAGGGGTGAATTGGATGTTATTTCTTAATTTAATAATTCTTAATCAATTCTATTTTTGAGATTTTAATTCAATGATTTAAATTATCCTTTAAACTCGCCAATTTTTAGGATACACATCCCGAGTGCTAAAGAGATCCTCTACCTTGAAGTTCTCATCAATATGATCCTCCAAGTGTATAGGTAATTACCCTTAGGGTAGTTGAAACTCTAAATTGGTGAGTGATTTTGGATGATTTTATTTTGTTAAAGGAAACGCTAAAAGAAGAGATATTGAAATAATTTAAAAAGAAATTCATCCAAATTCACCCCATGCAATAACCAAGGATCAACTCATGATTTTATATTGAATTCACTTAAGTCTTTAAAATATCAAATAATCCAATCAATTGAAACTAAAGTTAGCCACTTCATATCCAAATCAACACCATCTAATCACCTTTTTAGAATTCAGGTTTCTTAGGTTTCTTCTTAGGTCTCTGAGGATCGATAACCCAAGACGTACTACAATGATCGCTTACACCATACAGGTTGGGTAAATTTGGGAGCAACCAAATTTTAGCCCCATTTCTAGGGACCCAAGTAAGTTACTTTAGAGACGCATCTTCTTTTATCACACCAAATTCTCTATTTTCACCCTAATTTCTCTTCTATTTTCCTCTTTCTGTTTATGTGTGTCCAAAAAAATCCCAAAACCAATTTTCATTCAACTCCAATGGATTATCCTCCAAAATACCCCTTCATAAACCAACTCTGTAATCAATTCAAAAATCAATATTTGGAATCACCTCACATTGAGAATTTCATTGACCAAACCTTGATTGAATACACCACACAAGATAAGATGTACAATCAATGGGATGTTGATTGTTTAAAGGATCAATTTCCATACCTCTTGAGGATTATTGATGAAATCAAACATAATGAAGTTCATGATGTCTAAACATCAATCTATCCTAATTCTGAAAAAATTCATGAACATTTGTGTGAAAAAATGGTTAAAATGAATTCAGAAGTTTCATCACTGATATTAGAAATCCAAAGCATTGAGACTTAAGAAGAACCCATTCCCACTCAGGATGTCCTTTCCACATCACTTATAGAATAATCTTGTTACCGACATAACTCATTTGAATTTAGTGAAGAACCCACATTAAAATATTGGAAAACGGAGTTGGATAATAAAGAGAAATGGTCAGGTAATGTTGAAAGTCAAGATAATGGACATGAGGGAATTTTTAATGAGTGTTTAAATCAGGATGAAATTGATTTCATTAATTCACAAGAGGGAAATTTTTCTTCATGGAACGAATGTCCGGAATATTTATCCAATGATGAATTTTTAGAAACACCAAACACTGAACCATTAGGAGAAATCACAAACATCAAATTCATACCCATTCCTGAAACTCATCTAGAAATTTTTGGGGTTGAATCTTTAATTCAAAGGGAATCAATTGTGTTTGGATATTTTGAAAATGAAATTGATTTTTATTCTAACTCCTTATCTGTGTTTGAATGTCCTATCCAACCTGAACTCAAAATCAATGTCATTACTTCCCCACTCAGGCATACCACCATAAGTGATAACCATGAACTTTCATTAGTCATTCATTTATCTCATGAAACCAACATAGTAAGGTTAACCCTCTAAATCATAGGAAAGACTGTAGAAGAAACCGGATAAACCATTACTGAAATTCATTGGATTTTTACACCCCTTGTAACATCCCAGGTAAATAAAGTATAGAGAATTTTCATATTTATTATTATTTACGAATTAAATATTAATTTTATTTTAAATGGGTTGCTATGTTCGATAGCGTACCTGATACGTAACGATGAGTTTCCTTGAAACTTACGTAGCACACTAGTAATAAAATAATATTATTTTAAATGTTAGTTAACAAGTATCCATTGTACTAGCGGGAATGGATAGAAATAACTAAAATATGATTAGATATGTTTTTAAATGTTTTTACATTTACCCAATAAAAGATAAAGGCTTAAAATACGGAAAGAGTTCAATTTTAGGCATTTATACACTAATTTTCACGAAAGGTCCACTTATCACCTTTTGACGGAGAACCATCATTAAATATAGTTTTGATCGATCTTATAAATTCTATTGGACCAAATAAAACTCTTCTTTAGAATCGGGACATCAAAATCTACTTTGTGTAAATTTTTGGTACCTTTCTGATAAAGTTCATTTTTTTAATGAATAGTGTAAAATGTTGTATTTTAATTCAAAACCACTTTTTAATCTAATTTATTTATATGATTAGATTATATTTTGAATTGGTTTTAAAGTGAAATTAGAAAATATTTTTACCAGTTAATCCAATGGTGGTCATTGGAATCAATTTCACTTTGAAATCGGACTTAAACTAGTGTTAATCTTTTGATACTTATTGTTTCATAAAAACACGTTATTTGCTCTGACAGCGAGAATTAATTATGAAATTAATTAATGTGACTTATATGTTTTGAATTTTGTAAAATAGACTTCATTTTTGAATTCGTAATATCAAATATATCTTAGCGTGAATTTTTGGTAATTTTCTGAAAAACTTCAATTTTTGATGAATAGTGAAACCACTAAGTAGTACTTATAAAAACTGATTTTTCCATTTAAATGGAATTTTTCCATCATTATGTTTTGAATTTCAAAAATCCGACATACATGGTTGTCATTAAGATGTAAAATGCGGTTCAATGAGATTATAATAATTTTTTGGTGAATAGTAACTTATTAAGTTCTTAATCGCGATTAGTGGTAATTAGTGTAGTTTAAGGTATAAATAATGCGTTAATAATATGAAATGACCTAGACACATGTCCTAACCTCATTGGTTGTGTCATGGCCGACCAAGACAAGCCATGGGTCAACTTGGGGACCCCATGGAGACACTTTTGTTGGGAAATGACATAAATAACTTTTTATTTAATGTAAAAGTAAAAATGACACAAACATGATATGTTTTACTAAAACAATTTTTAAATGGGGTTATACAAGTCATATTTTTGATTATAAATAGTAATTGGAAAGATAAAAAGATTTACTACATCATAGTAGTTTTTTTATGATTTTTAGACATTAAATAAATTAAATTATTTATGACATAATAATGATGCAGCGATGACATCATTATTTGACGATTTAAATAAAATGGAAAGATAATGTAAAATATATGAACTACACATGTCCAAAACTTATTGGATGAGTGGATTTCGAAGCCTTATCACCTTATCCACGAATTATACCAATGTGGGACCTTTTGAAACCGAAACACATTTTCAAATAAAGTAATATTTCTTTACTTTCCAAAAGTGCCCCTCCTCTCCTCTTATAAAAGGCCCCCACCTCTACCCCATTTCACACACTTCTCAAGCCTTTGGCTCGGCCAAACCCTGCCCAATTACTCTCTCCACATCCCTCTCCTCGTCCTAGAGGATTCCCTTTGGGCAGAATCCTTTCAAAGGAATCCTTTTGGCTCAAATCAAAAGAGAGGTACACTTTTAAAGGTAATTCATTCTCTCTTGTTCATTTGCTTTATTTTGCTTCTCCAACCCTCTAAACTCTTTTTATTTACTTCTTTTGTAACAACAACAGTATCTTAAATATACTAGGATGTTGTTATAATATTTATTTGAGCTACACTCTCACACAACTACATCAAATGGTTAAAGAACATATGGTTTCCGTGGATGGCGAAATTCTGCCTCCCGAAACGATGATTGTTCAATACTCATTTAACACCTTCAAGGGTGGCCATTATGATGTCACTATTTTTATATATGATATATAATATGTTTATGTTTTCTTTAAGCTTCTGTATTTTTCATTTTTTGCATACCTTTATGGTTTCCATTATGGGTAAACACGATATCTTCATTTAAGGAAGTGCGGACTACCGCCCCCTCAAAGTGATGTGATTCGTTAATGCCATATGTGGGACGTGTAAAGGATGGATATAAAGTTATTATATATGATGTTATACTGGAATTATAATATACCTCTATATCACTATTATTTCTTTCCATTAAAGTATGAGATAGAAATGAAAGTAGCGTTCATGCGTACGTACGGCTTACCGTCTCCATGAACGGTGCTTTTCATTTCTTATCCCCTAATGTAATGTACTATTAAAGGTACATGTATATAATGGATATATATAATTAATGATATATCTAAATGATGAATATAATTCTGGAATTAAAATATACATACCTCTCATTTAGTTTTAATTCCATATGACAAATAAATGAAAGTAGCGTTCATGCGTACGTACGGCTTATCGTCTCCATGATCGGTGCATTTCATTTATTACCTCTAAATGATTATGTAATATTATAAATACATGTATATGATGGATATATATGATACATATTATATCCAAATCGGGAATTTCATTCTGGATATAACGAACTTTTGACCACATGAACAACATGTAATTGTAAGAAGTCAACTTTCGACTTAAGAACCAAATATTGACAAAACAAACATTATTAACTTAAATGGTTACATAATGTTTATAACATGGCAATAAGTGATATAAAAAGAATAATGAACTTTACAAAGGTTCTTAATCAAGTATAAATTAACTCAAGTTTATTATTCAGGACGTTAAAGAACGATCGAGTCAAGTCGGACCCAAGGTAAGGGAACTTCTTAACCCAATTTCCATTCTTTGGGTTAATATCCTACTTTCAAATTATGTCATGATATTATTATGTCCTATATTTTATTTTTACTTTATTTATGTTTAATTATATTGAATACACATAATAGATCTATTTTATTTAAAAAATGATCTTTGTAAGGGACTTCGTCTCAATCTCCTTTCATTGAGGCATATTTCGTTTTATACACAACTTTCTTTTATACGGTGTATAAACTCCTTTGACTTTTACTTTTATACAAAAGGAATCTTTTTCAACGAAGCGTTTTACTAAACAACAAAAAGGAATGTTTATTTTTAACGTACGTGGTGACAACGACCTTTTTCCACCGCCGCGAGTATTATTTGATCTTTGGCTATCTCAACAAGCCGAAATGTTTTTAGAATAAAATAAATACCATATAATCTTTTATGTATTTTGGTATTGAAAATGGTTTTGAAAAAGGATTCTATTATGTCAATATATTTATGATATATTGTGATTGAAATGTGGAAATGTTATCATTCCTTTATATTGGTTTTATTTTTTATGATTTTATATTGGTACTTGGACATTTTAACGGGTGGTTACGTTATAAACCATATGACGGGTGGTGTCGTGAATACCAGGACGGGTGGTTACGTTATAACCTCCAATGCATTGGATATGGAAGTCGGCCGTATGGCTATTCCATTAAGTATGTATGGAAATTGGCCGTATGGCTATTCCATTAAGTGATATGTGTGGAAATCGACCGTATGGTTATTCCACTTAAGTATGTTTATGTCCCAAGTTACCTTTATATATTCTTTGTGTTCTTTATATGGGTTTTATGGTAATCCTTTGGTTACAAAAAGGTAAGTAATGATACTTTATTCAATGAAGGTTTTTTTACTACTTCATGAAGGTGAAGGTATTACTTCAATATAGTATACATGGTTTACTTGATGTTTGAAAAACTAACAGTTTTCATTCTTTTTGTATCCCTTACTGAGCTTTTTATGCTCACCCCAAGTTTTTCGAAATTATTTTCACAGGACTTAAAGTGGAATAAGGTCAAGGATGGGATCAAGGGAATGTCATGCTATCTAAAACATGGAATCTAGACATCTTTCTTTTTAAGAGTTTTTATTTTATGGAGACATAGTAGAAGTGTCTACTTTGTAGTCTTTTAAGATGTAATAGTTATGTTCTAATTCTCTAAAACTCTAAACCTGAAAAGATCCTCAATGTGAATTATTCATTTAATTCAATATTAAGTAAGGTTTAAGGCTGGGGCCTTATAGTTGGTATCAAAGGTCGGTTTAGACAACTTTAGGAGTTAGAAAATTGTTAAATTATAAGTTAATTTATGATATGATTGAAATGATATAGCATTTACAGATTACCATGTTGCTTCGCCTAAGATATTTCTGTGTTCAGAATGGTTTTCCATAGAGGAAACAAAGCAGCTATGTTGGGACGACATCAGGAGGAAGACAACCTTCCAAATCAGCAACCTGAGATGGTCGGAATCGGAACTGAATAGTTTGTTGCAGTGATGGCATAGTTGACTTAGGCTATAAATGGTGGTGGTATCCATGCACGAGATCAGCCAGATCAACCGCAGAGGAACATGTCAGTGGTGGAACATTTCATGAGGCAACATCCCCCATCATTCAGAGGATCATATGACCATGTGCAAGCTGAAGGGTGGATTAAAGCACTGGAGAAGATTTTTGATGTCATGGGGTGTTCAGAACATCAAAAGGTTAGTCTTGCTGTTTACCGTTTTGAAGGGGAAGCTGATCAGTGGTGGTCGATGGTGAAAAATATAAGGGATAGTGATGAGATTGAGGATCTTCACTGGGACGAATTCAAAGGTATGTTTCTTGAGAAATATTTTCCTAAGGTTGTTCATATTAGGATGGAAAAACAGTTCCTAGAATTGAGGCAGGAGGATGATTCAGTGGCTGCTTATGAAGAAACGTTCACTCGATTGGCAAGGTATGCTCCAAACTTCATACGAGATCTTGATAGTAAAATAAACCGTTTTTACTCAGGGTTAAAGCCAAAGTATCGAAGGGATTTAGCTTCTCGTGAGTTCAAAAGTTATAAAAAACTTGTTCGATGTGCGGAGAAGGTAGAAATGGAGTTTGCCGATGATCAGGTGTTCTATGACAAACAACAGAATAAGAGGTCTAGTTGGCAGGAAAAGGGGAAGAATTCATCAAAGAAGCAAGGAGGTAAGAAAACCAAATATCCATCCTATGAGAAGTGTGGTAAAATGCATCCTGGAGAATGTTTATCCAAGTCTGGTAAGTGCTTTCGGTGTGGTAAGTCTGGTCATATTGCTCGTAACTGTAAGGAAGATGATCAAGCCTGAAATGAAAAGCCAACGGTAAGATGTTTTAAGTGTAATGAAATGGGTCATTATGCAAACGAGTGTCCAACGAAGAACTCAACTGGGGGAATGCAGCTAGACTACCAGCAGAAAGGGGTGGTAAAATCATTTGCAACAACTTCAGCAGATGTTGGGCCATCGAATGAAGTGGTATCAGCTCCAGGGAGCTCAATATTTTTCGAAGATTGACTTGAGGTCGGGGTACCATCAGTTGAAAGTAAAAGAAGAAGACGTTCTGAAGACTGCGTTCCGTACTAGATATGGCCATTATGAATTTGTAGTTATGCCTTTTGGGTTAACCAATGCACCTGCTGTATTCATGGACCTTATGAATAAAATTTTCCATGAGTTCTTGGATAAGTCTGTGTTTGTGTTTTGAGGTTTGGGAAGAGGTTATGTGTGCCTTGTGATTCACAGTTGAAGAATGAGTTGTTATGTGAGGATCATAGTTCCCCGTTTTCAGTTCATCCGAGCAGTACTAAGATGTACAGAGATCTGCGGGAGTATTACTGGTGGGATGGAATGAAAAGAGATATTGCTGATTTTACTGTGAAGTGTTTGACATGTCAACAGGTTAAAGCAGAGCAGCAGTTACCGAAAGGGATGCTTCAGCCTTACCAGTGCCAGAGTGAAAATAGGAGAATATATCCATGGACTTTGTTGTTTGATTACCGAATACATCTCGAGGTAATAATGAAATCTGGGTTATTGTTGATCGCTTGACCAAATCTGCTCATTTCCTTGCTATACGAGATACTTTCTCTCTTGATCAACTTTACCGTTTGTATCTTAAAGAGATAGTCCAGTTATATGGAGTTCCTCTCTCCATTGTATCTGATCGTGATCCCTGGTTTACTTCTAACTTTTGGAAAGGCCTTCAGAAGTCGTTGGGTACTGAATTAAATTTTAGTACAGCTTTTCGTCCTCAATCAGATGGGCAGTCAGAACGAACAATCCTGACATTGGAGGATATGCTACGAGCTTGTTCTATGGATTATCAGGGAAGTTGGGACCAACAAATTTCTTTGGTTGAGTTTTCTTATAAAAACAGTTTTCATTCCAGTATACAGATGGCACCATTTGAGGCATTATATGTGAAGCGGTGTCGAACTCCAGCATTTTGGAATGAAGTGGGTGAAAGGAAGCTGATGGGACCAGAATTGGTAGAAGAGATGGCAGAAAAAGTTCAGTTGATTCAGAAGCACATGAGAACAGCTCAGAGCAGGCAGAAGAGTTATGCGGATAACCGGAGGAAGGATCTATCTTTCGAGGTAGGTGATCATGTTTTTCTCAAGGTTTCTCCTTGGAAAAGTGTGATGAGATTTGGTAAGAAAGGAAAGCTGAGTCCAAGGTTTATTGGACCATATGAAATTCTCGAGAGAGTTGGATCAGTTGCATACCGGGTGGCTTTACCTCCGAGTTTATCTCAGGTACACAATGTTTTTCATGTTTCAATGTTGAGAAAGTATATGCCAGATCCATCTCATGTTTTGAGTCCAGAGGTAGTTCAGCTGGAAGAGAACCTATCTTATGAAGAACAACCAGTCCAGATTCTTGACCATAGGGAGCAGGTGTTACGGAATAAGGTGATTCATCAGGTAAAGGTTTTGTGGAAAAACCATGTGATTGAAGAGGCAACATGGGAATCTGAAAATGCTATGAGGGATAAATACCACAACTTATTTTGATAAGTGAATAAAATTGCGAGGACGCAATTCCCAAAAGGGGGGAAGGATGTAACATCCCAGGTAAATAAAGAATAA
Source organism: Viscum album (assembly GCA_963277665.1). Classification (NCBI taxonomy): domain Eukaryota; kingdom Viridiplantae; phylum Streptophyta; class Magnoliopsida; order Santalales; family Viscaceae; genus Viscum; species Viscum album. Next base: position 1,879,274,384 of record OY728148.1, on the reverse strand, counting down.
AGAATTTTCATATTTATTAATATTTACGAATTAAATATTAATTTTATTTTAAAGGGGTTGCTATGTTCGATAGCGTACCCGATACGCAACGATGAGTTTCTTTGAAACTTACGTAGCACACTAGTAATAAAATAATATTATTTTAAATGTTAGTTAACAAGTAGCCGTTGTACTGGCGGGAATGGATAGAAATAACTAAAATATGATTAGATATGTTTTTAAATGTTTTTACATTTACCCAATAAAAGATAAAGGCTTAAAATACGGAAAGAGTTCAATTTTAGGCATTTATACCCTAATTTTCACGAAAGGTCCACTTATCACCTTTTGACGGAGAACCGTCATTAAATATAGTTTTGATCGATCTTATAAATTCTATTGGACCAAATATAACTCTTCTTTAGAATCGGGACATCAAAATCTACTTTGTGTAAATTTTTGGTACCTTTCTGATAAAGTTCATTTTTTAATGAATAGTGTAAAATGTTATATTTTAATTCAAAACCACTTTTTAATCTAATTTATTTATATGATTAGATTATATTTTGAATTGGTTTTAAAGTGAAATTAGAAAATATTTTTACCAGTTAATCAAATGGTGGTCATTGGAATCAATTTCACTTTGAAATCGGATTTAAACTAGTGTCAATCTTTTGATACTTATTGTTTCATAAAAACACGCTATTTGCTCTGACAGCGGGAATTAATTATTAAATTAATTAATGTGACTTATATGTTTTGAATTTTTTAAAATAGACTTCATTTTTTAATTCATAATATCAAATATAGCTTAGGGTGAATTTTTGGTAATTTTCTGAAAAACTTCAATTTTTGAGGAATAGTGAAACCACTAAGTAGTACTTATAAAAACTGATTTTTCCATTTAAATGGAATTTTTCCATCATTATGTTTTGAATTTCAAAAAATCCGACATACATGGTTGTCATTAAGAAGTAAAATGCGGTTCAATGAGATTATAATAATTTTTTGGTGAATAGTAACATATTAAGTTCTTAATCGCGATTAGTGGTAATTAGTGTAGTTTAAGGTATAAATAATGCATTAATAATATCAAATGACCTAGACACATGTCCTAACCTCATTGGTTGTGTCAAGGCCGACCAAGACAAGCCATGGGTCAACTTGGGGACCCCATGGAGACACATTGGTTGGGAAATGACATAAATAACTTTTTATTTAATGTAAAAGTAAAAATGACACAAACATGATATGTTTTACTAAAACAATTTTTAAATGGGGTTATACAAGTCATATTTTTGATTATAAATTGTCATTGGAAAGATAAAAAGATTTCCTACATCATAGTAGTTTTTTAATGATTTTTAGACATTAAATAAATTAAATTATTTATGACATAATAATGATGCAGCGATGACATCATTATTTGACGATTTAAATAAAATGGAAAGATAATGTAAAATCTATGAACTACTCATGTCCAAAACTTATTGTATGAGTGTATTTCGAAGCCTTATCACCTTATCCACAAATTATATCAATGTGGGACCTTTTGAAACCGAAACACATTTTCAAATAAAGTAATATTTCTTTACTTTCCAAAAGTGCCCCTCCTCTCCTCTTATAAAAGGCCCCCACCTCTACCCCATTTCACACACTTCTCAAGCCTTTGGCTCGGCCAAACCCTGCCCAATTACTCTCTCCACATCCCTCTCCTCATCCTAGAGGATTCCCTTTGGGCATAATCCTTTCAAAGGAAGCCTTTAGGCTCAAATCAAAAGGGAGTTACACTTTTAAAGGTAATTCATTCTCTCTTGTTCATTTGCTTTATTTTGCTTCTCCAACCCTCTAAACTCTTTTTATTTACTTCTTTTGTAACAACACCAGTATCATCAATATACTAGGATGTTGTTATAAGATTTATTTGAGCTACAATCTCACACAACTACATCAAATGGTTAAAGAACTTACGGTTTCCGTGGATGGCGAAATTCTGCCTCCCGAAACGATGATTGTTCAATACTCATTTAACACCTTCAAGGGTGGCCATTATGATGTAACTATTTTTATATATGATATATAATATGTTTATGTTATCTTTAAGCTTATGTATTTTTCATTTTTGGCATACCTTTATGGTTTCCATTATGGGTAAACACGATATCTTCATTTAAGGAAGTGCGGACTACCGCCCCCTCAAAGTGATGTGATTCGTTAATGCCATATGTCGGACGTGTAAAGAATGGATTTAAAGTTATTATATATGATGTTATACTGGAATTATAATATACCTCTATATCATTATTATTTCTTTACATTAAATTATGAGATAGAAATGAAAGTAGCGTTCATGCGTACGTACGGCTTACCATCTCCATGAACGGTGCTTTTCATTTCTTATCCCCAAATGTAATGTACTATGAAAGGTACATGTATATAATGGATATATATAATTAATGATATATCTAAATGATGAATATAATTATGGAATTAAAATATACATACCTCTCATTTAGTTTTAATTCCATATGACAAATAAATGAAAGTAGCGTTCATGCGTACGTACGGCTTACCGTCTCCATGAACGGTGCATTTCACTTCATTCCTCTAAATGATTATGTAATATTATAAATTCATGTATATGATGGATATATATGATACATATTATATCCAAATCGGGAATTTCATTCTAGATATATTGAACTTTTGACCACATGAACAACATGTAATTGTAAGAAGTCAACTTTCGACTTAAGAACCAAATATTGACAAAACAAACATTATTAACTTAAATGGTTACATAATGTTTATAACATGGCAATAAGTGATATAAAAAGAATAATGAACATTAAAAAGGTTATTAATCAAGTATAAATTAACTCATGTTTATTATTCAGGACGTTAAAGAACGATCGAGTCATGTCGGACCCAAGGTAAGGGAACTTCTTAACCCAATTTCCATTCTTTGGGTTAATCTCCTACTTTAAAATTATGTCATGATATTATTATGTCCTATCTTGTATTTGTACTTTATTTATGTGTAATTATAGTGAATACACATAATAGATATATTTTATTTAAAAAATGATCTTTGTAAGGGACTTCGTCTCAATCTCCTTTCTTTGAGGCATATTTCGTTTTATACACAACTTTATTTTATACGGTGTATAAACTCCTTTGACTTTTACTTTTATACAAAGGGAATCTTTTTCTACGAAGCGTTTTACTAAACGAAAAAAATGAATGTTTATTTTTAAGGTACGCGGTGACAACGACCTTTTTCCGCCGCCGCGAGTATTATTTGATCTTTGGCTATCTCAACAAGCCGTAATGTTTTTAGAATAAAATAAATACCATATACTCTTTTATGTATTTTGGTATTGAAAATGGTTTTGAAAAAGGATTCTATTATGTCAATATATTTATGATATATTGTGATTGAAATGTGGAAATGTTATCATTCCTTTATATTGGTTTTATGTTTTATGATTTTATATTGGTACTTGGACATTTTAACGGGTGGTTACATTATAAACCATATGACGGGTGGTGCCGTAAATACCAGGACGGGTGTTTACGTTATAAGCTCCAATGCATTGGGTATGGAAGTCAGCTGTATGGCTATTCCATTAAGTATGTATGGATATTGGCCGTATGGCTATTCCATTAAGTGATATGTGTGCTAATCGACCGTATGGTTATTCCACTTAAGTATGTTTATGTCCCAAGTTACCTTTATATATTCTATGTGTTCTTTATATGGGTTTTATGGTAATCCTTTGGTTACAAAAAGGTAAGTAATGATACTTTATTCAGTGAAGGTTTTTTTACTACTTCATGAAGGTGAAGGTATTACTTTAATATAGTATACATGGTTTACTTGATGTTTGAAAAACTAACAGTTTTCATTCTTTTTGTATCCCTTAATGAGCTTTTTATGCTCACCCCAAGTTTTTCGAAATGTTTTTCACAGGAATTAAAGTGGAATAAGGTCAAGGATGGGATCGAGGGAATGTCATGCTATCTAAAACATGGAATCTAGACATCTTTCTTTTTAAGAGTTTTTATTTTATGGAGACTTAGTAGAAGTGTCTACTTTGTAATCTTTTAAGATGTAATAGTTATGTTCTAATTCTCTAAAACTCTAAAGCTGAAAAGATCCTCAATGTGAATTATTCATTTAATTCAATATTAAGTAAGGTTTAAGGCTGGGGCCTTATACCCCTTGTTGAACATGGGTGTTTATATGACATGAAATCAAAGAAAAAAATCAATATCAATCAAGTTCAAGTGGAGAAAGATGGGTTCATTAAAATTTTGAAAGTTTGAATTGGATAAGTTGGGGGGTTCAAGTCTAGCTAACGACGTTAAACAAAAGCACTGTATGGGAGGCAACCCATGGTTTTCATTTTTCTAAGCATTGTGAATCATCTTTAATTTTTTCAAATAATAAATTCCCATAGACTGTTGACATGTTCCACTTTTATGAGTAATGATGGGTATGAAAGGGGAGCATTGTATTCATCCATGTCACGCGGTGTGATACTTGAGTAATACCTTACCCATAAATTTAAAAGAAGACACTGTATTATCAGTTTATTTTATTATTTGTTTTTGTAGGTATTTAAAAAATATATTGTTTACCTATTCCTCTTTAATGAGTAAGGATGGTAATGAAAGGGGAGCAACGTAAACATCCGTGTCACACGGTGTGATCCCTGAGTAATACCTTACCCAGAAAATATCAACAAGACAATGTATCATCAGTTTGATTTTTAAAATTAAAAAATACAAGGAAAACCATAAAAATGTTGATACTTGGTTTTAATTAAATTATTGTGTTGTTTGTTTTGTCTGGTTTGATCTTCTTTGTATGGTTCAGGAACTATTTTGTGTGATACATGTTCAATAAAGGAGCTGCCTACATCCCCCATGAGATCAAAAGAGTAATCTGGGGCATCATGAAATTCATCTTCAAAAAAACCAGGTGAATTTGTTCCATGTTTATCATTTTCAATTTCCCTTTTGAACTCCTATCTTACCACCGTTTTAACATATCATTTTTTTAAACACTGGGGACAGTGTTATTCTATGTTGGGGGGAGATGAAATAAAAAATATTTTTTAATAAGAACATACATGGAATGAAAATTTCCACTAACCTTGAACATGATAACACACATTGAAAACTCTGAAATTGGATATCAAATAATTTTTCATGCCTTGATTCTGATTTTAATGCAAGTTTATGTTCATGAGATTTTTTTTGGAAAGTGTGATTGTCCAATGTGATTTTTCAATGTTTACATTTTCATCCTCTTAATAAAAATTCCACAATGTACGTCTACTGGATCGTGGGTGTAAATTTGAGTTCTTGGGTCCCTTTCATTATAACATTGTTTTCTAGGGTCACTTTTAGTTTAATTTGAGTACCGAAAAAAAAACAAAAAATATTATTATGACCACATAGAGCAATGTTTTGTCCAAATGTGTGGCATCCCGCACATGGGGATCGTGACTCCGTAGTTGTCTTGCCTAGAGTTAGGCTTCATATCTCTATTGTAGAGAATGAAATTAACAATATATATGGTGGACGACACTTGGGGATCGTGACTCCATAGTTGTCTTTCCTATAGTTAGTCTTTTCAAATCTATTGTGGTTAAAAAAAATTAAAAAAAAATTAAAAAAAATCTACAAACATTTTAAAAAAAATCAGATACTCATTTTAAGGTTTAATGTGATTCCCACGGAGCGCTTCCATTTTTCCCCTTTAACAATAAAATGGGCCCCATATATTTTGTGATGCACAACACTTTATCACGCTTAATTGAAATTGGATGAAATGTGGCGATGAATTTGAACAAAGGAATGTGCTTGGTCTTGAGATATGCTTATGGACCTAGCTTGTTTTAAATGATTTTGATGGGTTTCATAATTTTTTTGGTATGAGATATTTGGGTGAGTAATGTGTATTAAAATGCTTTTGGAAAAGTGGATTCGAATTTCATATTTGTAATATATTTTGCTTGGGACTGGCAAAACTCAAGTTGGGGGTGTGATTAGTCACTAAAAGTGGCTAATATTCATTGTTAATATCTTTATATTCATTGTTTCAATGTCCATAAACTTTGTTTTTAGTGCATTACATAAATAGTACTTCATTTCTCATCTTAAATGCAATTAATGTTTGAAATGGAAATTTGGGCCCAATCATTCATCTATTTGTGGATTTCATTATATAAATTTTCTGAATTGATATTTTGGGATATGATTTATCACTTTATTTGGAACATTTTATTTTTTAGGTCCGTTGGATTATTCCTAAGGGTAGATTGAGATTTTTGCTTCTGAATGAAGAAATTTACTGGAAAAGCCTAATGGGCCTAAGGCCCATCAAACAAATGTGTGGCCCACAAAACAATCCCAATGAAGTTCAAATTTTTACAATGGAAAGAGAATACTATGAGTATAATTTTAATCAACTGTGGGAAGAGCTAATTCTGAAGTTTTCATGATGATAATGGGATGTTAATTTAAGATTTAAATGGTGGGACCGAAATTAATGAACATAATGTCGTCACACCATTTCGACCATAACCTCTAAACGGATGCTCCAAATTTCCTAGAATTGTTACAGATCTTACAGGACATAAGGACGCGCATATTCCTCTTCTATGAACCGTTAGGATTCGGCCTCCTTCAATTCCAAATTCACACGCCCTAATGGTGGATGAATCTGTACGAAATTTCCAGGTCAACTTCCAAACGTCAAAATTCCTTATTTTTCTCACCCTCCTTTTGACTCTCAAAATTAATGGAGATGTAATTAATTTGTGGGGGGTGTATTTATGTCTCCAAATATTCCTATACAATGAGCTTATGCTGAAGGTAATAGTGATCAAATATTTTTGATTGGAATGGAAGTTTTTGTTTTCTTTGAATTGTATGATTTTATTTTGTAATCGCTTGTCAATTTCCCCCAAGTAAGTTCTTTCATTAACCTTCATTTAATTAATAAAATATCATCATAATATTCTTCTTCTAAATTTATTATTTCTTTTTACATATCATTTTGATACCATTGCCTTAAGTAGTGAGGTTATTCACATTATCTTTTGTGAAACTCTTCGCACAATGGTGGAGTGATTGTTTTTTTATTCTTCTCCAATTCTTCCATCATAATCCCACTACCCGGTTTCAATGATATAATAGCAACAATACAGGGATAATAATTTAATGGGTTGATCCTAGGGAGTATCAAGGGGTGAATTGGATGTTATTTGATAATTTAATAATTCTTAATCAATTCTATTTATGAGATTTCAATTCAATGATTTATGTTATCCTTTAAACTCACCAATTTTAAGGATACACATCCCAAGTGCTAAAATGATCCACAACCTTGGAGTGATCATCACTATGATCCTCCAAGATTATATGTGATTAGCCTTAGAATAGTTGAAACTCTAAATCGGTGAGTGATTGGGGATGATTGTATTTTGTTAAAGGAAACGCTCAAACTTAAGACATTGAAATAATTTAAAAAGAAATTCATCCAAATTCACCACATGTGATAACCAAGGATCAACTAATGCTTTTAAATTTAATTCCCTTAAGTTCTTAAAATATCAAATAATCCAATCAATTCATACCAAATTTGGTTACTTCATAGCCAAATCAACACCATCAAATCACATTCTTAAAATGAATATTTCATAGGTTTCTTGTTAGGTCTATAAGGATCTATAACCCAAGTCATACTACAATGACCTCTTACACCGTAGAACTTGGGTAACATTGGGTGAAACCAATAAACATATAACCCATGACATAGAAACATGTTTCATAAAAAATATCAGGTGTATGTGAAACATGTTTTATAATCATCATGCCATCAAAACCTAAACCATTCATGAAAGGATATGAGTGTAACCATTGGATAATTTCATATATATGGGAATATGTAACATCTATATATCTCATATTAGATGGAAAATAACATGGAAATATATTTTGAAAACATTTTTTGAGAAAAATACTATTTAATCTTTTATAATGCATCTTTATATCATAAAAAAATATTTGAAATACAATTAATTGAAAATAAAGTTTAAATAATATAAATAATGTTTTTAAAACCTTTTTTTACATTTTTAATTTAAAAAAGTAAATATGTCTTGAAAAACTTATAAAAACCATTTCATTGAAAATAATTTTCAAACCTATAAATAAAACATGAAAATCCTTTGAAAAGAAATTTCCATGAAAAATTATTTATAAGATTTAAAACATTTTGGAATAGTTTCATTGAAAACTTATTTTAAAACCATTTACAAAAAAAATAACCTTTGAAACACGAAAAAAAATATTCATAGAAATGAAGGATTCTAAATCCGTACATGCGACATGAGTTAAGAAGAATGTTACTTTTTCAGGCTATATGGTTTAAAAAATGACTTGTTCAGAAAGAGACAATAATTTTTAATTGAAAACATTGGTAAAACACGAATAAAGTGAAAAGATTTTTCTAATTATTATTATAGAGTAGTAAAATATTTTTTGGAGACCCTTTTTAGAAACCATGGTTTTTATAGAACATATATTTCAAACCGAAGAGAGGGTAATATTGGGCTTTCTTAAAAACACATTACAAACTATATTATGAAATGAGGAGTTGAAAAATGGTAAAAATACATGAATAAATAATAAATAACCAGAGGATAAGAAAAATTCAGGATTGTTCTTGAGATATAGATCATAAGGATTCATCAAAGGAATAATTAACATAAACAATATTTAAAATCGATGAGATTATATCAATAAACTCTTACCTCTTGGTAACATTTAACCGTAATCCCCATGTAAGAAAATTGAAAAAAATGAATCATAAAATATAATTAAAATAATTATATTCATAAAATAATATTTCAAAGATAGTATATACAACTAATGGTAAAATATATGTTTGTAACATGTCATGTGTATCAAAGAATGCAAATTAAGAGAATATTATTTTACTAATTTGTTAAATTTTGACACATAAATAACATGAGAGAAATGTAATCAGATGGATATTTCAATACCCATAAATTAATGTATGAAAATAAAATAATCCATCCATGAGTAGTATACACAACACTCAAAATGAATGGGTAGTGAATAATGCATGTATCTCCCAGAAAAAAGTGAGATGAAATATGTTTATTTGGTGTCGTTACTCTAATAATACTTATAAAAAACTCTTATATAATTAATATAAATATATTATAATTACATCAGTGTACCATATTATTTCATCACATAACATATAGTGTTTTATTATGACATTATATGACTCATTTGTGAACGATTTCATGTTAAGGTTATTCATTAGGAAATACTCTCTTTGTTTTTCAAATTTCTCTTAAATTATTATATATTTAGACTATATACCTATATCATGATTCATAGAATTTAATAAATAACATGAAATTTATTTTTATTCAGTATATATGTCGTATAATAATCTATATATTATAGATGTATGTAATGGAACACACGGTTCATGGAGACGGTTAGCCATACGAACGCATGAAAGTTGTTTCTATTTATATTATTGTATTAAAAAGATAAAAAAATGTATATAATTATATATTATATTTATAATATCATTATTATTTCATATATTTTCTATATTTTTACTAAATTATTCATTAATACATTATATGTAAGGTATGAACGAATCATATCGCTTTGAGGGTCGGATGTCCACACATCCTTAAATGATATTATAGTTTTTACACCAAATGGAAAATATAAAGTCATGTGTGGTAAAATTATTAAATAAGCATAGATAAATTATATATATATATATATATATATATTTTCCATCATAATTTCTACCCTGATAGGTAGTAAAAGAAAAAAATGAAAAATCATCATTTTGTTAGGCAAAAGTTCGTCGTACACATAAACAAATTGTTCAATACCCATTAGATGGATTTGTGTGTAAGTGAATGTAGAACCCTAAGAATAAAAAAACTAGTTTATTTTGGATATTCGTGTTTTTATACAGGCATTTAATAAGATTAATTTAGGTTTTGGAAAAGAAAATAAATGAAATGATCTTGATGGAGGGTTTTACCTCTAAATTGAGTAACTCTTTTTGGTTTTCACATAAGGGATTCCATGGAAGGATTTATACCAAAAGAGATGATTTAATTTCCATGGGAGGGATGTTGGGAAACTATTTTTTATAATTTATTTCAAGACAAAGGGCTTAAGAAGTGTGAGTATGTGTGTGGAAAGAATACCATTTTATAGTGGAGGAAGTGTGGCACTCTTGTAAATAATTACAGAGAGAATTCCACCGACATTTTTAATGTTTCATGTGGATAAATTAATGTTAAAATGTTTTTAGACATGATTATTGTGTTGATATATGGCTAGAAAATGTCCTTCGGTCATGTTTATAGGTCATTTATGCCCTTCATTTTCAGGTGTAGTCATTATATAAGCATAATTTTACCATATTCGATGCAATTAATTTTAATTTCATTTAATAATTTTAATCTCATAATATATTTTTAACTAATTAGATATTATAAAAGAAATTATTCAAATTATTAGATCCATTTTTCTAAATTCTAATCAAATATGTTGAAGAAATTAATTTAAATTTAATCCCATATTAGGGTCGACAGTGTAGGTTTTAATGTAAAAACATTCAAAATATTGATATGTTTTTATTTCCGATATAATTTTGAAATGGGTTCTAATAACCTCAATTGGATTAATTGATACAATTATTAACTATTTAAACATTTAAACCTATTTAAAATTTAATTATTCCTTATAAAAAAAATATTTGAAAGATAAATTTTTAACTAAAATTCTGTATTTTTTAATATTCATTAAAAAATTAAATCATACAGAAGAATACCCAAAATTTATCCAACCTAATTTTAATGTTTCAATTTTAATGTTGAAATTTATTTTGAAATATTAAATTTATTAATTTTCGAATATTAAGATTTAAAATGGATTCACCATTAAAATATGGAAAAACAACGTTTATAAAAATATATATTTCTATGCATAAAATTGAGATTGTTTGAATATTATGACTATAAAATATATTGGATGAATATCAAAAATATTTTATTGAATATGTATCAAATATATTACATTAATATCACACATTAATTGTTAATAATTTTATTCATTAGGAAAAAATATCTTTATGAGCCTAAGAATTATAATTTTTTCTTTTATATTAAATCATTTTTCATATTCATTTATAATTAATTATTTACCAATGAATTCATCTATTTTTCTGTAAATAATTAAACTTTTTAAATTAGTTAATAATGTTTATAATATCAGATTCAGTAGTTAGGTTATATATTATTATATTAAATAATATTATTATATTAATATATTATTTGTTCGGTAAAACGCAGTCTTGTGTGTTATAGAAGACATCAAGGAAATTCATTGTTCTGTTTAATGCATCTGAACATTAGTGTTCCTTATATAGAAAGACAAAATTAATGTTTTTTGTAGTGTATGATTAAATTGTGGTTGTGTATAATGCAATCCAAACATAGTGTTTTAGTAAAAAATATACTACTTTTAGTGATTCATGAATTGAATAATATAAAAACGATAATTAAAATAAAAATAATAATAATTCAAAAAGTCATAGTGTGTTACAGTTATGCGCAAGTGGAAGGTGTATAATTTGATGAAAATATTTCCCTAGGTTAATGATTATAGACTATTATAATGTTTATATTAGTGGATACACGTTGAAATTAAAATTTTTTTCAAATGAATGTTAGGTCATATTTCTTATTTAGAGATATTGAGGAAAACAATTAAATAAAGAAAACTTATGATTTTCTACTTGATAATGATTAAAACTATGTTTTTAGATTGAATAAATACTTTTATGGGTTGAAATAATCCCCCAATGCTTGGTATTCAAAGCATGATAGTTTATTAAATATGTTTATTTTTCTAATGACTATGTTGATTGTAAATTTTAAGTGAATGATGATAAATCAGGAACAATAATAGTAAGTTTGTATGTGGATGATATTTTTTTATATAGATTATTTATATATCTGTATTGAATTCTATGATGAACTGAATAATTATTTTGAAATGTCAAAATTTGTATATTTAACTGTGGTCTATAATTAAAAAAAATTATATTTTTTTATGTCAAGAAAATTATTCAAGTGACTTTTTATGAAATTTTGAATGAAAGAATATAAAAAAGTATATACTCCTATTTTAGGGAGCACAATGATGATTAATGATGAATCTAGAAATGTGGTGAATCAGAAAACATTTCTGAAGTAGATTAGAATTTTTCACATTTTATGGCCTCAACACATGATATTATTTATAGTATATACATATATGTATATATATCAAAAAACATAAACATATTTTTAAAATCACACACATATATATATATAAACACATACAAATATCAAAAATTATATAAACAAATGTAAATATATTTATATATTCACAAACATATATCAGAATATAATCGTAAACAAACATACTTATATATATATATACAAACATAAATATAAAAAATCAAATAAATATAAAAATATAAAAATTAGTATATTTAAAAAAATTAAAATAAATTAAATGAACCATATTGCTGTCAAAATACAGATTAATACAATTGTGTAAATCTTATTTATCAAATAAAGTGTGAAAATCAGATAAATTTTTAAAACTGTGGTTTTCCAAAACCAGTATGTTTAACATTCAATCAAAATACATAAAAAACAAACTAGAATAATACTAAAATATAGATTAATACAATTGAATCAATTCTAAATATAAAATAAACAATGAAAATGAGATGAAAATTTAAACCTAGTGTTTTACCAAACTAGTACATTTAAAATTGAACCAAAATATGGAAAAGAAAATGAATGAGAACATAAGTGGACTCTATACATTGAATATCTGAGATGGAATTTCCAAAAAATGGTTAGAATCGAGATGCATAGAGTTGTTGTGGATCGACCGGCGGGGTAGGGATCGGTGGGCTATTTGGGATAGAGTGGAGAAAGAAGTGGAGGAAGAAAGGGGAGTCGTACGGGTGTTAAAACACCCGGTATTTTTGCGATGGAATTAATTCCATCGCAAATAGTTTTTGGTCAAATTTATTAGCGAAAAACACTAATTTGCGTCGCCAATAATCCTCATCCGGTGAACATTTGAAATGGATAATGTTATCTTTCACAAATACTCGTCGTGATTACTTTTCATGTTGGATGGTGTGAATGTTTTCCAAAACTATTTGCGACAGATTATTAATTCTGCCAAAAATGAAGTTTTTTTATGATGAAATTAATAATCTATTCAAAATAATTATAGAAAAGACACTATTTGAGATGGTTCATCTACATGTCACAACTTACCCATCACAAATGATATAATTTCTAGTAGTGGAATGATCAAAGTTAATGGCGATCAGATTTGATCTTGATTCCAAAGTTAAAAAAATTAGATCAAATTTGATTGATCCTCTAAATCAAACCAAATTTGATCCTCAAATGATGAAAAAATTCAATCCTCAATTATAATCCAGATTCGATACATGTTTTCATTTTTTATGTCTGCGTTTTCCATCTAAGATGAGTTGTGACACTGGTTGAAGATTTTTGAAGAACATAATTGTTGGGCTCCTTCTTGGTTGGTGCACTGGGTAACTCCTTCTCAAATGCTGCCCACGTGGTTTCTTATTTTAATGTGATGTTTTTAATGCTGGCCAAGACCACGTGAATTAATTCACACGGTGACACTCTTTTGACATGGCAACATTATTTGACGCTGATTCTTTTCCTATATAAGGAGGCAGAGGCAAGGAATTTCAACATCACCAATAGCAACAACACCGAGAGAAAATACCATTTGGTGATCACCTTTCTTCGATAATCATCTTTCTTTCTCTCCACCTGTTGATCCATACATTTATTCTTGAGTATTACTTGTGTGATCCCTTCATTTTGGGGAGTCTCTACTGTGTACTTCTTGATTTTAGTGGATCTCTCTTTCTGGACTAGGTCCCGTGGTTTTTCCCTCTCGGTTTTTCCACGTAAAAAATTCCAGTGTCAAATTTATTTTTTGCACATTTAATTTTGTCGATGCGCATCCACTTCTATTTGGGGGGAAAGATTCAATTTTCGATGTGCGTTCACTTTTTCTTTTGTTTGTGCATTCGTCGCTTTCATGTCTTTCCCAACATCTAGTATCAAAGGGTTTGGTTCTTTTCTTTTCATATGTATTATGGAGGCCAACTATAGTCAGATGATTTTGTTAAATGGTACATGTTACCATATGTGGCGACTTAAAATGAAGGATTTGATTTTTTTCAAGCGAATGAATCTTTTAGTGTTTAGTACCCAGAAGCCAGAGAGGATGTCAGACGAAGAATGGGTGTTCGATCATGACATGTTTTGCGGATTCATTATCCAATGGGTTGAAGACAACGTGATGAACCAAATTGTCAACATCTCTCATGAAAGAACTATGTGGGAGAATCATGAGATGACCTACGCTTTGAAGATGGGAAACAATAAGCTGTTTCTTCTCATGAAAATGATGAACTTGAGGTAAAGAAAATGTACGTATATTTCTGATTACTTAATTGAATATCAAGGATGTTTTTATTAGTTTTCAGGCATCGTTATCAATTTTGAAGATGAGGTTTTAGCTCTTTTCCATCTTAACACTTTAACTGATTCATCGGAAAATTTATGTTTTACACTAACTGGTTTTGCTCCTAATGGTGCTGTGACATTTAGTTTTGTCAAGTCTTATATTTTAAAGGAAGAGGTCAGGAGACGCACTCAGGAGAAATCTTCTTCGGAGCATTTGGTCACAGATAACAGGGGGAGAAGCCAGGACCGGGGGAAGAGGATTTGAGATAAGAGAATATGTAGAAGAAAATCATTACCGAAGAAGAGAGATTTTGAATTTCATCATTGTGGTTAGAAGGGGCATGTTAAGAAGTTTTGTTATCAGCTGAAAATAGATAACATATTGAAGGAAAATCCACAGAAATAAAATGGTGATGGAGATGATCCTATTGCCGCCACTACAAGGGGTGATCTTGTTATTGTTTATGACTCCATTAACATATCTTCTAATGATTCTTGATGGGTTTTTGACAGTGGTGCCTGTTTTTAAGTGACATCAAAGAAGGAGTTCCTTACATCTTACATCCTAGGTAATTTTGGGATTTTGAAGATGGGAAATGATGGTCATGCTAACATTGTAGGCATCAGGACTGTTTCATTAAATACCAGTACAAGAAGTAAGCTAATTTTGAAGAATGTCCGACATGCACTCGTGGTTCTTTTGAATATTATCTCTACCAGCGTTCTTGATGAAGAAGGGTTTATCATCGCTTTTGGTGATTTAAAATGTATGCTTTACAATGTCTCTTTGATTGTGGCTCGAGGGAAGAAGCAGTCCGGTTTGTGCTGGACTAGAGCTTCTATTTCTTGTGATAATGCTTGCGTTGTTGAGTGCAGTGTTTCATCCCAGTTGTGGAATAAGAGGCACAATCAAATCAGTGAGAAATGTCTTGGTTGTTTGGCTAAGAGAAATCTTCTTCCAGATTTGAAGAGTGTCAAATTGGACAAAAGTTATCATTTCATGGCTGGGAAATAGAGCAGAGTGAGTTTCAGCAGTCATCCTCAACACAAGAAGTCGCAGGTACTTGAATTAGTACATTCTGACGTTTGTGGTCCTTTGAAATTGAAGACCATTAGTGGTAGTATTTATTTTGTTACATTTATTGATGACTACTCACGAAAGCTATAGGTTTATGTTTTGAAATCTAAAAGTCAGGTGCTCAATGTTTTTAAGAAATTTCATGTTTCTGCTGAGAGAAAATCAGGAAAGAAAATGAAATGTATTTTCACTAACAATGAGGGAGAGTATTGTGGTATGTTTGATCAGTATTGCAGGCAGGAAGGTATTCGGCATCAGAAGACGTCGCCCAAGACACCTCAGCAAAATGGTGTAGCTGAGCGGATGAAGAAAACTTTTCTGGAAAGAGTTTGTTGTTTGCTTTCAGAATCAAAGTTGCCTAGACATTTTTGGGGTGAGGCTTTAATTACTACTACGTATATTATCAATTTATCACCTATGGTTTCTTTTCAGACAGACACTCCCGACAAATTTTGGTATGGCATATAGATCAGGTATGATGACTTGCGTGTTTTTGGTTGCAAGGCTTTTGTTCATGTGCCTAGAGATGAGAGATCCAAGATGGATGGTAAGTCACGCTAGTGTATTTTTATTAGATTCTGACACGATGAGTTTGGGTATAGGTTCAATGGCCCTGTTTTGAAGAAACTTTTCAGAAGTCGCATTGTAGGGTTTATGGAGGATCAGACTATTGCAGACATTGAGAAGGGAGAAAATGTTGCTTCTAAAACTTCTGATGGTTTTGTCAATCTTGAGCCATGTTATGATTCACATTTACCTCTTATTGTAGATTCTGATGATCATGTTGATGCTCAAGGTGAACAGGTTGGAGTTGAATTTTATGATGCACCTTTTGTTTCTGATGATCTGGTTCTAGGGGTTATTAATGAACACACAGTTCCACTCCAGAGGTCATCTTGGCATCACACCACATCTACTTGATATTCACCTTATGAGTATGTGCTCCTTGCTAAAGGGGGAGAACCAAAATCATTTGATGAGGCATGGAGAGTGAACAGAAAGACATATGGGTTGCGTCAATGGATGATGAGATGACATCATTTCACGAAAACCACACTTTTGTGCTGGTGAACGATCCGAAAGGGAAGAGAGATTTTCTAAATCAGTGGATTTAGTGGAATAATAATGAAGAATCTAGTTCTGTTCCCCGATACAAGGCAAGGTAGGTTGTCAAAGGTTTCTTTCAGAATAAAGGTATTGATTTTGAGGAGATTTTCTCACCTGTTGTCAAAATGCCTTCCATTCAGGTTTGTAACGACCTGAATTCGGAGCCCCTCCACTGGTGCCCTGTACCCGGTTCACCACATGACCTCAAGTGCATTTCCCCAAACGGAAGAGGGTGCCGACTAGCAGATAGGGACTTGGTGAGTCGGGGGGGAAACTACACCCTCATTCGGTAAAATATACAGCAGAAGAACAACTAGACACAATAGTGGAAACAGTAAACAGAATACAACAACTGAACTGAATAGCCGAAGCAATGTAAAAAAATAATAATGATGCAACATGGTACATATGTCTATGGAAATAAGTAAACAATCCAACATTCTGAAATACAACTGAACGCAAATACTAAAACAGCAGTAAAGGAAACAAAGGTGAGCAACTCCTCAGCATCGCAAGCCTCATCTCGGTCCCATGCTCTCCAGCTCCAGTTCAAGTCAAACACCTGAGGTAGAAGGGCGCTTCCCTTATCTATACCTTCATCAAGATAGTATTCTTGGGCCCAAAAGCATGGCCCAAACAGGGTGTGAGATACAATCCCAGTAGGAAATAACTCAAAGATCTATGCCTAAAAGTCAATGAATACAAGTCAAGTAAAAGTGCAGGAAATAGTAAATAGAAAAGCACACAACAGCTAAAATCCACAGTTCTAGCATATCATTACACCAGTAAACAACCAACAACAAGTAGAAAATAGGTACCCCTCTAGGTAGCTCTCACTGCCTAACCCCTATGGTTTAACCTACAAGTACTAGAAACCCTCTAGGAGGCACACACAGTCTCACCCCTCTAGTTCAGCTATGAGTAGACTCTCTGAGTAAGCACTCACCTTCAATTCCCCCTATAGACTCGTATCATCCTAGAGGCTCTCTAAAAAAGCACTGAACGCCTCATTCTGCCGGTGGCCCACATCTGGGAACTACAGACTCTATGAGGAAGCACTCATTGTCAATTCCCGATGTGGTCTCGAATCGTATTAAAAGACACTCTAGAGAAGCCCTTATGTCTATTCTCCATATGGTCTACTACACTAGGATCTCACAGTCCTGTGTGAAATAAACATTCTTAGCGCGTGTATATCATCCAAGTAATCCTCAAGAGTTACATGGCTATAAATATAAGGCTCAACGGTATAACAAAGCCACAGTTCCACTATCCTACAACTGGGCATGGCAACAGGAAAAAAGCCAAACATGAAGAACTAAAAAAGAAAACATCCATAGTACAGTTAAAACTACCATAATCATAGGAAAAACATCTACTCTATCAATCAGTAAAATCAAGCAATACAACAAGGGAAAAACAGGAACACGCAATACCCCGTTCAAGGGTCTTGGTGGAATTTGCACAAAATACTCATTGACTTTCTACAGAAAGGCACAAACAACCTACTTTGATGTCATGGAAATTATATACTTGAACCACGATGACAGATTCTCCCTAGAACGTCATATATATGAGAAAACGCAAAAAACGTTCAACCATAGATAACTTGAGAAAGAGGAAGAATTGGAAAACAAGGCTCAAGAAGAAGGAAGAACTCACCACTGTGCTTCTGACGCAATCAACGGAGCACGATTCGGAGAACAGACGGAGGAAAGGTGGCTCGGAGAAGATACGCAGTCGTACGGGTTTCTCTCAGATGAAGAAGCTGGAGAAGAAGACGTTTTCCTCCATTAGGTGTAACCCCAGACCATTTAATGAAAAAAATAAAGTACACGGTGTGTACTAGGTCTTTCCGTACTCCATCAAAATCGGCCTCCAAGTCACCCCTACACACCATGTGTGTGGCCCGGACACGGCCAGCACACGATTTCGAGCGGGAAAAGAGTACACGGCGTGTACTCAGAATGTACACGGTGAGTACTTCAAAATTTTCCAGAAACATTATTTTTCATTACAACTGCAAAAAAGGAAAGGCATACCTGAAACGATGATCTGGGTTCTTACAAACTCACCCCCTTAATGAAATTCATCCCCGAATTTCACTAGAGAGGCATAGAAGAAGGAATCCCGAAGAGCTCTGGCCACTGCGATCATACATCGGCCTCCCTCTCCTAGGAATCATCCTATACTCGCCCATGCTTCCATATCACTTGTACAATAGGGACAGACCGCCCACAAAGAGCCTCCGTACTACGATCGACAATCCAGATAGGATGCTCCTTAAATGATGCCTCTGCTTCGAGCTCAACATCCTCAGGCTGAAAGACATGAGGCGGGTCTGAAAATTAATGTCGGAGCTGAGAGACATGGAAGACGTCATTCATGTCCCGGTACCTCTGGGGTAGCTGCAACCGATAGGCAATCATCCCAACTCTCTCTGACACCACAAACGGCTCAACGTACCACGGTGAAATCTTACCATGTCATCAAATCCTCTTTTGTCCCAACATCGGTGCGACATGCTGGAAAACCTAATCCCCGACCTCGAACTACGGAGGTCATCTCCGCTGGTCAACATAAGACTTCTACCGAGACTGTGTTGTATCCATCCTCTTCTGAGTCAACTCTATCTGTTCTGAAGTCTACTGACCAATACTAGGTCCCATCAAGGCTGCCTCTCCTACCTCCAGCTAGTATAAGGGTGATCAGCATGGTCTACCAAACAACGCCTCGTATGGTTCCATCTGAATGGTTGCCTGAAAACAATTTTTGTCGAAAAACTCCACAAGAGGGATATGCTTCTCCCAAGAATCGCCAATGTCTAGGATGCAGGCTCAAAACATATCCTCAAGCACCTGGATCGTGCGCTCGGACTGGCCATCAGTCTAGGGATGGAATGTTGTACTCAAAAATACATGTGTACCCAAGGCCTTCTGAAGTCCATGCCAGAATTGAGTGGTAAAGCGTGACTCTCTGTCTGAAACAATAGATAGTGGAACTCCATGCAGACGAACGATCTCTCTGATGTAAATTCATCCCAGATCATCGACATTGAAGGTCACATTGATCGTTAAGAAGTGAGAAACCTTCGTGAGCCTATCGAAGACAACCCAAAAAAAATCGTTCCCTCAAGGAAACCTCAGCAACCCTGTCACGAAGTCCATTGCCACATCGTTCCACTTCCACTCCGGAATGGGTAACTGCTGTAAAAGGCTTGATGGTCTTTGGTGCTCTGCCTTCACCTGCTGACAAGTAGAACACCGCAAGATGAAACCAGCAACATCATTCTTCATACCTGGCCACCAGTACTGGCGATGAAGATCCTGATACATCATGGTGATGCCGGGATGAACTGCCCAAACTGAGGAATGAAAATCCCACATCAGCTCCTCGTGTATGTCTTTCGACACCCATACGCGTCCCTGGAAATGCAACATCTCATCCTCTCCCAATGTCCATCGAGGAAGAGGGACCTATCCTTACACACTCCCCCACAGGACTAAGCCATCTGAGTCTGATAGTTTCCTCATCCATACCTGATCAATTAGTGTAGAGGTAACAACTACATAAGTTAGTAAAGTTTGTCCCTGTCTTTCATGCACCTCTAGATTCATCCTAGAGAACAGAGCCATGAGCTGCCACTCACTACTGCCCTCTTGAACTGCATGAATCTGAGTTCTCCTTTTCAACGCATCTGCCACTACATTTCCCTTATCTGGCATATAAGAAAGCTCGAAATAAATATAATGAAGATAGTTGACCCACCTGCACTGCCTTAGATTCAGATCACACTGAGTGAAGATGTACTTCAGACTCTTGTGGTTGGTGAAAACCACAAAGTGCACTCTAGAAGGTAATGTCTTTAATAGAATAAAGCATGAACACCAGATGCAAACTAAAGATCATGCATAGGGTAGTTCCTCTCATGTGGCCTCAATTGCCAAGAACTATATTCAACGACACCATCTCCCTACATATGTGCATCGCCTAGTCTGATACCTGAAGCATCACAATGAACAGTGTAGCTCTTCCATGGATCTGTCAAAACTAGCATCAGTGCTGACGTCAATCTTCCCTTCCGCCCCTGAAAGGAATACTCACAATAATCGGACCATAAGAACTTTTCCCCATTCTTGGAAAGTCCTGTCAAAGGTGCTGCTTGGTGTGAAAAGTCCAGAATGAAGCATCTGTAGTATTCAGCCAGCCCTAGGAAACTCTGTAACTCAAAAACGTTTTTCGTCTACTCCTAGGAAACTACAACACTTACCATCTCTGGGTCCACCGATACTCCTGCCTCTGAGATGACATGACCCAGATATTGAATCTTATCCATCCCGATGTGGAACTTCGAGAGTTTAGCATAAAGTTGATTCTCTCTCAGTGTACTCGGAACGATATCAAGAGGTGTGGCATGGTCGTGTTGAGTGTGAGAGTACACCAAGATATCATCCACTAAGACCACAACGAAGGATTCCACGTAAGGATGGAACACTCGGGTCATTAGTGCAATGAAAACTGCAGGCGTGCTCGTGAGACCAAATGACATGACTGTATACTCATATAGACAATACCTGCTCCTGAAGGCTGTCAGAGGTATATCTGATGGTTTAACGCACAAATGATGATAACCGGACCTCAAGTCAATCTTCGAGAACACGCGGGCTCCACGAAGCTGATCAAAGAGGTCATCGATCCTCGACAATGGATATCGGTTCTTAACCGTCAACTGGTTCAGCTTCCGATAATCCACACAAATCCAAAGGGTACCGTCTACCTTCTTCACAAACAGGACAAGAGAACCCCAAGGAAAAGTACTGGGTTGGATGAAACCCTTTGCCTGCAAGACCTCCAATTGCTTTTTGAGCTCCTACAACTCAGGTGTAGCTATCCTATAAGGGTGAATGGACACCGGTTCTGCTCATGGCACGAGTTCAATAGAAAATTCTACCTCACGCTCTAGAGGAAAACATGAAAAGTCCTTTAGAAAGACGTCCCTGAAACGATCCACCTCTGGAGGAAGGTCCAACTACGAAGTCCCCTGATCATCCAGATGAAGACTAGAAATATGGGTTATCACCATTCCAATCCCAAGATGCTCAAGTCTTGTTCAACTCACCTGAACATCCCATTCGCCTCTATGAAGAAATGATTCACCCTCTGGTGAAATGAAACTCACTCTACGGCGATAACAGTCGACGACTGCCTGGAAGGGAACCAACTAGTCCATTCCGATGATAAAATCATATCCTGTCATCTCTAGGACATAGAGGTCCGATAAGAAACGATACCATGCAACCTCGTGAGGGAACTCTTGACACTGGCGTACAATAGATGTCCTCATCCCCAAAGGTGTGTATAGTGTCAATGAGTCGGTAGATGAAAAGATGTGGAGCCCAAGGCTCTCCAGGATAGCAACAGAGATAAATATATTCCTAGAACCAGTATCAAAAAGAGCTGAAGATAAAACTGAGGCTACTAAAATTGTACCTCGAACTGTAGAAGGGTCGGCATCCTGCTCCTGATAGGTCTGCTCCATGGTGAAAGACTAGCCCGCAGCGCCACCTTGCTCCCCTGGCTGACCCCTCTGAGCTGATCCACCATGATGGTGCTGGGTGATTGGTGGCTGACCACCACAGCCTTGACCTCCACCTCAGCCCGAATGGTCGGAAGAACACCAGTTCACTGACTGGTGAGAGACTGGTGGTGCTTATCTTGATCGAGGAGTCATGGAAGAACCCCGATCACCAGATGTTGGTGAGAAAAACTGGTAGAAACGCTGATGGTGACCCATATTTCCGCATGATCGGCACTCCACGGGGTCTCTCTGGCACTGGGGCCTCATGTGCCCTGACTGGTCACACCGGTATCATACCACATGGCTGCCTGACAAAGCATCTCGTTTCCTCGGATCACCACACATAGACTCCCTATAATGCTTCTTGCTTTCATCTAAAGGAAATCATGTTCTGGAAGCCGAAATGCCCTGGCTCGCAGCTCCGGAGTCTCTCATATTGTTCTCCTCAATCAGTGCCTGATTGGTGATGGGTGTGATGGAAGTCAACTAGAAGATATTCACATGTGAGCAGATCTCCTACCTGAGATCATCCTCGAACTTCTATACTAAGAACACCCCACTACCATCTCGGAGGGGGTGTGAAATGCTGCAGCTCGGTGAAACCAGCGGAATACTCTAGGACATAATGAGTAACCCTCTCTATGCTCATGAACTCTAGAGCTCGGTCGGCCCTTAGGGTATCTGGATAGAATTAATAGTTGAACACGCACTGGAACTCCTCCCAAGCCATAACATGCTGGTGACCCGCCTGTGAGATCACGTCCCACCTCCTCTTGGTGCAGTCTCGGAGCATGTAGGTGGCGAGCTTGACCCGCCTCTCTGGAGGCATCTCCAGATTCTCATGGATGGTCAATGTCGCTTCTATCCATGACTCTGCAGCCTAAGGTCCTTCTTCCCCTGAGAAAGTAGGAGGATGCTGCTGCTCGAAAACCCCTGTCAGGTATGCCATAGTCGTGGCAGGAGGAGGTACCCCCTGTAGGGTCTGGATAATCCTCACAAAACCTTCCCTGAACTGTGCATCAGCGCTTGCAACTGGTATGACAGCAGAGGCCAAGGATGGCCCGACTGGAGGATCGGCAGGAAGTGCCTGATCGGCCATATTTGGCGTCTAATCACTGCCTGACGACAGGCGTACAACTGGAGGACGTCTCAGAGGCATATCTCTAAAAGATCAAAAGCACACCTTAGATCATAAAAACAAGGACAGAGAACACAAGAGTACAAAACGGGAATAGGGGAATACAAACACACAAGTTTACAAGACACGACTACACGACGTGTATAAAAACTACATGGCGTGTCTTCTTAAGCCACTGACATGGGCATGTACCCATGCACTACAAGTCGTGTAACACCTCGAAATACAAAGCGTGTTGATCCAACACATAGCGTGTATTTGAAAACTATTCTCCTGCATGAGTCTCTTTACACAACTGACCCACACGGTTCGACATAACCCGAGACTACATGGCGTATTCTGAACACACACGACGTGTACTAGACAAGGCTTCGGCGGCCCATGTTGTTAAACACACGGCCTTCTACATGGAAGAACCTTACACAGAGTGTTCTGAACAAACACGACGTGTATATGTGAAGGTGACATTGTCCCGTGTGGTCCATGACATGGTTGGGTACCTGAACAAAACTACATGTTGTGTGCCGAAAACACAAGCTGTGTCTAAGATAAGGTAACTCTGACCCGTGTTGTTCGTGACATGGTCGGGTACCTAGATAGGACTATGTGTCGTGTTCCTTTATAACACAGTGTGTTCTACTCAAGCTTCCCTGACCCGTTTTTTTAGTGACACGGTCGGGTACACGGCTCCGAACTACACAGTGTGTACCAACCTTACCGAGTGTTTTCTAGATTTATTCTCACGAAACCATGTTTCTTCTCACACGGTCAGTGACACGTCCTGAAAACTACACGGCGCATATCCGAAAAGTACATGCCATGTATTCTGGGTTTTTCTGGGCAGTAACTCAGAAACTACACAGTAGCCTAGAAACAATGAAAACAAGGCAAATAGGTGCCAAATTCCGATCCGTGAGGGTCTGTACTCCCTGCGAATCAAAGGATGGCATCTCCTACAGTCATATACAAAAGAAAGAGGATCATGATCCACCAATTTCCGATTCGAGAGGGACCATAACACCTCATGAATCAAAATTTGGCATTAATTTAAGAAAATTAGGTAACAAAAATCCTCTAATAAGGTAGTAGATATTCTATCATGCATCTATCACAACAGTATACATAATCTACACAAAGTTTATCATAACACCATGAAATCACTATTGCACCCTAGATGGAATGGCGATGATGTTTGGCATTGATTCTACAAGTGCCTATGTGATGCATGATATGGAATAACCTCATATCATCAGGTTGAGACAGAAATAGAACCGAAATTGTTAAGAAAAAACAACAAAAAACATGTTGATCACTCTAGGTTAAATCATATCAACCGTAAAATCTCAAAACCATCAAACTGTAATTAACGAGGTGGTATGAATTTTCCCTGTACATAGGATAGCTATTCATGAGAACAACTTAATACCAAGTATCAAATCCATTTTATCCCTGGATAAAGGCTCCAAACTGTAATTCTAGAGAAAAGAACTCCTCTGATATCACTTTGTAATGACCCAAATCTGGATCCCCTCCACTGTTGCCCCGTACCCGGTTCCCCACATGACCTCAAGCGTGTTTCCCCAAACGCCAGAGGATTCCGACTAGCAGTGAGGGCATTGGTGAGTCGATGGGGAAACTATGCCCTCATTCAGTAAAGTATACAGGTGAATAACAACCAGACACAATAGTGGAAATAGTAAACATCATACAACAACTGAACTGAACAACGGAAGCAATGTATAAAATAATAATTATGAAACATGGTACATATGTCTATGGAAATTAGTAAACAAACCAACCTGCTGAAATACAACTGAACACAAGTACTAAAACAACAGTAAAATAAAAGTAGGTGAGAAACTCCTCAGCATCGCAATCCTCAGCTTGGTCCCATGCTCTCCAGCTACAGTGCAAGTCAAACACCTAAGGTAGAAGGGTGCCTACCCTTATCTATACCTACACCAACATAGTCTGCTTGGGCCCAAAATCATGGTCCAAACAGGGTGTGAGATACAATCCATGTAGATAATCACCCAAATATCTATGCCTAAGAGTCAATGAATACATGGAAAGTAAATGTGCAGGAAACAATAAACAGAAAATCACAGAATAGCTACAATCCACATTTCTAGCATATCAGTAAACAAGTAAACAACCAACAACAAGTAGAAAACAGGTATCCCTATGGGTAGCTATCATAGCCCAACCCTTATAGTTCAACCTACAAGTACTAGAAACCCTCTAGGAGGCACACACAGTATCACCCCTCTGGTTCAGTTCAGAGTAGACTCTCTGAGGAAGCACTCACCATCAATTCCCCCCTATAGTATCGTATCATGCTAAAGGATCTCTGAGGAAGAACTTAATGTCTCATTCCCTCTGTGGCCCACGTCGAGGAACTACAGACTCTCTGAGGAAGCAATCATCGTCAAATCCCCATGTGGTCTCACATCGTATTAAAAGACACTCTTGAGAAGCCCTTACGTCCATTATCCATATGGTCTACTACACTAGGGTATCATAGTCATTTGTGAAATAAATATGCTCAGCATGCATGTATAGTCCAAGTAAACCTCAAGAGCTACTTCAATATCAATCTAAGGCTCAACAGCATAACAAAGCAACAGTTCTACTATTCTACAACTAGGCATGACAACTGGAAAAATGCCAAACATGCAGAACAAGCATAACAAACATCTATAGTATTGTAAAAACTACCATAATCACAGGAAGAACATATACTCTAATAATCAATCCATGAAAGGTAATACAACAAGGGAAAAACAGGAACACACAATACCTCGTTCAAGGGTCTTGGTGGAATTTTCATAAAATACTCATCGACTTTCTATAGAAAGGCACAAACCACCTACATTGATGTCAGGGAAACGATATACTTGAACCACGATAACTGATTCTACCAAGAACATTGTAGATATGAAAAAATGAACAAAACGTTCAAACATAGATAACTTTAGAAGGAGTAAGAATTGTAAAACATGGCTCAAGTAGAAGGAAGAACTCACCGATGCGCTTCTGATGCAATCAACATAGATCGAATCAGAGAACAGATAGAGGAATGGTGGCTCAAAGAGGATCTGTAGACGTAATGGTTGCTCTCGAATGAAGAAGCTAGAGAAGAAGATGTTTTTTCTCGATTAGGCACGACCCCGATCCGTATAATGGAAAAAAGAAAGTACACATCCTGTACAATTAGATTACATAGCATGTAGTTGGTCATTCTGTACTCCGCCAAAATCGGCCTCCACGTCACCCCTACACACTGTGTGTGTGGACCGGACACGGCCAACACTCGGCTTCAAGCGGGAAAAGAGTACACGGCGTGTACTTAGAAATTACACCTCGTGTACTTCAATATTTTCCAGAAACATCATTTTTCTTAAAAACTTCAGAAATGGAACTGTGTACCTAAAACAATGATCCGGGTTCTTACAGGGTTGTTCTTGGTTTGGCTGCCAGTTTAGATCTGAATATTGAGTAGATGGATGTGAAGAAAGCTTTCCTCCATGGAGATTTATAAGATGAGATTTATATGGAGCAACCAGAGGGTTTTGTGGAAACAGGTAATGAAAATCATGTCTGCAAGTTGAAGAAGAGATTGTATGGTTTGAAGAAAGCTCTAAGGCAGTGGTATAAGAAGTTGGAATTTGGAATTTCTCATCAGGGTTTCAGGAAGACATATTCTGATCTTTGAGTTTTTGTTTATAGATTTACTAATGATGATTTTATTATACTGTTACATTATGTTGATTATATTTTCATTGTTGGCCATGATACTTCTAGAATTGACAGATTTAAGAAGGATCTTTGTGACCCTTTTGCGATGAAAGACTTGGGGCTAGCATGACAGATTCTTGGCATGATGATCTCTCGTGATAGGAAGGCCAAGAATTTGTGGTAATCTCAGGAGAGATACATTGAGAAGGTTCTTCAAAGATTTTCTATGGATAGAGAGAAAGTGGTTAGTACTCTTCTTTCTTAAAATTTTTAGCTCAGTACCAGTCAGTAACCTTCTACTGATGAAGAGAGAGAGGAGATGCAGCACATACCTTATTCATCTGCCATTGGTTGTTTGATGTATGCAATGGTATGTACTAGACCTAATATAGCTCATGCAGATGGTGTGGTCAGTCGTTTTATATCAAATCCAGGTAGAGAGAATTGGAGAGTAGTGAAGTACAATTTGCGTTATCTTCGTGGTACTTCTGATATGAGATTGTGTTTTAGAAAAGGGGAACCTATTCTTTTTGTATTTATAGATTCAGATATGGTAGGAGATATCGATTCAAGGAAGTCTACTTCAGGGTATTTGATCACTTTTGTAGGGAGAGCAGTATCTTGGATGTCTAGATTGCATAGATTTGTTGCTTTATCTAACAAATAATAAGAGATTATTGCAGCTACTGAGGCGTGAAAAGAATAGTTGTGGATGAAAAAATTTATTCACGAGCTCAATTTAAATCAGGACATGTATGTTTTATTTTATGATAGTCAGAGTGCTATTTTTTTGGGAAAGAATTCCACATTTCATGGCAGGTCAAAACATATCAATGTTCAATATCATTGGATCCGCACATTTCGTGATTCGAGATAGTTAGAGCTTGAGAAGATCAAAACTGATGACAGCAGGACAGACATGTTGACCAAGAGTTTACCCAACGGAAAATTCGAGACATGCCGGTGATCCCCACTTGAGTCAGAGGGGGAGTTTGTTGGGTGCCTTCCTAGTTGGTGCACTGGGTAACGCCTCCTCAAATGGTTCCCACATGGTTTCTTCTTTTAATGTGGTGTTTTTAATGCAGTAAAAGACCGCGTGAATTAATTCACGCATTGACACTCTTTTGACACAGAAATATTATCTGACGCTGATTCTTTTCATATATTAGGAGGCAGAGGAAAGGCATTTAAACATTACTGTCATCAACTACACCGAGAGAAAATCCCATTTGGTGATCACCTTTCTTCGACGATCATCTTTCTTTTTCTGCACCTTTTGATCCATACTTTTATTCCTGAGTATTAATTTTGAGATCCCTTCCATTTTGGGGAGTATCTACCGTGTACTTCATGATTTTAGTGGATCCCTATTTCAGTAATTGGTCCTGTGGTTTTTCCCTTTTGGGTTTTCCATGTAAAAACTTCCGGTGTCATATTTATTTTCTTCACTTTTAATTTTGTCGCTGCGCATCCGCTTCTATATGGGGGGAAAGATTCAATTTCCGATGTGCGTTCGCTTTTTCTTTTGTTCGTGAGTTTGTCGCTTTCCCGTCTTTGCCAACAATAATTACCTAAATATTCTTGTGAAGCTTGTTGTTGATTCATCGAAGGGTTGTGGGCTGGGGGGGTTCTCTCCTGTGGCGTGGAGGAGAAACTGGATTGGGGGAGAGAGACGTCACGCGAGATATAGGAAGCATAGAATTTTTTTCCCATAACCCGATCAACCCGTCCCAACCTAACCCTATCTAAGATGGGTTGGGTCGGGTCAAGTACATACATAAAATAATGTCTTACCCGACTCGACCCCACCCATCCTATTTTAATTGGGTCGGGTTCAACAAATACCCAAACCCGACCCAACCCGACATATGGGCACCCTTATACTTACCACCCCAACTGATCGTTGGGGGCAAATCCTATATTAGAATTAGAGTATAAATCATAAAAAACCAAATATATGGACAACATGAGTAATACAGGTGTAAATATGTAAATATTTACATTCATGATAAATACATAACTTATGCATGCGTCATCAAAATATAGTTAATTATAACATTTGAAAACACACAATAATGAGCACAAATAAACTTATGATCATAGAACGTCAATTATTCTCTTGCATCATATTAACATAAATAACAATAATGTCCATGAATATCATCCTCATGGTATATATATATACCATATTCATGGGAGATATATATTTATTTTTAAATATATATATATATATAAAGAAATATATTATATATATAATTATAAATATATAATTGTAAATCTATACAAATAAATATAATAAATATATTTATCATTTAATAATATTTATAATTATTTTATAATTATTTAAATACATATATATATATATATATTGATTATAATCATATAAATACTATTTTAAAAACATTATATATATATAAATTATTAAAAAAATATTAATATATCATATCTATATTAATTATAAATATGTGGTTTTTAATTAATTTTTATAGACAAACATTACATTTGAATTTAAATACAATAATTTTAAATAAATTAAAAAAAATTTTATTAAAAACATTTATCACCGATAAGAATAGTTTTGATAAATGTTGAAAAATTATCAATATATTTGTTAGCACTGATAAAAGTTATCTTTATTGGAACTTTTAACTAGTGCGGAGAAAAGTGAGGCTTTTATTAATGTTTTCATCTTAGCACTGATAAACACAGATGCGTCCATTAGCCTAATCCATTGTAGTATATTAATATCACACACATATAATAATAATAAATACCCATCCCATAAAAGGGAAATAACCTATAGAAAACACTAACCAAATATTTACTAGTAAGTGTGACAAATTATAATGAATCATTTTTTAATAAAGTTATAGGATACCCTTCCAATGGAAGCAATAGGTTCTGGTGACAGTGATGTCAGGGTAGGCTGCCACGAAAGTGGTGGGCTTCGCAGCGGAGGTGGGGTTTGATGTGGAGGAGCGACAGATGAGTGTTCAAAGAGGATGTGGATTTATGACAAAGAAGTAGTGAAGGAGAAGGAGATGAGGGTTCATAGTAGAGGTGGGTTCGAGGCAAATGAGGAGTTCATGGCGGCTGAAGAGGCGGTGGCGGAGGAGGGGTCGGCGGTGGAAGAGGTGGGGTAAGGGCAGAGCAGTGGTCGGCGGCGTAGGGGTTATGTTTTTCTAGAGCATAAGGGGTGGGAGAACAAAGGATATTGATATGGTTTTTCTATAAAACTTGTTAAACCATTTATCATCGCTAGAAAAAAAAGAACAGATAATGATATTCTTTATATGCGCTAATATAGAAAAGGATAATAAAAAAACATTTTTCAATGTATTTTTAGTTCTGATAAAGATATTATGTAAATAAGTAGTATATATTAATATATATAATTATAAAATTATATATATGATAAATATATTTATATTTATTTAAAATTATAACTATAAATAAATATATATATCTTCATAATTATAAAATTATAATTTAAATAATTATTAAATTATAAAAAAATATACTTATTATGTATGTAATCATAGAATATATATATATATACAGTCATATTTCTTCTATTTTTACAATTATTTTCTAAAAATATATATTTATAATTATATAAATAGATATTTATTTATAATTGTAATTATAAATGAATATATATATATATATATATATTTTAAATAATTATAAAATTATAACAAATTAATATTTCTAATTTTAATAATTTTATTAATATATATTTAATATATTTATTATAATTTTATAATTATTTAAATATATATATATATATATTTATAACTATAAATATAAATAATTGTATTTATTTAATTATATATAACATTATATATGAAAGTTATATATATATATTTTATAATTTAATATTTATTTATATAAATAAATAATTATTTATATTTCAAACTAATAAATATATATTTATTTATATTTTTAAAAAAATTATAACAACTAAATATTTATTTACAGTAGTAATATATATATATACATATATATATATTTAAAAAATTATATAAATATGAAATATATATTTATAATTTCATAAATGTAAATAAATATATTTTCTATACTTTTATAATAATTTAAATATATCTACATCTATTTAGAATTATATTTATAACTATTTGTATTTATTTAAAAAAATGAATGTAAAAATATATATAATTTTTTTATTTATTATAATTTTTTAATTCTTTAATTATATCTATATTCATATAGGAATTATAGTTATAAATATTTGTATTTATTTATAAATAATTGTATATATTAATAAATATATTTATTTAATTATATTATATCATTATAAGAAGTATAATAATTGTAATTAATATAATTTTATAATTATTTACTGATATAAATATATATATATTTATTTATATTTTTAAATAAATTATAAATAAATATTTTTATAAATATTTTTATATAATTATCAATATATATATATATATTTATAAAATTATAATATATGTATTTATTATAGTACAAATATAAATATAAAATTTTAAATATGGACTTTTTTTATGTTTTTATGTACTTGTGTAGTTCATATAATTTTATTATAATATATATATATATATATATCATATTTTAGAATTTAAATGTCAAATGGTGCGTACATTAAAGCCCATAACAAGCCCATCATAAACCTTCTCTCTCATGCATCATCTGGGCCACCCAGCTTTCACGCCAATGGATCCTCATTCATTGCTTTTTCATATCGCACATTGGCATCTGCTGCTGTGTCGTCGTCCCGGGTAGAACCTCTTGTGTCGATTCACCTCCCCATCCTTCATCATCCCCAGACAGAGCACTGTCATTTTCCATTGTTGTCCCCAAGCAGCACCGTCGTTCGCCGAGCGACACAACCAGTTGGTCTTCGCCCTCTAGCCAAAGCTGTATCTCACGCGGAAAACCCCAACAGTTGGCGTCAATCAGAATCTGTCACGCCTACTGATCCCAGGACACTGTCATCTCGGGAAGTAGCCCCCAGTGTAGTCATTACCCCTGCGTTGTCATCCTGAGAATCACCCTGTGCCGATCTGCCGCCCCTCCGTCATCATCCTTGGGAAGAGCACCATTGGAGCCATCACTTTTTTTTATATGAACAATGTTTGGGTGTTGTTATAGTGATGGAAAACAGGATGCTTGATTCCATGGTGTTGGTTGGGGAGGAGTTGAAAAGGAAAATGAGGATGGGTGATCATCATCATCCATATGGCCCCCTTTGGTTTCCAGCAGCTATTGTGGGGCGGCGGATTTTCTGGCATCATTGGAGCCCAAGAAGAAAGAACGAGTTTCCTTCTTCAAACCATGGAATGCTCTCACCACATTTCCTCTGGTCCTGCCATTGATGTTTTGTACCGACTGGGTGGATAACATTCCACCACCGCACCCCCACAACCCAACTTTCTCACAAATATAAGATCTCTGGGAGCTGTTTGGCTGCCCCCTCAAGCTATCGTTACCCACCACCACATAAGAAGAGTATGTGCTCTAGGGTGGCAAGGGAAGGGGTTATATAGGGTTCAAGGATTCAATTCCCTTCATGGGAGTGTCGGACTAGTGGCTGACTGGCACTGCCATTGTAGTTAATGGTGGAATGGGAGAAAGTATGGATGAAAAGGAGGATGAGCGAAGTGCAGTCCAGAGAAGGTATGACCGAGAAGAGGGAGGTGCCAAGTGTAGTTGGGGGGTGGTGGTGGATTATTAGTATATAGATGGAATTTTATTTGGTCACAGAAATAAATTTTGTGGATCAGGGACCCAAGAAAAAAATCTGATATTTTGTAAAGTAGTCAAATGTGTTATGAAATGAAAACAGAATGCTACACATCATTAATTCATAATTCAAAATCATAAAAATATTTAATGATAAGTTTATTTACTTTAAAATGAATCACTATATTCCCATTAATTGAGATTTCAAAAATTAATAAATAAATCATCCATCTAATTAAAATTGAAAAAAATAAAATTAATAATAACACACAAAAACATGAAAATTTTTGAGAGATGGTTATTTATTTTTTATTTTAATTTAAAGGGTTTTTTTTATTTTGAGACGTGGGTGTGTCGATCTCCAAATGAATTGGTGCTCGACACATTTACCCTAGTACACCAATTCATTTAGTGCTCTTGGGATTTATTATCCCCATGCCCCTCATCAACCCCCTATATCTATATATATTATATTTATATAATTATAATAAATATAATTATAATAAATATATTGGCTAAAACAAATACAATAAATTTATATTTACATTTATTATAATTATAATAATTATATAACTATAATAAATATATTATTATAAAAATTGTACAATTATAATAATTATATAACACAATTATTATATGAATTCAACAATAACAATATTTAAAAAATTATAATAATAATATTATGACAATAGTTATATAATTATAATAAATCATTATATATTTATAATAAATATATAATTATAAATATAATAGATATATTATTATAATAATTATTATAATTTTTTAATTGTAAATATAATAATTATATAATTATAATAAATATAAAATTACAATTACAATAATTATTTAATTAGAAATATAATTATGATATAATTATAACAATTAAATAATTATTAAAATTATATAATTATAATAAATATATAATTATATATATAATAATTATTTATTCACAATAAATATTCAATTATAATTACAATATAAAAAGAATAATTATATAATTATAATAATTGTTCTATTAGAATAATGTGTGTTTTATAATTATAATAAATAATTATATTTGTTATAGTTATAAACTTATATTTATTATAATAATTTCATATTTATTTTAATTGTATATATTTATTATAATTATAATATTAAATATATAATAAAAATTTCTCTAATAAATATACAATTATTATTTTATAATAATTATACAAAATATACATCTTTAAATATAATAAGGGCTTCGGCTTGGCATCCAAGAGACCCGGGTTTAAATCCATGTGGAGGCGAATTTTCTTTTCTATAGTAGTGTTGTAGCTATTACAGTTTGGTACTGTAGCAGCCAGAACTATTCACCCGATTTGGGCCTTCGGGCCACCGGTTTGGGCCTACGGGTCTCCAGGGCCTTCGGGTCATCAAAGGCCTTCAGGCCACAGGGCCTTCGGGTCACGTAGACCATTTTGTAGCCCAGTTCACACAGAACATGCCCCAGAAGAGGATCAGAGCAACAGGCGTAGCAGCCACCAGATGTAGAACTAATCGGATTGGAAGAATGAGAGGGTATGACAGCCGCCATCAGGACCACACACCGTGCAGCTTTATACGGGGCAATTCTAGCCGATCAACAATGCAAGGTGGGGGTTCTAGGATATCAATGACGCAAAAAGATAGGGATGGGCAGTTCAAGTGGGCTAGGTCTACGGGTCATGTATTGGGCATGGTATGCCTCTGGGCCTTCAGATCATGTATTGTCGGTTTGTCGGGCCTTGGGCCTTGGGCCTACAGGACATGTACGGGTTCCGCTTCAACACTAAAAAGAGGGATTATCCATAATAAAATTAAAAAGAATTCCATCTGGCCATTCAGGCAATTATAAATATAATAAATATATTAATATAATAAATATTTAATTATAATAATTATATTTATTATAATAATTATATAATTGTGATAAATATACAATTATAATTACAATATAAATATAATAATAATATAATAATAATAATAATAAATATAATAAAAATATAATTATTGTAATTATTATATTTGTTATAATAAATAAAATCATATTTATAAAAATAATTATTAAATAATTTTATTCATTATATAATTATAATAATAATATTTATTATAATAGTTAAATAATTACCATTAATATATATTTATTTTAATTATAAAAATTATATAAATATAAATATAATAATTATATAATGATATTAAATATACAATTATAATTACAATAATTATATTATTAATAATTTAATAATTATATAATTATTATATAATTACAATAATTATATATTTATAATAATTATATATTTACAACTATGGTATATTTACAACAATTATATATTTACAATAATTATATAATTACAATAATTATATATTTAAAATAATTATATATTTATAATAATTATAAGATCACAATAATTATATATTTATTATAATTATGTACTAATAATAATTCAATATTTATTATAGGTATAATTATTTAATTATTCTAATTATATAATTATTATAATTGAATATTAATTGTAGTTATATATTTATTATATTTATTATTATTTAATTATTATTGTTATATATTTATTGTAATTGTATATTTATTAAGATCAGATAATTATTATATTTATAATTATATTTTTTTATAATTATATAATTGTTATTATTATATCTTTATTATATTTATGATTATATAATTATTATATTTAAAATTATATATTTATTAAAATTATATAATTATTATATTTAAAATTATATATTTATTAAAAATATATAATTATTATATTTATATCTTTATTATATTTATATTTATAAAATTATTATAATTATAAAATTATTATAGTTATATGTTTATTGTAATTATAATTGTAACAATTATAATGATTATAATAAATATACAATAATAATTAAAATTATTAAAAATATTTATTATAATTATAATTGTATATTTATTATAATAATTATATAATTATTTTAATTATATATATTAGTTATATTAATTATTTTATATTTATTGTAATTATTATAATATAATAACTATTTATTTTTTATAATAATTATTATAATAAATATACAATTATAATTATAATAAATATATACAATTACAGTAATTATATAATTACTATAATAAATATAATTATATAATTATATTAAATATAATTATTTAATATAATTATAAAAATTATAGAGTTATAATTATACATTTACTATAATTATATAATTATTATAGTTATATATTTATTTTATTTATAATTAAATAGTTATATATTAATTATATTTTTAATTATATAATTATAATATATATATTTTAATTATAATTGTATATTTATTATGATAATATAATTATTATATTTATAATTATATATTTAATATAATTATATAATTGTTATAATTATATCTTAATTATATTAATAATTATATAATTATTGTAATTATAATTATATATTTATTATAATTATATAATTATAATATTTACAATTATATAATTATTATAATTATTGTAATTATATATTTATTATATTTATAATTATATAATTATTATAAATATACAATTTTTATAATTATATATTTATTAAATTTTATATAGTTATAATTATATAATTGTTGTAATTAAATAATTATTGTAATTATATAATTATTATAATTATATAAATATTAGAATTCTTTAATTATTATAATTATAGAAATAATATAATTATTTTAATTATATAATTATTATAATTTTATATTTATTATAATTATATATTTATTATAATTATATTATTGTTAGAATTATAATAAATATAATTACAAATTTATTATATTTATTCTAGTCATTATATTAATTATTAATATATTTCTTATAATTATAATTATATAAGTATACATATACATAATATATATATATAGTGGGTTGGTGGGGGTGGTGTGGGTAGAAAAAAAATATATGAGCGCCAAATAAATCGACGATCGAAACAACCACTTCTCAGAATAAAAAAACATAACCTTTAAATTAAATATTATAATAACAAAACCATCTCCCCTAATTTTTCCCACTCAGACAATTTCAATTCCTCGCCATTGTGTTTTCTATAAATATTACACAATGATGAATTAATTAATTTAAAAAATGAAACTCTTTTTTAAGATACTAATTATTAAATACAAATAATGAATGTCTACACGTTGACTCAGAAACCGAACTATAATTTAAAAATTCTTAATGAATACACATTTATAATTTTTTTTAAATGTTTCCAAAAAAAAATTCCCTGAGAAAAGAAATTAATATATATTTAAAAAATTGAATGATAAATTAATATTTCACCAACATTAACAATATAAATTCAATTGAAAGGCCAGACGATTGCATTAAGTGGTTGTGTGTTTGTGTATATATATAGTATAAAAAATTCAATCATTTCATAAGAAGGAATATATGTTATTTGGTTGAAAAATTTAGTATATAGTTTCTAATATAAATTTTAAAGTTATTACATAACATTCATATATTATTTGTTTTGTTAATTTTTATAATTACTCCTGAGTTTTAACATGTTTTTTTTCATATTCCATTAAATAATTTTTTAAACACAAGTTAATTTGGTTTGTGTGTATATAATCTATTTTACCAAATTATGTTAAATTAAGTGTTTGTAACCGAAATTGATTTTATGATTAACATGATCGCAGTTCTAAACAGAAAAAAACGTGATGATTCATGGTGAGTTCAAGAAACTGTGAGTTGATACCGAACAAGATTCAAAAATATTTTCAAGAAACCAGTAAATGTGAACAAATTATCTAATGTGTGTAGGCCAGTTTATTATATATATAGATGACAAGAACACCACCCATAGACAAATTCTTTATTAACCTCACAACGAACAGAATTCATGTTTGGAAAGATGGGAAAATGACGAACGTGAAAACAATAGAAAATGTGAACGCACAACAGAAAAAATCATTCCCCCAAAATAAAAGTTGATGTGCAGTGACCTGAAATTATATATGCATGAAAATAAAGTTGACAATGGAAATTTTTACTTGGAAAATCCTAAAAGGGAAAAAGAACGGGACCTAGTCCAGAAATAGGGATACACTAATATCATGAGGTACACAGTAGAGACACCCCAAAAGTTTAAGGGATCTCCAATGTAATACCCAAGAATAAATGTTTTGATCAAAAAATATGGAGAGCAGTAATGATGATCGTCAATGAAAGATGATCACCAAATGGTATTTTCTCTTGGTGTTGTTAGTTCCAGTGATGTTGAAATGCCTTTCCTATACCTCCTTATATAATAAAATGAATTAGTGACTAATAATGACTCTGTGTCAAAAGAGTGTCACCATGTGAATTAATTCACGCGGTCTTGGCCCGAATTAATGATAACCCATAAAAAGAGAAATCGTGTTGGCACCATTTGAGGAGGCGTTACACGGTGCACCAAGCAGGAAGGTGCCTAACAGACTCACCCTCCTACTCAATTAGGGATCACCGCCAACCCTGCAATCTATCCAAAATCCCCAAATTTTCCTATGGGTAAACTCTTTTTCAACATGTCAGAATGGTTTTCATCAATGTGGATCATCTCAAGCTCATACTGTCTTGAATCAAAGTGGATTCAAATCCAATGATATAGAACATAGATATGTTTCGACCTGCAATGAAATTTGTAATTCATTCCCAATCAAATAGCACTTTGACTTTCACAAAATAAAACATACCTGTCCTGATTTAAATTGATCTCTCAAATAAACATTTTCATCAACAACAATTATTTTCATGCCTCAGTAGCTGCAATAAAATCTGACTCTATGGTAGATAACGCAACACATTTCTGCAATCTAGACTCCCAAGATACAGATCCCCCTGTAAAAGTGATCAAATATCCTGAAGTAGACATCCTAAAATCAATATCTCCCTCCATATATGAATATGTAAAGCCACAATTCATAGGTTCCCCTTTTATAATACACAATATCATATCAGAAGAACGAAGAAGATAACGACAGGTACACTTCACAACTCTCCAAGGATCTCTACGTAGATTTGATAGAAAACTACTGACCACACCAACTCTATGAGCAATATCAGGTCTAGTACATACCATTACATACATCAAACTGTCAATGGTAGATGAGTAAGGTATGTTCTACATATCCTCTCTAATTTCATCAGTAGATGGTGACTGCCTGGTGCTGGGATTAAAATCTAAATAAATACAATTACTAACCATTTTCTCTCTATCCATTGAAAATATCTGAAGAACCTTCTTAATGTATCATTCCTGAGATAACCACAACTTCATGTCCTTCTTGTCATGGGAGATCATCATGCCAATAATATATCATGCTCGCCCCATGTCTTTCATCGCAAAATGCTGAAAAAGATCCTTATTTAATCTGTCAATTCTAGAAGTATCATGGCCCACAATGATCATATCATCAACATAAAGTATCACTATAATAAAATCATCATCAGTAAATCTTGGAAGAAAAACACAACGATCTGAAGATGTCTCCCTAAAACCTTGATTAGAAATGACAGGTTCAAACATCTTATACCAATGCCTCAGATCTTGCTTCAGACCGTACAAACTCTTCTTCAACCTACATGCGTGATTTTCTTTACCTGTTTCAACAAAACACTCTGGCTCCTCCATATAAATCACCTCCTCTAAATCTCGATGGAGGAAAGCTTTCATCACATCCATGTGCTCAATCTGCAGATCTAAACTAGCAACTAAACCAAGAACAACCCGAATGGAAGACATTTTCACAACAGGTGATAAAATCTCCTCAAAGGCAATAACATTCATTTTATAGAAGCATTTGACAACATTCGTAGCATTGTATTTTAGAACAGAACTGGATTCTTCATTTTTAATCTAATAAATCTACTGATTTTGAAAAGATGTCTTCCCTATTGGTAACATCACCAGCTCAAAAGTGTGGTTTTCTTGTAATGATTTCCTCTATTAATCCATTGTTACAACCCATATATATTTTTGTTTAATCCCCATTTCCCCATAAAACGATTTTGGTTCTCCTTTATTAGCAAGGAGCACATACTCATTAAGTGAATATCATATAGAAATGGTGTGATGCTGAGATGAACTCCGCATTGGAATTCTAGGTTTAGTAATAACCCCTAAAACTGGATCATCGAAAGAAAAATGTGCATCAGAAACATCCACTCCAACCTATTAACCTTGAGCATCATTTTGTACATCAACATGATAATCAGAATCAACAATATGAGGTAAATGTGAGTCACAATCTGGCTCAAGACTGAAAAAACCATCAGAAGTTGGAAAAGAAACTTTTTCTCCCTTATCAATGTATGGAATAGTGTGATCCTACTTAAACAATGCATCACAACTTATGAAAAGTTTTTTCAAAACAGGATCATAGAACCTGTACCCAAACACTTCATGTCCATAGCCAAAAAAATCATTGGAATGTCTTACCATCCCACTTGGATCTCTCATCTCTAGGAACATGAACAAAATCATTGCAACCAAAAACACACAAGTGATCATACCTGATCTCTTTTCCATACCAAAATGTGTCATGAATTTCTATCATGAAATGAAATTCAGGTGATAAATTGATAATATAAGCAGTAGTAAGAAAATCTGCAACCCAAAAATGTCGAGGAATCATTGCTTCTGAAATAAAACAATAAACTCTTTCTATAAAAGTCTTATTGATCATCTTAGCCACACCATTAAGTTGATGCGTCTTGGGTGGTGTCTTCTGATTTCAAATACCTTCCATCAGGAAATACTTATCCAAAGGACCACAATACTATTCTCCATTGTCATTGTGAATACATTTCAATTTCTTTCCGGATTCCCTCTCAGTAGAAACATGAAATTTCTTAAAAACAGCGACCACCTAACTTTTGGAATTCAAAACATAATCCCAAAGCATTAGTGATTATTCATAAATAAATGAAACAAAATAAAGACCACCACTAAAGGAATTTTATTTCAAAGGACCACAAACATTATAATGTCCCAATTCAAGTACATGTGACTTCTTGTGTGGAGGATGACTGGTGAAACTCACTCTGCTCTGTTTTCCAGCCATGCAATGATCACCTGTGTCTAATTTGACCGTATGAAAATCTGGAAGAATATTTATCTTTTCCAAACAACCAAGACATTTCTCACTGATGTGACTAGGCCTCTTATGCCACAACATGTATGAAACATTGCAGTCAACAATGCAATAAATATCTCAGAAATAGAAACTCTAGTCTAGTACAAAGCTGATTGTTCCATCCCTCGAGCCACAATCAAAGAGCCCTTGGAAATCTTCCACTAGCAATCAAAAATAGTGCTGAAAACCCCTTCAGCCTCAAGAACATTGGTAGAAAAACTATTCATGTGAATCTCTGATGCATTTTGAACATTCTCCAAAAGCAGCTTACTTACATTACTGGTCACTAAACAAACAGTTCTGATGTCTAAAATGTCAGCATGAACATCATTTCCCATTTTCCAAATTCCATAATAACCATGGTTGTAAGATGAACTGAACTCCTTCTTCGATGTAAAATGAAAAGATGCACCACTATCAATAAACCGACATGAATTATTAGAAGTACTGTAAATGGATACATGACCAATAACAAGATCACACCCATTAGTGGCGGCGACATGATCATCTCCATCGCCATTTTTCTTCTATGGATTTTATTTCAATATATTATCTCTTTTATCCTGATATCAACACTTCATAACATTCCCCTTATTACCAAAATGATGACATTCAAACTCTCTATGCTTCGATCTGGATTTTCTTCTGCCTTTGCTCTTACCTCGACTTCTATCCCTCCAGTCCTGAATTCTCCACCTATTCTCTATGAATAAAATCTTTGAAGAATATTTCACATGACTTTATCTCCTGACCGCATCATTTAAAATATAAGACATGAAAAAACAAAATGTCACAACACAATTAGGAGTATAATTGGTTAGAGTAACACGTTAATTCTTCCATGAATCAGGTAAAGTGTTAAGCAGCAAAAGAGCTAAAACCTCACCTTCAAAATTGATACCCATGCTAGAAAACTGATCAAAACATCCTTGATATTCACTTAAATAATGAGAAATAGACATACATTCTTTGTACCTAATTTTCATCATTTTCTTGAGAAGAAACCATTTATTGTTTCCAATTTTTGAAGCATAGGTCATCTCAAACTTCTCCCACAACGTTATGGCGTGATAGATGTTGAAAATTTGATTCATAATGTTGTCTTCGACCCATTGGAGAATGAAGAAACAAACAATATAATGATTGAACGTCCATTCTTCATTAGATATCCTCTCTAGCTTTTAGGTACTAAACACGGGAAGATGAATTCACTTGAAAAAACGCAGATCTTTCATTTTAAGTCACCACATATGGTAGTTGGTACCATTCATCAAAATCATTCGACTATAATTGGCCTCCATAATAAATATGAAATAGAAAATAAAACCCTCTGACATAAGATTTTGGGAAAGACAGAAAAATGTTTAATTCCCAAACATCATAAAAGGCGAATGCACAGTGGAAAAAATATTTTCCCCCAAAATAAAAGCACATACGCAGCGACACGAAATTAAATTTGCAGAAAATAATGTTGACACAAAAATTTTGTATGTGGAAAACCCGAAAAAGGAAAAAAAAACCATAGGACCTTGTCTAGAAAGAGGGATCCACTAAAATTAAGAGGTACACGGTAAAGACACCCCAATAATGGAAGGGATATCAAATGTAATACTCAATAATTAATGTGTTGATCAAAAAATGTGGAGAGCAGTAAAGATGATCATCAAAGAAAGACAATCACCAAATGTGATTTTCTCTCGGTGTTGTTGGTACCGGTGATTTTGAAAAGACTTGACACTGCATCCTTATATAAGAAAATGAATTTTCATTAAATAATGTCGTCATGGCAAAAGAGTTTCACCTCTTGAAAAAATTCATGCGTTTTTAGCCTACATTAAAAACTCCCCATTAGAAGAGAAACTGTGTGGTCACCATTTGAGGTGGTGTTACATGGTATAACAACCAATAAGGCACCCAAAAATGAAAGATACATTCCTAAAATATGAAAAACGGATTAAAGAAGCCCCAAAAGATTTATCTTCAATATAAAAGAACAATGATGAAGATTCGTACATGTCTGAACAATTCTGATCTATATGACGATCATTTTCACTCAATCCAACCCCCCAAATGTGAACATTACTTGACATGTACATGCGCATGGTAATGCACTTCATCTGGATCTCTTAGATTGCTTCTCAATCATGGAAATGGCTGCACATCATTAAAACATAATATCATCATCCAACACCACCACAAATAATGCACCAACGCGGATGTCATACAAAATGTTTCGATCTCATATGAAACCAAGGTATATTGGAGAATATAGTGTTTCCCCAGTAGAATGAGAAAAAAATGTGGTAGACTAAGTTAATGATGATAAATAATGAGGCACAAATTTAATGTCCAAATTAATGATGACAGAAATTTTTTTTGTTAGTTAATTATAAAATATTATATAATTTTCAATCAAAAGAAAAAAATCACCATTTCTAACCAAATTGGATTTAATTGCATTATATTTATTAATTTAAAATAACGGCTTCCAAATAATAGAATATTAATTTGAAAAAATTAAATTGAAATTTTGAATTTAGCAATTCAAAATTATCATTTAATGAATTATAAATATTTTTATAAAAAAATATGTTTAATGAATATTGAAAAATACATATTTTTGATAAAAACTGCATTTCAATTTCAAGTATTTAAAAATTGAAATATTATTTTGGAGTTGTTTTAAAATTAAATTACATTATTCTGAATAAAGAAATCCAATTATAGTATTCATAATCAATTTTAAAATTGAATTTATTATGAAAAATGTTTATACATAAAAAAGTAATTTTTCTGTAAAATCATTTTTCATCACATTTTTTCAGTTTTATTTTAAATAATATTATTCCACTTATTTGTTTTTAATAAAGAAAATTGAACTCTTTATTTGGAATCATTGGGTCTAAATTTAGAAAATATTTCCCTTCTATTTTTGATCAATTAGAATAATAACCTTAATAATTTTGTTAACACTAGTAAATTAGGTAATTTAAAATAAAAATAAAATGATAATGACTTTAAAACAAACCTAAAAGTTGATATAATTTTAGTGTATTATTTATCTTTATCCAAAATCAACCAAGATTCAGTTATATGGATTTTTATTTCCATTTGGATGTTATTATGGCCTTTAAAATATTTTATATAATTAAAAACAAAGGATGACATAATATTGTTCTTCATAATTATATTATTAATTACATTGAGGTAACATGAAGATATATTTGATTATAAATATTATTTTTAGATCTAAACGATTTTTCTT
This sequence comes from Viscum album, assembly GCA_963277665.1. Classification (NCBI taxonomy): domain Eukaryota; kingdom Viridiplantae; phylum Streptophyta; class Magnoliopsida; order Santalales; family Viscaceae; genus Viscum; species Viscum album. Next base: position 1,879,229,954 of record OY728148.1, on the reverse strand, counting down.
CATCTTGGTAATTTATTTGTAAGTTTTATTTAGAATATAATTACATTAAAATATTACACATTAATGATGTAGTAATTATTAATTTAATGAAAATAAAAAATAAATGATATTAAAAATATTTATAGTAATATAAATTGAAATAATTATTGTGTCCCATGGATCGTCTAGATAAATAAAACATTTCAAGGATATATTAATTTTTTTATTTCAAATTCAATTTTTGTATTTATTTTACAAAATTCAAAGAAATGAATTGTTCTAAAACTTATATTATTGATATTTTGTGCAAATAATATTTTATTAAATTATATAATGATCAAATAAATTATAAATTCAAAAAGGTGATTAGTTTATGGTTGGAAATATCAACCATGGTCAATTTGTGGATCATGTTTCCATATATAGTAACTATCTTGACCCTCAAAGAGTAAAAATCAATGTTGTCATTGTATGTGTGAAAAAGGTTAACGTGGTGTTAACCCCCAAATATAAAGGTAAATATAGGATCTAAAAATTTCCAAATATTATTGGAAAAGTTTATTTTGACTCATATTCATATTATATTCTTTTATTAATTTTTTTTGTGATTTGTATGTTCAAATTAATTTATATTAAATTAATATTTTAATAAATTCAATGCGTACCTCTCCTCTCTATAATAAATGGGAACCACTTTTTCTCACTTAGTCACACTTATGAACCAATTTAATTAACCCAATCTCTACCCAAGTCCATTCCTAACATCTATTTCCTTTTTTTAGAGTTCTTAATTTTGGATGAATATTAATCTTAGAGGTTTTAAGGTGTCAAGAAAAGGAGACTTTCAAAAGAAAGGGAAGATAAAAAATTCACATAATGATTTAGACTCAAGGTAAGAGAAGTTATTTTTTAATAATATACTTTTAATGTCTCACATAAATATAGATTTTTCTTATATATAGATAGTTTAAAATTATTTTGTATTTATATGGAAATAAGTGGATTATAAGTAAAAGTTTATGTTTCTTTTAACGTTCTTTAAATTATGTTCAAAAGGAATGTTTTTATAGAATGTTTTAATATTCATTTCAAAATAGAAAAATGAAATGTTATATTTTAATATATATATATTTTGACAATTAACTTTCCCACCACTGTAAATGTTATTTTATTATTGGATTCCTTTTTAATATTTAATGTTTTCCCAAAATATAAATAACACTCATTCACTACTTTTTTGGCTTAATTTTAAAAAGGGTTTTAAAATTTCAAATATCTATCAATATATAAAAATTAATTCTTATGGGTAGAAAGAAAAGTTTTTATGATGAAAGATTTTATATTTGTTTTTAAGGTTTTTGTAATAGTTTATGAGGACGGGTGGTTCCATTATAAACTGAGTACAAGTTATCCCATTATATCTCTCTAATGATTTTGGAAAAGGGAAGGAGTTAACTAATTAGGTTTATCCTAATAAACTATTAGAATATAATATGATTGTTATTCTAGTTGTAAACAGGATGGTTATTCAATCTGTAACCATGATGGTTATCCCATATGTTTGTGTGATTTGAAATTGATTCCCCATGTTACCCATAATATTTATCAATGTATGCTATAATTTTTCTTAGAATCACTTGATTTCTCAAGATAAGGTAATGATCTTATTATTAATTCAATGTATAGGCTAATTTTTAATGGCTAAAAGTTTAACTTCTTGAAAAAAGTTATTTTGAGATTTCCATGATTTTAATGAAACATTAAGATTTTTATTTTTGTCCATTAATAATCCTTGTGAAATGTTTTGTGAAAATATTTTGGTAGAAAAGGTGATTTCTTTTCTGACAATTTTTTTGAAACCAATGTTTATTTAAAAATATATTTTAGTATTGTATTCATATAATAAATGTTTATTACATTATTTTTATTTCTCTCACTAATATTTTTTATGCTCATCCATGGTTTTATAATGTTGTTCATATGGATTAAGGAGGGGTAACGAAAATGATGAAGTCAAGTTGAAAGTCGTGATGATTTTTCGTAAAAAAAATTGTGTTTCATTTTAAAAGTTATATATCATGGAGAAATGGATACTGATTATTGGTGTCTACATTATTATATATGTTGTTTTATGTATTATTTATTACTTAACAGTATAAAACTCTAAAACTGAAATGATATTTGGAAATAAAAAAAATTGAATTATTGATTAAAATCACAATATTATGTAATGTTTAAGGCTACGTCCTTATAGTTGATAAACATGAAAAGAGTTTGATAACATTAAGGGTTAGAATAATATAAATAGAATAACATTAAAAATATTTTAATTTTTGGTTAATTTGAAATTATATAAAATATGAATATTTTCATGTTTCTTTAAAAAAAACTATGTCTATTCAAAATGGTTTTCCATAGAAAAAAATAGTGAAGTTGAAGTAATAAGGAACCGAGGGGATGATATCATTATGAATCATCAACCTAGAATGTGTGGAATTAGAATTAAACAATTTGTTTAAATGATGGATCAGTGGACATAGGTTATAAATTGTGATGGTAACCACACTAGAGATCATCCAGATCAACCATAAAAGAACATGAAGACAATGGATCATTTTGTGTAAAATCATACTTTAACATTCATTGTATCATCTAACCCATTGTTAATTGAAGGTTGGATTATATCCCTCAAATAGAGTTTTGATTTTGTGGGACCTTCAGATCTTTAAAATGTAAGTCTTACAATTTAAGGTATTTAAGGAGAATCTGACCAATGGTGTCCAATGGAAAAGAATATCAATGAAATATATTGGATTGATTCCTTTGAGTCATAAAAATATAAAAATATAATTACTGAGAAATATTTTCCCAAATTTATTTGATTTATAGTAGAAAATAAATTCTTGGAATGGTGAAATGGGATGATATTTTAGAGGTAACATATGAAGAAAAATTCACCAAATTTCTATGGTATACAATAATTGTTGTCAATGATAATGATAGTAAGGATAATAATTTTTACTCATGATTGAATCCAAAATATCGAAGGGAAAAACATAATAATAATTTTACATGTTATGATAAAATTGTTATATGTGTGTAGAAGGTGGAAATGATGTTTTTAAATGATCATGTGTATTTTGAAAAATAGTATAAAAAGAGTCCACATCTTAGAAAAGAAGGAAGAATGGATCAAAGAAACCTGATGGTGCGAAAATTATGTTTTTTTAATAGATATATGGTAAAAAGAAATTCATGGAATTCCATATGAATCTAGGTAAGTTCTTAAGATTTAGAATGTATTATTATATGGATCATAATTGGGATGAAAATGATCTTGTAAGGGGTAAGAAACATTTGGATAAATAAGAAATAAAATTTTATAAATGTAATGTCACGACATGTCCAATAGGGCCCACATCGTGACTACCCCAAGACTGTCTCCCAAAGGATAGGGGCCAGAAATTAGCAACAAAGGAATTATCCCACAAGTGGGGGGAATTACCACGACTACCTATAAACCCACACAAAACTCCCAACCTAAGGTACTAGAAAGTAAAAGCTAATGAATCAATGAATGCAATCCACTAAGTTAAAAACCCCCATGTAAAACAGAATGTAATGTAGTAAGTGGAAGCTCAGGAAAGTATAAAATCCACCCAAAAGAAAAATAGAACAAAAGTAAAAATAGAAGTACTGATGCTGGTCCACTAGAAAACATACATAGAGGGTAAGTGAATGGTAGCTACCTGAAGTTGTAAAAGTACATCTCATCTGTCTAATCTCAATGAACACTATAAGGATATTGTCCTCCCTAGACTCCGTCGAAGCATTGATCATCTGCAAAAGACATGAAAGGTGCGGGAAAATACCATATAGTGGTGAGTAAAACAATACTCAGTAGGGGACTCCCAAACCAAAAAGGTAAAGAACAAGAGAAAAACCACAAAGGGATGAATAATCATCTCTACTCAGGTATATTCCTATACATATACCATGAACATTCAGATATAATCAACTCATCCACTAAAAAAAAATTTTGTCCCAACCAGACAACCAGTTTCAGGATTCTCATTGAAGGCTAAAGTCATAACACAATAACCCGGAGATCATACTCCATGAGCTCAACCATCATTGTTGGAACCTATCTGAGAGATGAACTCTATCAGGTACAATCCTACTATTCTGAATGGTAGGTATGAAATAATGTTTGACATCGGGAACATTCTACTAGGTCTGAATCTAGTGCCTGACACTAGAGGTTTAGTCATCACAGTCATACACACCATACACGACTAAGGAATCCCAAGTAAAAAGGCCATCCCTCACCACTGTACACATGAGAAGGATCCATTCTACTAACCATCTCATGAAACCTATGACGTTTCTATATAGAGTGTCCTGCACCTCAGTCCATCTAGGGAGCACTAATTCTTATCTATGTATCTTTTTCATCAAGTGGATGGGCCTACTCTTCACTACTATGCCCAACAATCTATGGTGATGCATCCCCATTCAAGGATTTTCACTTTATCTAGTAGGGGAGTACAATTTAGTGACTAGAGGACCCGCACCCTTGTGCAATAAGGGATTACCGACTCTGTTAGTTCATGTGTGGAGGATTCCCACCCTAGTATGTTTGGGGAGCACCATCTTTTGTAATAGAGGACACGCACCCTACCCGGTCGGGGAGTAATGTCTCTATATGATCACGTGTGGAGGACCCGCACCCTAAAATAGCAGGGGAGTACTGACTCAATTAGTTTGTTCATTAAGAGGGACCCTCACCTTAGTATGATATTGGAGTACCGACCCTGGGCTTGAGGGCACACTCTCTGGCACAGTAGTGGAGTAGCGACATTTCCATAGCACTACGTAGGGAGGACCTACACCCTGGAATGACAAGAGTGTATCATATCCTATAATAGAGGACCTGATACCAACCTTGTAGGTGAGTAACGACTCTATATTCATTAGGTATGGAAGACCTGCACCCTATTCCAATAGGGGAGTACCAAATCCATGGATAGAGGACCTTCTCCCAAGCATGACATGGGAGTACCAAATCATCCATTATTAACTTCTCTGAAAAATTCTGGCCTAAAACTTTGGGAGTCCCATCTCTACCAAAGTAGAGTGATAAGGAGTTCCCCACTCTATGAGTAATTAAGGGAGTAACCATCCTAACATCTCAACAAAAAATCATCCTGATTCAACCTAGTGTCTATAAATTCCGGGAGAGTCTACTCATTATACTAAAGAGGTCATCCCCTAACATACTCAGAAAATCACTTAGAGTATCTAAAAAGGAATGTCTCATTTCAATGGTCCCAATGTCGTAGACGGATCGTCAAATGGATGCTCTGTTTGAATGTTATAGGAATTTGGTGAAATGGGGGCCAGTTGGGTCCGGCTCTAGTCTGACCCAGTCAGTCCGACATAATTTGACTTGGTCCGGCTGGGCCCAGCCCAACCCTCAGGGATCGACATGCTAGGTCGTGGGTCTGGCCCAGCCTGCCAGCAGCAACCCGGTTCGCTATTTCATCAGGAATTCTCCTCGGCTCGGACGAGGCAAAGGCTACATCCATTTCACCTCATGTAGTGTCGGCTGGCACTGCCACTCCACCTGGTCTACTACGCCGACTGGTTCCCCCAATGAGGCCCATGAAAAAGCCACAGGGTCCAGCTTGGGCTACGCCTGGGGGTCGTAGCTTCCTCCACATGGCAGCCGAGTTGCTGCCGCCACCAGCTGTCCAGCGTAATTTTCCATGGACCACCATATTTTCACCATTGGTATATTCTTGAATTCAGAGGGTGTTTTAGAATCCTTGGGTCTTGTTATTCAATGCATGGGGCTCTGGAATCCCTTGTGATTCCTTCTACTATAATGAAATCGATTGACAACATTTCACGCACTGCTTCGGTACACGTGTGGTCAGTCATCATCGCTCCTTCGGTGTGCCACGTCCATCCCCAATCCATGATGTCATATCGTTTCACCAAGGATGATTGTGAATTGATCAACCATTTTCCAACCCATGAATAATTATGGAGACGGGGGGGAATAAGAATCAACCCGACGGTCGAACCTCGATCTTTTGTTTGTTCTAGCCTCAACCCGATCAGTTAGAAGGATTAGGAAAACGAAACCAAAATCATTCTAGAAGAATGATCAAACCTCCGGGAAACGTGTTCATTGGTTGATAATTTTTTTCATTTAAATCAAAGAACAAGGGATTATTTAATTCAAATAAATCCCATGCCTCAAAAATGTACTTTCACTGACGAAGATCATCTCCGCGTTGTTGCCGTTTTGCGATCATTGATCACTGGTATCGATTCCTATTTACAAAGGCATCGTCACCGCATCTCGTTCCACCGGAATTTTTCATTATAGAGGATTCCTTAATGTTTTTGGTCATTGGACAATGAAATCTTAAAGTCTTATTACCAAAACCCAACATCCTTTTTCAGAACATTGATCCTTGCAATGCAATTAAATGGTGAATCATGATTCTATGTTTTCTGCAACACTATGTTTCAAAGTTGTTCTTTTGTTTCATTTAATGGAAAACATATTCAATGTCTCTGGGTTCAAAAACCATTGGGATACAATAATTTAAAAATTCATAAAAATAAAGTAATACAATTTTATTTTATTTTTAACTTTTTCTTTAATTTTTTTGAAAAACAACTCTTTTGATCGACCCATTTTAGTCGATGTTATGTCAATTAATAGGTAATGTCTCCATTCCATACACAATAGCACCCTTAGATTTTCAATCCAGGAACCCTTTTAGAGGTTTCCAAAACTACTCATCCATTCCATTTTAATTCGTTTAAAGAAAAACTCAAAAACTAACATTCACCCTCGACCCGTGTCGGCCGAGGTTAGACTCCGCCTAACGGAAACATGCCCTCACAAGCTCAATAGAACTCTCAGATTTCCAATCTGAGAAGTATTATATGATTTATAACAAATTGAAAATAAATTAATTGTTACTCAATTATTTTATTTATGCCTAAAAACTTACTTCCACTACTGGCCCGCACCATCCAACGTTAGGCCCTTTCTAGGAAAATCCTGTTGTTCTGATTTCAACTATAGCCACCAATTAATGATATGAGAACTGGTTCAAAATATTAGAAAATATTCTCTCATGTTTAATAAATAAACATTAAAAAAGTTCGAATATACATTCCATCCACTTAGCTTCTCGTAATTACATGACGTCTCAGAGCCTTGTATTGTTAAACTATCATTTAAATTTGAAAAAAAAATTCCATTGAATTCTAGGACGTTACATTCTCCCAAACTTAATAGTTTTTATCCCTGAAACGAAAAGGCCCATCTATATTGGAAGAAAATTGATTTCATCAAGGGTACATGCACTTCTTATAATCTCTCACCACAAGGAACCACTAAGATCGACCATTATCAGGTCCAACTTCTGCTAGATCATCATTATGAGACAACTGAGACATGTCTCTTTAGCTGCGACATGTGGGAAATGTACTAATCACTCTGATACATTTGTATTCAAGGGGGATAGTAGCACCCCTCATTGCTATCCAGATGTTGATACAAATAGAATCCCATAGCTCACATCCACACCTGGAATGACTGTTATAAATCCTCCACAAGATGTGAGGCGTTCAAGGTTGACGCTAAACAATAAAGGGTAATTATGTACAAAATAGGGCTTCCCATGAGCGGACATTGGGTCTTAAAAGGCCCTATATATATATATACTCTAGTGGCCACAAAACCTGCCAAAACTGAAGCACATCCACATTCACTAGTGGTATCTCACGGAGTATTGATTGTAACAACCATTCTATAATGCAGATATATCATGGGGTCTAACTCTTCTACCATGGAATGTCCATAAACATCAATCTTCTTGAGAGTCCACCCTATGATGCCAGAGATTTCATTTCACTGAATGGGAAAACTATTTTTCACCATTGATGATACACTACATACATTTCCTTATACTATTAATAAGTGAATGAATGGAAGTAGTTCATTCAATGAATGATTCAGAAAGGCCTCGACGACATGACTATGAGATCCCAACTGCAACTCTCACCTTCTATAGTGAGGTCACACTATCAACACCAGTGTGTGATCAAAATGTCTCCTCCAGTATGAGTCTCTAAGCATGAGGGTCCAGCCTATCGTCCAAAAAGAATCTCGAAGTATCAAACAGAGCTTGTGGAAATAGGATAACGCCCAACACCAACATCTATTTAAAACAGAATCCTAATGAAAAGAAAAAAAATCATATATTCAATTTATTCTAGAGATTCTTTGTCAAAATCCAAGATCGTATGCAACTCTCCATGACCGCGTCCTATAGCTCCCTGTGCCAAGAATAGACTTCCTCATGCTGCTTGCCCAGCTCCATTGCCTCATCCACAATCTATGTGGAACTCCTTGCTCCAAGTGATGTCTCTGCCAAGGAGGATCGACTGTTGAATCCATCTCAGTGGTATAGTGGGTTTGAAAATATTTAGTAAGATTCCTCAGGTCGTTGCAAGCGTAACATTGCATCTCATACTGCTGATCATCTCATTGGCGCTGCTCTAGTTCCACAGACCCACATGTTTGTGTTCGGGCTTGGTTATGACTCTTATGCCACCTTCCTATCTCTTGTATTCTATTAGATGCATTATAAGCCTCTACATAGTGACCTCTGTTGTTGGTCACATCCATATTATCTTCTGCTGGGTAGCTCTCAACCACTAGGGATCTCTCAAGAACCCCATCATACGTCAAAATGATAATGGGTATCACGGATGCCCTGATCACACGGTTTTTTCCCTGCTCGAAAGTTTGATCCCTAATGTTAGGGTCAAAACAATATATGTAGAGTATGGTGAATGATACTTAAATCTTTCACAGTACTCTTTTATAGTCATTCATCCCTACTGTAGGTGCAACAACATATGTATACCACTAGAGTATAAATTTTCTAGAATGAACTCCCCACTAAAGAGGTTATCAAAGTAAACCAGCTGAAGGTTTCCTTGTCCTATGTCTATACCACTATGCTTTTCCATTATCCATATAATCCATTTAGATGTCTCGCGACTAGTTTATCTGTCTAGTCGATAGGTGTCCACACTAGGAGGAAGATTCACAAAACCGCGTTAAGAAAATCATAAGCTACCTATGTATCTATCTCACCTCAGAACATGGGAGTTCACTGCATCTAGAATTCGTGTAGGGCACTCATCCTTCCCACATCCTTCACTGGTAGTACTAGTAGAAACTGTTGATCGACGAGTGTCTGCATCACAGATTTACTTCATGGATGTAATGCCACGAAATTAGATCCCTACACTAAAGCCTCCACATGGGGCGGATCATCATCATAATCACATTTTAGAATCCTATATAGATATTTTTGTTGTGGCATACTTAAATATATCAAAATGAACCACAGTTAATGATTATTTCTACAGATATGAATTAAGAAAGACATGGAAATAACAACCATTCCTACATGATGCATGTACCATTTTTTCCCAAAAAGAGTGTTTTCATGTACCGAGTCAGAAAATAGGTGTCCAGAGTCCTGGTGAATGGTTACATTAGCCACCACACCAACACTAGAGTCCTTGGCCTGAAATCAAAACATAGAACACTTAACTCTGTTTCCCAAAAAAGGAACAATAGACGCCCAGTCTTTATGGTAGAACTGACCACCTCTGATAGCAATTTGTCATGACATGTCAAATAGGGCCAGTGCACTGACTACACCAATCCCTCCTCGCAAAGGCCAGGGGATGGAGAATAGTTTCGAAGTCATTATCCCACCTGGGTGAGGCATTCTACTGTGTACCTATCCACACATGCACAATTCCCATCCAAAAGTACTAGAACGCAAAATCCTAGAAAACCATGCATGCAATCCATTAAGTAAAAAGGAAACATAGTACAAAGGAAATTAATGTAAAGAGTGGAATCTTGGGCTTGTATACAATCCCACCAAAAGAATAACAGAAAAAAAGTAAAACTCAAAGTCCCTGAATCTCATCTGCCGGGAAGCCTACCTGGAGGGTAGGTGAAAAGTAGCTGCATAAAGCTTTAGAAGTACACCTCATCTGTCTGATCTCACTAAACTATACTGGGTCCAAGTCCTCCTTTGAATTCATCAAAGCATTGGGCATCTCCAAAAGACAAGACATGGGCAGCTAATGCCCATGGAGGGGTTAGTAAAATAATACGTAGTAGCGAACCCCAAAACCAGAAATGTAAAGCACAAGAGAAAAACAAAAACGTAATGCATAGTAATATCTACTCGGGTATATGCCCATAAATATACCATGAACATATAGATATACTTATCTCAACCACATAGAAAACATGTGGTACCAACCATCACATGAGCTTCATCCTAGTTGGTGAGGACTCTTTATGTGCATCCAAGCGACTCGGGATCAAATAAAGGTGGATGCATATTTCCAAGTTATTGTAGCAGTACTGTAACTGGAATTGTAGTAGTATTGTAATAGTACTATAGTAGGTACAATAGCAGGAACTATAGTAGGAATAGTTGGCACTATTCCAGCCAGGACTATTCCCCCATTTGGGCCTTCGGGCAACTTACTTGGTCCTCGAGTCCTATAAGGCCTTCAGGACACCCAAACCATTGGGTCAGTAAGGCCTTTGGACCACCTCAAGGAATTAATGCCACCATAAGTGCAGATTCAATCCATTCAACCTATAAGGAACAACCTCTTGAAGGAAGGTGAAAAATGAGAATTCATCATAGAAGATGTTAAACAGATTGCAAGAATGAGAAGGTATGGCACCTACCATCTGGACAAGCCAATTCATGCATGGGAAAGCCTTGCTGAACAACCATTCAAATGTGGAGATCTGATTTCAGGATGATGATGCAGGGGAAGAGTAGTTCAATTTTTTATTGTAGGATTTTTTTTATGTTATAAATCTACCAGCAATGAATTCTCTATGGCCTGCATGCCATGTAATAATTACACCTACGTGCCTTATAAGGGTTCTACCTCACCCCATAAAGTTTTTATTATCAAAAATCAAAAAAAAAGTCCTTCAATCTATTGGAATGGTCCCAACCACACAACCAACTCCCATATTCTCATCAAAGGCTCATGTCATGAAACAAAAATCAGAATATCACGTTTCATGAGCTCAACCATCCATTATAGCACCCATCTGAGAGAAGAAATCCATCATGTACAATCCTACCATAATGAATGGTACATCGATGAGAATGATCCACATTATTGTCATTATAATAGGTTTGACTATAGTGTACAACACTAGAGGTTTAGTCGTCACACTCATGCTCCACATGCAAGACTATGGAAACCCAAGTGAAGATGCCCTCCCCCACCACGGTATACATGAGAGAGATCCATGCTCTTAACCATCTCGCGAAATATCTATCGATCCTATAAAGTGTGTATTACAACTTAGTCTATCGAGGGATCCCTAACTTATATCTAGATATTGTTTTCATCAAGTGGATGGTCCACACCTCTCTATTATGTTCGACAACTGAATGATCTCCATCTTCAATTAAGGACCTGAACCCTACCATGTAGGGGAGTAATACACAATTACTAGAGGACCCATGCCCTTGTGTGATAGGGGAGTACTGAATCAATTAGTTTATTTGTGGAGGACCCACACCCAGGTATGTTTGGGCAGAACCGACTCTTATAATAGAAGACCTCCACCCTACCCAGTAGAGGAGTACCGACTCTATTTGATCATGTGTGGAGTAACCACACCCTGAAACTGTAGAATAGTATTGAAACCATTAGTTTCTTCACTAACGGGGAGATACACCATAATATGTTATGGGAGTACTAACCCTGGGCTAGAGGACCTGTTCTCTGGCATGACAAGTGAATAACAACTCTAATGTAGCACAATGTAAGGAGGACCCACACCCTTTAATGGTAGGGGAGTTCTGAATCCTATAATAGAGGACTTGATCCCTACTCGGTTGAGGATTAATGACTCTATATGCTCTTGATGTGGAATACATGCACCATAATCCAATATGGAAGTACCAACTCCAAGGATAGAGGACCAGCTCTTTGGCACGAAAGGGGAGTACCAACTCTTCTTTTATAAACTTCTTTGAGAACCCACACCAAGAAATGTGTGGAGTACCGTCTCTACTAAATTATAGGAATAAGGAGTACCTACGCCTTTAGTAATTAATGGGGTAATAGTCCTAACATATCACCATTAAAATTAACCTAATTCTACCAAGAGTCTTCATGTATCAGGAGAGACTAATCTTCAAACCAAAGTGGGTTTACCATAAAATTCCCAAAAACTCAAATTTATTATCTCAAAAGGAATTTCTCGTCGCAAGTGTCCATATGTTGCCTACATCTCGTCAAATAGACGATCTGTTTGAATGTAACAGACATTTTTGTGAAAAGGGGCTAGGTTGGGTCCAGGTCCAGACCAATCATATCTGATTAACCCAAACTGAAGTGGGGCCTATAGACCCAAACTAGCCCAATAGGTCTGGACTCGACTTGAGGGGCCCAGTTTGATCCACTGGTCTCAGCTCGTTGGGCCACAGTTCTGGCCCGCATTGTCGTGCACGACCCAATAGTAGCAACCTGACCACCTGTTTGAGTGGGCCAACTCCTCAACTCAAACGCGGAAATGGCCAGGACCATTTCACCTTAGGTAGTGCCAGCTGACCACACTACTCCAATAATTCCATTATGAAGATTGGTTATCCCGGTGATACCCACTGAAAAGCTGCATTGTCCATTTCATGCCCCAATCAGGGGCCATGACTTCATCCACGCAGTAACTGAGTGCCTTTCGCCACCAGCCCCGGTGCCGGTGGTCCAAAAGAATCTTCCAATGGAAAAATGGCAAGCTCCAGTTGTCCTATATTGATCCTTTTTGTGTTCTGGAACCCTCAAGTATCGTTCAATATGGAATGGGGCTCACGACTTTCTTGTGATCCATTCTTCCAGAAAGCGCTCGATTGTTGGAATTTCATGCACCCCTTCGGTCCACCCGCCATCAGTCATCATCACTGCTTTTTCGTTCCATGTCTATCCTCAATTCATGATGTAATATCATTTCACCAAGGATGGTTGCACAATTATTGACCATTCTCTAACCCATGATGAATGCAAAGAATCCTGGTGGGTGCACAATAATAAACCATTGGATATAACCTCAATGGTTTATTCATTCTGGAATCCACTCAATCTGTTAAAAGGATTGAGGAATCGAAAAAAAACATCCCACAAGAACAATCAAATAGTGGGTCAACATATATGTGGGTTGATCCATATTTTCCATTTAAAAACTAGAATGGGGGAGGATTTAATTCAAATAACATCCACTACCTCAAAAGGTTCTTTCGCTGACAAAGAATTTCTCTACGTTGTCGTCATTTTGTGATCGTCAATCTTCAGTCTCAATTAAAATTTAAAATGGATTTGTTGTCACTCCTCAGTCTACCATAATTAGTTGTTAATGAGGATTTCTCGCCATCATTTGTAGTTGCCATTGAATTCTTCAATGTTTCTCAGCAGAATCCTGCATCGTTTTTTCGATCACGGATCTATGCTAAGCCATTAAATGGAGAATCATAATTCAGTGTTTTCTACTACACTACATTACAATGATTTAACACTGTTTCATTTAATGAAATATCATATTCAGTTTCTCTTTGTTGTAAAATCATTTGGATGCAATTATTTTCAAATTCATAAAATTAAAATAATACATGTTTATTTTAATTTTTTCTATTTCTTTAAAAGGTCCCAAATACAAATTTTCATGTCATACCGCATTGGTCGATATTAAGTCCATTCATAGGTAATGTATCCATTCCAGACGGAATGAGGCCCTAATATTTTAAATTAGGACATGCATTTAGAAGTCTCCAAAACCACACAACTTCGCCATTTTTATTTTCTTAATGAATAACTCAAAAACTAACATTCACCCTCGACCAATGCCGGTCGAGGTTAAGCTTTGCCTAATGGAAACACGCCCTCATGAGCTCAACAATATTATCCAATTTCCAATATGAGTTCTCTTTTAGGATTTATAAAAATTTTAAAATAAAATAATTGTTAATTAATAATTTCATTTACGCCCAAAAACAAACTTCAACTTTTGGCACACACTAGCCATCATTTGGCCCTTTATCAGCGAATCCCACCATTGTGAGTTCAACAGTTCCATCAGATTTTTGATCAGGGCACTGGTTTTATATATAGAAAACCCTTCTTGCATGTTTAATTAATATGTCTTAAAAAAGTTTAAAAATATATTCTAGCCACTCCGGGTTTCGAAATTAAATGTCATCTTAGAGCCTAGTCTTGAAATATTCTCATTTCAATTTGATAAAAAAAATTCATTGAATTAGGGGACATTAAATGTAATAAAAATTTTCATTATGCACATGGAAGTCAAAATTAACATCTGAATGATGTGAAGTAGCCTAACTATAATCATAATGGTGTGGTGAAATCCTTTACAACAACATTATCAAATGTTTCTTCATCACGAAAAGTAGTATCAGATAAATTTCACATTTAATCCTATTACTGTAATGTCTAATATTATATGGGGTCTCACATTCATTAATTGATGATAAATTTTCTTTTAAATTAGAAATTCCAAATTATGAAATAAATCTAGAACTTATGTTAAAACATATTGGGGATGTATTAATTGAAAAATAAATTACAAGAATATTTCATTTTTTTCTTGGGGAAACACATTACCTAAAAACCGTATTGTATTTCCTCAAATAGTGGTTGATGTTATTATTAGTAAGGATCAGATCATCGTTTACCATGATAATATAGATTTTAGAGCTAAAGACTTTGTAATTCAAAAAGTGTTTCATATTGTAAAAAATATTGAACTAATACATTTGATAACATAAAAAGAAGCTAAGAAACATTTAAAAGATGAAAATGAAAGTTATCACGAATATATTATTGCATATAAGGGAACTATTTAGTGTAATTATATTCTAATAGTAAAAGAATACCTTGATTTTTTTCTAATGAGTTTCCCAGTGTTACACTTGATCAGGAATTTGATTTTTTCATTAACTTATTTATTTATGCGACGGAAATTTCAGAAAACACTTATTGAATGACCCAAGTTGAAATTATATAATTGAAAAAATGGCTACATTATTTTCATTATAAAGTATTCATTCATCCTATAATTTCACCATGGAATTATATTATTTTATTTTATAAAAAAATTAATCTATTTGTATTTTTATTGATTATAGATTCTTGAATAACAATACTGTTAAGAATAAGTATTCATGTCCTCATATTGATGATTTGTTTGATCATATCCCAAGAGGTCAATATTTTTCCAAGGTTTACCTGTGGTCTGGGTACTATCATCTAAACATGATGGAGGATGACATTATTAAAAAAATAGAATAGATACAAGCATTATGAGTTGTGGTTATTCCATTTTGGTCGAAAAATACCCCACCTGCATTTATGGATCTTATGAATAGATATTTCAATGAATATTTGTATAAGTTTGTGGTTGTGTTTATTGATGATATGTTTATTTATTTAAAAAGTTATAAAAATCATGAATAACATCTGAGGAATGTTCTGTACACCCTGAAGGGAAACAATTTTTAGGTAAAATTTAGCAAATGTGATATTTTGTTGAAGATGATTTAATTACTTGGACACATTGTAAATAACGGTGACATAATAATTTATATTGATAAAACTAAACTTCTTGATGAAATTCCAAGGCATACCAAAGTTACATATATTTATTGTTTTCATATATTATCCGGATACTATAGGAGGTTTGTTGAAAAAAAATCCTGATTATCAATCCCAAAATCTATTTTAACATGGAATTGAGTTACATTCATTTGGAAAAAAGAATGTGATGAATGTTTCCTGGAATATAAAATAAGATTGGTTAGCACTCTGGTTATCGATCATACCTCAAAAATTGGTTACTTTTTCATATATAGTGATTCTTCATTAAAAGAACATGGTTTTATCCCGATATAGAATAGTCACGTGCACATTATCCTCAACCCGGTTGGTAAGGACTCGACTCGTGCATCCAAGAGACCCAATATCAAATCTGAGTGGAGAAAAATTTCTGGGTTACCATAGCATTATTGTACCAGGAACTATAGAAGTACTATAGTAAGTATTGTTTGGTGTTGTAGCAGTTGGAACTATTCATCCATCCATGCCTTTGGGCCACCCATTTGGACCTCACATCCGGAAAGACTATCGGGCCACCCAAAAACCTTAGTGTAGTTGCCTCTCAAGGACTTCAGGCCACCATAAGGCATTCAGGCCAACCCAATTCCCTCGGGCCACATGAATATGCAGATGTTCTAGTCATACTACATGGGACAAGGCTCTAGATGAGGATTACAGAATTCACATTCACCAGAGTAGAGCTAACCAGAATTGGAAGAATGAGAGGGTACAGATTTTCCATCAAGTCCATGCCTATGTGGCTCTACATGAAGGAAAACTATCCGATTAGCCCAAAAAAGGTGGAGTGCTGACATATCATGACATATTCGTTGGAGGAGTAGTTTCGAGGTGTCTTGTTTGTGTGACTTCCATTAATACCTATGGGTCATGTAATTGTCTCCAAGACATCAGACCATTTATGGGTTCCACCTCACCCCTTGAAAGATGGATTATCAAAATAATAAAACATAATGGCTTTCGGGTCATTTAGGATGTACAATGGTCACATAATTGCTTATAATTCACATCAATTAAAGCCACATGAAAAAAATTATCCCACACATGACCTCGAACTGAATGGAGTAGTGTTTTCTTTAGAAATAAGGGGATAATATTTATATTGATCAATGTGTGCAATGTATACAAATCATAGAATTATGAATAATATATTCACTCAAAAATAGGTGAACATGATATAGTATTTATGGATGGAAATGATAAAGGATTATGAATACATAATTCATTATCAGTCCTAGAAAGAATATAAAGTATCTGATGATTTTAGTTGGAAAATAAATTGATCATTAACTAGAACATTACCATTTGGATATTGATTTAGTGATTTTTAACGTATACATTGTGGAAAAAGTAACATCATATATTTTGTTTTAGGATTCATTATAAAAGTCTCTATCAAAAAAATTATGCAAGATTATAAGGATGTTCAATATTAATTGTAAAATGTCAAATTGGTTAAGATGGGTAAGTTTTCTCACGGTGATAGATATTACATTTTGATATTTGAAAATAAATAATGTTTGTCAGGTGAATCCGAGTTGTAGAGAGAATTGTTGAGTAAAGCACATAGTCCATAATTTTATATTCATCCTAAAAACACTATGATGTAAAAACCTTCAATAGTAATCTTGGTGGGATGGAATTAATAGAAATATTGCTGGTTTTGCCATGAAATGTTTTTCATATAATCATGTTAAAGAAGAATTAAATTTACCAAAGGGGGTGATTCATTCATTTCCAGTTTCATATTCGAAACGGTAGAATATATATATGGATTTCATGGTGGGATTACAAAATTCATAGTGTGTCTATTATATGATTTGTCTTCTTATTCATTAATTAACTAAAACTACACATTTCATTCCCATTTGAGATAATCTGTCTTTAGATAAACGTTTTGGATTTTATCTTTTGGATATAGTCAAGTTACATGGAGTTCCTCCCTAGATTGTATCTAACCACAATCCAAGGTTGACATCAATTTTTTCGAAAGGAATTTATATGTAATTGAGTATTAGATTAAATAGGAATATTTTTAAAGAATGTTTTAACATTTTTTATTAAATGACAAATCAATTGTTTTATTTTAACACATATGGAGACAATGAATGTTACCACACCCAAAAACATAATTTTATTTTTGTATTGATTTTAAATATTTCATGATTACATAAAATAAAAATATCCACCTTCCCTATGTTTTAATTATTTTCAAAATTGGTTTTAAAATGGATTAGATGTATCAATATTAATAAATGTTTTCATAAAGGTGAAAATAAAACATATTAGAAAGATGTATTTATTATATTCTATTATATATTCATAGCATTATTAATCGGTATTGGTGGTTCCATTATAAAATATGGATAGATGATTCTATTATAACTCTTGAAAGAAATGGGCAATGAAATAGAGTTAACTTAATACATTTCTCGTAAGTAATTATTACAATATACTATTATAGTTATTCTAATTGAAACCATGATGGTTATTTTATGTATAACTATGATGACTATTCAATATGTCACCATGATGGTTATCCAATTATTAATATTGATATGAAAATTATTCAATGAGTTACCTACATGATTTATCTAGGATTACTATGGGTTTTTTGTGGTAATATTTTGAATTATCATGGTAAGATAATGATAATCTATTTAATTAATTTTATATTCTATTTTTAAGGGTGAAAAGTCTAACATTTTGAAAAACTTATTATTTTTTTCATGATTTCAATAAAACCTTTTGGGTTTTATTTTTGGATTTATGAAGTCTTCTGAAATGTTTTCTGAAATGATTTTGGAATATTATGTGAATTCATGGGTAATAAAATGTCTATTTTGATCAAAAATTTTAACTTTTAAAAGGAATATTTTTATATGTATTCATAGACTATTGATTTTATATCTCTTTTTATATTAATTGTTGTTAATATTTGAGCTCATCCCATGTTTTGAAATTTTTTTCATCCGAGTTTTGGATGGGTAAGGAAAAATAATAATTAAAAATGAATTTTAGGGAAATTTATAATGAAAATTTAATGTGTTTAATTATAAAAATTTAATATTATATAAAAAATCGATAGTAATAATAAGTGTAAAATTTATAATATGTGAGTTTTTTATGTAATAGTTATTGATAAAATATCTAAAAAACTCAACCCAAAAGATCTATTTCAGTGTACGATATTGAATTCTACTATAAATTCACTAGAATTTGTAAAATTTAAGGATGAGTCCTTATAGAAGATGTGATGATCTCACCTTTCATAGATCTGTATGATGTAAGAAGCTATAATAACCCACCAAAATCATTGGATTCCATAACGTGTAACTAAAAAAATTGAGTGAAAGGAGATGAATAGGTGGACCCCTCTAATAAGATGGGTGATGATGATAATTAATTTTCAAGAGAAGTCTCAGCAGTGGATCAGTGACAAGGAAAGGTAAGCATAGTGTGGGTTGGAAAATTAAGTAGCAAGTCAGATTAATCTACCCAAGATAATTGTCCACACAAAATTCCATCCCTGTAAATAAACGACCATCCCAACAAATATAAATCCCACATGTATACTTTTTTGAATTATCAAATAATTATAAAATATATCCTTGTATGTAAAAAAAATGGAAAGATTCTCAATCATGTAAATTTAAAATGGAAATCACAATTCAATAACATCCACATCTTTCATATGAAATCACAAGTGTTCATTAACCTATGGTTATTGAACTAGAACCGAATTCATTTTATATAAGAGTTGAATTAATTTACATTACTCCAATAACATAGTCAATTTTTTTGATGAGTTATTTTTAGTATGTATCTTCCTGGAACATATAGTTCCAAATTCAAAAAAACACATAATAAATTGTAATTTATAACATTTTCACTAGATACAAGTAATTGTATCCCAATTGAATAAATAGTTTAGTAATCATGGTGAACCAGATTCATACTAGAATTTCACATTTACATTTTAAATCAAAAAATATAACATGGTATATTCATTGAGTACATCATTTTCCCCATTAACAAATACCTATATATTAATCATAAATGAATTCCTAGTATCCTTGGAAAAATAATCATTAGAAATTTGTTAGGTAATATGCTCAATTACAATACTCATATAGTTGAATCTAAAGAAATCATTAATAAAATAGAAATGAATAAATGATAGTAAAATAATTTCAATAAATAATGTCGTTATCAAAGAATTCTCAATGAATATGAAATATATTTAAATAATCACATGGGAATAAATAAAGAGTTTATATAATGAAATGTATAATACTAAAAATCATAATCTTATCATTGAGGCCTATTTCCGAGACATCTAAAACATATTTTTAAGGCCTCAGGCCCAGACCTCTTAAATAAATGGCTAATTCCTCACCAAAAAATCCAAACTAGTTTGTTTAATGACACCCATTGATGAATCAAGGGTCTATTTAATTACAATACCCACCCATAATATTGTAATTAAATATCATTCCTTATATGAATAAATAAAAAAAATCAACTCCCCTAAAAATCATTAACTTTTTATATTGGAAGAAGTAATATATGGAATATCAATAATTTTCCCAATAAAACCGATCATAAAACATCCATAAATAATATGGTGGATGTTATCATAAGAAAATAAAATTTTTAAATAGTGATATTATATGAATAATGTGAACATAAATTAAATAATTTAAAAATATCAATGTAAAATTCTTGAGGAAAATTCCCTTTTTGTATTGAAATCACATATTTAAAAATATAAAAAATATAAAGGAATATATTTTCTTTGAAAAATAACATGTAAAAATTTAAAGTAAGAATCATATAAAATATTATTCATGATTTAAATAAATTTTTTTATTTCATATAATATAATGAAATTCCTTTCACTCTATTGTAAAAATGTTAAAATGTACCTCATTCATAAAATGATAAGAAGATTCCATTCCAACTATTTTGTAAAAAAGTAAAAAATGGTTAAAAATTTGTTTAAAAACTAATTGGATTGTAATAAATATTTTATTTAATATTATTTATGTATAATATTAGTATATAATAAAAATATTCACCCTACGGGTGCTTAAAAATAAACAATATTGAATAATTATGACATTGTGAAATAAACCCTTACATTTGGCCTTACTTATTTTAAACACGTTGAAACTTCTTGTGTAATAAATATATTTTTATTTTACCACTATTAATAAACCATATTCATAAATATCATCCTATATATTACTTATAATCTTTTAGCACCATTTTATTAATAATTATTTTCTAAATTCACTACATCATGTAATAACTACTTCATTTTTCATGTATTTTTTGGTCCAATAATTTTAGTGTATATATTCCCATCAAGTATTAATCACATAAAAAAATATAATAATGATATGAAAATAATATATATTAATTATATATGTATTTTGAATAATATATAAACATTACAAATAAAAAATGAATTGCACTGTTCATGAAGACGTCAGGTCGATTGTACGCATGAGTATCGTTTCCATTTTTCAATACAAGGAATGAAAACAAAGGTATATATTTATTTACCTATATAGAATAATTGTAATATAATTTAATAATATATATTAATCATATACATCCTCATTACCATCTAAGTATGATATAAATGAATAATAAATCATATCGCATTGTGGAGGTGGTAGTCTAATTGTACGCACGAGCGAAGTTATCGTTTCTCAACTGTTTGGAAGGTGATAATGTATATTTGATATTATAATTATATTGGTATAATAAATTAAAAAATATAATATTTAAAAATTAAACCCATTATAATTGAAATTTATATAATTTGTTAATGAAAAATGAATTACATCACTACATAGAGACGATAAACATTATATAGGCATTAGATATACCTTCCCATTCCATTTGATTGAAAAGAATGTAGGTAATGGATGTTTCATAATCACAATAAAATTTCATTATATTTTTCATAATAAGGTTTTTAATTTTTGACAAATAATGTATATTTATATGACTTAAAGCGGAAGTAAAAAATCAAGTTACTGATTAAGGTGGTTGCCTTTAATTTTAAGAAACCCCTTTAAATAAACCCTTAAGTGTCCTGAGGATGGTATTTTGCGATGGCCAAAAAAAAATAAGTTGTTTCTAAGGATGTGTATAATGTATTTTTGGATGGTTTTATTGATATATAAGACTCAATATAGTGTAAAAATTGATAGTGTAGGTATCCTTTTATATTTGGGGAGAGGGTAACTTTTGGAATTTCATAAAAGAATAAATTATAATAAATTCATTATTCTAAAAAATATATCCAAATTGTTAGGAATAATAACCTATGGTAGTATATTGTTGATATAAAATGAAAATATAAAATTTGGATATGTTTATAGGGTGTTTTAAACCATATCATTTGGTTTAACTCGTTAGTTAACCTACTTTAACAATAAACGTGGTAACATTTCTTTCACTTTTAACAGACCTCATTTTTTTAAATTAGGTAAAAAAATGGATCATGAATGAAAAATGAATAACATTATAGACCATAAATTATCCATCATATATAATTTAAATTATTTAATTATTTTTAAATATTTTAATAAAATTTATTTTGATAAATTTTCATTAATGTCAATTTCAATACTATTCATTTTATTTGACTTCAAATATATCGTGAAAATTTTTATTCTTAATATAATTTAGTTAAAAAAACTAATATTTCATATTAATCCATCAAATTTAGGTTACACTTTAAATCCCTCAAATTATATAGCTTTTTAATATTTTCAATATCATTTATTTTATTTTTTTAATTAAATAAATATTGTTCCAGAAGTTAAGGTAATTATATTATCACAAAAAATTATAAATAAATTATCATAATATATATAATTTAATTTTTCAAAGAATTATAATTTATAATGGTTAATTACATTGTTTTTTCTGTATGTTGACTCATAGTAGACTTTTAAATCCATGATAGTAACATTTTGTAACTATCATTGAATTAAATTTTATATTTGTTATATTCCTAGAAATGTTTCTATTAAAAAATTAAAATTAAATAATAAAGTGTTTATGGTTAAAATTTATTTAGCCAATAATAATTAGGATGAAATATTTTATCCTTATCAATTAATATTATTATAGTTTTACCCAATATACTCTTTACCGAGGTGATAAATTTTAGCACGTATACTATTCATATTGACAAATAATTAATGGGTACTATTTAATATAATTGAAAATTTTGATTAAAAATATAGAATAATTTTTTCTAACTAAATAAAAATAAGTTTAAGATATTAATTTTAAAATAATGATGCAAAATACGATGAAACTACTTTTCGGAAAAATACATTTTTTCTAAAAAATACCTTTTTATTTTCAAATATATTTTAGTAACAAATTAATTTATAAAATTGTTTAAAATAAACCTAAATTTATATTAATAATATAACATAACACAATTTAATTTTATATAAATAAAAAAATGAATCATTTTAAATTCTTGAAAAGAATATAATTTTTGATAAAAATTAGTATTTTTCACTATTCAAAGGAAAATCAATCTTTTTAAAAAATCCACATAATTTAACATAAGTTTATTATGAAATTATTTTTAAAAAATGGTATTTTTAATAAAATAAAAATTATATAAGTTTCAAAAATTTACTATAATACTTAATCACAAAAAGAAATAAAAACCCTTGTTGGAGAAATTATATCGCTTAAGAATAAAATAACTCTTTTGAAAAAAGATTACATATTTATTGTGAATTAATTAATAAATTTTCATTAAGTAGGTCATTTATATAAATTTACTAATTCCGTGAATATATTAATAGTTTCCAATTTAATTTCCAGACTATAATGAACATATTTAAATAATAATATTTTTTTGGTTTTTCTAGGCTTGGTGTTGTGGGTCATATATACTATAGAACATAGTGTTATTTTTAAAATCTCTCGCTGTTTCATTATTTTACCATAAAATAAATTGTGAACTCCCATTTTAACAAAAAAATTTGGTAATTAGGGTTTGATTTTACAAAATACCTTTATGTAAAACCCAAATTGTAAAAAGGGTTAATAAAACTTCCTCTTAAAAAGTGGGGAAGGGAAATATGAAGTTCAACCAAAAATGAAGTATCTGAATAGGATAGAATCAGTGAGATGTGAAAATATAGTCATCGAAGGGAAAATTGTATCACAAATATTCATATATAGTGATATAGAACATGTTCATGTGAAATTTAACCATAAAAACTGTAAATATGTGATGGGTTAAAAGACATTTAATTTCATAGTAGGAAAAGTAAATAAATAATATTTTTTTATTTCATAGAAAATTTTCAACAGTCAATTTATTATTTTACTATCTAGATAAATCACTAAAATATTTATATCATTCGATTAATTTTCATTTCATAATGACTATCTCATCCTTTGTTTGTTCTTTGATAAATTTCCACTTCATCTCTTACACCAAGAAATGGAAATTAAAGAGTTTGTTTTCCTAAAGAAACTTTTATGAATCATAACATCCATATGTCTTTCATTTTACCCCTTATTATTTCCCAAAAAAATGGTTTGAATATGTTATCCAATGTGATAAATAACACTTTAACATCAAACAAAAGAAACCAAGGGCAAACATAATAAATTCCATAAGTTGTTAACCATAAGGATCCTCTAAGATATTACCGACTATATTCAAAACACCTAAATTTGATCACACATTCATATATAGTAAATACAACCTAGATTATAATGTCACATTCCAAATATTGGAATACCTTTATCACATATACAATGATATTAAATCATCATTAACTTTATCCTTATTCCATATATCCCATAAATCTGAAAATTCAGTCAACTCCATTATAATTTACATTTTCATAAATCCACTTAACATTTTCAATGTAACCCGTAATATCCCATTACTTCTTCAATGAAAATAAAACATATTATGAGTTATCTACCCCTTTTCATGTATTCTCTAAAAATAACACTTTACCTATAAATCAATTTTCCTGGTTATCAGTATAACTCAACATATGTTTCCTAATACGTAAATAAAAACTAATACAAAAAAATCCATATATGTTTAATGATTTTAATAATAATAATATCATTGGTTAATTTTATTATACAATATAATTAATTAATCCAAATTTTTAAGCACATTAGTCATTCCAAATTTGTTTTAGTAATAACATAAATATGACCTTGATCCCATAGTTTTTTGGTATATTCCCTTAACGATTTGGGCATTTATTTACAGAATGTATTGTATTCATAAAGATAAAACACTGAACATTAGTGGTTTATTTCATTACCTTTAATTTTTAGCATAATATCCTTTCTCTCCACAAATGATGGAAACTACCAATCCATTCATGAACGTGCCAAGTATTTAAATTCCAAAATTATCACATTTGGGAAAATATTCATTTCCTTAATCTTCTTATCTATTTTTTTCTGTTTCTTCAGTCTCTTCCCTTTCCTTCTTTTAAGACTATATGACTTGGATAATTCAATTTTTTAATTGAAAACAGATTATTATATATCATTATTGGATGGGAGATATTGGTATACAAGTTTTTTTAAAGTGTATTCTTAATCCCATCAAAGAAATGGTTAGTTATTCTATTTTTATTAAAAATGTAGTCTGTAGTATGTTTGTATAACCTTGTAAATTTAGTTGCATACATTGACACATTTTCCTCTTCCTTTTTTCTCATAATCAATTATTTTAATTCCATATATTCTCATTTTTCACAAGGATATTTTTTTTCAATAATAGAGACATAAAGTAACTCCCTTTCATACTCTCTATTTTCTCTTCCTCATTAGTGTTTTGAATCATGGACTAATATTGATCTTTATCTCCTCTATGATGATATGTATACATGAAAATATTTTCTATTTGATTACTTACCAAATAAATAAATATCATCTACAAGGAACTTATCCATTTAATAACTACAAATAGATTTTTAGTCATTTTAAACAATGGTGGTTTGTAAATCAAGAAGTGGTTTAAAATTGTTACGCAACATTTTGGATTAGAAAACTTCTCTATGTGGGAAATCATATTGATTATAAACGGATTTAGATAAATAAAAGTAATAATTATTTTTTCATTTCTAGCAATAGTTATCACTACAACTTCATTATCTCCCCAAAAGGGATATCCCAACATATATTATGTAGATTAATAATGTTTCCATTAATTCATGTAGGTGTTGTTTTCAAATAATTACATACACTAGATTAGATCATAACATTATGAATCAAAATGAAAAATATCTATAACAGGGAAACTCCTAACATAAATTTAAAAATTTATGCATTACTAATCTTAGAATCAATATCTACGTTTTATTTGGAATATTCCCAAGGTTCATTATTGGGTTCAGTTCCCTAATCCATGCTTTCCTAAATCTATTTCTTATGTTTTCTATTAAACTTACTCTGACACAAACTATAAATACCCTGATCCTAGTAACCCAGATATATTAGTCACTTCCCAAAGCACTAAATATTTTGGTAGTCTTAATGAACTATATAAATTTTCAAATTTTACATTTTATTTAGAAAAATTAATATTCAATGTAGTTTTTTGAGAACATAGTTTCCTCTTTATTATATCCATGTGTATTAGTCTTGAAACACATAATCCTATCCTAGTAAAAAGAAACATAATAAAATAATGATCTTTGATTCTTTTTAAGTTTATCTGAACAACATAATCTAAATAAGACATGAATAATATGGCAAGAAATAAATGACCCTCAAATAATTCCATATCAATAATTACATGAGTTGAAAATTATTGACTAATTTATAAAACATTAAAATAATCACATGGATATAAATAAAAGGCCTCATAAAGATTTAATTCATAATTCGAGACTTATAAAACTTATTATTGTGAAAAAATGCAAATACATCTTAAGCATACTATTAGACCTTGTTCCATGACATCTTACATAAATGGCCAAGGCCTTGGAAAAACATAAAATACTTTTTCAGATTATATATATTGATTTATCAAGGGCCTATATAATTCTATCCCCCAAACCTATCTTAATAATTCCAATGCATTCCTTATATGAATAAATAACAAAATAGAGTCAAATTCCATAAAAATCAATAAGAGTTCATTTTGAAATAACAAGATTACAGAATATCAATACATACACTAATCAAAATGATCATAAAAAATATATAAAAATATGGTGGATGGTATGATAAGATAACAACCTCATTTAATCATAATATTCAATAACAAATTTTGAAATATATGAAAATAATTTAAGAAAAAAAGGTAAAATGTTTTAAGAAGATACTCTTTTTTTCTGAAATTAATTATTTTAAAACTCAAAAAATATGAAGGAAAAATTTTCACTAAAAAACCATATAAACATGTAAAGGAATAATCAAAGAAAATACTATTCATGATGGAAAGAAAATATTATCATTATAAATTATTTAAGAAAACATTCATTTCACACTATTGTGAAACTGTTGAAAAGTAACTCGTTCGGAAAACAAAAAAAGGATTCTTTCAATCCATTTTTAAAAAATTCATCCAAGGGAAAAAATTTCTTCAAAAAATTATTGAAAATTAATATAAATTATATTAAATAAATTTTATGGAAAATATGTAAATATATGAAAAATATTCCAACAATGGTGACTTAAATATAAATAATCCCAAATAATGATGAGATTGTTAAATAAATCCTTACATCAGGTCTAACATCCATTGTACATGCTCAACCCTCATGTATAATGTAAATAGTTTCTTTATATATATTATATAAACCCAATTTTATATAACATACCATATATGACTTACTTATAAAATTTTAGAACACATTTATTAACAATTCTTTTTGAATTCACTATTTCATGCCATAATTGCTTTGTTTTTCATGTATGTTTTGGATCAGAATTTTTGTATTTTTGATTTGATCCAAGTTT
Source organism: Viscum album (assembly GCA_963277665.1). Taxonomy (NCBI): domain Eukaryota; kingdom Viridiplantae; phylum Streptophyta; class Magnoliopsida; order Santalales; family Viscaceae; genus Viscum; species Viscum album. The sequence goes on along the minus strand of OY728148.1, from coordinate 1,879,202,183 downwards.
AATCCTATCAAAAAAATTTAATAATGATATTAAATTCATATATATTGATTATATATGTATTTTGTTTAATCCATAAAAAAGAGAGACAAAAAATGAACTACACTGTTCATAGAGACAATAGATCGTACATAAACATGAATACTTATTCCTACTAATGGAATGAAATAAAGGTATAAAAATATTCAACTTTTAAGGAAAATTATTATATCATGTAAATCATATATATTTTCCAAATACATCATAATTATCATGTAATTTTGATATAAATTAAAAATGAATAACCTCACTTTGTGGAGATTTTTGTCCACATGTAAGAACAAGAAACATTATAATTTTTCAATTGTTTAGATGTTTATAAGTTATACATTATATTATAATTCCATAAGTATAATAGTTTTATAAATATCATATATATACATTAATACCATCATAATTCATATCCATAAAATTTTGTAAAGAAAAATGAATTGAACTTTATGGGAAACATGGTGGATAATGGTGATTAAAAAATCATAATTAAGTTTTATTACATTGAGGATATTGTATTTTTTATTTTATGGTAAATAAAATAGATTTATATAAGTTGAATATAATGTAAAAATAAATTTATCCATTATTGTGATTACCTATTTTTTAAAATATCTCCTTCAAATATCATTGTAAGAGTTATAGGTGTGGTGTTTTCGGATAACCACCACCTCTAAAATGTGTATATGGAAGTTAAGAAGGGATTTTGGTAGGTTTAGTTCCATCTAAAAGGCTCAATTTGTGGTTAATAAGTGATAGTGGAGGTTCCCATTTATTGTTGAGTTGAGGGGAAATTTTGGAATTTCTTAAAATATTTAGTTATAATAGAGTTATTCACTACAAAAAATGTATCCAAATGGAGAGGGATTAGAACCTTGGGATGTATATGGTTGAAATTTTATCATACACTAATATTTTTATAGGTTTATGTGGTTTTTTAGACTTTATCAATTATATTAACACCTTATTTAACATATTTTAACATTAACCATAGTAACATCTTTTTCACTTTTGAAAGTCTATAATTTTACATATAAGGTGAAAATGGATTATAAATGGAGAAGGGATAAACTTTATGACTATAAATTATCCACCTTTTCATATTTAAGAATTTTAATCATTTATATATAATTGAATAAATTATTATTTTGAAAATTTATCATTAATTCAAATTTTGGGACTATTAATTTAATATGACTTCAAATTCATAAATAAAATGATAGAATATGAATATAATTCATTTGAAAATCACTGACATGTCATATTAATCTAAAAATATTTCTTGACATTATAAATCACACAAATTATATCAATTTTAATATTTTTAATATCATTTATTTTATTTCTCATTTAATCGAATAAATATTTTATTAGCGTCAAATTAGAATTTAATTTATTTATATAATCACTAAAAATTATAAATGAATTATTATCTATAAGGTAATCTCATTTCGTATGAAATTGGAATTTATATTGAGAAACAAAATTATTTTTTTCTATGTGGATTCATAATAAATATTTAAAACTAAAATAGCGATGTTTTGAATCTTTTTTGTATTTAAATAATATATTGGTCATATACCTCAACAAGTGTCCTTAAAAAATTAGATCATATGGTGATAAGGGAAAAATATAATTTATCCAATAAGAATTATGATTAAATAATATGAACTTATCAATTAATTTTAACATAGTTTTACCTGATATACCCTTTACCAGTGTGATAAAATTTACCACACATAGTATTTATATTGTCAAAAAATAAAAAAGTCTTATTTACTAAAATTAAACATTCGGATTCCAAATATGGAATAAGTTTTATCTAATAGAATATCTATAAGTGGTAGAAATTATTTTTAAAATAATTTCACAAAATGTGATGAACCCATTTTTAGAAAAATATTATTTTTCTAAAAAATAAAATTATATATATATAAATGTTTTTATACAAAGTAAAATAATAAAATTTATTACAATGAACATAATTATATATGAATTATAAAATAGAACTAATTTTACATTTCAATAATTTAAAAATAAAACTGAACATTGTAAATACATGAAATAAAAGTACAATTTTCACTAAAAAAGCAATATTCACTATTCATTGGAAAATCATTCTATTTTGGAAAATTACCAAAAATTGACCCTAATATAATTATGATATGATAATTTAAAAAATGTTAATATATTTTAAAATAATTATTATATAATTTTTAAAAATTAATTATAATACTTTATCACATGGAGAAATAAAAAACATTTCTTCAAAGAAAACGTAATAGTGAAGCATAAAATAACTTTACTGAAAATTGAGTAAAATATTCATAATATATAATAAATATTTTTTCATTAAGTAGTTACTTTAATTATATTTCATAATTATGTTAATACTATAAATATCCTCTAATTTAACATCTATGTTATAATGAATGTATTAAAATAATTATATTTTGGAATTCGTTTATGCTCTATATTTCATGTATTATATGCAATCAACCATAGGGTTATTTTAGAATATAATATTGATACATTTAATAATACTATCATGTAACTTCGTGGTTCTTATAATATAACTAGACTTCAATGATCATTTAGCATGATAATCATTTTTAGGACTTTACCACATGCTATGTTATCCAAAAGAACGATCATCATGTGATAAGATGATTATTAATATTCAAATATATATATACAGGTTATCATAAAGTACATCAAATATAGTTCTAGGGAACCAAATATAACATAATATCAAATTTACTATATCTAACTAATAAAAACATTTATCTCACTTATTATCACAAGATACTCATGCTTCTAGTGATACAATGTTTTATTCAATGGGTTTACCACATTTTCTTCCATGGAATATTTCCTTACTAAAACATTTCCCCAATAAATATATCTCCCAAGTGATGGTACTTTTTTATAATGTAATTTTCCTATTGGAATAAACTTTACTCATTTTCAATAGCATCCACTATCATATTATCAAAATACAATGTGACAAGGTCTTTACTAATTAGTACGACATCAATATTCTGGAATAAGTGTCATATATAAATGGATTCTATGGTGGAATTATAAGATCCTATATACTCTAACTCATCTTTATAATTGGTAGAAAATGGCTTATTTGAATGTTTCCAACTCATAACTCCCCATAAAAGACTGAAAACATATCCAGAGTACGATTTCATATAATTTTGATTTTTTGAATACTAGTATCAATATAACCCCTAATTAAAAAATCCTCATCTCTTATATATAGAAGGAACATAGTATTAGTTCTTCTCGAATATTTAAGGATAAATCTAATATAAGACCAATGATATTCACTTGGATTGGCTTGATATAATACTACTATTCAAAATGTATAAAGAATAACTTGTCTAGTACATTGTATGACATACAGGATGGATCCTATCATCGAATCGTATGTGATCTTACTCATTCTATCTTTCTCATATTTTGTATAATGAAAATTTTCATGGAAATATGTATACCATGTGACACTAGAATCAATATGATATTTTATTTTTTAATACTAAATATCCTAAGTATCTGGTCAATATATACACCTTGGATTATTCCAAGAAGCCACTTGCATCTATCACGGATAAGCTTGATCCTTATAACGATTTCACCTAATTCCATCATTGAGAAACACCCATTTAACCAGCCCTTATAAGACTATAATACTTACATTTCCTTAACAAATAGTAATATTTCATCAACATATACTATTATGAAAATGATATCATTCCCACTAAATCTATTTAATACCCATGGATCACATTTATTCTTAATTAAACCAAATTATTTTATAGATTCGTCAAAATTAATGTTCCTCCAAACAATATTCTTAGGTAAAAATAATTTATGGAATGTAATTTAGCAATATCCTAACTCCAAAATTTTTCATAAATAACCTTTTTATCAACTATAAGGCCCTAGCCTTAAAACATTACTTAATTATGAGTTAAATCAATAATTCACATTGAGGTTCTTTTTAGGTCGAGAGTTTTAGGGAATATATCCATAAATATTACATTACATCTCAAATATAAGAAATTAGACAGTTCTACATTAACCAATTTTTTTACAATAATAAAACTCCTAAAATAAAACCAGAAATCTTTTATTGATATAAATCTTCCTGAATTCTTCTTTTCTCTTACCCTTCCTTATAAACTATGAAACAAATTTCAAAAACATGGGATGGGAATAAAAGTCTCATTAAATGTTAAAAAATAATGAAATAAAACATTAGTACATCGATTCTTAAAAATCATGGAAATCAAAATTTTTACTCATATAAAATACGATCTTTAACATACTTCATGGAATCTTAATATTTATTAATTACACATATAAATAATAAATCGTAAAGGTATCTTGTGGAATCCATAACATAGTTACATTGGATCTCTCACAGCTATATAGGGTGTTATGTTATGAATACCTATCATATTATATTTCATAAATCAATTAGGAGAAAAATTAACGTTATCTTCTGTCACATTACATAATGCATTGGATAACTATCATGGGCTCAACCACTCTAGGTATATCATGGAACCAGTCATATACACACAAAATTACCATGAACGTTAACATATTCAAATCACATAAAAAAATATTAAAAAAAAGATAAAATTTGAACATTACAATCATAATATAAAATTTCAAGAAAATTTACATAATCAATTCATTCTAAAACCATTTTCAATACTAAAATACTTAAAAATGGTATATGGTATTTATTTTTCTATTAAAAATTTAACGACTTGTTCAGAAATCCAAATATAAAATAATTCCCGTAGTAGTAGAAAGTTCGTTGTCACTATACACATTAAATTAACATAACCTTTCTTGTTTAGTAAAATTATACGTAGAAAATACGATTCCATTTGAATGAATTTAATAGTCAAAGGGGTTTATACAATGTATAAACTAATGTCATGTATAAATCAAAATATGCCTCAATGAAAGGAGATTGATACAATGTTCCTTACATTGTGTCTGACTTATCTTTTTTCCTTAACTCCATCCATTATATGTTTTATTTATTTCATGAACGAGTAATATCACATTGAGGGAGTGGTAGTCCGCATTTTCTGAAATGAAATTACTGTATTTAACCATTATGGAAACCATAATGGTGTGCTATAAATGAAAAAATAAATAATCATATATAAAATATAAATATAGCACATATCACATATAAATAGAGTTTCATCATAATGGCCACCATGAGAGGATTTAGAAAAAATTGAACAACAATTGTTTCGTGAGGCTGTAGTTCGCCGTCAACAGAAACATTATGTTCTAAATCCATTAGATGGAGGTTTTTGTAAGTGTAGTTAGAGTACTTTTCATAGAAATATCCTTGTATATTTGAGATACTATTTTTTTATAAAATAATAGAATAAAGATATTTTTTGGGGTAGGAGAAGGAAAATAAATGGAAGAATTTTGATAGAAGGCATTGCCTCAAACCCTTTAACTACTTTTGATTTAAGCTAAAAGGTATTATTAATTTGTCTTAAGATTATGTTGAGGATTATATGATGAATAGAGGAATTTTGGGATAGTTTTTTTATCAGAAGGTGGATGAGCCATGGTGGATTGAGAGGTGTGAGTATGGGTTAGATGTGATGCCCTCTTATAAGAGGGAGAATTGGTATTTTATGAAGGTATTGAAATATTATTTTATTATAAAATAATTTTCTATTTATAAAGGTCCAAAAATCATTTAATTAGAACTTATGTTGATTACTTTTAGAAATCCTCTCAACCAATAGGTTTTAGAGATGTTTTGGTTCTAAATATAACCTTATCATTTAGCTTTACCACTTAGTCAAATTATATGACTATTACAATATCATTTTGTATATTCATACTATATAGTTAATATAGTTACTATAAAATTCCAATAGAACCTCAAGTGGTGCATTAATGACATGTTCAAATTTATCCAAGACATTTGGAAGAATAATATATTTTTAGGACTGTTAAATCATTTAATAAAAAATTATTTGTTTTAAAAACTCATTTTTGTCAATATATATATTATTCAAATCATGAATTCTAAAAAATCCATAACAAGTTGATTATTTATAAAAAACATAATTAATTAAAACATAAAGAGTAATAATCATCCATAAAAATCGTTGATGAATTTAAATGTTTCAAAATAAAATTATTTTAATTTTTCTAATCTCATTAATTTAAATCATTCATTAACAAGGTAATCACTACATCATCATTGTGTCAAATATAAATTTATTAATTTGACATCTAAAAATTATAAATAAAATACCATGATATATGAAATATTTTTAAATTTATAATTACTATTTATATTTAATTATATATCTTATATAAATCCATTTAAAATTTATTTTAATAAAATATATATGTTTAGGATATATTTTCCTTAACATTATATTAAAAGTAATTAAATGTCATTTTTACACGCAAGAGGATTCATGGGGTCCTAAAATCGTCCCCATGATGCCCATGGTTGGAAATATCTAATCCAATAGTGTTATTATATGTATTAATGTTTTTTAATATTATTAAAAAATTAATTTTCACCCTTATTTACCTGATTTATCTTTTCACCATGGTAAATAAAATATTTAATGAATTTAAAATTCATAATGTCTAAAAAATCAATGTTTCCTATTTTAAAAAAATTACCTCCTAATTCAAAATATGGAATCATGCTTTTCAAATATAAAAACAGAGATATTGTAGAAATTATTTTAAAATTAATTCATGTTGTCAAAACCAAAAAGCGTGGTTTTAATAAGTAAAAACAACAAAAGATTGACATATGTTTATGTTCAATTTCAATGCGAGATTACATCCAATGACCAAAAATGGATTAAATGATAAAAATATAATCTAATTATCATTTAAAACGAATTAAAATGACAATATAACTATATAAATAAATTAGACGAAAAGACAGTTTCGACTTAAAATACAATATTTTTCACTATTCAATAAAAAATGAAGTTTATCAACAAAATACCAAAAAACGTACCCAAAGTAAATATTGATGTACCACTTCTAAAGAATATGTTTATTTAGAAAAATAGAATATATAAAAGTTAAAAATTTGTTTTAAAAAGGGTTCTCCATCATAAGGTTGAAAAATGATCTTATAATGAATATTAGAGTATTTAATGCTTAAAATCAGATTCTTTCTTATATTAAGCCTCTAATGTTTTTGATAAATGGAAATATATTTAAAAAACATGTTTAATAATAGTATGGTTAGTTATATTCATTCCATCCAATACATCATCTAGGCATTGTCTACCATTTAAAAATAATAACATTATTACATTATTTTTTTGTTATAACTCAACGTTGTGTGAAATGTAATATTTCAGAGAAATCCATTATCGCGTATTGAGTATGCTTTCAGAAATAACATACCCTTAAATGTAAAATTAATATTTTATTCACAAATATTAATAAATATGAAAATGTCATATTCATTATTTACCTATGATATTACTAATAGAAGTTATTATAAGAAGTTATCTTAGATGATATCACAAAAAGTGTTTTATGTGTCCTTAAATGAGAATAATAGGATCGATTTTATAAGAGAGGATAGGGGCACTATTGGATATTAAAAAAATATTAAATTAATATAAATTAATTTTCAATTTAAAATGTCTTCAGAGTGAGTTATTTAGAACTATTCGTTACATTAACATTAATTATATCGATATAATAATTATAATTAGAAAAAAAATATTTTTTTACAACAGTATCATGTCAATTTAATCTATTAAATTATTTTATTAAATTAATTATCTCATATTTTATTTATATAAAAATTCTTAAGATCAAGTAACTTATATTTTCATTAATAAAATACTTTCTATATCAGGGATGTGTGTGTATTGAGGTAATTATTTAATAACTAAAAATAAAATAATTTAATTTAATTAAAATAAAACATATATATTTCAAATTAATATTTATATTTTAATATTACCTCTAAATATAATTATATTATAAATGATAGAGTTATAAAAACATGTGAGTGAAATATAGAAATATTCATTAAATTTAATAGTATAAATTTTATAATCAGTTATAAATTGAAATGAAAAGCTATATATTAATTTTTTTATGGATCAATATAACTCAACAAATATATTTATTGAATGTATAGTATTAATTTTATAGTTTTATCTTATTATTTTTATCTTTAATAAGTTGATTTATTCTTCACCATGGTGCCAAAATTATTTTCATTACTATTCATATTCGCCAAATATGAAGGGGTTGTATTTAATAAATTTATACCTCCTTATTACATATATGGAATCAATTTTTAAAAATAAAAACATAGAGTTTTAATAATTTAAATTAAATTTAAAGCATCAAAATGAAATTAAAAATGGTTATTCTAAAAACAATTCATCTAAACATAAAATGTTTTTATACTAAACATAAGAATACAATCAACATAAAGGACAATAATTAGATTTATTTATTTAAAAATGAACAAATTAAAATTTATAACTAATACAAAACAAAAATTTACCTTGTGAAAATATTATAATGAAATATTATTATAAATAAAAATATGTTTTTAACAATTTATTAAAAATATTATTTAGAAAATTATAAAAATTTCACCATATAATTATTTTTTTCATGATTGTAAAAGTGATGTTTAATTTAGTTATTATATTTTCTATATTTTTCATAAATTAATTATATTTTTCCTAACATTAATCATTCTTGGATAAAGTGTTTTTTAACATTAAAATGAATTTAGTAAAATTATGTTCTTAATTTTCTGTGCTCTAATTAATATATTATTAACGAGTTATAGTATTTTATATTTCATAATTTAGTTAATATTAATAATTCCTAAAAATTTAATGGCTGGGTTATAATGGTAACATAAATAATATATTTTTATTTGTTTAAGATCAATGTTGTGAATATTGTACTTTATCAAACATAGTTTTTAAGAAAAACATGAAATATTATAGTTACACATGTGCATAACCTAACTTGTAAATATATAGGATTTTATCTAGGTTATCTAGGGATTTTTTCAAATTGATCTAGTTAAATTTAAAAATATTCATTTTAATAGTATATTAGGATTATGTGATCAACCATAGATTATATGTCGGTGGTTTCAAACCAGCTGTGAAGTTAGGCCCCTTCATTCATCAACATGTAGGGAATAAGCTAATATAGAACCAGATCCTTCGTTGTTTATAATCCTATGGTAAAACATTACTAAATCCTATTTTATCAGATAATATGTATATTGGTATTTACATTCAAAAATAATAACAAACTCAGGTATTCAATAATTTTTTTAAAAATATTGAATTCTTAAACACAATTTTAGGGTTTTTGTAAGTGTATATACATACTTAATAAAATTTGGATTGAATAATCATAAAAAATAAATAAATTTTTGATCTGACACCTAAAATAGAGAATAAATTTTAACATCACAAAACAAATATATTAATCTAATGATTTAAAAAATAAATCTAAAAAATGTCACATAATAAAATGACTTGATGTTTCAGTGTCATATGTATTAGATACATATTGATATTATTTTATAACACTTTCATACATTTATCAAAAATCATGATTCTATAAAACGTTTAATTTAAAACCCACATTATATAATAATGTTTATAATATAGGCATGGAAAAATTTTAATTGGTGTGCTTACATTATCGGTAACTAAAAAATATATCTTAGTGTTTTAGATAATAAACGTAGGGATATCAAGAGTAATTAATAAATATCATAATATAATTTCACCTTACTATTTATGATAATCATAAAATATAATATATAGGCATATTATCATACCATGATCATCAACAAATAATCAGTCTTATAACATTGATAAAAAACATATCAATAATCAAATTATATTTTATTAAAATTGAAGAGTGGGTAATATATTAAAAAATTTGTAATCAAGGGAAAATGGAATTTCAAAGATATAAAATCTGTAATTATTTTTTAAAAATAATTACAAACAATAAAAAATATGCAAAATTATAATCCTATGAAAGATATTACGAGAAAACCCATAATGCACATCCCAATTTGACTGAACTCAATATGTATATGCCAAAAATTGTGTGAAAAACCATTACTCACATTACTATGTGAAACAATATGTACATGAATAAATAAAATTTGATATATAGACATAAATAATGATTTTGAAGGCAATATGGGAACCCACATGTCTTCACTCATTCATATGTATGGAATAAAGATTAAATAATCAATATATCTTAATGAACCATGGAAAATGAATTGGTTTATTAAAATTTTAAAATTAAACACATATCATGAATATAATAAATCATAATATATTAAAATAATATCATTTTAAGAAATTAATTGTATCATAATAATATATAGAAATTGATAAAAACATCACTTCATGGAAAAATATCAGTAGATGAATATTACATGTGAAAATTTACAGGTTTTAAAAGAACTTGTAAGAAAAATTTATAAAATTATTTGGGATAATAAAATTAGATGAAAAAAATAATGTTAATATATATTTTTATAAAACAATTTAATAAATATTAGTAAATAAATGAAACTTAAAGGGGAAATAAAATTTTAATTTAATAAATATATATTGTTAAATAATGAATATAAATGATCTTATTATGTTTTGAGGACATTTTAATTAAAATTCAATTCAAATAAACATATAATAAAATTCATTTATTTAAAATCTATAAGGAAATAAAATAATACAAAAATAAAAAAATTGATTTCATTAATGAAAGTATTTTTGATAATAATAAACATTTGGGTGAAAAGAAATGATCCATTTTTATAAATTAGAGTTATTATTAGAAACATTATATATTATATTTTGAATGAAATTTATAATATTATTTGTCATTGATGATTAAGAATATTTTCACTAGAAAATAATACGGAATAAAATATAATTTATTGTAATGAAAGAATCAATTGAATCATGCTGATTATACTCAAGTGAGAATTATTATGACCCAATTAATCAAATATCATGTTGATAAACCCCTTATAATTGTCATTATTTTCAAGAAACCTGTTCTAAACAGTTTGAATAAGAAAATTTAGTGGATTAAACCCCATATTATGAAATATATTAATATTTACATAAATTTATATGTTTCATTTATAACTGTAATCTATTTCATTATTATATCATTTTTGTCCATATCAGTTACCTAAGGTGGGTTCATCTACTTCTCTTTCAAACTTATTTTATATTGACCACAATATGATTTTATATTAATAATATAATTTCATTAATTTTATAGTTTTATGTATTTTATTAATCTATTAATACAAAATTTGTATTGTTATATTTTTTTATAATATGATCATAGATTATGGAACGCACCCAAATTTGTTCAATATGGTAGATTAAATATATTTACATAGTTTAGTGCTATAATAACGTATAAAAAGACAAATATTAAATATAAATGAATTTATATTTTCATAATAACACTTATTTTTCATTAAATATAATTTTAATGTTGCCTAATTTTGGATGTTATGGAAAGTAACATACATCATCTTTTTGAGGTTGATATCTACCCATATAGAGAAGTTACATATTAATTTAAAATATAAAATAATTAATTTTTTATATTCAAATATGATTTCATTGTGATAATGATGCCATAATTATCATAATAAACCATTTATTACACCTTTAAACCTTCCATGAAAGAAAATGATGGAAAATAAATCTTGTAATTCATTGAGGTGGTAGTATTCATATATGAAAGATACTATTTTAATTTTACTATTTGAAATGGTAATGGATGTAAATGAATATTTAATCATCATAACGACATTTCAGTGTTATTTTAAAATTGATGATATTAAAAGACAATGAAAAATTATGTTAATATTATGGGAAATATAAAAATGATACATTAAATGATCATTAAAGAATATAATCACTCTCGTTTGAATGAAATATGTTGATTTACACTTCAGGGAAAATGAATATGTAATTTTTTAAAGGACAATGTTTATAATAAAATTGGTTAATGTTAAAGAATTTCATGGTAGTATTTTTGTTCAATCCAAATGCCATAAATTAATTTTGTAAGTGAAGGGGTGATGTGATTCCATTAAATTGAGTGGAGGGTCACTTTTTTAGTAGTAAAAGATAAAAAAAATTAGGCATATACGGTCCAATTTTTGAAAAAATGATGTTTAGGGAAATATTGGGTTGAAAAATACTATACCACACAATTGAACAACAGCTATAAAATGATTTTGGCCATTTAATTTTATTTTTAATCTTTTATTATTTGGATTCCTACAATAGGGAAATTTTTATATCTAAGTAATCTTTTCATTATCCCTAAAATCGTTATTATATTTTACCTAATATATAACCCATGATTCTAAATTTGAAATTCATTTAAAAATATTGATTTTCCAAAAGAGATAAAATCTATTTTCAAGATAACAAATGTATAATGTATAAATGCCTATTTTATGAAATATATAAAATAAGATATAAAATATTGAATATGGGATTCTATTTAAAAAAATTAAATTTTCAAAAAAATTATTAAATAAAAATTTGGTCCTATAAGAAATTAATAAATTTATAATTTATACATATTGATTAATAATATCATAAAATCCATGTTATTTTTTAAAAAATATATTTTATCATAATAACCTAAACACTAATAATTTTTATAAAATACTAATACTTCGTCATAATATACTATTATAATGATAAATACAAATAACAATTTTCTTTATCAAAATCCAATCCAAATAATTAATTTTTTTAATTAAAAATATAAAATATTCCAAAATATTTCTTATATGAAATGAATTTTGGTATAATGACTATTTAACCTCCACTTTATGTTAAATTGAATAAATATGTGTTAATATAATATTTTTATAAAAAATCATTATAAGCTAGATTTTCTAAACATTGGGAAAATATTTAATAATTTTCACAGCTCCACTAGATGAGCCAATATTAAAAAGGAATATTATTTTTCATTTCTCTTTTATATTTATAGATTTTTATTTACATTAAAGTTTCATTTTTTCTATATATATTTTTCAATTTTACAGCTTCTATACAACAAGCTATATTTGTTTGGATTTGATGGTATTAGTGTAGAAATATATTAATCATAGTATTTATTTATGGGTGAATATTTTTCGAAAATGTAGTTCTTTACATATCCTTCGCTATATAGTGATGATATTAGTTTATTAATTACCACCATGTCAACTTATTACAATTTATCATGGGTAATAATGATGGTATCTTCTAGATATTTTATTTTTAATATGATTTGGTTATTAATCATATGATGATTTTCATTGGGAGTGGTTTTTCCCAATAATTAATAGACCATGGGTTTTCATTCTCATGATTTCATTTGTATTCTTGTGTTTGAGATTATTTTTAGTGGAATCTGGCATAGTGGAGAAATTTTATCAGAAAAAAACTTTTTGATTTAATATAACATGAATTATAAACTAGATTTATCCATAATGTACTAAAGGTAAGAGTTTTATTTTGTCTCTCTATATGGTAGAAAAATAAAATTCTATGTATCATGGTTGATGTCATTTCTAGGACATCATTGGCTGTTTCAAGAGTTTTTTCATTTTAATACATATATATGAAATACCCATGATGAAGGTGTTTAGAAATTTGATTAATTTGGGTTTTATAATGGCTATTTTGGATTAGTAAAGAGGTAGCTTTATACGTGTTCCCCCATAGAGGTTGTAAGAACCTGGTTCTTCTTCATGAGGTAAGATTATATTCTCTTCCTTTTTCCTTAATTGTTTTTGATAAAATAATGAAAATGGGGAAAATACTAAATTTTGTGGGTACACACCGTGTACTTTCCCACTCGCCATGTACATTGGCCATGTGGGATAAGTACACAGGGCGTGTAGGCCTGTCGGTGATGAAGGGTGAAAAACTGACTACATGCCATGTACAAAGTATATACACGTAGTGTAATCAGTCAGCAGGTGCGGTGGGAGTAGCCTCCATTGGAATTATAGTATACATCGTGTACTCTGAAATACATGTCGTGTAATCATGTTGACGGATGAACTGTGATGCGGTGGAATGTGGCCGCCTGAGGAATAATTTAAAATGAAAACTACAAGCCTTGTACTTGAGAGTACACGATGTGTAGTTGTGTTTTTTTGTTATAAACTGGTAGTAGCCTCCTCTTTCAACAGAAGAAGCTTAGAATGCTGGGAAGCCGCGGGAGAGATAGCTGAACCTTGGATGAGCTCCCAACCGAGCATTGTGACTTTGATTCCTTCGTTGACGATCACGTTAGGACTACGCGGGTATGCCCTTTCATCTCCTTGTATGTTTCCTTCAAATTCTTTCCTGAGGTGATGTTATTTGAGTTTTAATGGGAAAATGTTTATTCCATATCTATGCTATTATTGAGTGTTTTGGGAGGTGTCGTTCGCGTATATCGATCAGTGGAGATCGAGGTAGGTGGTCCGATGGATATTTCCAACTTCCAAGTTGTTTTTATGTACTGTTGTGAAACACACTGATGTTTGGGGTGTTATATGGCTATGGTAGTGCAGATAAAATACATAGAATTACATAGTAAATTTGATGAATATGTATGTCCTTCTGTTTGGGATCTCGGAATAGATCTGGGGACACCATGTGGGTTCATTTCCATTGATTAGTTGTTTGACCTGGATACCTGAGGGTATGCCATGATTATAGCATGATTTTGGTTTTCTTGAGATAAAATTTATATATAATATATTTCTTATGTGTTGGGCTCTACTTGTTTACATTCTTATCCAGAGGGTCGTGTTATTATTAGCCTGAGGGTAGTGTTCTGTTTAGCCTGAGGGCAACGATTCATATGCTTGTGGGAAATAGCTTCCATGCCTGAGGGAAATATCTCATACTCCTGAGCGAAATATTCATTATGACTATGGGAAATCACCTAAGGGTTTCGATTCTGATTACCTGAGGGTAATGAATTCATGTCTGAGGACTCTGTTTATTTCGTATAATCAATAAAGTGATCTTACATGTTATACCTTCCATGTTAAAGCATGGGATTGGTACTGTTTTACTTCTACGTGTTAGATAGATTGTTGTGGTTTTTGTTGCGGCACTGTATAGGTGATTGACAGCTAAGGATGAGTCTATGAGACTTATAATTCATATATATTGAATTTTCAAATAATAATTAAATGGAAATAGAACTATTAGAAGTAGATGCTATTGAGTACTTCCTAGTTTACTGTATTTCATTATTGCACATTTTTGTTGCACAAATTCACTGACAGTTGGGCACGTGCCTTTGGTGGTTGTCTACTAAGATTTATTTCTCACAGCTTGTTTGGGTCATGTCTTGGGCCCAAGAAGATTTTATTACTACAGGTATTGATAAGGAAAAGATTATTTATACAGATACTTGATTGTTGTAGAGGAGTATGAGAGCATGGGACAGAGATAAGGCTTGTGATGCTGCTGAGTTCCTACTGCACTATGTTGATTTGTTTTTCTGTATTTATACCATGTACTTTATTTTTTTAGATTTCACTTTATCATGGTTTGGCTGATTTCTTAGACTCAGGGACATATTTCACAATTATATATATATGATTGTTGGTAATTTCTTTTACTTCTATACCGTTGACCATTTCAGATTTGTATTGTTTAGTTCTTCCACATTTGGTATGTTATTTATATTTCTCCACTGCGATACACATTAAAAAATGTGGGCCTAGTTTCCCCACTATTATTCCTAGGCCCTCATTGCTAATCAGATCCCTTTGGCATTTGGGGAAATGCGCTTGAGGTCATGTGACCAACCAGGCTCGGGGCACCCGTTGAGTGGCCCCCGGATCCAGGATGTTACAAAGTGGTATCAAGGGACTTTTATTCTCTATAAGTTAATTCAATATTTGGAGACTATGAAAAGGGATATATTGTTTAGGGGTTTTGTAATAATTGTGCCTGGGAGTAGCTACCCCGCATACATGTAATGTTCGGATTGCCTCAAATTAAAATGAGAATTTCGAGTTACGATTATTATAGTTGATTTGATTTTCACAATTGAGTGACAGACTTGTGGTGTGCTATTTATATTTTTATACCTAGGTTCTATTTAGTATAAACCTAATGAGATGATGGTATTACATCTCATGCATCATTTAGGCACATGTTAGGATCAAATTCCATGCATAGTTTCCATTCCATATAGGTTAATTAAAAAATTTCATGTTGTTGAGATAGGTGTTGTGCTAGAAAATGAATTTTGTTGTGATAGATTCCATGATAAAATACCTGCTATTTGATAGGGTATTGTAATGTAACGTTTTGATAATGAACACCAAAGTCTGGTTCTTGAGGAGTATGGGCCCTAATCAGGCTGAATTGTTGAATCATTTACTAATTTATTTGTCTATAACATGTATAAGATTCTCTTCTTTGGTTCACGAGGAGTATGGGCCCTCACGGATCAGAATTGGGCACTCAGGTGTTTGTTTCAGTTTATTTCTGGGCTATGGAGTAGTTTCTAAAGCATACTATCTAGAAAAACCCAAAACACACGCCATGTGGTTTTTACTACACGCCATGTACTCTTCTGTTCGAGATGAAAAAAAAATTAAGTACACACCATGTATCGTATGTACTGGTCTTGTAGTTCCTAACCATGTCATAGGCCATGTAGGTAGAAACATGGGGATGGAAAAACTCTAACGGCACACGCCGTGTGCCGGTTGTACATGTTATACTGTGTTGACCATGTGTTCATCGTGTAACTAAAAACACGGGTCAATTTTATCCTTCCTAGTAAATGTTGTGTCCATCTAGAACATGCCACATAGTGTGATCCATGTATCCAGCCATGTCTCGAACAAAACGGTTCGGAAACCCTCGTCTAGTACACGTTGTGTACCTGAGGGGCATGCCTTGTAGTCTTGACCGGTGAGAGACTGTGTAGACTTGGCCGTGTGGATGGGGAGACAGGGTGGTTTACATGGCATGTGAGGGTGTAACTATCTGTGTAGTGTCAGACAAGTATTCATCCATGTCACTAACAACCTGGGAAGATGGAATCTAAGCCATACACACTGTGTCCATATGGAAAACGCCGTGTAGTTTGAGGTGTGTACCCCACCATGTCGTGGAAAACATGAGTCAGTGATTCTCATCTAGTACACTCTGTGTAGACAATATACATGTCGTGAAGACTTGTTCAAAAGAGGGTCGTGTGGGTAAGCCATGTAGAAGGACTTAGGCAGGGGAAGAAAATTCAAGTACACACTGTGTGTGTAAGGACAACAAGTCGTGTGTTTGGGGTGTTACATGACCGGTTTTTTCATATGTACATTCCCATGTGAAATACTTGAGGGAACCCATGATGTAGTGATTATACACACCATGTATTATTTCTTTGTAAAAATTTATTGTTTTCTTTTCCTTGGTCCCTTCGTACGCTTTTGGTTCTTAGTCCTTGATAATCTTAATTTTAGGCGTATTTTGAACATGTAGAGTCACGATACCGAGATGACCTTGAGACGTTCTCCAATAGAGTGTAAAATATTATACTATTGAGATGGTAAGCAACGGGCTACCGATGGATCCTCCAGCAGAGCCATATGTGGAGCCATCTGTTATACCAGACACAGGCGCGAATGCGTAGTTTTGTGAAGGATTTATGCAGTTCATGTCAACTTTCCAGGGATCACCGCCGGTTGCCACATCTATGGAAGAGTTGACACGTATATTACGGAAACAGCATCCTCCTACATTTTCATGGGATGGCGGACTACATGCTGCAGAGTCTAGGCTGTGTTCTATGTAGACTACCTTTGAGCACCTAGAGATGCCTCTTGGGCAGAGGGTTAATCTCCCTACATACATGCTGCATGATTCTTCTAAGAGGTGGTGGGATGCTACCACCCAGACAGAGAATCACAGAGACATGGTGTCGTAATATTTTCAGGAAGTATTCTATGACGTTTTTATTTTGGAGATGATGAGGGAAGATAGAGCTCGAGAGTTCATGAATCAGCAGTATGATGTTATGTCAGTGATGGAATATTCTTCCCCCTTCACCATGCTATAGCGTTATTCACCTTTTTAGGTGGGAGATGGGATGATGAGGGCTAGAATATTTGAGTAAGGTATTTGATATGAAATCCGCACACTGGTGACCATTTTCAGGTTGCCTACAATTCATTCTATTGTGACCCAGACACTGATTAATGAGCGAAACCAACAGGAAGCTTGTGGTGTAGGCCAGGGCAGTTTGTCACTATTTACTAGTAACATTTCTTCCAGTAAGAGGAAGAGGAATATGTATTTCTCTCATGGTCTTAGTACTAGCCAAAAAAATTCGTTAGGTTTCTAGATGATGTGTTAACAGTTAGGTAATGAGGGACACAAGAGACCTCAGTTTCCATGTGACCTAGTGGAGTTCTGAGCATGCAGCAAGATGGGTCATCTGCAACATTTTTTAAGGGATTTTCCATTATTGGCTAGTGAGAGGGGTTCTGTGCAATCTCTTAGTGAAGAAGCAGGGCCAACAGCTTCATACTAGTAAGTGAAATGGAATACGTAGGGATGTTCAGGCTGAGTTTGTGGTCATGGACATGGTATCCAGACACCAGGATCTCAGAGACAACAGGGTGGCTCAGCTCAGGGTAGCCAGGCTATGTCATAGTACCACAGAACTGGGCAGCCATATGATGTGAAAACGACCCAACAGGAGCTGGATACCATACTTTCTACTATCAGAGGTACTATTCTAGTTGCTTCTCTTTTATCTTCATTACTTTTCAATAATGGTTCTACACATAGATTTATATCTTTTCCTGTTTTGGAGAGACTTGGGTTATGTGTTTCTTCTTATTCTAATGTTATGACTCTAGACACTCCGTTAGGAATTTGAAAGGCTTGTGTGTGTTAGTTCAGGGAGTTCCCCCTAGATGTTGGTGGGTGTAACTTTCTATCAGACCTCTATGTCCTAGATATGAAGAGCTAGGACACCAATATCATGATAGACAGGTTGGTACACATTCGAGAATTTGTAAATTGATATCATCTCAGGGTGAGTTTCATGTCATCATAGGGAAGTGAGTTTCTATAAAAGGATGAATGATATGTTCCAGGGAGCCAAGATGGACCTGAGTATCATGGGAGGGGTGTTGTGATAGCCCAGATGGAGAGTTTATATCTGGATGAAAAGGGAACTTTTCAGATGGATTTCATTCCAGTAGTTTATCTTTTCATGGATGTCATCCCAGATGACTTTTTTAGGTCAAAATCTGCAGTGAGTGGTGGATTTCTCTACATGATTTTTCTAGGAGAGACACTGGTGTCCAATCCTCCTTATAGGATGGATAAAACTATGTTGTAGGATCTCAAGAGGCAGTTAGAGGAGTTGCAGGCAAAGGGTTTCAACTGACCCAGTACTTATCCTTGGGGTTCCCATGTCTTGTTTGCGAAGAAGGAATACAGTACTCCAAGGTATTACTTGGATTATCAAAAATTGAAAAAGTTGATGGTCAAGAACCGATATCCCTTTCCAAGTATTGATGATCTTTTTAATCAATATTGAGGTGCACGTGTGTTCTTTATGATTGGATTGAGACATGAATATCATCAGTTATGCGTTAGACAATTGAACATATCGCTTACAGCTTTTCGTAGAAGATATCGACTATATGAGTACTTGGTCATGCCATTTGGACTCACGAATGTGCCAGCATTTTTCATGGCTCTGATAAATTCTGTGTTCTTCCCTTATCTAGAATCTTTTGTGGTAGTCGTCGTGGATTATATCTTGGTGTACTCTCACACTCAACACGACCATTCCACCCATCTAAATATAATTTTGAGTACACTGAGAGAGCGTCAGTAATATTTTATGCTCTCAAAGTGCCACTTTTGGATGGACTGGTTTCCCTTCTAGGGTCATATCATCTCAGTGGAAGGAGTTTCCATGGACCAAGAGAATGTAAGAGCAGTATTTTTTTGGGATAACCCTAAGAACGTGTATAAAATACGGTGTTTCTTGGGGTTGGATGGTTACTAGAAGCACTTTATACAGGACATCTCCCGCTTAGCAGTGTCGTTGACGAGTTTGACTAAGAAAGGTGTGAAGTTAGATTGGTCAGAAACCTCTGAGAAAGCCTTTCAAGTGCTGAAGAGAACGTTAACATCAACACCCATCCCGATACTTCCAGATAAAGGGAAGAGAAATACAGTTTACCTTGATGCATCATTCTTTGGGCTGATAGCGGTGTTTATACAGTACGATCGAGTAGTAGTGTACGGGTATCGGTAGTTGAAGCCGCATGAGAGGAATTACCCGGAACATGATCTTGAGATGGCTGTAGTTGTTCATGAGTTACATTGTTGGAGACATTATATCGT
The DNA here is from genome assembly GCA_963277665.1 of Viscum album. NCBI lineage: Eukaryota > Viridiplantae > Streptophyta > Magnoliopsida > Santalales > Viscaceae > Viscum > Viscum album. Next base: position 1,879,181,652 of record OY728148.1, on the reverse strand, counting down.
GGGAGAACATTTTGTGGTGTTATGGACCCCAAAATCTCAAATACATATTTTCACAACGTGACCAGAATCTGAGACAGTGATTGTGGGTTGAATACCATCAGCCCTTCAACAATGAGCAAGTTTATAAACCTGGTAAGGGAAACATAGTTGCTGATGCACTGAGTAGGATGACTCAAATACAGATAGTGCAAGAGGCCAGTGGTGAGTGTCAGCTCATGGATTTGTGTGCAAAGATTCATTTGGAGGTGGAGAATAGTCATGGGTGAGCCTATCATTTATCCATAGCTGTGACTTCTTCCATCCTGGATAGAGTGATGATGAGAAAACTATTAGATTCAAAGGGCCTAGTCCTACGAGAGTCGGTGGAAAGTGAGGACCCTCCTCTTGGTTGGATGATTGGCGATGATGAAGTACTGCATATCCATGGGAGAGTGTGGCTTCCAGGGGATATAAGAGGGGTGTAGATGTGGGAGTGTCATGCTTCAGGTTGGGAAGTGCATCTCATAGTTACCAAAATGTACCGTGACTTAAGGCATCAATATTGGTGGCCTAGTACAAAACAAGAAGTAGCCGGTTTTGTTACGAGATGTTCCACCCGTCAATAGGTGAAGGCGGATTCTCAAATGCCAGGTGTACTGTTACAACAGTTACCCATTCAGTAGTGGAAATGGGATGATGTCGCGATAGACGTCATGACCAGGTTGCAGAGGTCACCTCGAGGTAGTGATGTCGTATGGGTTGTTGTGGATAGACTTACGAAGGTATATCACAGTTTTCCGATCACGGAGACCTTTGGTGTTGATGAGATCGAGAAGTTGTATATCCGAGAGGTAGTACATCTTCATGGTTCCCCACATTCTACCGTATTATATAGGGACACCCATTTTACATCTCGTTTCTGGAAAAGTTTTTAGAGGGTACTGGGTATACATGTTCTTCTGATAAAAGCATACCTCCCTAAAACGGATGGCTATTCAGAGCATACGATACATGTTCTTGAGGTTATATTGCATGAATGCGTCCTATACTTTGGGGGATCATGGGAGAAACATGTAACCTTGGTCAAGTTTGCCTAAAATAATAGTTTCCAGGAAACTATTAAGATGGCACCTTATGGGGATTTATATGGTAGGCCATGACGATAACCGTTGTACAGGTTGGAGGCATGTGAGGTATCTTTAATGGGGCCACGTCTCGTGCAGAAGAAATCAGAATAGGTCCATTTGATACAAATGTGGATGGATACTGCGTAGTGTCAACATAAATCTTATGCTGATCGTAGCAGATAACCTTTGAAGTCCATGATCGGGGATCAGGTTTTCTTTTGTGATTCTCTGAGGTTGGGACAGAGGGGGATCAAGAGACAGGGTAAACATTCACTGAGGTATGTGGTGCTGTTTGAGATTCTAGAGAGATTCGGGCCAGTTTCCTACCGGTTGTAGTTACCACAGAGGTACCAGGGCATGCACAACGTCATCCATGTATCTCACATGTGTTGTTTTCACTCAGACCCATCTCACGTCTTTCAGCACGAGTAGGTTGAAATTCAGGCCGATGCATCCTTTTAGGATCATCCGATTCAAAATATTAATATGAGAACGAATGTTCTCCAAGGCTGGCCAGTTCCTCTTGTACGGGTGTTATGTCAACATGGACGAGTGCAAGAAGAATCTTGGGACCGGGTGACCAATGTACGAGCATAGTGTCCAGATTTGTTTCCAACTTTATCTTTTCTACCCATGGAATGGAAATTCTGGGAATAATTGCTTTAAGGGGGGATGTTTATAAGAAATTATTCCTTCTTCTTGATGTACACGATTCTTCTTTTCATTTGTCTTTAAGTTTTTTTGAAAAAATAATGAAAATGGGGAAAATTAAAAAATATGTGGGTACACACCGTGTCATTTTGCACACGTCACATGCTTTGGCCGTGTGGGAGGAGTACGCGGGGCGTGCATTCCTGTTAGTGATGAAGGGTGTAAAAACTGACTACAAGCCGGATATTTAGTATATACACACCGTGTAATCAATTGGTAGGTGTAGGGAGAGTAGCCTCTCATGGAATGATAGTACATTCTGTGTACTCATAAATACACGTCATGTAATCATGTCGACAGATGAATAGTGAGGCGGTGGAATGTGTGTGCCAGTGGAACAGTTAAAAATGAAAAGTACACACTATGTACTTGAGAGTAAACACCATGTAGTTGTGATTTTCTGTTATAAATGGGAATTAGACTCCTCATTCATCAAATTAAGCTTAGAATGCTGAGAAGCTGTAGGAGAGGCGACCGATCCTTGGAAGGGCTCCTGACCGAACACCAGGACTCCAATTCCTTCGCTGATGATCACGTTAGGACTGTGTAGTTAAGCCCTTTCATATCCTTCAATATTTACATCAAATTATTTCCCAAGGGGTTGTTATTTGTGTTTTAATGGAAGAACATTGATCCCATATCTACACTATACTCGGGTGTCTCAGGAGGCGTCATTTTCGTATATCGATCAGTGGAGATCGAGGAAGGTGGTCTGATGTTTATTTCCAACTTCCAACTTGTTTTTTGTACCGTTCTACTACATGCCCATGTTTGGGGTGTCGTATATCTGAGGCCTAGACTGATAAAATACCTATATTATATTAGGTAATTAAATGAATATGTATAAACTTCTGTTTGGGATTGCTGCATTGATCTAGGGCCACCTTGTGGGTGTGTTTCCCTTGTTTAGCCGTCTGGCTAGGATACTGAAGGTAATTCCATGATTATAGCATTCATTGAATTTTCCTCACAGAAACTGTATATATAATATCTTGATAATGTGTTGGGATCGGCCAATTTACTTTCTTATCCTGGGGGAAGTGTTTTTCTTATCTTGAGGGTAGTGTTCTTTAGCCTTAGGGAAATGATTCATATGCATAAGGGAAATAGCATCCGTGCCTGAGGGAAATGTCTTGTACTCCTAAGGGAAATATTCGTTATGCCTGTGGTAAATCACCTGACAGTTTTGATTCTGATTATCTGAGGGTAATGATTGCATGTCTGAGGACTCTGTTTATTTCGTATATTCACTATAGTGATCTTAAATGTTATACCTACCAAGTTAAAGCCCAGGATAGGTACTGTTTACCTTCTAATTATTAGATAACTTGTTGTGGTTTTCGTTGAGGCACTGTATAGGAGATTGTTGGCTGAGGATGAGTCTCAGAGACTTATGATTTTATTTTATTGAATTTTTAAATTATAGTTAAATGGGAATGTAACTAGTAGGAGTAGCTTCTTTTGTGTACTTCTTAGTTTACTGTATTTCATTATTGCAAATTGTTGTTTCCAAAATTCATTGATAGTTGGGAATAGCCTTCAGTGGATTCCTACTGGGATTTATTTCTCACACTTAGTTGGGTCATATCTTGGTCCCAAACATATTATATTGCTGCATGTATTGAAAAGGAAAACAGTCCCTATAATGGTACTTGATTGTTGGAGAGAAGTAGGAGAGCATTAGATCGAGCATAGGCTTGCGATGCTACTGAGTTCCTACTGCTCTGTGTTGATTTTTTTTTGTTATATTTGTACCTTGTGATGTATTATTTTAAATTGCAGTGTATCTTATTTTTGATAATTTCTTAGACTTAGGGACATATTGAACCATTATATATATATATATATAATTGTTGGTCATTTCTTTTACTTCTGTATCGTTTTCCATTTCAGCTTAGTATTGTTTACTAATTCTACTTTTGTTATGTTTTTTATATTTCTCCACTATGCTACACTTGATAAAATGAGGGCATAGTTTCCCCACTATCAAACCTATGCCCTCGCTGATAGTTGGCAGCCTCTGGCATTTGGGGAAATGCCCTTGAGGTCATGTGACCAACCAAATTCAGGTCACCCGTTGAGTTTCACCTAGATCTGGGGCGTTACAGGGGTAGTTTTTAAATCCCTATAAATAATGTGGAGATATATTACACATTTTTTGGTGGGATTATTGGTTTTAAGTCATGGTATAATTTGTTTCGTTATGATGGGTTTGAGTTATATTTTATGGTTTATGATTTAATCCATCATGAGTATTCTAGATTAATCAAATATAAAGGGTGGGTCATTGAATATGTTTTGTACCACATCATGCCACTGTGAATACCATTTTAGTGAGAATATTGAGGAAGAATTTATAGTGGAATCCTTATGAGAAAATCCATATGAAGAAATATTAATTTAACAGTTAGGGATGACGTTGTTAATTCCTTATGGGAATCCATCCAAAGGGGTTCTGTCTAAAAAATATTAAATTAAATAAAATCACATATTATTTTTTTGGATATTACATTTTGACATACTTATGTTTCATATCTAACTTCAAAAAATATTCTAATGTCCATATAAGAGTTCACAATGTCATTTTCATGTTCATCCAAACCTCTATATAAATATGGGTTAGAATTAAATTTACATTTACTATATTTTCATTTCTCTAATCATGGTATTAACCCAATATTCTATTAAAACCATATAGTAGATTATATTGAGGTTGAAATACTAATTAATTGTTTAGAATAATCCCAATTGATTTTAGGTAACCCTATTTATCACATTCATTTTGTTCATCTTCCATTCGAAGTAATAACGTTTTGTATCATTTGGATTTTTTTTATATTGTGTCATTGATTAGAATTTATTAGGTATTAGTTTTTTGAGTAATACATTTGGATTTAGGGTTTTTTATCCTTTTCCTCATCACATCATATTGTTGCATCATAGATGAATTGAAAGAGGTAGATAATTTCTATGTTTTTCAAAAATAAAATGAAATAATAACCTTATTTTCATGTCATTTTATCTACTATTTACACATGAATACCCACTTTACTATACCAATTTATATTTTCCACATATTAATTTGGTTACACAAACCCGTATTTCATTAATATAGCAATTATTTTCCCTATTAATGTGAAACCTAAATTCAATTCTCAATTTATATAAGATATTTACCTTTTATAATTATTTCATACTTGATTAAAATTAATTTTTGGATATTATAAAAATTTTACATGGTGAGTTTATAATATTTTCGTAGGAAAAGATGAGATTATTTTTTCTAATCATAATTGATATTATTTTCATTAAATTGTCCTTTTATAAGCAAAGTGATTCCATTTTGGTCAAGGGTTAAGAATAATTTTTTTGGCATATATATATCATTACTCCCCATTTTTAGTCATGTTCTTTTGGATTTTTTTTAAAGAAATATGATATATTTTTTATTTCATCTTAATATAATATTTTATAATTTTCATTCCATTATTGATATAATTCCTCATTTGTTTCTTTAATTTATAAACTAGTGTGTAATTATTGTGTGTAATTCAAAACTAATAAAATAATTTTAGAAATAAAATATCTTAACAATGTTATATACATGAAATTTCACTATGATTTTCAATAAAATATTTTTGAAGAGTGGTGATATCATTTATAAATATATATTTTATACAAGTATAATGTAGAATTCACTGTGAAATTTGATATATTTTGAAAATTAAAATACTATATAAATTAATTTGGTTGATTATAGAAAAATGTTACGGTAATGTGTCATGTGAGTTTTTGGGAATAGGATGTGCATTAAATTATTAGATCAACATTAGAATAGATTCATGAGATAAATTTATAGCAAGTTGTATTATGATTATAAATATAGTTATTTATTTAAATTTTATGTTATATAAAGAAGATAATAATCTATAATTTACATAGGTAGTAATTTTTTTATTCATTCCCTATTTTGTATCTGTAATGGAATTCATTCCCTAGACCGTTATCATGATTTTATAATTCAATACTATGAAGTTTTAAATAATTTATAGGAGGGTATCTACGTATATATACTATGAAATTTGTTTGGATATATTTAAATGATATATTTTATTAGACGTCTAATTGAGGTAAAAAATTATAGAATTTAATTAGTATAATTGGGATTATTTAGTTATTGATGTTTTTAGTTATTAATTAAGGATGATTAGGGTAACTAATGGGAAATGAATATGTTATACAAGACTATAGATTTATTTTATTAATGTATTGGAGTTTCATTTTATTATGGATGGAGTTACTATTGTGATTTTTATATTTTGATTCTATAATTATTTTGATTGATGATTGTCTTTAACTTATTTAATATTAAAATGTAGTAATTTAATAAAATTACTAATTATGAATTATTTTTACTATGTAAATGATAATTTTGTAAATATAATATTTTTTACAATATTAATAATTTTTTAAATAATTCTATTTTTATAAGGAAATATTATTTAATATATTCAGATGACAAATTAATTAAATTATAGTGTATACCTGACATCTGTTTAAGTATTAATTTTATACATGATGAAATGATTTAATTTTGGGTTTATTCTATTATTTATAACTTATTTTATGATTCACAGAATTCATCATTGAAATTTTAGTATTAATTAATAATTTAGTTAGTAATATGATAATTATAATCACATTAATAAATAAATAATTTATAGTGGTATCTTGTATGATATTGTGATGGTTTATGATTCATGTTTATCACTTTTTTGATTGATTATTATATACCCATGGTTATAATGATTTTATGTTTTGTGGATTTCTTATCATATATGTTTTTCTTTTTGATATTTTTAGTTTTTATTTGATTGGTAGAACCCTATTGTATATACGCCTCTATTTTTACAATTTCATGGATTGATCTTAATTTAGGTTAATGAAAATTACTTGAGAGGTATTTAATCTAATATGATAAATTTATTAGACATTTAATTTTTTTTCTTATATATAAGAGGCATTAATTATAATTTTAATGGTCGTTCATTAAGTGTGTTTTGAGTTCTTTTTCTTTTGGATATAAAATGCATGTTTCGGATTCTATGTATGTGGTTGTTTCTGAGATGTAATTATGAAGATCGATCATGTTTAGTGAATTGTGATAACAGGGTGGAAAACACCCATGCACTATGATTATGGTTTTCTTGAGCGGGTTGTCGTTAAAATAAATAGTTTTATATTTTGGGAATGTTATTATGATTTATGTAGTTATTAACGAATTTTTCATATTATCTCAAGGTAAAATAAAGAGAGTAATAATACCTGTTTTAGTGAGTGTGGGGGAACATCACCATGGTTCTATGTATGAATTTGTGAGATTTATGTTTTACATTTTTTAATAAAATTAGACCATTCCCAAAGTATATGCCTCCTTAAAAATTTAACAAAATTACAAATTTTTAACATAGGGTATTTTACATTTACCTCTTCAAAATAAAGCCATCATCTTGATATAAAGGGTATTAAAAAATATGAAATCATCACAACCCATCACTTTGTATGAAATTCCATCAGTAATATAGCTAGATTATCAAAACACATGTGAAATGTGGTATCTCATTTAGGAGATCATGTATAATCATTTGATCTATCGAGCATTCATATTCTTGGAAAGTATAATATTTCCAATTCTAAAAGCTTGAATAACCATGATAATGTTTAAATGAAAACATACATCATGCCATCACAATTAAATATCTATGAAAACTACATTGATCATGATATGCATTTGACTTCAAAAGATGTTGCAACACTATATTAGACATAAAGACAGCCTATGATTTCGCCATTATAGTCACTAAAAATGTATCTACAGCCTAAAGAGCTATGATTTCCTTTGGATGATCCATCATAATTTATTTTAGACCATCCAAAATATAGTGATATAAATTAATCCTCAATTTACCAATGGGAAAATGTATTTTACATTCAATCATTAGATGTGTCAACATAAAAAAAATGTGTATTGAAATTTTGAAATGGACCTATTGAAGGGGATTATTATTTTTAATAGCCACCAATATTCAGGTTATGACTAAGTGAGAACTATATGATACCCTTTGATAAGTCATAATTTACCTTCCACTCTATACATCATGAACAAGATCTACACAAGAAACCTTATAGAGATTCACAATTATATGAGACACTGAGTGTTTCAATGAAATCATGATAGGGTCGATGATTGAATTGGAATACAGAGGAAAATATTAAATAAATAAAAATTTAATTCCAAAAGATCAAATACATGTGGAATCTTACAAAGTGATGATTCATATCCTCCTTGTGATATATGAAAAAAATTCATCTTGAATAGGGAGAGATACTGATCATTATAAGGATGGAATCCATGGGTAACTTTGTGAAGCATAACCACCATAACTTTGAAAATATGGATGGATAAATCCATTTTTAATTTAGGGACCCAATCCAAATAAACATTCCCTATGATTAATTTATGTAAAACAATTTATAGTCTAGCATGGTTTACTTATCTAGTTCTCAAATCATCAAATCTTCCCGATTAATGAAAATATGATTATGTACCATTGATCTAACATCCTTAGAGTGGGAGTCAAGATAGTCCACTTTTTCTCTTAGGGGGATACTATTATACCTCAAAGTAGTAGATTACTGTATCATATTTCCAAATTGTAATCCCTAAAAAATTATCATAAAAAAACTAATAGAATATATTATGTTATCTAACTTTTGATATTTTGATGAAAATATGTCAATGATATATTTAAATCATGGCCAAATAGAGTATTTGACGTAATTTTAGTTTCCAAATTTAAGTTTCTCGAATATTCTAGTTATAATAAAGTAAAAATATTCTAAATTATTATTAAAATGTCTTTAAAAATATATTTTTTAAGTGATTTATGAAATCGATATAAATTTTTGAAGACCAAACCATGATTTTTATTAGTTTGACAACAATTATACATGGAAATTCTAATAATTGTTCCTTTAATAAAGCTTCAAATATGAAAAAAGTTCTTCATTAAGGTTTTGATGTTGTTGAAAAAAAAATTGGTCCATTTATAGACCATATATGTGACTTTTTTTATCGAAAAATTAGTATTATTCCCGAGGAAAATTCTTCTTAGCATTGAGGTAGACATACCATTCTAGGAGGCAAAGAGTCTTAAAATTTGGATCCAAATACGACTGCAGTATATAAAATGATGTTATACCTAACACATGGTAAACCCTAACTATATTAATTTAATATTTCCTTCCTCGATTCACATGTCTATTATCATATTTAATTTCTTATAAGCAGGAACATTTTTCCAAAAAAATATGTTATATTTTTGAAATCCTATATCCAAACCAAACAACAATTCATAATGAATGAGAAATTCCATGATTTTTTTCATGTTTCACCTACCACACTTGGTGAAAATAGTAATATCATTGATATAAAATTATAATGATGGATCAGAGAAACATAGAGCAGTCCAAATGGTCTTCAAATCACCCTTGTGAACCATATTAAGGATAATCTAGCTAATATAATACCATACAATGATGAAAATATTTTAGAGAGGGTATTTCCTTTCTTTAATACTCTTGAATATGTTAAATAAAATTATGTATATACATTCGTAATAATTTATATGTTAGAAAATCCAAGATGAATTTTAATATAGTATAAACTTGAGATCAATTCTAAATCTGACCAGCACCTCACTAGTGAAATGAAAATTCACGTAGTCAAATTATTTTATAACATTATTATTCAGATAAATATTACCTCCCCTCTTAGAAATAAATAAAATATTAAAATATTAAGAGGAATTTATTTCAAAATATTGAAAACTTATCTCTTTAATGAATCCAAATTAATTTATGTATATAATTTAACATGAGACATTAGAAATACCAATTTTCAGAATTTGTTGAATTATTTTATGGATAGTGTGGACAAGTGAAACATAATGGAATTGAATAATATGTCATAAATTTTACACTATTAGACTAAGTTAAAGGAATTTGGAATTAGGACCATGTGAGAGAGAATATACCATGAAAATATGATCAAATAATTTAAAAATATCTTGTTGTATAGGATACCAAGATGTTTTGAAAAAATAGTTAGTGAACCCATATGGTCCAAGAGAGATCATGTAATTAATGACAAAGATTTCCTTATGAATTTAAATGTCCAAAGGAATTGATGTGAGAAAATTCTATCTTCATCACTAACTAGTCCAGGAATAATTTATTGTACTTAATTTATGGATGCAAGGGGGACATTGAAAAGATTCATATATAATGTGATCAAATGTTTGGAAGGAGACTTTCTTACATCAAAGGGTTGACTATAACATCCCAGTTCTAAAAGCCACCTAGAGGTGGCCCGTACCCAGTTGGTCACATGGCCTCAAGAAAATTTCACCGAACGCCAGAGGCTGCTGACTAGCAGCAAGTTCCTTGTGTGTGATAGTGGGGAAACAATGCCCTCATTGGTGGAGTAAACATCAGGAATAAACAAATCATATAATAGTGGAAGCATTAAATATCCAACAATTGTAAAAAACAGAAGACTAAAACAGTAAACAACTGGAAGACACCCATATATATGAAATGATGCATAATACAGATATGTCTAGGAAAGCATCCAAACATGTCACAATGCTGAATACAGTACCAAACCAAAGTAAAAAAAGAAAAACAGATAAGAAACTCCTCAGTATCGCAAGCCTTGGCTTGGTCCCATGATCTCCTTCTCCAATTCAAGACATGTACCTGAAGTAGAATGGTGCTTTACCTTATCTCTACATACAACAATATAATCTTTTGGGCCCAAAAGCATGACCCAAACAGGTAGTGAGACTAAATCCCAGTAGGCAACCACCCAAAGATTTGTACCTATTAGTCAGTGTGTATATGGCAGGTAATGTACAGTATGCAGTAATAGGATTACACACAGAAGTAAATAATCCACTGGTCAAACATGCAACAAGGAAGAAAACAACTAACAACTAACAGGAAACCCTATGGGAAGTACTATCATCCATCCCCTCTGCTCCTATCCAAGAAGTACCAACAACACCATGGGCTTTACACTCAGCCTACCCCCTATGGTTTGGTCACACTAAATTATAAGACTCTCTGAGGAATCACACTCACTCAATTCCCCTTATAGTATAGGGTAGTCAGGGACTCTTTGAGGAAGATCATGGCATCAATTTCCATTATAGACCCAAGGTCTAGATACTCTCTGAGGAAGCTCACTCAGTCAATTCCTCTTTTAGCCTCAGGTTATTCACAGACTCTCTGAGGAAGCTCACTCGGGCAATTCCTCCTATATCCTGGAATGGTTTAAGGAAATTCAACCAAAACAAAGACTCTCTAAGGAAACTCACTCACTATATCCCCTTATAGTCTATAAATCTCAAGACTCTCTGAGGAATCTCACTCGATCTATCCTCCTATAGTCTATAATTTCTATTACTCTATGGGAAACTCACTAGGTCTATCTCATATAGTTTATAATGTTCAAGACTCTCTACGGAATCTCACTCGGTCTATCCCCTTATAGTCTATACCAGCATGTTCTCATGGCCCCGTTCCAGCCAGTTCATAATAATACTATATGCCCAATGAATCCTACATAACTACTATGATAACCAATATACACCATTACAAGCATGTCAGGGAACATGACTCTATCCTATGATCACAAGGCATGGAAACCATGCATACCGGCCAATAGGCTGAACAAGGCCAAAAAGTCATATAAAGAACATGGCATGGGAAAAACATACAATCATATCAATTATCCTCATACATCAACAAATTAACTCTACCCAAGAATACAACCAAGGAAATAAAACAACAGGGGAAAAAAGTACACACACAATACCCCGTTAAAGGGTATTGGTGGAATTTTCAAATAATACTCAACGACATTGAATGAAAAGGCACAAACCACCTACCATAATGATAGGAGGTTGATATACTTGAACCGAGAGTCTTTATTCTCCTTAGAATGTCATAGATCTAAGAAGACGCACAAAACGTTTGACCCACTATAACATGAAAAAGATGTGGAATTGGAAAACGATTCTCTGGAAAAAGGAAGAGCTTACCGCTGCGGTTCCAACACAATTCACTACGATCGATTAGGAGAAAGGATAGAGGCTCGGGGGGTCAGAGATGTTCTGTGGTTGTACGACATCTCTCAATTTAACGAGACCTAGAAGAAGACGCCTCTGGAGATTATTCGTGAGCTCGTTCTGTTTAATGAATAAAAATAAAGTACACCGCGTATACATTTGGAGTACACGAAGTGTACTAGGCTTTTCAGTAGTCCACATTAAGTAGCCTCCACATCACTCCCACATGGCTGTGTGTGTGGTCTGGACACAGCCATCACACGGGCCTGCGTGGCAAGGAAGTGCATGGTGTGTAATCATAAATTACACGGCGTGTACTTTAAAAATATACAGAAACTCCTTTTTCTCATAAACTCTAGAAAAAATAAAAACATTCCTGAAAAGAAGGTCCCATTTCTTAAAAACATCCTCCCTTGGAGAAATTTTTTCCCGAATTTCCCTAGCGAGGCATCGAAGAAGAAACCCCAAATAGCTCTAGCCACTGTGATCGTACATCGCCCTCCCTCTCCCAAGTCTCATCCTGTACTCGCACATGCTGCCATAACATCCGTACCAGAGGAATATACTGGCCACGGAGAACCTTCGAACTATGATAAACAATCCAAAGAGGATTATACTCAAAAATTCATCTACTTCAAACTCAACCTCCTGAGGTTGAAGGGAATGAGATGGGTCTGAAATGTAACGTCAGATCTGAGAAATGACGAAGACCTCGTGCATAGCCCGGTACCTCTAAGTAAACTGCATCTTATAGGCAACAAACCAACACTCTCCAACACATCAATTGGCCCGACGTACTGTGGTGAAATCTTACCTTGTATTCAAATCCTCTTATGTCCCAACCTCGGTGTGAGACAATGGAAAACCTTATCCCCGACCTCAAACTCCATAGGTCATCTCCACTGATGATCATAGTACTTACGTTAAACTGTGTCGTTGGCATCCTCTTCCAAAACAACTCTCTCTGCTCTGAGGTCTCCTGAACAAGACGAGGTCCCATCAAAGGTTACTCTCCTTCATCCAACCTGCATAAAGTTAATCGGCATGGCCTACTGGACAAGGCCTTGTAAGGTTCCATCTGAATAGTATCTTGAAAATTGTTGTTGTAGGAAAACTCCACAAGAGGTAAATTCTTATCCCAAGAACCTCCAAAATCCATATCATCAAGAACCTAAATCATACGCTCGGACTTTCCATCTATATGGGTATGGTATGTTGTACTCAACAGTACCTGTATACCCAAAGTCTTTTGATGTCCCTTCCAGAACCGAGAAGTAAAACATGCATTCATATCTAAAACAATGGAGTGCAGAACTCCAGGTAGATGTACAATATCTCAGATGTACAACCGCCCCATCTCATCAACCCTGAATTTCTCCTTGATCGGAAAGAAGTGAGCAAACTTCGTGAGTTTGTAAATGACAACCCATACCGCATTGCTCCAATGAGGAGACCTCGGAAAACAGGCCATGAAGTTCATCGCGATGTCATTCCACTTCCACTCGGGAATGGGTAAGTGCTGTAAAAGCCCGGTTGGTTGTTGATGCTACCCCTTCACCTGCTGACAAGTGGAACACCTCATGAAGAACCCAATCACATCCCTCTTCTTAACTGGCCAATAATACTGACAGTTTAGATCAGGATACATCTTGGTGGCACCAGGATGAACTGGTCAAACTGAGGAATGAAGGTCCTGCATCAGCTCCGCGCGTATCTCTAATGGAATCCATACGTCTCCCTAGAAATGTTATCTCTAATCCTCACCAATGTTCCAACCAGAAATAGGGTCCTATCATGACATTCTTTCCCATAGAACTAGGCTCTCAAAATCTAATAACTACCTCATTCGTACCCGATCTAGAATGGTGGAGGTAACAACCACAAAAGATATAAAGGCCTACACATGACTACCATGCACCTCCAAATGTATCTCAGAGAACAAATCCATAAGCCTCCACTCACTACTGGGCTCCAGAACTACCTGAATATGTGTCCTCCTACTCAGTCCCGGAGCCACAACATTTCCCTTTCCAGGCGTGTAGGCAAGATCAAAGTCAAAATACTGGAGGTACTCAACCCACCTTCGCTATCTCAAATTTAGATCACGCTGTGTGAAGATGTATTTTAGACTCTTGTGGTCAGTGAACAACACAATGTTCTCTCCAAAAAGATAATGTCTCCAACAGTGTGGGGCATGAACAACAACTGCCAACTCCAAGTCGTGCATCGATTAATTCCTCTCATGTGGACATAACTGCCGAGACCCATAAGCAACCACACCATATCCCTGCATAAGAACATCTCCCAATATGATACCTGGTGCATCAAAAAAAATGATATAGCTCTTTCTCAGCTCTGGAAAGACTAGTATCGGTGCTAAAGACAACCTCCCATTAAAATCTTGAAAGGCTGACTCACAAGAATATGACCAAAATAATTTCTCTCTTTTCATGGTCAGACCTATTAGGGGTGCTACTAGGCATGAAATGTCTTGTATAAAATGCTTGTAGTATCCAGCCAGCCTGAGAAAACTCCACAACTCAATGTCATTCTGCAGTTGCACCCAGTAAAATACTACTCTAACATTCTCTGGGTCAACTAACACTCTTGTCTGTAAGATAACATGACCCAAGAAGTGAATATGGTCCGTCCAAAAGTGTCATTTTGTGATCTTAACGTATAACCAAAGCTCACTTAGGGTACTCAAAATGATCTCAAGATGGGTAGCATGATCATTTTGAGTGTGAGAGTACACCAAGATATCATCCACAAAAACTACAACAAAGGAATCCATGTATGGATGGAACACTCAGTTCAACCAAGACATTAAAACTGTAGGCACGTTTGTGAGACCAAACGGCATAAATATATACTCGTGTAGACCATACCTGCTCCGAAAGGCTGTTAGAGGTATATCAGATGGTCTAACGTACAACTGATGATAACTGGATCTCAAATCAATCTTTGAGAACACCTGAGCTCCTTGAAGCTGATTAGATAGATCATCGATCCTTGGCTTGGGATAATGACTCTTATCCATCAATTGGTTCAACTTCTGATAGTACACACAAAGAATAAGGTTGTCATCTTCCTTCTACACAAACAGAACAGGCGAACCCCAAAGAGAAGTGTTGGGTCAGATGAATCCATTCGCATGCAACTCCTCCAACTGCTTCTTGATCTCCTGTAACTCAGGAGTATCCATCTTATAAGGATGAATGGACACCAGTGCTACTCCTAGAACAAGATCAATCGAAAATTCTACCTCATGATCTAGAGGAAACCCTAAAAAGTACTCTAGAAAGTCATATCTGAAATGATCCACCAGTGGAGGAATGACTAACTGTGAAGTCCCTTGGTCATCCAGATAAAGACTAGAGATTTAGCTATAACTCCTCCCAACCAATGACTCTCTGGACCCGCTCTTCTTTCGTGGACATACCATTCTCTTTAATGAAGAATGGATTCACCCTCTGGTGATACGAAACTCACCATGCGGTGATAACAGTTGATGACTTCCTTAAAGGGAACTAGCCAGCCCATTCTGAGAATGAAATCAAATCTCATCATCTCTAGGACATAGTGGTCTCATAAGAAGTGATACCATACAACCTCAAGAGGAAACTCTCTGCACTGAGGTACAATGACCGCTCTAGTACACAACGGTGTTTCTAAGGTAAAAGTATCAGCAGAGGGAATGATGTAGAGCCCAAGGCTCTCCAGAATAACAAAACAGATAAAACTATGTAGAAAACAAGTATCAAAAAGAGATAAATATAAAACTTAGGCTACTAAGATCATAACTAAAACTATAGAAGGGTCGGGATCCTCATCATGATGGGTCTTCTCCACTGCAAAACTCTAGCCTCTACTGCGGCCCTATGACCCTGCCTATCCACTCTGAGCTGATCTACTCTACTTTCAATGGAAGCCTGGTGACTGACCACCATGGACGAAACCTGCACCTCGGCACGAATGGCCAGAAGAACTCCAGTTCCCAGGCTAGTGAGAAACTGGTGATGCATCTCCTGAACATGGGGTCAAAGAAGAACCCCTACAACCAAATGTTGGTGAGGAGAACTGACAGAAACGCAGAAGATGGCCTTCTTTCCACAAGATCAGCACTCCATCGGGTCTCTCTGGAACTGGGGCCTAGTATTCCCACTCCTCCCGCATTGGTAGCATACTGCCTGGCTTCCCGAAGATACATTTCACCTTCTCCGATCTCCTCGATCAGACTCTATACAACGCTTCCTGCTATCAGTAGAAGGAACACTGACTCATGATGTCAGAAAAACATTGCTCACTACTCCAGAATCTCTCATATTGCGCTCTGTGATCAGTGCCAGATTGATGATAGAGGATATCAAATTCAACCTGATGATGTTCACCTACGATCAGATGTCATAGCATAGACCATACTCGAACTTCCACATAGGGAACAACTCATTGCCTTCTAGAATAGGCACGAAACACTGCATCTCGGTAATGCGAGACTAGTACTCCATAATAGAGAGAGTACCCTGCTCCAGACTCAAAAACTCCCGTGCTCGATTGGCCCTCAAGATCTCCTATTAGAAGTAATCATATAAGATGTACCAAAACTCATCCCAAGTCATACTCTTATGGCATACTGATTGTGAGATCACTCCCCCACCACCACTTGGTGGCGTCTCTGAGTATATAGGTAGCAATATTCACCCTCTTCTCTGGAGGTATCTCCAGATCCTCAAAAATTGTCAGCATGGAATAATTCTGAATGGTAAAAAGAACACCCTAGATCAGGATTATCAAAGACTGAGAACCCAAGAGTACTATAGGGGAACATGAAAAAGAAACATTCATGTTTTTCAAAACATGACTACATAGCGTGTATAAAAAACTACACAACATTTTCATTTAAGACATCCACATGGTCGTGTACTTCTACCACAACATGTCATGTAACACCCCAACCACACGACGTGTTGTACCCAAACACGACATCTACGTGAACTCTATTCCCCGGCCTGAGTCTCCTTAGACGGATAACCCACATGATCCTATTAATCCTAGACTACATGGCATGTATGACCCCCACATTGCGTGTACTGGACAAGGATTCAACGACCCGTGTTGTTAGTTACACGGCCGGCAACACGGCTCACTCTACACAGCGTGCCCCATGGGAACACAACATGTACTTGAAGGTTTTCCCCGAACCGTGTTGTTTTTGACATGGATGGGTACTTAGGTTACAAGGAACGTCATGTGAAAACAAGACACGGTGTGTAAATTCAATGCTTCATCCATCCATGTCGTTAGTTACACGTGTAGAAACACAGTCACTACAACACGTCGTGTACTTACCATACACGACATGTTCCTGAAGATTTTTCACAACGCAATGTTTCTACCCACACAGTCAGTAACACAGTTTGAAAACTACACGGAGTGTATTCATAAAGTACACATCGTGTATTTTGGGCTTTTCTGGGTAGTAGACTCAGAAACTGCTCCAGAGTCCAGAAAACACAGAATAAAAGAAATAAGGTGCCAAATTCTGATCTGTAAGGGCCCATACTCCGTACAAATCAATGTTTGGAATCTCCTATATATCATATACAAGGAAAACAATTCCATGACCCATCGAGTTCTGAATCATGAGGGACCATAACACCTAAAGAATCAAAATTTGGCATTCATTCTAGTAAATATCTACACAAACAATACCCTATCAAACATCAGGTATTTCTATCAAGGAAACTATCACAACAACATACATATGTTACAAATCATCTATCACAACAACATGAAATCTATAATGCATCCTAGATGGCATGGAAAAAATTCATGACACATGATTTCTAGTAAGTTCCTTTATGATGCATGAGACGGCACACACTCATCTCGTCGAGTTGCAATAGAAATAGAACATCAAAAATATCAACTGTTGTAGCACAAATCATGTGAGTCACTCAAGGTGAAATCATATCAACTGTAAAAATATTCAAAACCAGAAGAAATTTCAATAAACGGGGTAGATTGGATTTTCCCTATACACGGGTTAGCTACTCATGTAAACAACGTATTACCATATACCTATTTCTTCCTATACCTGGATATAAGCTCCAAACATTATGTCAAGAGAAAATAAAACCTCTGATACCACTTTGTAACATCCGGATTCCGAAATCCACCCAGAGGTGCCCCGTACCTGGTTGGTCACATGGCCTCAAGCTCATTTCCCGAATGCCAGAGGCTACTGACCAGCAGTGAGGGCCTTGGGTGTGATGGTTGGGAAACTAGGCACTCATTGGTAGAGTACACAGTGGAAATAAACAATACATACAATTGAAGAAGTAGTAAATATCTAAAAACTATAAACATCAAAAGATGAGAATAGTAAACATCTGAAACAGACATATATATATGAAATGATCATGATACATATTTTTATAGGAAAGTAGCCAAACAAGTCACAATGTTAAATACAGTACCAAACCAATGTACAAAATAAAAATAGATAAGTAAATCTTCAGCATCACAAGACTCGACTTGGTCACATGCTCTCCTGCTCTAATGGATGTCATGTACTTGAAGTAGAAGGGCGCTTGACCTTTTCTATACCTAAAAAATATAATCCGTTTGGGCCCAAAATCATTGCCCATAATGTGACACTAAATCCAAGTAGGCAACCACCCGAAGATCTGTGCCAAACAGTCAGTTATTATATGGAAGGAAAAGTATAGTAAGTAGTAAATAGTAAGTAGTAAAAGGATAATACACAACACAGAATAATCCATAGGTCAAACAGGAAACATGGATGAAAACTGCTAACCACAAACAGGAAACCCTCTAGGAATTACTCTCAGCCATCCCCTATGGACCTATCTAAGAAGTACCAAAACCCTATAGGCAGTACACTCAGTCTAACCCCTCTGGTTTGGTCATACGAAATTATAAGACTCTCTGAGGAAGCACAGTCAGTCAATTACCCTTATAGTCTAGGGTAGTCAGGGAATCTGTGAGGAAGATCAGACGGTCAATTCCCCTTATAGACCCATGATCTCGAGAATCTCTATAGAATCTCACTTGGTCAATTCCATTAATAGCCTCAGGTCTATCACGGAGTCTCTGAGGAAGCTCACCCGGTCAATTCCTCCTATAGCCTAGAATGGTTTAAGGAAATTAAAACAAAACAATGACTCTTTGAGGAAGCTCACTCGGTCTATCCACTTATAGACTATAAAGCACAATACTCTTTGCGGAAGCTCACTCGGTCTATCCTTTTGTAGTCTATAATATCCAAGACTCTCTGGGAAGCTCACTCGGTCTATCCCCTATAGTATATAATGTCCAAAACTCTATGAGGAAGCTCACTCGGTCTAACCCCTTATAGTCTATAGTACTAGTATCTCACGGATTCGTGCCAGTCAGTGCGTAATAATTCTATATGACCAAATTATCCTACAAATCTACTTGGATAACATGTCTATAGCATAACATGCATGTCAGGGAAAAACACTCCATCCTACAGTCATAAGGCATGGAAAATAGGCATACCGGCCAATAGGCTGAACAAGACCAAAAGGTTGTAAACAGAACATGGCATGGGGAAAACATCCAAGCATAGAAATTGTCCTCATACATCAAAAATATACCTCTACAAAAGAATAAAATCAAGGCAGGAAAAAAACTGGGGAAAACATTAAACACGCAATACCACGTTGAAGGGTATCAATGAAAGTTTCACATAATACTCAATGACATTGAATGAAAAGGAACAAACCACCTACCAAGATGCTAGGATATAGATATACATGAACCATGAGGCATGAATCTACTTATAACGTCATATATCTATGAAAAAACATAAAATGTTCAACCCACGATATCTTTCAAAAGAGGAGGAATTGGAAAATGATGCTCTGGAAGAAGGAAAATCATACTGCTATGGTTCCAACAAAATCGACGGTGATCAATTCAGAGAATGGACCGAGGCTCGGGAGCATTATGAAGTTTCATGGCCATAAAATGTATCTCAGTGGAATGAGACTGATAAGAAGACACCTCTAGGGATGTGACGTGAGCCCGGTGTATTTAATGAAAAAAATAAAGTACATGGTGTGTACATTTGGACTACACGGCGTGTACTAGGATTTTCTGTACTCCGCATTAAGCGGCCTCCACAACACCCCTACATGGTCATGTGTGTGGCTCGTACATGGACAACACACAACCTCACGTGACAAGGGAGTACATGACGTGTAGTCATAAGGTACATGACGTGTTCTTCAAAAATTTCCACAAACTCCTCTATTCTAAAAATCTCCAGAAAAAGGAAAAAATACCTGAAAATAAGGTCTGAGTTCTTACATTGACCACCATCCTAAATAAAGAAAAGAGGTCAAATAACTCTTTCTGGATCACTAAATATAATTAAAAAATTTATCATTTATCTCATAATCCATAATCCTACCATTAATTAAAATATCCATCTAAATTCAATCATTGAGCTTAAAAACATTGTAGAGTTATGAAGAAAACTCATTTTCTTGTTCAACACTTCCAAATAAGTTATTATTTGTAAATTTATCTTTAATGTGGTGAAGATATTGTTATAGAGAATAAAAAAACTTATTTATAGAGATGAATATGTTTTTTATCCGATATTTAATTTTTTTTATTAAATTTATAAATTAAAATGAATACCAATGAAATAGATTTTTAATAAATACATGACCATGAATCATGAACATGTTTTCTACATTAATAATGACAAGTCCATGCATTATTAAACATGGTGGGACTAAGTGGATTCGTTTCATTATCTATGAAACTCAAAATAATTGTATGGTTTTCTGAATTAGATAAATCCTAGGGGGTACATTGAATACACACACATGTATATAATGAGTTTTTATTGATAAATGTTCTATCAATTCTTTTGGAATTTATTTGGTTGAGATTTTTTCTATACAAGATGAATTTATCTTTGACCTGATTAATCTAAAATATATTGGATTCATCAAAGCAGGCTCTAAAATAATTACAAGAAATTTACTGAGAAACTGGAGCAGTATTATAGTGATAATGATGAATTGAATTCAGGTCACTAAATATGATCCAAGGGTATATGATGGTACTATAGAGTGTGTTAATTTCCATTCATAGATATATTTATTCTTGGTAACTATTAAATGAATATATAATTGAATAAAATGTCTTATTATGAAATCATTACCACAATTCCAGCCAAGTTGAGAACACCTGAACAATTTCCTAAATATAAAAAAAATATGCAACGAAAGAAATAAATATTTAACACATCCTAAATTGATGGACATAATTTTTGTCTCAACCATAAATTTTTTCATCGGATCACCCTTGATCCATAGCTTGAAATATAGTCAATTGAATTTATGGAACAATTATGTATGGTTTAACTCAAATTAAAAACAACATATGTACAAAAAATATAAATTGTGAGACTTTAGGGAAAAGTCATAGACAACCTACCTTATGCATGTAGTATATTATTCATCATGTATTTTACATAATGTTGTCCATGATTGGATGAAAATGAAGAAATATATGAATTCCCAACAAATAGGGAATATGAGATCTCATCATATTATAATCATCTACATAAAGAAAAATAACAAAAGGAGAATAAAGAGGAAAGATCTTATCAATAGGAATCCAATGAGACAACCATAATTTGATTTAGAGGAATAATGGAGAAGTAATTGAATAACCATGGTTGTGAGGGTATATGAGATTCAATGAGAGAAAATAGAGAATCATTTTCTATAATAAAAAGAAAATATAAGATGGTTCATGTAAAAAATGAGTATGGGAATGCTAGTAATTTTACCCATATTTTAAAAGGACCCCAGTTATGAAGTAGGATTTGCAATAATTTTCACTAGATATACTTGGACTACTATCCAAGGAATGTGATCTCATTGTTCACACAACTAGTTTGGGGAAATTTACACCTACCAAGCCATTTATTATTTTAAATACTATATTATTAATTCATGATCATGTAGCATTCGTCCCATTGGGAGGTAAAACTAGGTGGACCTAATGTTTGTTCTGAACACCCCACATGGTTACATAAAACCATACAGACTGTGCCCCATGATTTATGATCACAGTGCAACCTATATATTTCGTACAGTAGCTGGGGCTTCCTGATCCAAAATTGTCTTAAAAAACATCTTTTCCTATGAGAATTTTTTATGAAATTATATTAGGATAAAATCATATAATAAAAATTGCAGAAAAATATCATTACCTACCATATTATCCAAGTATATATATATTCCTCCCATTAAAAAAACACATACCTAAGTTACTTTTTTATGGTGCTAAAACACTATCTAAGAACAACTCTAACCACTAATCACACACATCAGCTACCCAATCCCGTGCCTCATTCGATAATTTTCCTTCAAACGAAATCACCATCTCACAATGGAAAAATGAATCTAAAGAAGAACTAAAATGGCCATTAAATATGAGGAACTAACATCACTATCCTATGTATCTAATATTTCCCATGCTTGGGAGATACTTCCAAAAAAACATGATCCCCGACCTCAAACTCTATTGCTCATCAACGATGATAAAAAAGATTTATTTTTTAAATGATTAGTATAAATATATTTTTTATCAAATAATGCTATGTTGATTTATATTGAAGGATAGAAGGACCTAATAGAACACCATCCCCAACATTTATCCAGTATAGAGGTAAATGTCATGTCCTACTATACAAGGCCTCATAGGGAGCCATTTGAGTTTCTTCTAAAATATATTATTGTAGTAAGATTGAGTAGGTGGTATGTTTTTTCTCATAATAAAATATGAAATCATGTACTAATGGATGGATCATGTCTTTCAAAACATGTATAGTCAATTCTGAATGGATATCGGTCAAAGGGTGAAAATTGGGATCATAAGCACTTGTATAACGAAATATGTATGTAAACATTTCCAGATGATTGATGAGAAATGAGAATAATTAACTAAAATTATAGTATATAGGAATTATTATAGGATTATAATCTCTTGGAAATATAGTCTTACCATCTCATTCACTGAGAATTTCCCTAATTTATGAAGGAATTTGTACACCTTCATCAGTTGATCCACAACAACACAAGTTATGCCACTACCTCGAGTAGACCTAAGTAAAAAAATCACAAGATACATTATGATTTATTACCATCTCAATTATAGATTTGGTTACAGATATAACAATCTATAAGGAAACTAGTTCCCTTCCTTGACTTGGAAATAGGTACAACACCTAGTGATAAAACCTGCAATATTTTGTTTCATCTAAGGACACCAATACTAGTGGTGCATATCACAATATATCATGGATATACCTAGGTGAAATTACCATTGAGAATAATGGGATTCTCACATAAACAAATCCATTATTATTGTTAGAACACATATGTCCCAATGTATAATAAGGATGTGGTCTCCAACAATAGGCCCATTCAAAGGCGGGTCCCAAACTAAAATACATTCAAGTATGACAAAACAATTTGGATTTAAAAACAATAATTAGGTTACAATATCCTTGGGTGTGTATGTAACTGATAAGGATCTAATAAAATTCTACAGATGAATTTTTTGAATCTCTATATGCTTATAAAAAATAGGCACATTACCTTACAGTCATAATGTGATTTTTGAATGGCTTGTTCCTATGTTTTCCGAATCAGTACATGAAATTCTATCTTCCACTCTCCATGTATATAGGTAAGATTAATGTCATTATAATGATGGTATTGAAAACATATTTACTGTATAAAATTTAATTTGTACAATAAAAAGATATATTTTATCCTATTTTGGTCTTTAAACAACATAATATGCTCTCACATAAGATAATGTCTCGACAAACACAAGGAATTAACAATTAATGCAATCCCAAGGTTATTCATTAGGTAATTACTCTTGTAGTATTCCAAATTAAGAGTTTCATAAACAAATAATAAATCATATTTTATTAACAGTACACCTTTCATGAATCCTGATGCCTTACTAAATAATGTATTACCTCTACATGGCTCTGGAAGTTTTAGGATTTTTCCTAAATTATTCCTCCCTTTCTTCTATGAAAAGGAATTCTAAGACACTTCATAACACAATAACATGAAACCATTAAAAGTATGAATGTTATTAGTGATTATAAATTTGATAAGTACCTTATAAAATTCCTATAATATCTATACAACTCTATGAAACTTCATATAAAAAAATATTGTAAAGATCCTAGGAAAAAATATTCGTCAGCTTCACATAGTCAATTGATAATCCTGATATTGAGATAATATGAACCATGATGTAAACCATGTTGAACTAGAAGTGGTACAATGGGATAATATCATATAACCGATTCTCAATTAGTGTAGTCTATATGTTATCAAGGTGTTTGGCACGGTCTCTTTGAGTATGTGAAAACACAATGATTTCATCATAAAAAACCATGATGATGGAATCCATATTGGGGTAGAAAACCATGTTCATTAATTATATGAATGAAGTGGCGGTGTTCTTAATAATGAAAGGCATATATAGGAACTCATTTAAACTGTACTAATTTTTGATATTTTTACCTGATATATCTGAAGTCCTATCTAACACCTAATGGTAGCATGATCTTTAGTCAATCATTAAGAACACTATAGATCCTCAGAAATGGACAGGAGATAATTAATTTGAATAAATGTATATTGGTTCATAAATTTATGTGGTTTCATCCATTTGTGATTCTTAGAAAGACAAATGGTTATATCATATTTCTTGTAGATAATTATAGGAAGATCATGTGGAGAAGTTTAGGGTCAGATAAAACCCTTTGATTCTAAATCCTCCAAATATCATTAGAGATCCTAGATATCATTAATTTATATTATAAATTTAGGAATAAATAAGGGATATATAATTCAAATTATCTCAATAGTATACTATACCTCTATCGTATGAGTTTTTCTAGAGATGTCATGTTGAAAAAAATCCTTAAAAATATTCCAAGGGAGAAAAATTAGTCAGTCACACCATCTGATCATCAATGAATTGTGTGGAAATTTGGCCAATAATGTTTTTCACCCACAATGATTGGGTCTGGAATGATAGAGGACTATGTAGTCCATAATGAGAAGGTAAATGAATCCCTTCATCTTGAGGATAAATATGTCCCAAATAAATTATAAAATCAATAATTAAGGGGAATGTATTGTCATTGTCCTACACCCTTTCTCAATAAAAAATTGTGTATCAAGGGTCATCACCACACAAATTTAATGATTTTCATGCCCAATAATTTCAACAATCGATACTGAGATAAATGTTTCTAAAGAACAAATATCAAACAAAGAAGATAATATAATAGAGTATATTATAATAATAACTCTTATGGTTTATGGTAGAAAACTATTTTCAATGATTTTCTTCAATAATTATCTTAAATAGCTTGATCCATATACCATATCTATAGATGGGATGCCCTATGATGGTCCTCTCTACTAGCACTGATAATCAAAAATCTGGATACCTTATTCATTACAATTGTCTCATCCTATTTGGTTAGTTCTACTCCATCTTTCATCATGACATGGATTTAATAATCCTTCTTCTAATAATGGTTCTATAATGGGTCCTCTTCCAGAGATAATTACAGAATGGTTTATAAAAACCTATGAAGATGACCCATCTAGTAACAAGGATGATAGTCTAGAGGGTCCATATCATAATGTGGATTCAGATTCACCTACTTTAAAAACTGAAGGAATATAATAGATCAACTAGTCTTTTTACATTGTATTCCTCTAATATAATGAGAAACATCAAGTATACTCTTCCTAAATATACAAGAACAAATTCACTATATTGTTACATGTTATGTCAAAATTATTCTTTTGATTATTATATATTGTGTTTTGGAAATCACAAATCTGTTTATACTCATTTCACAAATAATTTGATTATTTTGAATATAGTTTCTATGATTATCATACTGACTCAGTCTGTCATACTGACTTAGTAAATTGTACTGACTCTGTCAATCATACTGACTCAGTCAATCATACTAACTCTGTCAATTGTATTGACTCTATCAATCGTACTGGCTCTGTTTATCACACTGACTCTGTTTACTAAACTGACTAAGATCATTGTATTAATTTTATGCATTTTACTCATGTTTCATCATATCAATACATTGCACTAATTAATATTATTCGTATGCATGATTTACTTTTATCTCATACATGCTTTTATTATTATAAAAAAACATGATCCTATCAATTGTACTCATTTTATCATTTTCATATATAATTTTTTAAACCAAATGATTTCGTGGATTTAGTTAAAAACTAATCAAAATGATTTCATGTTTATAGTTTCAATATGACAATTAGAATACCAACTGTCCAAGTCCCTATGAGTTTTTCAGAGAAACATGACCGTTAGGGAAAATATGACCCTTTGAACCTGAGTCATATAAATTGGAGGTCATTTAAAACTGAGACAATACATTGATCATCCTTTGCTTTTGTGATGTTCAAGAGAGTGACACTATGACTTATCTATTTATTTTTTAAAATGCCTTGTAATTTCAAAAAGTGAATGACTCTTTCTTAGCTTTTGAATTTTTGTAAGTGATTTATTTTTCTCTATGTGACAGATCGGGTGATAATGATCGAGGGCTATTGAGGATAGGTAGACGACGCGACTGATATTCGTATCTATGGAATTCAAGTGTTTCACAGAAAGAGGTAGAAATTACATTTAAAATCAAGGGATTGTGGGGTTAGTAATATGGACGGACCGATCATCGTATCGAGGGCTTACCAAGGTTGTGGTTAGACATACCTTTTATCCTAGGTGAAAGGATACCCTTCTCTTTGGGATAAAAGAATTGTAATACATTTTCTTTCCATTGCTATTTGTATTAAAAATTGAACTTTATTGTTTCCACATTCTTTTAAAATTAATTTCATTAATAATTGTTTTAATTACAATTATTTTAATACATATTGTATTAATAGATTTTATTTGATGTATTGTAGAATAATTTTTAATATTATTACTCTGATCAATGTATTGAATTATAATAAATTTGTTTTACCTTTCATATAGTATTACATCATATAATATCATATCTATTCGATTCATGACCATTATGGTCAATTGTATTGGATGTCAATTTTATTAGTTTAAGATCTCCTAAACTAAGTACTTTCCTATGTGTTTAAATAAAAAAATTTAAACAAATAATTCACCCCCTCATGTATTGATTCATATATTATACAAAAACATCAATATTACGATCCAACAATTGGTATCAGATATGGTTTCCACTAATTTTTTATTATATGATTTATATATTTTTATAATAAAATTGTGTTTCTATTATGAATTTCTAATTACAAATACTTACTATTCTAACATGTTGAGGGTAAAAGTATTTCATTAATAGAGTTAAGGAATGAATATTGGATCAATTGAAAATTTAAATCCAATGAGAACACCTATATTCGATGGGAATGACTATGAGTAGTGAAGGGATCGAATGAAGACATTTGTTATTAATAATGGAGTGGAAAACATTATTATACTTATAGGATGTTACAAAATCTATGAAAATGAAGTCAGTACATTCACCAATCGAGGGAAGTAAGAATATCAACTATATTACAAGGTACACAATAAATTGGTATGTTTTATGACCATGGATATATATAGTAATATATCATCATGTAAATCATCCAATTTTATCTAGAAGAAATTGGAAGTCCCACATTTTGGTACATCTATTGGTATAGAAACAAGAAGAGCAATGCTCAAGCAGAATATCTTGGGTTTATTGTTCCTTATATAGAACCAATATTTAAGGTGAAATATTGATTTATGACATTTTTATAATGTTTAAAATATATGGGAGAAAATGGTCTTCATTATGAAGCACTGGTAGACAATATTATTGATATAATTTCAAATTAATGGGAATCGAAAAGGATAACTATTAGTGAAAATATGAATGTTCCTCAAATAAATCATGATGAGTTATTTGGAACACTTAGCACACGACAATAGTGAAAATAGATTCTGATTTGAATAATAAAAAGAATGAAAATGGAAGTGTAGCTTTTACTACTACATCCAATGCTAAAACACCAGAAAGGATTATAAGATACAAAGAAATGAATGTTGTTATGTCTGAATCAAGTGATAGTGAACAATTTGAAGATCATTTATCCAATATTTCACGAAATATGAACAAGATTTTGGGAAATAAATAATTTCAATAAAGATTAAAGAATAAAATATAAGAAGGATAAGAAAGACTCAGAATTGAATTGTTATGAATGCAAAAGGGAAGGTCAAAGTAGACCTGATTTCCTATTACTAAAAACTAAATATAAGAAGGAGAATCATTGAGAAAGAAATAATAAAATATATTACAATCCAAATACAAATAATTATTTCAAGGAAAATGATACATGGAGAGCAAGTGGTGGTTAATCATCATATGATTCTTCAGAATATGAATCTTTTGAACAAAAAAAATATTGGACTAATAGACATACTACCTATTGAGAAACTATGTTTCATGGATAAGGTAAACAATGATGAATCCCTTACAAATGTTTCTTTAAATGCTAATTACCTTGATGAGAAACATTGTTACTCTTCAGATGAAGAATCTTCTTCAATAGATAACACTTTTCCTTTTTTTGAAGAAGTATCTTGATTTTCCAAATTACATGATAATGGAAATTCCAAACTCAAGAAAAATCTTAATAAATCAAATTTTAGAATAATTATTCTTATAAAAGAAATATCATATCATTAAAAGGATCATGATAAGAATTTTATTGACTTTTAAAGTATTTCAAAAAACCTTTTGGAAGTATATTTTGAAAATGATAAACATTCTATGGATTTTTGAAAAACGTTTTTTAAATTAAAATGGATTTGAATCAAAAACCATTTCAAAAACATTTTCATGTGGGAATGGTAATTTAATCATTAGACTAAGGTTTGAAATATTTTTTATTATGAAACTTTTATCAAAATTCATCATGGGTGATTTTTTTAAAAAACAATCTCTAATTAGTCATCCTAAGAATATATATGGAATTAGTTACACTCACTTAATACCAGTTTTTAGCCATAACTATTTTGTTCCTCAAAGTACCCCATTTTGTATTAAATTTCATTGTCGTGGACATTGGGAAATAAATTGTTCTCATAGTGAACTCAATAGTTAATATTTCATTAAGCACATTTCGAAAAAAATGTGGATCCCCAAAATTATTGTATCTAACATTTTTGGATCCAAACAACTTTGGGTTTCAAAAAACTAATTGATTCATTTTCATAAAACCAAGAAGTGTACCACAACAAGAACATTTAGTACTCGGATAGTGGTTTTTCTCGAAACATCACTGTAAATATTGATTTATTGAATATATAATTGAAACTAAAGGTGGAAAAGTTATCTTCATAGACAATTCTATAAGAATTATTGTTGGTATAGGTAATATTTTTCTCCATGGTAATGTTTTAATTTAAAATTTTAGTTTGTAAATGGTATTAAGCACAACATCATCAGAATAAGTCAATTATGTGATGAAGGATACCTTGTGAATTTTATGAATGATAAGACTTTAGTTCAAAATTCCAAGGATGAATTCATTATATAATCCCACAGGCATGAGACTGTATACACAATTAAAATAGAAGAGCTTATGATCCAAGACGTACCCTACATAATTGCAATGGAAAACCAATGTTGGGTATGGAATAGAAGGTTAGGACATTGTATCCTTATGATCCTTTGTAAAAATTAAATGAAATGACTTGATAAGGATCTACCAGATCTTTGGTATGATTCTTAAATTATTTGTTTTCACTGTCAAAATGGAAAGAAATATAAAACTGACTTAAAATTAATCAATGAAGTTTCAGCTTCTATTGAATTACCATTACTTCACATGGATCCTTTTGGTCCTACACAAACTGGATGAATTAGAGGAAAATACTATGTATTTTTTTAGTTGATGGCTACACTAGATTTACATTAGTCCATTTTCTAAGAAAGAAATTTGATACGTTTTTCTCTTTTAAAACTTATATAGGCCATGTTAAAAATGAGAAAAACCTACCACTGATAAGTATACATAGTGATCATGGTGGTGAATTTCAAAATTCAGATTTTGAAACTTTTTTTAGTAAGAAATGTATTACTCAAAACTTTTAAACTCTAATAACCCCTTAAATAAATGGTGTTGTTGAGAGAATAAATCTTATTCATAATGAAATGAAAATAACCATGTTGATTGAATACTCAATTATTACGAATTTCTGGGATGAATCTGTTAGTAATGCATGTTATACAATAAATCGGGTTTTAACTTGACATTTTCATAATAAAATAACTTATGAATTATTGAATAGCCAAAAACCTAATGTTTTATACATAGTAGTAACTGGTTTTAAAGAATTATTATTTGTTGACGCTCGTTTTCGTCACATTTTCTAAATGGATGGAATGGAAAATGACTTAGAAAAAATGATTCATCCTTTGAAGAAAACATCAAAAATCGATAAAGGCGTGAACAAGGCTTCAAAACAACATGTTCCGCGCAAGATACCTCATTTTCTTTGATGTTATTAATATTTTCATGACTTATTATATTCCCCCTTTACTGATTTTATATGAAATGTGCATAATTTGTGTGAAATATTAATGTTTTAATATTAAGTATAATTTTTGAGCATTTTTAGAAGTAGTCCAATTGAGTCAGTTTAATGTTTTAATAATAAATGTCACTATACTGATCCAAATTGTGTGTTTATTGTTTTTTAGGATTCTCCTTTCAATATACAACATTTCATTAGAATGTACCATGAGCCAATTCTGTCATTTGAAGGGTCATATGGTCCTCACAAACAAGGCCAAAGAATCTGTGAACAAACTGGACCAGCCTTGAAGATTGATTTATTTGGCTCAATCCAGATGTCAAAAAACTTTAACTCTCCACCATAATTCGGGGGACAATACATGTCATATTGGATAAAAATTTCAAGTCCCAAATACAAGTAAAAGGGGACCAAATAAATCTTTTAAGTCCATCCCACCATTCTGGCCGAGAATTAAAATCAGTATAGTATGCATGACATATCTCCTGATGTAAGCATCAAATCGAACTTAGATTTTGCAGTGTGAAATAGGAGATATAGACGGCCGACTTTTTCGAAGAAACCATTTGTATTTGAAGGCATATTCATATTCAAAAACCCTTTCACATTATGAACATCAAAAACACTAGATTGAAATGGAATGTTTAACTTTGTTTAATAAACCAGACATAACTTTTGATCCGTAAGTCCAAATGACTCCAAATTGTGAGAGTGGTCGGAAAACATTATTGTCTACAACTGTGAAGAAGGAGATATTCGACGATTTGGCTGTCTGAATATCCAAAGTGGCGCTGCAAGTGGAGTGACAGATTGGGAATACAAACAGTCCACTCCTTGGGCTACAAATATTCTCCCCTTCTCTCCTTGAGAGGGGTTGGAATTTCAGAAAAGAAGAGATCATATTTACACGACCAAAGCATTGAAAAAGGCATGGGAGGACCTTCCATACTCATGTTTTCACTTGAGAGACATTTTCTCCTCTCTTTGTTTTCACTTACTTTTGTGTTCTTCATTTTTGTAATCTTGTACTTCTCTTTCTTTGTAATTCTGTTTTAATGCAAGTTACTTCATAAATATCTCTTATTCTTATCCACCTTATGTAGTTTAATATTTATGTTCTTAAAATAGTTTAAATTCAGTTGAATCTCCTTCCCTTCTTTTTCTTCCTCATCCAATCAAAAATCCGTTTTTTATTATCGTCATCGTTCGTGTGTGTGTGTCAACGTACCACTCTTTTCTAATCCCTTTCTTTTTCTTCTATTCTTAATTTATCATCATAATTATTTTAACCAGAATATTAAACATCCAAATGTCTGAGTAAATCTCTCATTGGGGTGAGTTATAATTCGGAGATGTTAAGTGATTGAGAGTTTTGCTCGATGAGTATTCTTTAAATTAATATTGTGTATGTTAAACTAAATATGTCATGGATTAATGATATGTTTTGTTTAACGAGTGGTTTCCATGGATTATTGGAACCATAAATACACTACCATAAAGAAGTTTTGATTGATATTAGAACTCTAAGTTATGTTAAGGCTTAGATTAAAGCCTTCACACTTAGGAATTCCAATCAACGTCAACCTATGACATGGGTGTTAATTTAATGCAATACAAAGTAAGGCTCAAGGATATCACATGCTTAGCTCCCCAATGATGAACTCACCCCAGTCTTTATCAATTTGGTAAATCAAACATCATCCATAAATCATTTCAATTAAGCTCTGCAAACAAACCCCCCTAATCAAAATACAATCAACTAAAAACAAACGACTATTACAAAGTATCATCGCTGAGGATTCGACCCGAGTGCTGCTATACACATTAGCAGAGCACCGGAATCTTGACCGGTCAATAGGAAAAAATTGGCCATGCATTTCAAATGGTGCTGTTGCCGGGGATGGAGCTTTAAGTAGTCATTAGTTTCTGGTTATTGTCAAAAAAACCAAAAAAATCAAAATTTAAAAAAATTGAAAAAAAACCACAATGAAAAACCTGTCTTCTCTTTAAAATCATAAATTGAAAAAAATATAAAGAAAACCCCATCTTCCTCTTTCTTCCAAAATATCTCTGAATGCCCCATAGCCTCCCAAAGAATCCCTCGGATTTTTTTGACCCTGATATTGATAGAACCTTTCGTCGACTTAGGAGGACCATTAGGGATAACCAAATCACCCAAGAACCAATCATTGCCCTACCAATTGAATTCGATATGGCCAATCCTAGGGAACAAACATTGAAATAACTTGCTGCCCCTGATATGAATTACCAACCCCTTGGTATTCAATATCCAAACATAGAGGCTGACTTCGAACTCAAATCGGGTTTGATTCATCATCTACCTCATTTCCATGGGCTAGTCGTGAGGATCCGCATCTACATCTCAAAGAGTTCCAGGTGATGTGCTCTACCATGAAGCCTCAAGGGGTTTCTGAAGAACAAATCAAACTCCGAGAATTCCCTTTCTCCCTAGCTGAGTCTGTCAAGTCGTGGCTCAAATACCTCCCTCCTGGTTCCATAACTACATGGAATGACATGAAGTGTATCTTTCTAGAAAAATTCTTTCCTACTTCTCGTACCGCTTCCATCCGAAAGGAAATAAGTGGTATCCGTCAATTCCCAAATGAATCACTCCATGAGTACTGGGAGAGGTTCAAAAATCTTTTTGCAACCAGCCCACACCACCAAATTCCTGACCAACTGTTGATCCAATACTTCTATGAGGGGTTATTGGCTATGGAGAGAACTCTCATTGATGCCGCAAGTGGCGGTGCTCTGGTTGATAAAACTCCCGCAGCTGCAAGAGATCTCATAAGTAACATGGCTGCAAGCACACAACAATTCCATACTCAAGCACATGCTCAAGTCAAACAAGACCAAGATAATCAATCCATAGAGCCTAACAAGATGACTGAGTGGATGAGTGAACTTACAGGTCTTGTGCGTCAACTAGCGGTGGCTACTAAATCCCCAACCTCGTCTTCTCCGAAATCAATGTTTCTTGTACCTGTCAAAAACTGTGGAATCTGCAAGTCTTCATCTCATACAACTGACACATGTCCACAACTTCAAGAGGATCAATCCAATTCATCTGGACCAATGGAGCACAATGTAGCATATGCTCAGCGGAACCCCAACCCTCAACAATTAGGTCAGTTTGTTAGAAACTCCAACCAACCTCACTCTGAGCCTTTCTCTTCTTCCTTTAACCCAGGCTTGAGGTATGGTAATACCATCTCTCATCCCCCTCAATTCCCTGCTCAAAACCCAAACCAATTCCAATATGGACAAGGTGGTGGTAACTTCCATCAACCTTATCCTTTTGTTCCTCAACCTCAAAAGAACAATCCTCCTCCTGGATTCCATTATCCTAGTGAGCCTTCCCAATTCCAAAACCAATACAATCGATTTCCCAAGAACCAAAATCAAGGAAATCCCAATCCGGGACAAGCCTCTTCTTCCAAGCAACCATGGGAAATTGCAGTGGAAGATCTTGCCTCCTTCACCCATTCTATCCTTAAAAACATTGAAACTCAAATAGGTCAACTTGCATCCCACCTGAGCCAGCAACAACAATCAAATTCTTCCCAACTCCCAGCTCAACCATTACCCAACCCCAAGGTTAATGTTAGTGCAATTGCACTTAGATCAGGAAAGCAACTTTCTATGACTCAAGATAAATCCTCAAACCCTCCTTTGAATTTTGACCTAGAAAATGAAAAGAAAAAGAAAATTGAAAAGGAATATGAATCCATTCCATCACCTCCTTCCATTCCACTTAGGAATCCAATTCCTTTTTCTTCAAGACGTTTCTAAACCAAGGAAGTCCTTTGAACCTGATCCTGAAATGCTCAACATGTTTAGACATGTTGAAGTCAACATTCCCCTCTTAGATGCCATAAAACAAATTCCTAAGTATGCCAAGTTTCTCAAGGAGTTGTGTACCCACAAGAGGCAACTTAGGACCTTTGAAAATGTTTCCACCCAGAAGTCTATTCCCATAAAGTGCAAAGATCCAGGGACCTTTACAGTCCCATGCCAAATTGGAAGTTCCAACTTTGATGATGCACTCATAGACCTAGGAGCCTCAATTAATGTAATGCCCAAACCCATATTCTCCAACCTTGGTTTAGGTCCCTTGCACCCAACAGGTGTTTTCATGCAGTTAGCCAATCGAAGCACAACCAGTCCTGAGGGAATAATTGAGGATGTCCTTGTCCGAGTCAATGATCTTATATTCCCTGCAGATTTCTATGTCCTTGACATGGAAGGTGAGATGAACTCTTCTCAATCTCCCCAAATTCTAGGATTACCATTCCTCATGACTACGAGAACCAAGATTGATGTCTATTCAGGCATCATATCCATGGAATTCGGTGACCAACTGGTCAAGTTCAACATTTTCCAAGCCATGCAATACCCATCTGAGGATCACTATGCTTTCTCAATCCATGCTTCTGAGGACACTTCTAAGAGTCAATCGAACCCCAATCCACCATGTTATTCATGTTCTAATGATAAAGGATCTTGTGAAATATGCACCATGATTAACAAAGTCATAAATGGTGAAGTTTATGTGGACCTCTCATTCATAGACTCCATCAATCTAGAGGAACTTGAAAACTATCTTGAATCCCACATCAACTCTGATCTCTACTACTTCACCGTGGACAACATTGAGAAAAATGAATCTGAAGAAAATGAATTCCATTCCTCCATTTCTGAGTTGTCTAGCCCAAAATTGAAAGATGAGACTAATCTGAAACCTCTTCCTGCACACCTGAAATATGAATTCCTCTTCCATGATCACTCATATCCTGTCATTATCTCTGCCACACTTACTGAAACCGAGGAGTCCAAACTTGTTCAAGTGTTAGAGGAAAACAAAAAGGCCTTAGGTTGGACCCTAGATGACATACCAGGAATCAACCCTGCCCTTTGCATGCATCACATCCATCTTGAGGAATCATCCAAACCAATTAGACAACCACAAAGGAGACTCAATCCACTCATCCTTGAGGTAGTTAGGGAAGAGATCACCAAGCTTCTTCAAGCTGGTATTATCTACCCAATTTCTGATAGTGAATGGGTTAGTACAATTCAAGTTGTACCTAAGAAGGGTGGGATAACTGTTGTCACAAATGAACATGGAGAGGTAGTTACAACTCGAGTGAAGAACAAATGGCGTGTATGCATCGATTATCGAAAATTGAATGCTGAAACACGAAAAGATCACTACCCTCTTCCATTCCTTGATCAAATGCTAGAAATATTAGCCAGAAAGTCACACTATTGCTTTCTTGATGGATACACCGGCTATTTTAAAATCCCAATCTCACCTCAAGACCAAGAAAAGACTACTTTCACATGCCCCTTTAGAACATATGCATATAGAAGAATGCCTTTTTTCCTTTGTAATGCTCCTGCAACATTCCAGCGGTGTATGATGAGTATCGTTTCTGAATTCATAGAACACTGCATGGAAGTCTTCATGGATGAATTTACCATTTATGGCGAGTCATTTGAGTCATGCTTGCATTCACTCTCTCTAGTCCTTCAAAAGTGTGTCAAGTGCAACCTTGTGTTAAATTTTGAAAAATTTCACTTCATGGTAGCTAATGGGATTGTTCTAGGGCACATAGTTTCAAAACATGGTATTGAAGTTGATCCTGCCAAAATTGAAGTGATCCAATCACTTCCTCAACCCACTTCTATTCGAGACATCTGATCATTCCTCAGTCATGCTGGTTTCTATCGGCGATTCATCCATAACTTCAGTAAAATTTCCCTCCCACTCACTCAGTTGCTCCAAAATGATGTCACTTTCCATTTTGATGAGGTTTGCAAGAGAGCCTTCATTGAACTCAAAACTGCTCTCACATCTGCCCCGATAATCCAACCCCCAGATTGGTCATTACCCATTAAATTGACGTGTGATGCTTCTGATAGATCTGTTGGGGCTGTTCTTGGTCAAAGAAGATAAAAAATTCCTCATGTCATCTATTATGCCTCAAAAACATTGGATGAAACTCAATCTCACTACACTGTGACTGAAAAGGAACTTTTAGCTGTGGTTTATGCCTTAGATAAATTTCGGCCCTATCTCTTAGGTGCCAAAATCATCATCTTCACAGACCATTCTGCTATTATGTTCTTACTCAAGAAAAGTGATTCCAAACCAAGGCTAATAATATGGATTCTAATTCTCCAAGAGTTTGACCTTGAAATCAAAGATAGACCTGGAAAAGAAAACCTCATGGCTGATCACTTGAGTAGAATTACTAATTCTCCTCATTCTGAAATCATTGATCCTGAATTTCCAATTGAGCACCTTTCATCTCTCACTCCAAAACTACCATGGTATGCCCCAATTTTAAATTACTTGGTTTCTGGTGTTTTTCCAGAAATGTTTTCAAAAGAACAAATAATGAAGTTGAAAATTGATTCAAAATACTATTTTTGGGAAGAAAATAAACATTGGAAAACTGGGGCAGACATGGTAATTAGAAGATGTGTTGATGAAGATGAATATTCTTCCATCTTAGAATTCTATCACTCAATGCCTGGTGGTGGCCACTTTGGACCACAAAGGACCTCCCGAAAGGTCCTAGACTCTGGATTCTTCTGGGCTTCCCTCTTCAAGGACTCACATGAGTTCTATCAATCATATCCCACATGCCAAAAGTTTGGCATAATATCCAAAAGAAATGAAATTCCCCAAAAGCCCTTAATCTTTTGTGAAATCTTCGATGTTTGGGGTATTGATTTCATGGGACCATTTCCCCCTTCCAATAGATTCTCATACATTCTTCTTGTGGTCAATTATGTTTCAAGGTGGGTTGAGGCCAAACCCACTAGGAAGGATGATGCTCATACTGTTAGTGAGTTCCTAAAGACCCACATCTTCCAATGTTTTGGAACACCACGTGCCTTGATCAGTGACTTAGGAACCCATTTTTGTAATAAAACCATGGAATCTCTTCTAAAAAATAATGGGGTTGTACATAAAACTTCAACTGCATATCTCCCCCAAACAAATGGAATGCCTGAACTTTCTAATAGAGAAGTGAAAAGAGTGCTTGAGAGAATTGTAAAACCCACCAGAAAAGACTGGCCTGAAAGACTTGGTGAAGCACTTTGGGCTTATCGAACTGCCTATAAAACACCCATTGGGATGTCTCCTTTTCGGCTTGTTTTTGGTAAAGCATGTCACTTACCAGTTGAAATACAACATAAGTCATTTTGGGCAGTGAAAACATGTAATTTTGATCTTGAAAAATCTGGTGAAGAAAGATTGTTGCAATTGGATGAACTGGAGGAGCTTCGACTTGAATCCTATGAGAATTCCTATATGTACAAAGAGAAGGCTAAGGTACTCCATGACAAACACATCCTAAGGAAGGTATTTCATGAATGTGAAAAGTTAATGCTCTTCAATTCTCGATTTCAGCTTCACCCAGGTAAGATTAATTCTTGTTGGGAAGGTCCTTTTGTTATTACTAACGTTTACCCATTTGGTGCAGTGCAAGTCCAAGACCCCTCCTCCAAAAGGAAATTTATGGTAAATGGACATCGGTTGAAGCATCACTATGAGAGGACACAAAATCCTGGATCATCATCTACTTCCATTGGATCCATAGTAGACCCACCACTGGATGGAGATGGAAACCCACAAAATCCAAACCAGGGGGCACCTCTTTCCCTTTAACTCTCTCTCTATCTCTTCCTCTCTCTACCACTTTCTTCTTCTTCCTCTCTCTTTTATTTTCTTTACCACTTTATTCATCAAACCCTTTCTTTTTATCTTTCTTGTGTGGGTGTGTATTTTAAAAAAACCTTAAAAACTAAATAAACCAAAAAAACACAATTACTTAAAAAATTACAAAAAAAAAATAGTCATGATTACTCACCATCGAGTTTTGAAATTTTGTCCAACTATTTTGGGGAGTTAACAGATATGTTTTCATCTCAAAAATTTTGTATTTTTATCATGACTTTGGATAAAGAATTTTGTGTCAAAACCAACATATTTTGAATGCTCATTTTTCTATTTGGAAAATGATTTTCCCAAACCGTGAGAACAAACAATTGCTTTCATACCAAGGCCACCTATGGCCATCTTTTCAAAATGTGTGTTTTCACCCCCATTTGTGAGTCTTGAGTTTGTGGACCTTCGAGCTGAATTTCCTGCCTTAGTGTGCATTAATATGATAGAGGCATTTTCTGAACCACATGAAAATCACAATAGCCAAATAGCCTCCCATTTCCCTTACATTAATCCTCCTTTGAAATCCCCTTCGAGCCTATGAAAACCTTTTCTTTGATAGCCACATTACAATCCCAATACCTTATCCCACCCAATATCAACATGGATTTTCATTGCATAAGTTTTTGAAATTTATGTGTTGGGGGGGATGGATTTCATTTTTGGGTATCATTTCCTTACTTTCTGGTGTGTTATAATATGCTTGAGGGAAAGAATCCATTTTAGTGTGGGTGGGAGGTTATCATTCAGTGGGATTTGGGAATGTATTGTACAATTGATATTGAAAAGTGTTCAAAAAAATCAAAAAAAATCAAAAAAATGGGTTGTGTCTTGGGTAGGTCAAAAATCACTCTTCCTCGACCTTTGATCTTGTTATAAATATTACACTTAGTTTCGTGAGGAGATCAAACATGGACTGGGATATGAGTGTGAGATCTGTTTTAAGGTCAACTTTCGAAAAAACAAAGAAAAAAAGGGAAAAAAGAGAACACTTGCATTATATTCTTATATCATTGGGAGAAGTTTGGTGGTTTGTAAATATTTCATCTTCTCATCCCCTTCATATTTTCTTCCTCTATTTTGTCTTTCTTCACACAATCATTCCCTTGTAAATATGTTTTTTCATTTTCTTCCATGTTTTATTTGAAAAATATGTGCATTGTTTTTCTATGTTGGTATTTTAACCCTCTTATTCTCTCTCTTGGACATTATATTCCTACCATCCCATAGCCACAGAAAAACCCCTTAAAAAGACCTCTTGATTCTTGTGCACTTTGGATAGGTATTGGAAGCTGAGAGCTTTTTTAAAACTCCAAGATTTTCACTTTTGGTTGGTGAAAGAGTGAACCTCCACAAATGAATTTTATCATCTTGAGAGGTGTCAGTTTTGAGTGTCCACATTTTCCATTTCTAGATTTGAGCATGGAAAAATGAATGAGTTTTGGAACATTGTTTTTGTAACAACTTGTGGTGGATTTCAAAATGGATGAGTGAAATAGTCTAACCCTCCCCTGATTGGAGAAAACAAAATTTTAATATTTGTTGGTGAGTGAAAATGATTTTCCATGTTTTTATATTTGTTGCACATGAGGACATGCACAAAACTAAGTGTGGGGGAGTTGATGTTATTAATATTTTCATAACTTATTATATTCCCCCTTTACTGATTTTATATGAAATGTGCATAATTTGTGTGAAATATTAATGTTTTAATATTAAGTATATTTTTGAGCATTTTTAGAAGTAGTCCAATTGAGTGAGTTTAATGTTTTAATAATAATTGTCACTATACTGATCCAAATTATGTGTTTCTTGCTTTGTATGATTCTCCTTTCAATATAACACATTTCATTAGAAGGTACCATGAGCCAATTCTGTCATTTGAAGGGTCATATGGTTCTCACAAACAAGACCAAAGAATCTGTGAACAAACTGGACCATCCATGATGATTGATTTACTGGGCTCAATCCAGAAGTCCAAAAACATTAAATCTCCACCATAATTCGGGGGAAAATACATGTCATTTTTGATAAAAATTTCAGGGCCCTAATCCAAGTACAAGGGGACCAAATAAATCTTTTATGTTTAGCCCACCATTCTGGCCGAGAATTAAAATCAGTATAGTATACATGACATATCTCCTGATGTAAGAATAACATAGATCTGCGATTTTGCAGTGTGAAAGAGGAGATATAGACTGCCGACTTTGTTGAATAAACCATTTGTATTTGAATGCATCTTCATATTCAAAAACCCCTTCACATTATGGACTTCAAAAACACTGGATTGAAATGGACAGTTTAACTTTGTTTAATAAACCGGCCATAACTTTTGATCCGTAAATCGAAATGACTCCAAATATTTATAGTCGTCGGCCAACATTATTTGATACAACTTTTAAGAATGAGATATTCGAATATTCGGATGTCTGAATAGCCAAATTGGCGATGCAAGTGGAGGGAAAAATTGGGAATGCAAACAGTCCACTCCTTGGGCTATAAATACTCTCCCCTTCTCTCCTTGAGAGGGTTGGCATTTAAGAAGAGAGGAGATCATATTTCCACGACCAAAGCTTTGCCAAAGGCTTGGGAGTACCTGCCATACTCACGTTTTCACTTGAGAGACCTTTCCTCCTCTCTTTGTTTTCACTTACTTTTGTGTTCTTCATTTTTGTAATCTTGTAATTCTCTTTCTTTGTAATTCTGTTTTAATGCAAGTTACTTCATCAATATCTCTTATTATTATCCACCTTTTGTAGATTAATATTTATGTTCTTAAAATAGTTTAAACTCAGATGAATCCCCTTCCCTTCTTTTCCTTCCTCATTCAATCGAAAATCCGTTTTTTATTATCATCATTGTTCGTGTGTGTTTGTCAACGTACCACTCTTTTCTAATCCCTTTCTTTTTCTTCTATTTTTAATTTATCATCATAATTATTTTAACCAGAATATTAAACATCCAAATGGCTGAGTAAATCTCTCATTGGGGTGAGTTATAATTCAAGTATGTTAAGTGATTTATAGTTTTGCTCGATTAGTATTCTTTAAATTAATATTGTGTATGTTAAACTTAATATGTCATGGATTAATGATATGTTTTGTTTAACGAGTGGTTTCCATGGATTATTGGAACCATAAATACACTACCATAAATAAGTTTTGATTGAGATTAGAACCCTAAGTTAAGTTAAGGCTTGGATTAAATCCTTCACACTTAGGAATTCCAATCAACGTCAACTTATGACATGGGTGTTAATTTAATGCAATACAAAGTAAGGCTCAAGGATATCACATGCTTAACTCCCCAATGATGAACTCACCCCAATCTTTATCAATTTGGTAAATCAAACATCATCCATAAATCATTTCAATTAAGCTCAGCAAACAAACCCCCCTAATCAAAATACAATCAACTAAAAACAAATGACTATTACAAAGTATCATCGCCGAGGATTTGACCCGAGTGCTGCTATACACATTAGCAGAGCACCTGAATTTTGGCCGGTCGATAGGCGAAAATTGGCCGTGCGTTTCAAATGGCGCCATTGCCGGGGATGGAGCTTTAAGTAGTCATTAGTTTCTGGTTATTGTCAAAGAAACCAAAAAAACAAAATTAAAAAAAAAATTGAAAAAAAATCACAAAGAAAAACCTGTCTTCTCTTTAAAATCATAAACTAAAAAAAAATACAAAGAAAAAACCGTCTTCCATTTTCTTCCAAAATATCTCCGAATGGCCCATAGCCTCCCAAACAATCCCTCGGATTTGTTTGACCCTGAAATTGATAGAACTGTTCGTCGACTTAGGAGGACCATTAGGGATAACCAAATCACCCAAGAACCAATCATCGCCCTACCAATTGAATTCGATATGGCCAATCCTAGGGAACAAACATTGAAAGAACTTTTTGCCCCTGATATGAATTACCAACCCCTTGGTATTCAATATCCAAACATAGAGTCTGACTTTGAACTCAAATAGGGTTTGATTCATCTTCTACCTCATTTCCGCGGGCTAGCCGGTGAGGATCCGCATCTACATCTCAAAGAGTTCCAGGTGGTGTGCTCTACCATGAAGCCTCAAGGGGTTTCTGAAGAACAAATCAAACTCCGAGCATTCCCTTTCTCCCTAGCTGACTCTGCCAAGTCATGGCTCTACTACCTCTCTCTTGGTTCCATAACTACATGGAATGACATGAAGCGTCTCTTTCTATAAAAATTCTTTCCTGCTTCTCGTACCGCTTCTATCCGAAAGGAAATAAGTGGTATCCGTCAATTCCCAAATGAATTACTCCCTCAGTACTAGGAGAGGTTCACAAAGCTTGTTGCAACCTGCCCACACCACTAAATTCATGACTTACTCTTGATCCAATACTTCTATGAGGGGTTATTGTCTATGGAGAGAACTCTCATTGATGCCGCAAGTGGTGGTGCTCTGGTTGATAAAACTCCCGCAGCTGCAAGAGATCTCATTAGTAACATGGATGCAAACACACA
This sequence comes from Viscum album, assembly GCA_963277665.1. Lineage (NCBI taxonomy): Eukaryota > Viridiplantae > Streptophyta > Magnoliopsida > Santalales > Viscaceae > Viscum > Viscum album. The sequence goes on along the minus strand of OY728148.1, from coordinate 1,879,138,661 downwards.
ACAATTCCATACTCGAGCACATGCTCAAGTAAAAAAATCCCAAGATAATCAATCCATAGAGCCTAACAAGATGACTGAGTGGATGAGTGAACTTACAGGTCTTGTGCGTCAACTAGCGGTGGCTACCAAATCCCCAACCTCATCTTCTCCGAAATCAATGTTTCCTGGACCTGTCAAAAACTGTGGAATCTACAACTCTTCATCTCATCCAACTGACACATGTCCACAACTTCAATAGGATCAATCTGATTCATTTGGACCAATGGAGCACAATGTAGCATATGCTCAGCGGAACCCCAACCCTCAACAATTAGGTCAGTTTGTTAGAAACTTCAACCAACCTCACTCTGAGCCTTTCTCTTCTACCTTTAACCCAGGATTGAGGTATGATAATACCATCTCTCATCCCCCTCAATTCCCTGCTCAAAACCCAAACCAATTCCAATATGGTCAAGGTGGTGGTATCTTCCATCAACCTTATCCTTTTGTTCCTCAACCACAAAGGACAATCCTCCTCCTGGATTCCATTATCCTAGTGAGCCTTCACAATTACAAAACCAATACAATCGATTTCCCAAGAACCAAAATCAAGGAAATCCCAATCGAGGACAAGCCTCTTCTTCCAAGAAACCATGGGAAAGTGCAGTGGAAGATCTTGCCTCCTTCACCTGTTCTAGCCTTAAAAACATTGAAATTCAAATAGGTCAACTTGCATCCCACCTGAGCCAGCAACAACAATCAAATTCTTCCCAACTCCCAACTCAACCATTACCCAACCCCAAGGGTAATGTAAGTGCAATTGAACTTAGATCAGGAAAGAAACTTGCTATGCCTCAAGATAAATCCTCAAACCCTCCTTTGAATTTTGACCTAGAAAATGAAAAGAAAAAGAAAATTGCAAAGGAATATGAATCCATTCCATCACCTCCTACCATTCCACTTAGGAATCCAATTCCTTTTCCTCAAGCCGTTTCTAAACCAAGGAAGTCCTTTGAACCTGATCCTGAAATGCTCGATATGTTTAGACGTGTTGAAGTCAACATTCCCCTCTTAGATGCCATAAAACAAATTCCTAAGTATGCCATGTTTCTCAAGGAGTTGTGTACCCACAAGAGGCAACTTAGGACCTTTGAAAATGTTTCCACCCAGCAGTCTATTCCCATAAAGTGCAATGATCCAGGGACCTTTACAGTCCCATGCCAAATTGGAAGTTTCAACTTTGATGATGCACTCATAGACCTAGGAGCCTCAATCAATGTAATGCCCAAATCCATATTCTCCAACATTGGTCTAGGTACCTTGCACCCAACGGGTGTTGTCATTCAGTTAGCCAATCGATGCACAACCAGTCCTGAGGGAATAATTGAGGATGTCCTTGTCCGAGTCAATGATCTTATCTTCCCTGTGGATTTCTATGTCCTTGACATGGAAGGTGAGACGAACTCTTCTCGATCTCCCCTAATTCTAGGAAGACCATTTCTCATGACTGCGAGAACCAAGATTGATTTTTATTCAGGCATCTTATCCATCGAATTCGGTGACCAACTGGTCAAGTTCAACATTTTTCAAGCCATGCGATACCCATCTGAGGATCACTCTGCATTCTCAATCCACGCTTCTGAGGACACTTCTAAGAGTCAATCGAACCCCAATCCACCATGTTCTTCATGTTCTAATGATAAAGGATCTTGTGAAATCTGCACCATGATTAACAAAGTCATAAATGGTGAAGTTGATGTGGACCTCTCATTCATAGACTCCATCAATCTAGAGGAACTTGAAAACTCTCTTGAATCCCACATCAACTCTGATCTCTACTGCTCCACCATGGACAGCATTGAGAAAAATGAATCTGAAGAAACTGAAGTCCCTTCCTCCATTTCTGAGTTGTCTAGCCCAAAAGCGAAAGATGAGACTGATCTAAAACCTCTTCCTGCACACCTGAAATATGCATTCCTCTTCCATGATCACTCATATCCTTTCATTATCTCTACCACACTTATTGAAACTGAGGAGTCCAAACTTGTTCAAGTGTTAGAGGAAAACAAAAAGGCCTTAGGTTGGACCATAGATGACATACCAGGAATCAACCCTGCCCTTTCCATGCATCACATCCATCTTGAGGAATCATCCAAACCAATTAGACAACCACAATGGAGACTTAATCCACTCATCCTTGAGGTAGTTAGGGAAGAGATCACCAAGCTTCTTCAAGCTGGTATTATCTACCCAATTTCTGATAGTGAATGGGTTAGTCCAATTCAATTTGTACCTAAGAAGGGTGGGATAACTGTTGTCACAAATGAACATGGAGAGGTAGTCACTACTCGAGTGAAGAACAAATGGCGTGTATGCATCGATTATCGAAAATTGAATGCTGAAACACGAAAAGATCACTACCCTCTTCCATTCCTTGATCAAATGCTAGAAAGATTAGCTAGAAAGTCACACTATTGCTTTCTTGATGGATACACCGGCTATTTGAAAATCCCAATCTCACCTCAAGACCAAGAAAAGACTACTTTCACATGCCCCACTAGAACATATGCATATAGAAGAATGCATTTTGGCCTTTGTAATGCTCCTGCAACATTCCGGAGGTGTATGATGAGTATCTTTTCCGAATTCATAGAACACTGCATAGAAGTCTTCATGGATGACTTTACCATTTATGGTGAGTCCTTTGAGTCATGCTTGCATTCACTCTCTCTAGTCCTTCAAAAGTGTGTCATGTCCAACCTTGTGTTAAATTTTGAAAAATGTCACTTCATGGTAGCTAATGGGATTGTTCTAGGGGACATAGTTTCAAAAGATGGTATTGAAGTTGATCCTTCCAAAATTGAAGTGATCTAATCACTTCGTCAACCCACTTCTGTTCGAGACATCCGATCATTCCTCGGTCATGCTGGTTTCTATCGGCGATTCATCCATAACTTCAGTAAAATTTCCCTCCCACTCACTCGATTTCTCCAAAATGATGTCGCATTCCATTTTGATGAGGTTTGCAAGAGATCCTTCATTGAACTCAAAACTGCTCTCACATCTGCCCCGATAATCCAACCCCCATATTGGTCATTACCCTTTAAATTGATGTGTGATGCTTCTGATAGAGCTGTTGGGGATGTTCTTGGTCAAAGAAGAGAAAAAATTCATCATGTCATCTATTATGCCTCAAAAACATTGGATGAAACTCAATCTCACTACACTGTGACTGAAAAGGAACTTTTAGTTGTGTTTTATGCCTTAGATAAATTTCGGCCCTATCTCTTAGGTGCCAAAATCATCATCTTCACAGACCATTCTCCTATTAAGTTCTTACTCAAGAAAAGTGATTCCAAACCAAGGCTAATAAGATGGATTCTAATGATCCAAGAGTTTGACCTTGAAATCAAAGATAGACCTGGAAAATAAAACCTCGTGGCTGATCACTTGAGTAGAATTACTAATTCTTCTCATTCTGTAATCATTGATCCTGAATTTCCAATTGAGCACCTTTCATCTCTCACTCCAAAACTACCAGGGTATGCCCCAATTGTAAATTACATGGTTTCTGGTGTTTTTCTTAAAAATATTTCAAAAGAACAAAAAATGAAGTTGAAAAGTGATTCAAAATACTATTTTTGGGAGGAAAATAAACTTTGGAAAACTGGGGCAGACATGGTAATTAAGAGATGTGTTGATGAAGATGAATATTCTTCCATCTTAGAATTCTGTCACTCAATGCCTGGTGGTGGCCACTTTGGACCACAAAGGACCTCCCGAAAGGTCCTAGACTCTGGATTCTTCTGGCCTTCCCTCTTCAAGGACTCACATGAGTTCTGTCAATCATGTCCCACATGCCAAAAGTTTGGCATAATCTCTAAAAGAAATGAAATGCCCCAAAAGCCCTTAATATTTTGTGAAATCTTCGATGTTTGGGGTATGGATTTCATGGGACCATTTCCCCCTTCCAATAGATTCTCATACATTCTTCTTGTGGTTGATATTGTTTCATGGTGGGTTGAGGCCAAACCCACTAGGAAGGATGATGCTCATACTGTTAGTGAGTTCCTAAAGACCCACATCTTCCAAAGATTTGGCACACCACGTGCCTTGATCAGTGACTTAGGAACCCATTTTTTTAATAGAACCATGGAATCTCTTCTGAAAAAGAATGGGGTTGTATATAAAACTTCAACTGCATATCACCCCCAAAAAAATGGAATCGCTGAACTTTCTAATAGAGAAGTGAAAAGAGTGCTTGAGAGAATTGTAAAACCCACCAGAAAAGACTGGCCTGAAAGACTTGTTGAAGCACTTTGGGCTTATCGAACTGCCTATAAAACACCCATTAGGATGTCTCCTTTTCGGCTTGTTTTTGATAAAGCATGTAACTTACCAGTTGAAATACAACATAAGTCATTTTGGGAAGTGAAAACATGTAATTTTGATCTTGAAAAATCTGGTGAAGAAATATTGTTGCAATTGGATGAACTGGAGGAGCTTCGACTTGAATCCTATGAGAATTCCAATATGTACAAAGAGAAGGCTAAGGTACTCCATGACAAACACATCCTGAGAAAGGTATTTCATGAAGGTGAAAAGGTAATGCTCTTCAATTCTCAATTTCGGCTTCACCCAGGTAAGCTTAATTCTTGTTGGGAAGGTCCTTTTGTTATTACTAACGTTTACACATTTGGTGCAGTGCAAGTCCAAGACCCCTCCTCCAAAAGGAAATTTATTGTAAATGGACAACGGTTGAAGCATCACTATGAGAGGACACAAAATCCTGGATCATCATCTAATTCCATTGGATCCACAGTAGACCCACCACTGGATGGATATGGAAACCCACAAAATCCAAACCAGGGGGCACCTCTTTCCCTTTAACTATCTCTCTATCTCTTCCTCTTTCTACCTCTTTCTTCTTCTTCCTCTCTCTTTCATTTTCTTTACCACTTTATTCATCAAATCCTTTATTTTTATCTTTCTTGTGTGGGTGTGTATTTTAAAAAAACCTTAAAAACTAAAAAAAACCAAAAAAACATAATTACTAAAAACATTACAAAAAAAAGAGTCATGCTTACTCACCATCGAGTTTTGAAATTTTGTCAACCATTTTGGGGAGTTAACAAATATGTTTTCATCTCAAAATTTTTTTATTTTCATCATGACTTTGGATAAAGAATTTTTTGTCAAAACCAACACATTTTGAATGCTCAATTTTTTATTTGGAAAATGATTTTCCCAAACCGTGAGAACAAACAATTGATTTCATACCAAGTCCACCTATGGCCATATTTTCAAAATGTGTGTTTTCACCCCCATTTGTGAGTCTTGAGTTTGTGGACCTTCGAGCTGAATTTCCTGCCTTAGTGTGCATTAATATGATAGAGGCATTTTATGAACCACATGAAAATCACAATAGCCAAATAGCATCCCATTTCCCTTACATTAATCCTCCTTTGAAATCCCCTTCGAGCCTATGAAAACCTTTTCTTTGATAGCCACATTACAAGCCCAATACCTTATCCCACCCAATATCAACATGGATTTTCATTGCATAAGTTTTTGAAATTTATGTGTGGGGGGGAATGGATTTCATTTTTGGGTATCATTTCCTTACTTTCTGGTGTGTTATCATATTCTTGAGGGAAAGCATCCATTTTAGTGTGGGGGGAGGTTATCATTCAGTGGGATTTGGGAATGTATTGTACAAATGATATTGAAAAGTGTTCAAAAAAATCAAAACAAATCAAAAAATGGGTTGTGTCTTGGGTAGGTCAAAAATCACTCTTCCTCAACCTTTGATCTTGTTATAACTATTACAATTAGTGTCGTGAGGAGATCAAAAATGGGTTGGGATATGAGTGTGAGATCTCTTTCAAGGTCAACTTTCGAAAAAACAAAGAAAAAAAAGGAAAAAAAAGAACACTTTCATTATATTCTTATATCATTGGGAGAAGTTTGGTGGTTTGTAAATATTTCATCTTCTCATCCCCTTCATATTTTCTTCCTCTATTGTGTCTTTCTTCACACAATCATTCCCTTATAAATATGTGTTTTCATTTCCTTCCATGTTTTATTTCAAAAAAATGTGCATTGTTTTTCTATGTTGGTATTTTAACCCTCTTATTATCTCTCTTGGACATTATATTCCTACCGTCCCATAGCCACAGAAAAAACCCTTAAAAAGACCTCTTTATTCTTGTGCACTTTGGATAGGGATTGGAAGCTGAGATCTCTTTTCAAACTCTAAGATTTTCACTTTTGGTTGGTGAAAGTGTGAACCTCCACAAATGAATTTTATCATCTTGAGAGGTGTGAGTTTTGAGTGTCCACATTTTCCAATTCTAAATTTGAGCATGGAAAAATGAATTAGTTTTGGAACATTGTTTCTGTAACAACTTGTGGTGGATTTCAAAATGGATGAGTGAAATAGTCTAACCCTCCCCTGATTGGTGAAAACAAAATTTTAATATTTGTTGGTGAGTGAAAATGATTTTGCCATGTTTTTATATTTGTTGCACATGAGGATATGAACAAAACTAAGTGTGGGGGAGTTGATGTTATTAATATTTTCATGACTTATTATATTCTCCCTTTACTGATTTTATATGAAATGTGCATAATTTGTGTGAAATGTTAATGTTTTAATATTAAGTGTAATTTTTGAGCATTTTTAGAAGTAGTCCAATTGAGTCAGTTTAATGTTTTATTAATAACTGTCACTATACTGATCCAAATTGTGTGGTTCTTGTTTTTTAGTATTCTCCTTTCAATATAAAACATTTCATTAGAAGGTACCATGAGCCAATTCTGTCATTTGAAGGGTCATATGGTCCTCACAAACAAGACCAAAGAATCTGTGAACAAACTGGACCAGACTTGAAGATTGATTTACTGGGATCAATCCAGAAGTCCAAAAACATTAAATCTCCACCATAATTCGGGGGACACTACATATCATCTTGGATAAAACATTCAAGGCCCAAATCCAAGTACAATGGGACCAAATAAATCTTTTAATTCCAGCCCACCATTCTGGACGAGAATTAACATCAGTATAGTCTTCATGACCTATCTCCTGATTTAAGCCTCAACCAGAGCTGAGAGTTTTCATTGTGAAGGAGGATATATTGGCGGCCTACTTTGTTGAAGAAACCATTTGGATATGAAGGCATCTTCATATTCAAAAACCCTTTCACATTATGGATTTCAAAAAGACTGGATTGAAATGGACAGTTTAACTTTGTATAATAAACCGGCCATAACATTTGATCGTAAGTCCAAATGACTCCACATTTTGAGATTAGTCGGAAAACATTATTGTCTACAACATTGAAGAAGGAGATATTTGAAGATTCGGCTGTCGGAATATCCAAATTGGCGATTCAAGTGGAGGGACATATTGGGAATGCAAACAGTTCACTCCTTGGGCTATAAATACTCTCCCCTTCTCTCCTTGAGAGGGGTTGGCATTTCAGAAGAGAGGAGATCATATTGGCACGACCAAAGCTTTGAGAAAGGCTTGGGAGGGCCTTCCATACTCATGTTTTCACTTGAGAGACCTTTCCTCCTCTCTTTGTTTTCACTTACTTTTGTGTTCTTCATTTTTGTAATCTTGTAATTCTCTTTCTTTGTAATTCTGTTTTAATGAAAGTTACATCATCAATATCTCTTATTCTTATCCACCTTCTGTAGTTTAATATTTATGTTCTTAAAATATTTTAAATTCAGTTGAATCCTCTTCCCTTCTTTTTCTTCCTCATTCAATCGAAAATCCGTTTTTTATTATCATCATCGTTCGTGTGTGTGTGTGTCAACGTACCACTCTTTTCTAATCCCTTTCTTTTTCTTCTATTCTTAATTTATCATAATAATTATTTTAACCAGAATATTAAACATCCAAATGGCTGAGTAAATCTCTCATTGAGGTGAGTTATAATTCGGGGATGTTAAGTGATTGAGATTTTTGCTTGATGAGTATTCTTTAAATTAATATTGTGTATGTTAAACATAATATGTCATGGATTAATGATATGTTTAGTTTAACGAGTGGTTTCCATGGATTATTGGAACCATAAATACACTACCATAAATAAGTTTTGATTGAGATTAGAACCCTAAGTTAAGTTAAGGCTTGGATTAAATCCTTCACACTTAGGAATTCCAATCAAAGTCAACTTATGACATGGGTGTTAATTTAATGCAATACAAACTAAGGCTCAAGGATATCACATGCTTAACTCCCCAATGATGAACTCACCCCAATCTTTATCAATTTGGTAAATCAAACATCATCCATAAATCATTTCAATTAAGCTCTGAAAACAAACCCCCCTAATCAAAATACAATCAACTAAAAACAAATGACTATTACAAAGTATCATCGCCGAGGATTCGACCCGAGTGTTTCTATACACATTAGCAGAGCACCGGAATTTTGACCGGTCGATAGGCGAAAATCGGCCGTGTGTTTCAGTCTTGTAGGTATACTTGATCTCTACCTAGTGGTTGCGCAAGTGACTTGCGTGACCTAAGTGATACCCGCCCGTGTCTTCGACAGCCTATAAATAGAACCTGTGGGCCCCCCATTCAGGGAGAATTTTTTCTAGAAACCCAGATTTAAGCTCTCAGCACCCTAGTCTCTTCTCAAAGCTTCTGAAACACTTCTAAGGTAATTTTATGCCTAGAAATTAATATCTAAAGATGGGGAGGAAGGCCTAAGTGTAAAAACTCATCAATAGTTGTGCGCCTGAGTGGCCAGCCCTTATGGGAAATGGCCACACTTGCGTGTCGCCTTACTCCTTCAATAGAACTTGTGCACCCCTCTTCTGGAAAGTCCCTCAAGATGATTCTAAAGGCTTTAACCAAGATTCGCTCAAGTATTACCCTTCTGGTTAACCATCACGCAAGTACCCATGTGTCACGCAGGTATACCTGCATGACCAGGACTTGCGCTCTCACGCAGTACCTGCGCGCCTGCCAGGACTTGCATGCACTTTCCTTTTTTGGGTTCCCTTCTTGCCCATTTCACCCCTCTTAAGCCATTCCACCTATCCTATTCATGATTCAATCTTTAAGACACTCTTCAAAGCCATTTATGGCATGATTTCTTGATTTGACTTCTTTATCTCAAATGAATTCTCTGGAATATCTCTCAAAACCTAGTTATTTACACATATTTATGTCACTAAAGATTTAGATTTTATTTATTCAACCTCATCCTTTAAGATGAGACAACTCATTAAACTGGGCCTCCTTTTCAGGAATAAGCCCCAGTAATAATTTTCAAATCTAGTCATCCTCCTTAGGAGTAACCCCCAAGTCCACTAATTTGGGCATCCTCCTCAAGAGTAAATCCCAACCATAATTCTCTTAACTAGGGCCTCCTTTTCAGGAGTAAGACCCAGTCACAAATATGGGCATCCTCTTTAGGATTAAGCCCCAAGTCCCTTAATTTTTCAAGTCTCTTAACCTAGGCCTCCTTTTTAGGAGTAAGTACCAGTCTTAATTCCACTTAACCAGTCCTAATTTACCTTTGATCTGTTATTCCTTCTCAGGAGTAAAAACCCTATCATACGCCCTCTACTAATTTGGGCCTCCTTTTCAGGAGTAAGCCCCAAGTTAGAGTATTCAAATATCCCTGAAGCACATATACCTTTATGGACATTGTTCCTAGATTTATTCCCAGAAGTAAATACAAATATTCATTTTATCTGGGAATTCATACATAAATAAGTCCCACCTTATTTCTTGTGATTTCATCTTTCATGGCACAATTGTTTGATTTTTACCAATACCTCTTGTTACTCCCACCGAGCATGACTCATGTGACCTTAGAGTGTAAAAGTAATTATGACATCCTTCATTGAGCCATCAATCATAAACATCATACTCCCTTACTCGAACTACGTGGGTTTTGATTCCTTTTCTAAACAAAGGATATGTAGGTAGCCCATCTGCGGGTTTGATCCCAACTCTGAAATAATCCATGTACTTCTGAATGACATTAAACATCAAGTGCCCCACTGAGTAGCTTTAAAACTAGTATGGTCATCATAATGGACAAGAGACTTTTACATATTAAAGAATACCATTGACTAAGAATCTCTAACAAATACAGATGATTCTATTTCAATGAAGAAACTCGAATACATATAAAAGATTCTTTAAATTTCTTACATGTCCATCATTGATTGTCAGATCTAAAGGAAAGCTCATTTTATACTTGGTAATGTGATAAGGATTCACAAACATAACTTAATTCTATAAAGAGAGTCCCAGAGTAGACAAAAATTCCCCTAAAAAAGGTGTGATGAGTCCGACCTCCCATCCTCTCGACCAATTCAAATTCCTTTGCCTCATTTGTCCGAAAACTAATGAGCGCCTTCCTTTGGAATGTAGTTCCAAATGGATGTGGAATAATTGGATGTTTTTGGTCCTACGAACAAACCCGTTAGAACCCGATTGGAATGTTTGAACCTCCCATCAAGGATCTCATCCCCGAATTCCGAGGGAAACAAAAAATGGTTAATACGACGTGAATCCTTAACCAAGTTAAAATGATGTTTTTCCTATTTGTTAGGCCAATATTTAAAACTCAATGAAAGGGACAACAAAAACAATCATTGAAATATGTTCTCATCCAAAAGATGTAGTGTCTGAATTTATCTTGATTACGTTTGTTATATCAAACAGGAACTCTTTTCCAAGATCTTCTACATTTCCAGAATGGCTGCTCTCAAGTTCATACTTGTGAATACTGCTACTACAAATGACACTACTGCTACTCCTGCTGGATCATCATCCACTTTGAGGATGACATCACCTACTCATTGTCTTCAACGGTGTGTATCAAATGAGCTAGTTAAGGAGTACCGTCAACACAGTACCATCCCAACTCTGGAGGCTGCCCGAAAAGCCCTCCAAGTGAACAACTCACACTGGTCATCCGGACAACGATGACCAGTGATCAAGAAGCAGGCGGTGCTGACTACCGTCTCCAACTATTTCAGGTAGTTATCCGCGGAACACAGTCACCATTCACTCCCTTATTCTGAGGAGGTGAATGAGCAGGTCCCTCAGGGCCTTAATTCAAGTAGACATGAGTCCTTCCCGAGGTCTCCCACCAACAATTGCCGCCAGAATCGTGCAGCAGTGTGCCTTCAACATAATGATGGTACCGACTCCATGCATTCGGATCAGGTTCCTCGAACCTGAGCAGGCAAGACGAACTCCCAGAGGCGGAATCCGGTCAACAGTGAGCAGGTTCTCATCTCTGCCATCTCCGGAGAAGTCCACCAACATAACTTGGTGGCAAGCAATGAGGGGGAACACACACCTGCCCGTTTTAATTCCACTCTCCAGCATACTCGTCTGGCAGCATCACGCCAATCCCTCTAGGCAATTCAGGCGGAGTACTATAGGCAGGAACATACACCTGTTTATACATCATCAGCTAGTTAGCAGACTCGTCTGACTACATATGATGGATCTCATCAACTACGTTCAGCGAAGTGCAATCAGCAGGCACACACACCTGTTAGTATTAATCAATCCTACCAAAAGTCTCGCTTAGTAGCATTCAGAGAAGTTAGTCGGAAAGCTCCGATGACAAACTGGAGGAAGACTCAACTCTCTACCCCTACACTTGAGTATTGTCAAGATTCACTGACCGAAAAAGGATGACAGGAGCAGGCAGATGCACCTACTCCAAGCCGAGAATGGACGTATATCCCCGTTCCTGTAGATGAAGTCACCAAGCATATTCTATCAATGGTGAAAAAATAGAAGAATATCCCTGCTCATATTCTAGATGCTTGCCAAGATATTATAACAACTTCAGCAGCATCTCAGAGAAATAAACATAATTTTATCCCTACTAGTGGAGTGACACATCAACAATTCACTCCAGAACAGATACACACATCTATTCCAGTCCAAGAGGGTTGTGGGGAATACTCCCCCATATCATACAGACAACAAAGTCAGGAACATACACCTAATTTGAGTGGAGATCATCAGCCTAACCTGGACATCTTTCTTGATTAGGCACATACACCTGTTTTGAGTAGCCACTTTTGTCAACAAGTGGTTTCCAAGGTGAGTAAGAAGGCATCTAAGAAAAAGACCCACCCAACAAAGTCAGTAGATCAAGGTCCAATTCTTAACAAGGCCTTGCTCGATGCTGGAGTTATTGAAGCCCTCAGATAGTTATCTGTTGGAATTCAAGATTCTACTCCCTCATTTCCCAATAGTGGGAACATTAATTCCGAAGTTATTCAACAGACACTTCTTCATGAAGGCTTGCTTCATGACAATCTGGTCGATCTCGAAGTTTCATCTTTAGATGAGAGCCATAGGAACCCTCGGTGTGGTCAGAAGACCATGGAGTAAGAGATCTCATCTTTTGATGTAACCCACCATGGTGGTCCTCCCCATGATGATGAATTTCACTACAAATGCCCTCTCCACAGTAGTGATGCACATTGCCCGGAAAATGCTCCAGTGGAAAATGTAGTGCCGAGAAAGACCTCTTATCTTAAGGCACTTGCAAATGCAAAACCAGTCATGTCTGATGCTTCATCGCTATAAGGTGAAATACTTTATCAATCAAAAGATATCCCACGGTGTAGGTCATTTTCCGAACCACCCCTAAGTCATGCATCTTCTAGTTTAATCAGTGATTTCTCTACCAATCATGTTGAATACAATGAAGCAATAAGGAAGCACCAGCTCTGGTCAAAATGGGTATAAGAATCGTCATCAAATGATAAAGAGTAAATGTTGAACATGAGAAAAAAACTGGAAAAGGTGAAGTGCCAGTCATGTTTTGGCCTCTGGCTAAATCTCAGTATGACATTCCTAAAATGTTGACGGATGATGGAATTAAAAATATTCGTCTCAACATATGGAAAACTATTTTTCAGTTGAAAAAGAAATTATTATCTTATGATGAATATGAAAATCATCGTAAGATAATAGAAGGGTTACAACATCAGATTGATTTGGCATCTCTATCAGTCTCTCGATATCCGAATGCGGAAAACCAGCAAAGTGCCCTTTAGTGTTCATGCCTTGGCACACTAAGAAGATTGCATCAGTTAATTTCCAATGCCCAATCTGGTATTCGTGTCCGAGGATGGGGTGTTCATGGAGCATTGAATTTCACGGTGCTCTCCAGTCAGCAAAGCCCGCCGAAAATGGTCTCATGCAATGTTATTGCCCATGGCCAGCCACCGTCAATGGGCTTTGTTTGTAATCAAAATCTTACCCAAAAATAGGCCTCAACTAGTTCATCTCAAAATCAAGAATACAGAGAACAAGTTGTTGAATTACTCTTGCATCAAGCAAACGAGAATATTGAATAGGCCTCTCGTATGGAGCAAGCACATCATCAAGTGACAGAAGTGTCAGAAATAATCCAACGGTCTTTTGAACTAGTTGATAAAAGTGGATACAGATTAATGCATCTAGCTAATTTCCGGACTATGGTTCGTAAGATCAGGAGATCTTTTGAGAATGTCTTAGACAAAGCATGTTAAGAGACACCCTAGCTCTCCAGAAGGGGGACTCTTTTAAACCAACCCTCAGAATCAACAAATAGGATTCTAGGAGTTGAGCGGGAATAGCAGGAACAACCCCAGTCCACCGGACTAGGGACTTTTTCAAATCAGCAATCCCCTTCTCAGAGAAATTCGGTCTTATCTCGATTGGGGAAGAATCCTCAAGAGGAACGAAGAGCCAAGTTATCAAGATATTCCCTCCAAATTAAGGTTCGTTAAGAAGTTCATGAGGGATCGAATAAAAAAAGGCAATGTCTCATCAAAGACATGGAAGAAGACAATATCACATAAATGTTGATAGAAGGGATGCGATGCGTTATGCATTAATCAATGTCATCAATTCCGTTATTGCTGATCCACCAGATGAGGCTCACTAAGGGGACTCAGATGAAGAGGTTCATGCTCAAGAAGAAGTATGCACCGACACAAATGATGAAGGTGTGCGTACACGAAATCAAAGTGTTACCCAGAACCTAGGAAATCTTTCAAGTAACCCACTTCCCCCTCTATGAAAAGGATCCAACAAAGGGAGGGAAAAGAATCAAGTTACATAACCTTCCTCTGGAGAAGGCCAATCGCTCTCACTAGAGCAAAGGTTTGCACAATAGGAGGAATAAATGAAGGAATTAATAAAGTTTAATACAGAACTACTTCAGAGTAGTATTCTTCTTAAGCGTGCTGGATCCAGTCAGCCAAAGGATTTTGTTGCAGATTCTGAGATGGATCAAGGATATCCTCCTATATCAGTACACCCTCACAGGTCTAATCCTATGGGTCAAGGGCAACAATAGTTGGAAGTGCTACCATCAGTTGCAGCACCAACTACCACATCTTTCCAAGCACTAGTCATCGCACCTACCCAAGTAAAAGTTCAACCGGATGTTTCTCAAAAGTTATTAACTACTATTGAGTCATTAACAGCTCGGTTAGAAACTATGGATGGGAAACATGTGCAGGTTCAACCAGAAAATAAATATTACCCTGAATGGGTAGATTCACTCTCTCTTCTATACAGTTTTGGAAACCCTGTATTCCCTATTTTCAATGGATCAGGTGACCTAGAACAACATTTTATGCACTACGTATCTTGTTGTGATCCTATTATGGGAACTCTGGAGCAGAAAAAAGTAGTAAAACTCAGATGCTTCATATGGACCTTGCAAGGACTAGCCTTTGTCTGGTATACAAGCTTGCAATCCCAGTCAATTACTGGATGGGATGATCTCCATCAACAATTCCTTCTTCAGTTCAGCTCAAATTTTCCAAAGACAACAGTTTTTGATCTTACAAACTGTAAGCAAAGGGAGAATGAAAGGGTCTCAGATTTCATTGCTCGCTAGAAGGGATTAACATATTCTCTAAGATTATCCCTCCATCAAAAATAATTGTTTCCAATCTGTGTGGAAAATCTACGTGTCGAATTACACACGCCGTTAATACCCATGAAATACACAGGAGGGTTTCGAGACCTTACTTCAATTACTCAGCAGATTGAAGATTCCCTTTTATAGGATAAGGCTAAATCTCGTGTAATTCCATCAGCTCCAGGAAGGAGAATGGGTAAATCTGAAACTGCTACAGTTATGCTTAAACAATAACATGTACCTGTTTCTACCTCAAAACATTCATCTTCTCGAATGGATCCACCTCCTGAGTGCCAACAACAAATACCGTTTCATCCAGATGACCAAGGAGATAAAATATGAAAACAATTTGAGGATCTGAAGAGCAAAACATACTCTTTCCAAAATGAAAAAGTTCCTGGTTACTTCATTTCGGCCCTAGAGAATAATTTTGTTGATCTGTCAAAGCCCAAGAGGCCAAACAAGGAAGGAGTTTAAGACCATCCCAATTATTTTCCTTTTCATCAAATGTTAGGGCATCCCATCCAGGAGTGATTTGTCTTCAACGACCTCCTGTAAAAGATGGTCGACTCAGGACATGTCAAACTGAAAGGATCTTCAGCCCAGGTAGCATCTGTCACTAATACTGTTACAGAGGAGGAAGGAGAATGGAAAGAAGTAAATAGCAAAAATGCACAGAAGTATGATAATTGGATGGTCAGAAAGACCATCAACCAAACTCATGCTATTTTGAGAACGCAATTATAGAAAAAGATTGTGTCTTCTGCCATGAATTTTGCAGCAAAATCCTCTTCATCAGAGGGAAAGTCCTCAAAGAAATTACATGATTCAAATAAAGAAAAAGAATCACAAGATGATGAGTATGTGTCAAAGACTAAGTTGTCTTTGACTCTGGAAGACTTCATGCCTTCTACTTCAAAGCCATGGGCACTGCCCCACCAAACAGCACAGCCTAAACAGGATAATCAGGCACAGTCTTCATTGAATTAAGAGTTAATCATCAGTTCAGTTAATATGATTCAGCTAACGGATCTATATGCCATTCACAGTTTCAATTTCGATGAACCTGAATTCCCTGTATCAAACAAGGGAATCAGAGGAAGTTCTAGTGGCTCAGGATACAGGGGAAGACGTGGATCTTTCAAAAGCCACTATTCTAATTCTACCCCTACTAGAACTGTGAACGCAGTAGAAACTCGTGGTAGAGCCCTTCAGCGAGCTCAGCAAGAACAAGAAAGTTCTTCTACCAATAGAAAATTCGGTCCTAGAACTCTTATTTTGGAAGACCGGTTGAAGGTTATATCTTCTTTCTCTTATCAAGTAAATAGATCTCGTCGGTCAAATCTTCCAAAACCAGGAATATTGCCAACTCCTATCCCGATTCAAGATGCATCAACTTCCAAAACATCTGCTTCCAAGTTACCTGCTAAACCACATATTCCTGTTTGGAAATGAAGTCCTCTGGATCAAAAATATGATGTATTGAAACACTTGTCCCAAGTACTTTCCAAGTTATCAATTTTTGATGCTCTGAATCTGTCAAAAGATCTTCGGGAAGCACTCATCGGGGCTTTGTCAAGTCCTCAGGAATTTGAAACTGAAATTGCTGCAGCTGAAGTCTATCACATAAAGAATAATCCAGCAGAATGCCATGCAATAATATCTTTTATTGATGAAGATGAAAATGATGTTGTGCATGGGCATATTAGACCTTTGTACTTATCTGTTAAAGTCAATGGTGCAGACGTTTGAAGAGCTTTAATTGAGAATTGTTCAGGAGTCAACCTCATTCCCATTCGTACACTTCATCGATTGGGCCTCACAGAATCTGATTTATCTCCTTCTACCATGATGTTACAAGGATACGATAGAAATGAACAAGAACCACTGGGGGAAGTAACACTCAGAACTCAGTTTGTAGATCTTGTATCCAATTCAGATTTCATGGTTGTTGACCAAGACTCAGCCGTCAACATCTTTCTTGGAAGACCCTGGCTACATCAAAATGCGGTTATCCCTTCATCCTACCATCAATGTCTCAAATATTGTTTCAATGGTCAAGTTGGGACATTGTATGGTGATAAGTCCCCATTCAAGACATGTGAGTCTCAATACATTGAGGCGGAATTCTATCACATGAAGGGAAGGAAGAAATCCACAACAAAGGATATTACTAAAGTTAATGCTCCACATGGTTTGGAGAAGATTCTACTAAATCCATTTACACATGTGAGTACAAATTATTTTTTTCCTATCAGTAAAATTGACAAGATATACCCAAATAAAAATACTCTTATGGAATAATCCATAATTTCAGTTACGACAATCGAGCCAGACAACATGGGAGAAATTGGTACCCCACCAAGCAGTAATGAAAGCACAAATGGTGACGTCTTCATTTCATCTGCTAAAAACCAAAAAGTCTATACTTTTCCAATTAGGCCAGAAGAAGTTATAGAAACAACAGAGGTGAACAATGATGTCGATTCTCAATCCATAATCTCCTCTTTATTACCCAAAGAAGACCCTACATCATCAATCAGGTCAGAAATCGAAGCTTCTTCTTCAAGATGTGTAAATTTTGAAATCTCTTCTGATCATGAAAATTAGGCTTTATCATATACTATGAAAGTAGAAATGGAAGAAATAATACATGATAAAGAAGAAGACAAAGATCTCAGAGATTCTTCTCCAGCATTTGAAGAGGGTATCTCTACCACTGTGGATGAACTCAAAGAAATAAATCCAGGTAAAAAAGAAGATCCACTCCCCACTTTAATCAGTGCGGCCATGAATCTTAAAGAGAAAGAGATGAAAATTCTTTTATAAAGAAAAATAGAGATATATTTTCTTGTAACTATACAGAGATACCAGGGATTGATCCTGATGTTTCTACTCATCGTTTGGGTTTACCACAAGATCATCGAGGATTTATGCAAGCCGCGAGAAGAACACATCCAACTTATTCTTCTAAAATTTAAGCTAAATTGGATAAGATTATCAAATCTAACTTCATCAGAGAAGTTCAGTATCCCAAGTGGTTGGCTAATATTGTCCCTGTAAAGAAGAAGAATGGACAAATTAGAGTTTGTATCAATTTCAGAGATCTTAATCGGCATTGTCCTAAGGATGATTTCCCAGTTCCGATTACAGAACTTATAATTGATACAACAGCTGGGTATGAAACACTTTCCTTCATGGATGGATATTCCGGATATAATCATATCCGAATGTCCCCAAAAGATGAGGAATCCACAGACTTTAGAGCCCCTCAGGGTGTGTTTTTCTACCGGGTAATGCCCTTTGGCATAAAGAATGCAGGTGCAACATATCAGCGTGCCATGCATCATATCTTCAAACCCTTTTTAGGGAAGTTTTTTGAATGTTATGTGGACGATTTGGTGTTCAAATAAAAAAACATTCTAATCAATTGGCTGATTTGGAAGTCATATTCCGCAAGCTTCGACAACATAATTTGAAGATGAACCCCTTAAAATGTGATTTTGGGGTAACCTCAAGAAAACCTTTTCAGCTTTGTTGTACGCCATCATGGTATTGAAGTCGATCCGGAGAAGCCCATGTAAATCATTGGTATGTCACCTCCTCAAAATTTGAAAGAATTAATAGGAATTCAAGGACACTTACCCTATATTTGGCATTTCATTTCCAATTTAGCAGGAAAAAGTTTAGCCTTCACCAAATTGACGAAGAAGGGATTCACTTACCAGTGGACTGAAGAATGTCAAGAAGCATTAGATATTCTCAAGAAATACCTCTTGAGTCCACCGGTACTCATGCCACTTGTTGAAGGAAGACCACTTATCCTCTACGTGACAGCTCTAGAGCAATCATTGGGTGCCTTTCTTGCTCAAAAGAACAATGCTGGGAATGAAAACAACCTCTACTATCTCAGTCGAACTATACTTGAAGCAAAAACCTGGTATTCAAGTATTGAAAAGTGCTGCCTGGCATTAATCATTGCAGTTCAGAAGTTGAGACACTACCTGCAACATCACGAGGTCCAATTGGTATCTCGCAATAACCCGCTCAAATTCATCCTTAGTCGTCCAATGCGTACAGGACGTCTGGCAAGGTGGGCAGTTATTTTAAAGCAATTCGACATTCATTATATGTCTCAAAAGGCGATAAAGGTCCAATCTCTGGCTGATTTCTTGGCTGAACACCCTTCAGTAGAAGACACATCATCAGATATTGAACTCCCTGGTGAGAAAGTCTTCTCTATTCGAGAAATCCTCAAGCATGGGAAATTTATTTTGATGGTGCTTCCAGAAGTCCAACTGGGAGGAAAATGGAAAATCCTAAATTCAAAAAAGATGGCTTAGGAATTGTGCTCATTTCTCCAGAAAAGGCAATGTTACATTATTCCTTCTTATTGTGAGAAGGTGGTACCAATAATGAAGCAGAATACCAAGCTCTCATCGTAGGCTTGGAATCATCACTTCAAGCACAAGTGAATCACTTAAAGTTGAAAGGTGATTCAGACCTGGTAATCAAACAAGTCAATGGAGATTATGCCATCAGAAAAGAAGAACTAATCCCATTGTATGATTACGTCAGAGAGTTAATGGAGGAATTCCCTTAGGAACCGACCTTTTCTTATGTCTGAAGATCACAAAATGATCATGCTGATGCATTGGATAATATAGACACAACTCTGGAAGATGAAAATCGGGATGAGACAACCATCAGTATTTCCCACCTTCATGAAATTTCACCTTCTGTTCGAATCAGAATAGAGGGAATTAATGAAATTAGTCCCATTCCTGAACCGTATGGTCATACTAACGGATGGATGTCAACCATCAGGGAATACCTTCAAAATGGATTACTTCCACCTAATAGTGCCGAGAAAGAACAAATCTGGCGACGTGTGGTCAATTTTACTCTTTATGATAGACCAGATCACCTAGAGAAAATTCTCTACAATCGTGGTTTTGATGGAGTTATCTTATGATGCATTGATGGTGAAGAGACAATGGCTGTTATGAAAGAAGTGTATGTAAAAGTATGTGGTTCCCACCAGTCTGGACATAGACTGTCGGATCATATTCGAAGGCTTGGATACTTTTGGCCTTCAATGATACAAGATTGAGTTGATTTCACAAAGAAGTTTCAGTCATGAAAAGTACATTCCAACTTCATTCATCAACCTCCAGAGTTTCTTCATATAGCTAATTACTCATGTCCATTTTCTACATGGGGAATGGATGTTGTGGGACCTTACACATCAGCTACGGCCAAGGAGTTTAAGTACATTCTTACTACTACTGACTTCTTTTCCAAATGGGCAGAGGGAATACCTCTCAAGGAAGTCAGTTCTAAATGCATTTTTAGCTTCATCAGGTCTAACATCATTACCAGATTTGGTTTCCCTCATACCATATTGACGGACAATGGAACCAACTTCTGTTCATCCTAGGTGAAGAAGTTGTATCAAGAATAAAACATCAAATCCAACCATTCATCTCAGTATCATACAGCGGCCAACGGCCAAATAGATTCCTTTAACAAGACACTTTCCAATATACTGCAAAAGATAGTGGATAACGATAAGTAGTCATGGACTGATAAACTCTTTCATGCTTTATAGGCTTATCGGACTACAACCCGCACTGCAACTCGGTCAACTCCATATTCATTGGTATATGGAACGGAAGTAGTCTTTCCAATTGAAATTAAACTACCCTCGCTGAGAGTATCCATTTTTGATCAGTCATCTATAGATGAACAATCTCAAAAGCGATTGAATGAATTGGAACTGTTAGATGAGAAAAGATTGTGCACTTTGCACCACTTGGAAGTCTATCAGAATCGAATAGCATGAGCTTTTAACAAAAAAGTTAATCTTCATTCATTCACTCAGGGAGAATTGGTATTAGTTCTCAGAACTCCAATGATACCAAGAAAGAAACCTCCCAAGCTTGATCCAAAATGGGAAGGACCATACTCAATACATAAGGTCCACTCTAAAGGAGCTTATTCATTAATCTCGATGGCTAGAGAACTCATCACTACTCCATCCAATGTCATATTTTTGAAGAATTATTTTGTATAAACACAAAATAAATAAATGGTCCGGTATGACCTTAAACTGCAACTTGGTCCTATATGACCTTAAACAGAATCATAAATGGTCCAGTAAGACCTTAAACTGCAACTAGATCCTGTATGACCTTAAACTGCAACTAGGTCCTGTATGGCCTTAAACTACATCCATGGTCCGGTATGACCTTAAACTGCACAACCGTCCAGCAAGGCGTTAAACTGTGTCCCCTTCATTGTCCTTGCTATATGACATTAATATGTACAGCAATGGTCTATATATATGACCATAAACAATTTGTACTTTCCTCCCACACGATGTTAAACTATGAAAAAGTTCCCTAAATGGTCCAGTATGACCTTAAACTGCAACTAGGTCCTGTATGACCTTAAACTTCATCATCAACGGTCCAGGCATATGAATCTAAACTATTTGAAAGTCTCTTAGGTCCAGAAAGACGTTAAAATGTGACGTCCTAACTACATGATGTTAAACTGTATAAAAGACCCTTACGTCCGGAAAGATGTTAAACTACATAATAATCAATGGTCCTGTATGAACATAAACTACACCACCTTCCAGAATGACATTAAACTGCACCATCCATGGTCCATGCATATGACCTTAAACTATTCTCACTTTCGTCCATCATGACGCTAAACTATATTGTCCCTTTTTCGTCCAACATGACGTTAAATTGGAAAAAAAATTCCCCAATGCATCCAACATGACGTTAAATGTTGTACTCTTTTTTCCTCACTGCATGACATTAAACTGAACAGTCCCCCTTTCATCCAACATTACGTTAATCTATATTGTCCCCATCGTCCTAACTACATGATGCTAAACTGTACAGAATTTCCTTGATACATCCTACATGAAATTAAACTGTACTTTGTCCCTGGTACATGACACTAAAATGTGAAACACCAATAGTCCTAACTGCAAGACTTTAAACTGCATAGTCCCTTTATATGTCCTACATGACATTAAACAATGCATCGTTAAGGTTGTTGTTACCTCTTATTTTTCACACTGATTATGGATCACGTGATTTTAGAGAAAACCTAAACTATAACATTCTCTCTGGGAAACTAACCATGTGTAAGTCCCAACATCATTTTTTAGGTTGTTGTCCCTAAGAACAACTTGATCGTTAATTCATTATTTAATTGAACTATGAAGACTTTGATCCTTGCCTTCTAGGATGGGTATGTAGGCAACCTCCCACGGTTCAATCCCAAAACCAATATCTTCACATCGGTTCACCTCCATCTCATACGATGTTGATTTGTGGAACCGCCCCTATAATCAATATCTTTACATTGGTTAACTTTCGTCCTTGTTATACGATGTTAAACTATACAACACTTTTTTCCAGTATGACAATAAACTACAATATTCATTAATACCCTCACCTAAGAGGGAACCATTATTTACATTTATTTTTCAATAATATTTCATTTCAAAGACTACGTGCATACATGGAAATTCCCAAACCTTTTATCTTGGGATAAACCATCATTGTACTAAAGTCCCCTTTCACCCTTAACAAGTACGAACCAAATTTGTACAAATGGTATTTCTAGAACTATGTGGGATTGATTCCCATCCTTATGGGATACATAGGAACGTTCAGGTGTCCCTCGAATCTGGCCCCAAATCTTTGGGCCTAACCCCAAATTCCACTTTCATTCCCTTGGCTGAAAAGTCCCCATGAAAACACACACTGTGTATTTCTTACAATTATCCAAGCTCTATGACCCTAAATTAAGATCTCTAATCCTTTTGTCCCACACGAAATTAAATTGTAGTTTAATAACTACATATGGCTTGATTCTCATCCTTATGGGATACGTAGTGATGTCCAACATTTCAATTCAGTACCCATCCACAACATGATCATGGTTAGCATGGATCTGTGTATCTTTGTATACATTGGACAATACCCATATTTATGTGTCATAATCCTAACCTTAAATATTTTCAGATCTTCATAACCCTTTTCATGACTTATAGTCACAAAAATGTCAAACATCTGAGAAATATTTTTCCTGACAATGCAGCACGTGCCCATAGGCGGCCTTGCATAAACAGTCTATATAACAGATTTTTTTTCCAAAAGAAACTATTATCTGACTATGTGGCCAATGCCCTTAGGTGGCCCTACATAATTCAACCCCCTAACGGGTTTGTTGGATAGTGGTAACTTCATTCTTGGGAAGAATGCCTCTTTTGTCCTTATTTGTCTTAAATGACAGTATGTAGGGATCCACAAAAGCAGCCATCCTTAACATATTTGTCCCATATCCTTTTTCATGATCTGAAAGTATTCAAGTATATGGTTTATATTCTCCTTCCCCGCGTTTGGGTCAGACCTTCGTAGGAGTGATATCTATTCAGTTCTTCGATAATCTTGTTTGGAAATATCTTCTCCATATTCAAGTACCAATTTCCATACAGAAAACTCTATACATTGAAAAATTTGAATCTCCATAAACTTTCACTGGCTTTTAGGACTAGGAGAGTAAATTTCTGAGAGTTCTTTTGCCTGACTATGCAGTACGTTCCCATAGCAGCCTTGCATAAATAGTCTACATAACAGACTTGTTCGCCAAAAGATACTATTTTATTTAACTATACGGCCAATGCCCATAGGTGGCCCTGCATAATTCAACCCCCTAACGGGTTTGTTAAATAATGGTAACTTAATTCTTGGGAACTACTTATTCAAATTCCCTTTAGGTCTTTTCCATATCATTTCTCATATTCAAATATTCTTAATTCATAGTTTACATATTTTTTCCCCATATTTGAGTATTGTACTATGTTTTCAGATGAATTTTCAAGGAATTGAATCAATTCTAATTCATTCGGTCAAAGCTATTTCGACCGTAAACATTATCCTTTTTATGTCCGACGTGCATGACTTTAAATTTCCCATAAAATAAAAAGTATCTCTGAATAAAATTCAAGTTCCAGCTCACTAAACATACATTTTGTATGATTTAGGTAACATTGAGCAATTAAAAGGTTCAATGTTTGTAAGGTTATTTAGATTAATCCTAGTAAAAATCAAACTATTCTAACTAGGCCCATTGGCTTATGTAAAATCTAAAGCATATAGAAAAATAATGCAGGTACAAATGATTGAAGATGAATGTGTTTTTCATTGATGCACAAGAGTTAGAAGGACATCCACATACTGGAGTCTCTTTTCTTTTTTCAAAAATTACAAAAGACCGTCAACACAACTCTTCATTTGATTTACAGTATCCTGAGCTTCATCAGCAGCCACCTAGAATTCATTCATTCAACTGGATACCATAAGAGATGCAGTGATACCAGATCTTCTTGGAACAATAGTAAAAGATTGTTCTTGAATGCGGTTTGAGAAAATTTTTTGCTGATCAAACAGTGACTCTATTTCTGTCCAAGAGACTTGGAAGATGGATACATGGATTTGAGAATGAAGCATTGGAAGTAAAGAGACATTTGGAGAGAGTACTCTTTTCAGATATTGCTCTAATTCCATGTTTGTCTTCACTCCACCAACCGAAAGCGGAAAACATTTCAGCCCATGGGTTTTCCATTTTCATATCTTCATGGAAATGGAATGCATGAAAATTTTTAAAGTTCATGCCAATGTTGTTGCTATTAATGCACAGAATAACCGAAATAGAGGAGTAGTAGTGCAGCTGCATCTCAGGCATATAATTCTTTGAATCTGGAGCGTTGACTCCTTGCAGATGACCATGTCCATATAGAGGAATGTAGATGCTCTGTGGGATATTAAGATGATATTTCTTCAAGTACTTAGCCAAATCTGGGAGAGTTCTGTTGCAGATATCATAGTAATCATGTCCAATGATGTTCATCATGTCATCAATCCACTTACTAGCCAGTTCGTCAGCTATTCCGGTTCTTGGAGCCATTGAATCTGCACAAAGGATGAATAATTAACTCTTAAGTAAGTTGTTTTTCATAAAATTTGTTAAATAATTTGAACAAAAATGGAAAAGTCATTAAGGAGCACAAGTTTAAAATTGGCGTGCAAGTATGGAGGTGTCGCGCAAGTATTTTGCGTGAAAGTATCACCGCGCAGGTCCAGATACCTCTATAGAAGCATGACATCAAATAAACATTGGAAAATAGAGCAACCTGCGCGGCTAAGGTGACCTGCGCGGCAAGAGCTTGAACGTTTGAAATCTGGAAATCCAGATGCTTTGTACGGAAGTAAGGCCCTCTATTTATAGATGCAACCATAACTCTAAGTGTCATACCCCTGCATGACAGGCCCTGCGCGGCGCGCACTTGCGCGCCGCCCTCTACGCCATCAAGATTTGCACGCAAGACCTTTACCACCCCAATTTCCTTTGATTCTCATTTTCCTCAGAGTCAAATCCACATTTTTTTGGATCCAACTCTGAGGGGGGACTATTGTTGATGCTCCTTTTCGTCACATTGTCTAAATGAATGGAAATGAAAATGACTTAGCACAAAATGATTCATCCTTTGAATAAAACATCAAAAATCGACAAAGGCATGAAGAAGGCTTCAAAAGCACATGTGCCACGCAAGTTCCCTCATGGTCGTGCAGGTATACTTGCAATCTGCCTAGTGGTCATGCAAGTGGCTTGCACGACCTAAGTGATAACCACCCGGGTCTTCTCCAGCCTATAAATAGACCCTGTTGTCCCCCCATTCAGGGAGGAATTTTTCCAAAAACCGAGATTTAAGCTCCCGACGCCCTAGCCTCTTCTCAATGCTTCTAAAACACTTCTAATGTAATTTCTTACCTAGAACGGAAGATATAAAGAGGGGGGGGGGAAGGCCTAAGTGTTAAAACTCATCAACACTTGGGTGCCTGAGTGGCCATCCATTAAGGGAAATGGCCACACTTGTGCGCCGCCTTACTCCTTCAATAGAACTTGCGCACCCCTCTTCTGGTAAGAACCTCAAGATGATTCTAAAGGCTTAAACCAAGATTCGCTCAAGTATTACCCTGCTGGTTAACCATCATGAAAGTAACCATGTGTCGCGCAGGTATACCTGCGCGAGCAGGACTTGTGAGCCCACGCAGTACCTGTGCGCCTGCCAGGACTTGCGCGCTCCTGCCTTTTTGGGTGCCCTTCTTGGCCATTTCACCCCTCTTAAGCCATTCCACCTCTCCTATTTGAGATTAAATCTTCAAGACACTCTTCAAAGCCATTTATGGCATGATTTCTTGATTTGACTTCCTTATCTGAAAGGAATTATATGGAATATCTCTCAAAACCTAGTGATTTACACATCTTTATGTCACTAAATATTGAGATTTTATTCATTCAACCTCATCCTTTAAGATGAGAGAACTAATTAACATGGGACCCCTTTTCAGAAATAAGCCCCAATCATAATTCTCAAATCTGGGCATCCTCCTTAAGAGTAAGCCCCAAGTCCTCTAATTTGGGCATCATCCTTAGGAGTAAATCCCAACCATAATTCTCTTAACCTGGGCCTCCTTTTCAAGAGTAAGCCCCAGTCTCAAATATGGGCATCCTCTTCAGAAGTAAGCCCCAAGACCCTTAATTTTTCAAGTCTCTTAACCATGGCCTCCTTTTTAGGAGTAAGACCCAATCTTAATTCCTCTTAACCAGTCCTAATTTACCATTGATCCGGGATTCCTTCTCAGGAGTAAAAACCCAATCATAAGTCCTCTCTTAATTTGGGCCTCCTTTTCAGGAGTAAGAACCAAGTTAGAGTATTCAAATCCCTGTGAAGCGCATATACCTTTATGGGCCCTGTTCCTAGATTTTTTCCCTGAAGTAAATCCAAATCTTCATTTTATCTGGGCAATCATACATACATAAGTCCCACCTTATTTCATATGATTTCATATTTCATGGTAGAATTGTCTGATTTTTACTAATACCTCTTGTTTCTCACACCGAGCATGACTCACGTGAGCTTAGAGTGTAAATGTAATTATGACATCCTTCTTTGAGCCATCAGTCATAAACATCATACTCCCTTACTCGAACTACATGGGTTCTGATTCCTTTTCTAAACAAAGGATACGTAGGTAGCCCATCTGCGGGTTCGATCCCAACTCTGAAATAATCTATGTCCTTCTGAATGACAATAAACTTCAAGTGCCCCACTGAGTGGCTTTAAAACTAGTATGGTCATCATAATGACCAAGAGACTTTTACGTATCAAAGGATACCATTGACTAAGAATCTCTAACAAATACAGATGATTCTCTATCAAGGAAGAACCTCGAATACATATAAAAGATTCTCTAAATTTCCTACATGTCGATCATTGATTGGCAGATCTAAAAAAAGATCATTTTATACTTTGTAATGTAATATGGATTCACAAACATAAATTAAATCTATAAAGAGAGTCCCGGAGTAGAGAAAAATTCCCCTAAAAAGGTGTGATGAGTCCGACCTCCCATCCTCTGGACCAATGCAAATTCCTAAGCCTCATCAGTAAACAAACTAATGAGCGCCTACCATTGGAAAGTAGGTCCAAATGGATGGGGAATCATTGGATGTGTCCAGTTATACGAAAAAACCCGTTAGAAACCGATTGGAATGTTTGAACCTCCCATTAAGGAGGTCATCCCAGAATTCTGAGGGAAAATTATTGAATACAAAATATAATTAATATAAATTCACACCTAAATCTAATGAAGGATTATTTATAGGTAATTCCTCTACTAATAAGGATTATAGACTTTTTAACAATAACTCACCTGTTTTTGAAGATTTAATGCATTTTATATTTGATGAAACGGTCCAAATTGTTTTTTAACAATCCTTACCCTCATCAGCAGATGTAATTTCAAAAAATGATTAACAAAATATGATTAGAAACTCTTATGATAAGGGAAATACTCAAGAAAATGTTTCTGAAATGCTTACCCCAGAAGACTTTCTATCATATGTTGATGAAAAAGTTTTGAAAAAACCCAAATAAATTGTTTCGTAAAAATTATACCAGTGATAATATTATTAGTGATATAAATCAACCTGTAAGGACCATAAATTTCTTGAGAAATGAAATATAACATCTTTCTTTTCAATATCAATTTGAACCTAAAACTCTAAGTGAGTAATTAGGTGATGAAAATCATATTATATCAACGAAAGATGGACTAAATGAATTTGAAATGAATCAAGTCAAGATTTTGGTTAAAAGTTCTAAATAAACAACTTAATTTACGTAAAATGGGTTTTCCAAATCCAATGTGATGAAATTTGAGTCATTGTAAGAAATGAATCAAGGATTTTTGCTAAGGACTATAATTCACAACAGGGAATATAATAAAAATAAATATTTGCTCTGATAGATATACATGAATACATTCATATTATATTAGCCATCACAATATACATTAATTTCAATTTATTTAAATTGGATGTAAAATGTGCTTTTCATAATGTTTTTGTACATGTAAAAGTTTTTGAAGAACAACCACTTGGTTTTATAGATCCAACAGATCCTGATCATGTTTTTAAACCTACAAAATTCTAGTATGGCCTTAATGAAGCCCCAAAAGTCTTGTATGATAGGATTACTGGAGTTATATTATTAAAAAATAATTCAAAATGTATTGAAGATCCAACAATTCATATAAATTTGGAAAATAAAAAATGTTTTTATTGTACAATTTTACGTTGCTTACATTATATTCAGATCAACTCAGCAATCTATAACTGATTCTTTTGCAAATCTAATGAAATATTATGTTGAAATGAGTATAATGGGTTAGTTAACATTGTTTCTAGGTTTTCAAATCTCTAAAAAACAATAAAAAACCTCTATATCTAAATATAATTATATCAACGTCTTAATGAAAATGTATGGATATGAAAATACTAAAATTATTATCACTCTAATTAGTACCTCAAATACACGTTGTATTGATTATGCTGGAAAACTAGTTGATCAAAAAACTGGTAGAGATATGATAGAGTGTTAGTTATACATGACAACTAGTCATCCAGACATAATGTTTTAGGTATTCTTATATGCAAGATACCAATAAAATCCGAAAGAATATCATTTAAAATCCATGAAAAGTACTTTACAATATATAATAGGAACATTGGATTTAGTTCTTTTATATTCTTCTGGAAATGAGTTTGTTTTGAAATGTTTTCCCGATACTGACTTTGGTGGATATAGAAGGGATTGAAATAGTATATATATGTACCATTTCATTTATTAAGAGATTCTTTAGTTTCCTTTTCATTCAAGAAAATAAATTCAGTAGCACTTTCCACTTCTGAATATGATTATGTAGCATCTGGAAGTTGTTGTGATCAAGTGTTGTAGATGCAGCACACACTCATTGACTATGGTATGATTTTTTCCAAAACCCAAATACTATGTGATAATACTAGTTCCATAGCACTTAGTTAAAACTCAGTACATCACTCATGTGAAAAAAATATATATATTAGGCATCACTTTCTAAGGTAACACACAAAAAAAGATATTATTTTACATTTTATTAGAAGGCCAGAACAACATGCTATCATATTTACAAAACTATTACCTTCCAATAAGTTTGAATTTATTAAACAGAAGCTAAGAAATGATTACAATAAAATAATCTTTCAGATCTACTTTCTTTGTTTACATTTTTCCATACACAATATAACTTTTTTTCAAAGGGGGGGAAGATTAGTTTTTTGTTATTAACCTATATTATATTAATTTGTTTCATATTTTTTTTACATTATCTTAATTATTTATGTTTATAGTTTTATTTCATTTTTTTCTTTTGTTTGGAAATTCTGTATACTGTTTTGACATTTTGTTTATTGTTTTGATATTTTGTTTACTATTTTGACATTATGATTATTATTTTTACGTTACGATTATCAGCTTCACAAACTATGGTAATTAATTTTTTTTCATCGGCTTGACAATCTATAGTAATGATTTATTTCCAATGGCTTGATAACCTATGGTAAACACTTTTTCTTCCATATTCGTGACAACTAATGATAATGAATTTGATTTCCATCATCTTGAAAAAAGTGGTAATGAATTTGTTCTCCATATACTTTACAACCTATGGTAATAACTTTTTTCCCATCGGCTTCAAAACCTATGGTAATGCCATTATTTTCAATCAGATTGAAAACCTATTATAATGCAAGTGTTTTCCTTCAGTCTGCCAACTGATCATATTTACATTATTTTTCATCGGTTTGATGTTTGTTTGTATATTGTTTCATTATTTTATTGTATTATATCTAATTTCATAACACTATGAAACCAATAACTTACATTAAATTTCAGATAGGTACATTCCCTCTTCATTTTGTATTGTCTTTCTTTCATATCATTATTTCTCTGTTTTTAAAATAAAAGTAAAAAACCATCTTTTATTCTCCATTGTTTGATTCTTTATCTTATAATATCAACCATTGAAGACCAATCGTCATAAAAATTAACCTATAAATAGAGGACCCCCTCTTAAATTCCACATTGATTTTTTAGAAATATTGGCGATGCTCTGCCTATCCTTCTTATGAATCAGCACGATATTTTCATTTTCTATTTATCTTTATGTCTCAGTATTCGGCCAACAATCCTTCTGAAATGTCATCAATGACATTCTCAGAGAAATATTTCTTCGGAAAAAGATTAATTATATGGATTTTTTTGACAATTATTACTCAACCATCAAGATCAGTATTATATTATAAGAATGGGAACATCTGCGTGTTGAGAATCCTATTTCTAAATAACTGATTCTTATTTAATAGGATAGAAAATTATACCATAATTTGTCTTTTGATAAGAATGTGATGATTATCATTTCTCTGTATGATAGAAAATTTTCAATGTTTGTAAAACATGCATCACCCATTCTAAATTATTCTACAGAAGGTGATTCATTTAACTCATCTCACAAGATACATGTGGAAGTTGGTACATTTAACATGAAAAGTGAAAAAAAGTACATGTTTCTTATCAGTGAGTTGAAAAGAAAAGTATATGATATTTATGATATAAAATTTTATTTTTTTCCATTGCATGCAAGGGTTTCTAATTCCATGGAAAGTGGATAGAGAAACTCTTAATGTTTTAGAAATTTTTATGCTAGATTATCTTGTAAACATGAAAAAAGTAAATCTCAAAGATTATATTTTTGAAACTATCAAGAATCTGAAGTTTGGAGCAATAAACTATCATCTTGTCATGTATCAATCAATTCTCACAACATTCATTCTTGAAATATGGAAATTTTGTAATATTCATCTAAAAGGGGAATTGAATGAAATGAATTCCTTTTGGATAATTAAGAATATGCTGACAAAATTGAATGTTTGTTTTGATGAAGAATGAAAAATAATTTTCAAATATGTCAAAGCATAATTGACACCTTATCAATCTACAACAAATAAATCTTCCTCAATGCAAATAGAATAGGTCTCAATAGTTTTTTTTCGCAAAAGTCAGATCCTCAAACCAGTACAATGCCGAAGAAAAAAACTAAATACAATAAATAGGACGTGGACATGTGGATAATTGGGATAGAACAAATAAAATAATGTGATCATATGTCTGGTATTGATCTATTTGAAGCTCTAGCTAAGAATATAGGGTTAGAAGATACTCTACCAGATGAGAAGAAAAAGAAGATACTTTTAAAAATAAAAGATCAAGATTTTGATGTTGCTAAAATTCTAAAAGGGGTTGAGTGGGAATGTGCTCAACTAATAGAAGAAGATCAATATGAACCTATCGTACCCAATATTGCAAATAGAGCGAATGGGAAATAGATAGTGCCTGAAGTTCAAGAATGTGAAGAAGAGGAAAAATAATTTATTTATGAATTTCTTCATATTTCTATGAATAGTTGTGAAGAATATTCTCATCAAAAGAAATGTGATGGAATACAATTGAATTCTCATTCCAATAAACCACCAGCGCAACGTTTAAAAACCCATCCAGAGTGAATTCCATCTATTTTCATGAAATGATCTCAATGTTCTCATACCGAGATAGTAATTTGAATTAGTGATAAAGTCGAAGAGGTAAGAGCTGAAAATGAAGAATAGAGGGAGGAAAAGGAAAAAGTTTTAGTAAATGGAAAACATCCCATTAAAGACTCTATTTGATCAAATGAACTACAATCGTACAATGATTAAACTGATTCAAAACACACAATTTCATTGAAGAATATTATTAAATTGATCATGTTTTTAGAAGAATTGAAAAGGTTATTTCTTATTTTCCTAAAATTGAAGGAAATATTTATTTTATTACATAAAAATGAAATAAATTTGGTTCAATAATAGAGCATAGAAAATAATTGTTGACAATAGAAGCTGATTTAAAAGTTTTGAGTGATTGTTCAGCTATAGATAAGAAGGATTGCAACATGATGACTAAGTCGTCGTATAAAAAAGAAATCTCAATGAATTAACATTTTGAATCAATTGAAGACAAAAGGATACTTTCAAATGATCTGTATATTTCTTTTAATAAACTTGATAAAGAAACTATTGATAGATTGAACTAGATCTCAAAATCCCATGGTGCTGATATTCCTTCAGTAAAAGAGTTTCAAGAAACAATTAATGTTTTCATATCAAAATTTTCAAGGTTTTCATCTTTTACAGATGAAATAATTTGTTGAAGAAAAATAAATACTGTGTTGACTCTAGAGAAAAAAAAATTTAAGAGAGAATTGATACTGTTGGTGAAGTAAACAGTGTTCAAGTATGGACTATCAAAAACTCAGATCCACTTTTTTGCCGACTAATAAGAACTTCTCAAATCATAGGTTGATTCTATCTCAAAAGACAATAAAGGAATAAATAAGATGAAGGCTATTCTTCATGATTTTATCAAGAAAGATAAATAATGAGAAAACAAATTAATGTCTTACGATAAATTTTTTTCATTCAAATTTGTTAATATTTTATGATTCAATGAACTATATGTCTTTTTTTCAATTGTTTTGAATTTAGTTTTTATATATCATATTAAATCAACTAAAGGTTACCCAATTATTTTTGTAAATCAGAAAGGGGATAATGTTTTATAAAAAAGGTGAGAAGGATTCACAAATGGGGACTGTTTTTAATTTATTACACAATTGTAATACATCTAAATCAAGAAAAATATAAGAATACAATCCTTATGAATTTATACTCCTAAGGGGGATTTAGCTGTATTAATTTTCTTACCTAAACATTTTGTATAACTCAGGGGGAGAGAAGTATTTCTTTTCTAGTTTTACTTTGTGTTTTGTGCCTTCCAAAAAGAGGGATATTGTTAAGTAAACAATCTTAGTTTTTTTTAATTTCATTTATTTTGGAAATCACAAATCACTTTACACTCATTTCTCAAACAAAGGAATTACTTTGAATATAGTTTATATTATTATCATAATTACTCAGTCAATCATACTGAATCTTCCAATTGTACTGACTCTGTCAATCACACTGATTCAGTCAATCATATTGACTCTCTCAATTGTACTTACATTGTTAATCATACTAACTTTGTTTATCATAATGACTCTATTTACTGGACTAACTTTGATCGTTGTACTCATATTATGCATCATACTCACTTTTCATCATATTAATACATTTCGCTATGTTATATTAATCATACTCATGTTTTAATTTTATCTCAGGAATGATTTTATTATTTTCAAAACACTTATTCCTATCAATCATACTCATGTTATTATTTTCATATATAATATATTTTTAACCTAAACAATGTTGTGGAGTTTGTTATAAATTAATTAAAACGATGTTGTATTTTCTGTTTTAAAATGACCATTACAAAGCCTGGTGTCCAAGTCCCTCCGAGTTTTTCAGAAAAATATGACTATTGGAGAAAATATTACTGTTGGAACCTGAGGCCTATCGATAGGAGGTCATTTCAAATAAAGGCAAGACATTGACCATCCATTTTGATTATCATGTTCTAGAGAGAGGAATTGTGACTTCTCTCTTGATTCATGCGAATGCCTTGAAATTACAAAACATGAAGGGGTCCTTCTTAGCTTTTTTATTTCATTAAGTGTTATGTTTTCCTTTGTGTGATCGATCAGGTGATAACGATCGAGGACATCCGAGGATATGTAGATGATTTCACCGATCATCGTATTGAGGGACTTAAAGTGATTGAAAGGAAGAGGTACCAATTACCTATAAAACCGAGGGCTTGTAGGGATATCAAGATAGACATACCGACCATCGTATTGAGGGCATACCCAATTGGTGGTAAAACAGACCTCTTATCCCAGGTGAAAGGATACCATTATCTTTGGGATAAAATAATTGTAATACCTTTTCTTCCCACTACTATTTGTTTTAGAAAGTAAATTGTATGGTTTCCTCTTTCTATTAATTTTTTATTCAATTGTAATTGTTTTGATTACAATTCGTCTGATAAATATTGTATTAATAGATTCTATAGACTATATGGTATAATCATTTTCACTTTTATTAATTTGATCATCGTATTCAATTCGAATACATTTGTTTTACATTACTCATAGTATTACATCATATCATATCATATCTATAAGATCTGAGACCATTGTGGTCAATTGTATTGGTTGTGAATTGTATTGGATTATGATCTCTTAAACTAAGTATTTTCTTAAGTGTTTAAATAAAAAGTTTTTTAACTTAAAATTCACCCCTCTCTTGTTTTTTTCTATATAACATAAATATACATCTATATAACGATCCAACATTACTTACTCTCTATGCATTAAAATGTCTATTATCCCACAATTTAAGCTTATTGATAACAGATTGAATTGTGATTCTAGAAATTTTATATTGGGCGGAATACATTAACATGGGTGAATACGAAATTTACTAACCCATACTCAATTCAGCTTTCACGTGATAGCTCAACAAAGGAATGAAGAAGTGAAAAATTCTTATAATAGGTGAAACATGATGAATATTCTATGAAGAACATATCACACTACTATATGTGCATGAAATCCTATTTTGTTAAGTCTTTAGTGTCTTAAAGAATAATTAATTGTATAATGATGTTTTTATATCCATCCAGAGCATATGGCGATGATGATTAGACTAGGTAAAAACAACTTACTAGTTCATAGAAGAAACACATAACATATAGTAGGATAGGTTGAATATCCACTCTAGTGGTGTATATAGATGCTTGGATATATATAAAATTGATTCATGAAATTATTTGAAAACGTTTGGACCATCATCGCTTTAGAATAACAGAGTATGCCGTGACTATGACTCACGAGTCGAATCAAGAATCATAGGTGTAGGTCAAGTAGCACCCTGCATAGTCTATATCAAATGTAGGAAACTCTCTGAGTGTAGATTTTTAGTTCCATGATCAGGAATAGAAAGTGGTTCTTAATATGGATGAAGAACCTTTGTGATGTTCATTTTTTGAAAATGTTTCTTATTTTTGGAAAACTATATTTTTTAAAATAATTATATAGAAAAATTGGTAAATTTTTGTTAAATGTTCAATCCAAAACAAAATGGGTGATATTCATTTGAGATAGTATATTTTCAACAAAATATGATAGTACTAATTTGAAACATAAAAATTATCGCAATAGGGATCATGAGTCAAACAATACATAAAAAATCTATTTTTTTGTTAGTAAACTCCATCAGTCGTAGATCCATCATTAAGATGTTCATGCTTCATCAGAATCAATTTTTTATAGAATGTAATAATGTTTCTACAAATTTTTAATGAAGGTAGTGATGTTCAACATTTTAATGTTATTTTCTTTCAAACCATAAGTAATATGATGCATTTCTGGTTTTTAATTTTCAAATATCATGTTTTTTTAAACTTTTTATGAAATAATTATGATACATATGGTTTGAATAGGATAAGCCAACTATATTATCATTTTTGGGAAATAAATAAGCTGTTAAAAGTAAGGTAATTCATAATAAATTCCAATGAAAGTCATAAGATGCTTTATTGATCAAGTTATTCTCATAAATTATGATAAATCCTCATGATAAATTATTTAGAGGAATGGATTTTGGTGAAGGTGTATTAATTTTTTTTTAGATCTAGGTTACTGGACACTTAAGATCAGATCTAGATACACCAGAATCAAAATTATTCAAAAAAATTTATGAGAAAAGTTGAAAAAGTTTTAAGTGTGTCTAGGTGAATTTGAATTTGGATGTAGAAAATTGGAGTAACCAGAGTCTGATACATCAATCATAGATAAGTAATGAATATAAAAATATTCTAAACAATTTCAATCACATGATAAAATACGAAAATTGATTTCAATTTTGATACTGACCCACCATACTAGGATGTTATATTTTTCCATCAGGTAATATTTCTATACAGATAAATCATTAGGAGTAGTGGTTCCAAATAACTTGTTGTTATGAGAAATGGATTGAAGGATTTGATCATAATTATATGATCATCGAGATAAAGAGACTATAATTATGAGTATTTTTTTGAAAATGTGAGAAATGATTGAGTAACCACATCTATTTGATGTCTTTGTATGTTTATCCATGTATATGGAAGATTAAATTATGTTTTATCATTTATTGGATGAAGAAAACATAACGATATTCCATTAGATATATAATGTACAACAGATGTAGTTTTAGAATGAAATTTAAATTGAATGAGATGAGGATGTTTTCATCATAATGTGATTATGAGGTTCGATCAGACTGAATAAAGGAAAGGATGTCTAAAAAATAATATTATAGAGAAGTATCAAGAATATTCTAGAAGGTGTGTGAATATTTGAAATAGTCTAACACGAAATTAAAATATATGTAGATCTTAAGGTTTTATAATTTTGGATATTGAGGAATGTTTTTTAGTTTCCTGTAATTTCTATTCTGATATGAGTATAAATTGATTCATAGTAAATTCATACTATGAAACATTTTATATGAGAAGAAAAGTAAGGGATATGTAGAATCCATGTCAGAGTTATATTTATAAGCTGAGAACTCATTTGATGGTCGAAAATATGATATATTTTTGAACCCGATTGGGGATGTTCAGACTATGAAATTGGGTAGAGTTTGAGTAATGTTTATTAATAATGATTTCAAAATACTGAGCCTATTATATTGAATTCATTGGAATAGGTACATTGGATCCAACCCCATAAAACAAATATAATTGGATCTAAACACAATCGATTGAGGATTCTGGATATGGAATTTTGGGAGAAGAATTAACAAATACTTTATTCATAGATTCTGGATCATTTTTCTAATAAAACATTGAAAACTTATAAAGTCAGTATAATAATTCCTATATGGAGATGAAAGTTGTCTAATAGGAGTTGTAAATTGTTTTATTCACTTACCCATTATAGTGAATAACTGTATACTAATAGGAGTGTCTATGAAAGGGATGTAGGTTCCCAAATTGATAATGAACCTTATAATACTCATGTTCATTGTATTTTTAATTTTTTTTAATTCATGAGTATTATGTTAAATATGAAAAGGTATTTAAAATTAATTGGTTTAAGGGTTTATGTTTCTTAATTTCATGATACTTATAAAAATAGAACAATAGATTCAACCCCCACCACTTAATATTATTTTATCGATTAGAAAATCAATTGATATTAGGAAGAATGTCCTTTGGTTGATTTATTATCATGAATAATATCAATTCATTCCATAGATGAGGAATTCCTACATTAAATGTAAAAACATATTATGGATGAATAAATAAGATGATTCCTTATCACATATCTCTTTTACTAGTTGTTTTTGATTCTACTATAATTGGGTTTTCACCTATTGATAAAGTTTCTCCTATAAAAATTTATAATAAGAGAAATATTTTAGTTTTTGAGAAATATAGATATATTATTCTAATTTCTATGTAAAAAAATATTTTTATAAAGGTGACGGGTCTTAAAAATCAATGTTTATATGGGAATATTTGGAATTTAATTTTAAAGGGAATCATGTAGTGAATGAAGAAAAAATAAAGATCTATTGTAATATGTTTGAAGAAATAATAATGAAACTAGAATACAAAATTAATTAATACTTCACCAGGGTAAATTATTATTTTTTTGATACTATTGTATTTTTAGAAGTTCTAGAAGATTAAACAATATTGGTGATACATGTGAGAATATTGTTGGACATGATTGATTCTAATATTCTCTCATTATAATATACAGATTAATTTTCACTTAGGGAATGTAATAACATTCATGTTTCTTATGAAATTATAATATCCCCAAAGATCTAAATGAATATGAAATATAAAATATATTTTGAAACTTCGAGAAAGATGAACACATAATATATTGAAGACGTTGATACAAATGTTTCTAAGAACAAATGTGATGATGAGTTGAAAGAAAAATCACGTCTCTTTTCTCTGAGAACTATCATAAAGGATGAGGAATTCATGGTGGTAAACATCATATCAAAATTTTTGAGTCTGGTGGAATTTTTCACTTTTATATTAATTTTACTTAGAATACTATTGAATTATATCAAGATTATTCTGATGAAAAACACCATTAGAAGATGTGGAAAAATTGTTCTAAATTAGAAAACTCATCCAAAATTTATAATAATGTTCCATGAAATTTTTTATCATTTTATATGATAAGAAAAGTGTTGGGAATGTTTGGTTGCAAAAAATTTGTAAAAAACTATCAAACCCTCAAAAATTATATTCTCTCTTATAATGAATGATGGTCCACACCCAGAGTATGTATGATAAGGAAGAATTTATTTATCTGAAAAAAATTTCTACCAAGAATGATATTAATTTAATTAAAGATAATGATTTTATTGTTTTTGGTGTCATGAAATCTATTAGAACATGTATTTTAATTATTATCATAAAAAATTACTTCCCAGAAGAATATTTTAATATATATAAAGAAATAGCGAGGAAAGAATTAATAACTTTACTATCCTATAAGATGATTAAAAATAAACAACTCAATTTGTTGTAAATATTTCAAAAAATAATAAATTTGAATATAATATTTGTGGAAGATGTGACCAAGATAGTCATCATATAGAATTTTTTATGAAGCTCTTTCCAAAACAGTTATCTTTTAATTGAAATTAATTAATAACTGGATAAAAGAAAGTTGAGGAAAGTGGTTTTTTATTGGGATATATTTTACATAAATTAAAAATAAAAAACCAACAATTCTTGATTGTGGTTGTACATAACACATGGAATGTGATATTAAAATATTGGCAGATATTAAAAATATTGATGGAGGAGCTATTACCTTTGGGAAAGATAGTTCTCCAAATATTAGAGGAATCATAATGGCTGAGATTAAAATAGAGAAGTTCAAATATAAGGATATTTTATTTGTTTTGGACTAAAACATAAATTTAATTATGTATGACGTATTTGTGACATTGGAAAAGTGTTTATTCATAGAAAAAATTATTGTATCCTAAAAATAATAAAATATTTAATTTTAATTACAAATGTTTAATGAATTAGTGGGAAACTCATTCAGAATTTAGAATAGAAGAACTCATGTTGTTTATGTTCTAAAGATGATAATATGTAAGGTCCTCAGATACATGACCATCTTGGGATGAAAAATATAAAAAAACATTTGAATGTTTATTTTCTATAAAACATGATAGAATTGAAAAAAAGAGAAGAAGATCTGTGTGTTATTTTCATAACTGTATGATGACTACTAAAATTCATTAAATGGTTTAGATTTTAACTATCATACCACTAGAAATAATTTATTCGGATTTATCTTTCCCAATGAAACATCAATTAACCAGAATGAATATGTTTTTTTCCGATTTTATTGATGATTTCACTCAAATAACCAATGAAATGTTTATGAAACAATAATTATTGGTTTTAGAAATGTTCAGTTTCATCAGAAGTGATCCTGAGAATTAGATCGTTGTTTACATAATGATGTTGAGAAAATAAAGTAGTTTAAAATTCATATTAAATACTTTTGAAACATATATGAGAAATAATGGAATCAAACATATCTATATTCCTCCATATATCCCATAATCAAATAGATATGTAGAAAAAAATAATATAAGTATAGTGGACATGGAATGAATAATTTGATTAGAATGCAAATATTCAATGTTATATTGGGGAAAATATTTTAGTACAATTGTACCTATTCAGAATATATGTTTATTTATTCTAGAATACATTATGAACCCCTATGATATTTTGTATAAAAAATACTTCGTTGAAATACTTCAAGTTATTTCAAAGTCCATTTTTGCTAAAAACAAATCCATATTATGGGACATTAGATAAGAAAAATGAAGAGGGAATATTAATGGGATATTCACCCAATAGATGGAGTTACAAATGTTAGAAAATATTATTACAAAATATGGTGGATTCATATAATGTTAATTTTGTTTAAAATACAAAAGGGTTAATGATAATGTCGAAAAATAGAAACTAAATGTTTCCCATGAAATAGATAGTGATATGAAAAAAAACATATCATGATTCAAAATAATTTCTTTATGAGAAAGGTGAAGCAATAAAAGAATCAATGAAATTTGATACATTAAAAATGAATGTTAAGTCAAAAAAATCATTGGGAATGAGACATCTCCTTTTGAGAACAAAATAAAATTGATATTAGAGAACCATACTTCACTCATCTCAAAAGAAAAACAAAATTCGTTTTTA
The DNA here is from genome assembly GCA_963277665.1 of Viscum album. Taxonomy (NCBI): domain Eukaryota; kingdom Viridiplantae; phylum Streptophyta; class Magnoliopsida; order Santalales; family Viscaceae; genus Viscum; species Viscum album. The sequence goes on along the minus strand of OY728148.1, from coordinate 1,879,097,982 downwards.
GAATCGATTCATTACAATGAATGGGAGGATGTTATATAGGAATTGTTGGATCAGATTGAGAAAATGAAACATGGAAACATTTACAACAATAAAAAGATAAAAATTTTATTGGATCTAAATTGGTTTATACAATCAAGTTGAATGAACATATAGTATTTTAAAAAAAAGTCAATGTTTTTAATAGTTATTATAGAAACCATCTCTTTTTATATGAAGACATTATATAAATTTTTTGGTATACATAAAACATTATTCAAACTGTCTCCCAAAGACCATATTAGTTTAGTGCCTTCAAGAACATGGAAGATAAATCTTCCAACTCATTGAAAGATCTACCATGTTTCCAATAAAGGTCTTCCCCCTTAGTAGTTTAAATTAACAATATTACTTCCTAAACTTGGGAAAGTGATAAAAATAAAGGGGTGATCTCAAATGATTCATAAGGTTAAATAAATGAAATTTGTCTGAATATCATGAACATATGGGTATAAGAATGTGATCATGATCATTGGAAGATCATATACTACATATAAAATATCGTACACATGAATCATTGAATAAAATTTTTAGTTAATAAGACATGAATCATATGTGATTTAATATCATAATCCATGAAATCATAATAGAGGAATTAGATATGGAATAGTCGTATCCACATCAATGATTCATATAGTGAACATATATAAGTATAAGAAACATCACACATTAAGTTAATAACATGCAATTATTCACCAACATAGACATATGACCATGTAACCAATTCCATGCATAATACTATGAACATGAAATTAGGATCACACATAACATTGTGAACATGCAATCAGATTCACACATAATATTGTGACCATAAAATAGGGCTCACTGATAACATTTCCAACATGTAATCAGGTTCACGTATAAACTTTTGGAAATGATACCAGTTCTATGCATAGCAATGTGAACAATTAATCTGTTTATTGTACAATATTAATACTCATGATTCATCCATATTTACCCAAAACATTGGAATTATATATAGGTCCCCCCACCACATAATAAAATCATACATACAAGATACATAAAACAAACATCATATCATGGCCTATGAAAAGAGATGGGTTTATAAACAGCAAATCATAATCCATGAAATGAAATAGATATCATTAACATTTCATTACATCATAACCAATTTAAAATAGTTAGGTTTCGCAACCATTCCACCATAGAATAACCCATGAAAAGAATCGGGTTTCATAGATATATAACCAATGAAAGAGATATGAGTTTCATAAAAATATAATGCATAAAAGAGAAATGGGTTTAATAAACATAATTCCATAAAAAACAATTAATGAAAGGATATGAAAGGAACCTTTGGATCATTGACTATAATGGAATGAGTAAAATCAACGGATGTCATATTAAATTTAAAATAATGTGGAACAATATTTTGAAAACATTTCATTAGGAAAATATCACTTCTTCTTTGATAATGTATTTTTAAAACATAAAAACCTTTTAAATCAAATTTATTGAAATTAATCTTATTGGATTATAATGAAATATTTTAAAACCTTATGGTAAAAAATATCATTGAAAATGTATAATTATATCATGAAAATGTTTTGAAATACATTTCCTTGAAAATACTTTCCAATCTTATAAATAATTCATGAAATTAATTTGAAGCCAATTTTCATTGAAAACATATAAAGTAGCATTAAAAATTTTGAAAATATTTTCATGAAAATGTACATTTTAAATATGTAGAGGATGAATTACGGATTTGATAACGGGTAAAATTTTACATGTCATATGAGGTAAGAAGAACATACCTTTTACACTGTAAAAGGATATAAAAATGACATGGTCTAAAAGAGACATTAATATTCCTTTTAAAACATTAGTAAAATAAATAAATTTGAAAAATTTATTTTAATTGTTATTATTGATTAGTATAAAATTGTTGGATACTATTTTTAGAATACATATTTTTGAAGGAACATTGAATTTCTACCGAAGATAGGGTAATGTAAAAATTTCTTATAAATACTTTCCTAACTATATAATGTACCAAATAGTATAAAAAATGGTACCAATGAATTAATAAAAAATTATTAACCATATTATAAGAGTATTAATTAATATTCTTGAGATATTGGTCAAAAGGATTAATTAAAGGAAGAATTAAAGATAAACAATCTCGAAAAGTGATGAGATTTTTTCAATAAACTCTTTACACTTGGTAACTTTGATGCATACTCCTTGTGTAATAAAATTAGCATAAATGAAATATATAATATAATGAAAATATGTATATAAGATATATAAAATTTGAAAGGTTTTATATACACCTAATAAAACAATATAATTGCATAACATAAAAATTTTCACAAAGAAGACAAATATAGAAAAATTATTTTATATATTTGGTAAATTTTGAAACGTATATCACATGATATAAATTCTATAAAACGGATATGTAAATACACATTAATTTAATATTAAAACTAAAATAATACATCCATGGTTATTATACACACCACTCAATGGAAATATGTGGTGAATAAATATTTATATCATGAAAATAAAAAGTGAGATGAAATCTCATTACCTTCTGTCATGAATCTCATCGTACTCATAAAAACCTCTTTTATAATGAATATAATATTATTATATATATATATATAATAACCATATTATTATATCTAATAACTTATATATTTTTCATATGAACATATATTACCCATTTGTTAACGCTTTCATGTTATGGTTACACTTCTAGTAACATTCCCTTTATTTTTCACATGTGTCTTAAATTTTTATATATTTTGTCTTTATACTAACATCATGATTTCCAAATTTTAAAGAAATAATGAAATATAATTTATATTCAGTATATTTAAATTAATATAATATATATAGTATATAATTATGAAATGGAAGAAATTATTCATGGACAGGATATGTTGAATGTACGCATGAATATTTTTTCCATTTTTATTATACTATTAAAAGATAGAAAAACAATTTAATATGTATATATCTTATAATTCAATTAGAATTATTATTTAATATATATCATATAATTCACTAAAAAATCCTTAATATATTTCAGTTTTTCATGTAAACGAATCACATCACTTTGAGGGGGTGATACTCTAGACATCCTTAAACAAAATTATCAAAATTACATCAAATGGAACGTAAAATTATATGTGTGGAAAATGGATAGCATAATATTAAAAAAATAATAATAATAATATGTAACATATATAGGTTTTGCACATAATGGATTCATTGGAGGGGTTTATCTCCAAAAGTATGCTTCAAGATAGATATGAGGTAATTTTGGTATCTATTTGGGAATATATTATTCCATCCATAGTACTTTATTTGTTAGAGGATGTGTGGGGAAAGGATCCCTTTTTATAGTGGAGGAGGACTGGCAGTCATGTAATTATTTGAAGATAGAATTCAAACCACAATTTTTTATTGTATGTGGATCCAATAATGGTCCAATTTATATCCAAGTGATTATAGGGTCTAAATATGTCTATGAAATATATTTTTATGAATTTTATAGCTCATTTAAGCACATATATTTTAGTTTTATTCTTTAGTTAAGCATTATATTACCTTCATCGATGTAATTAATTATAATTAAATTCACTGATATTTTTTATGAAAACAAAAAATGATGTTATTATAAATTAAAAATTATTCTAATTCCAAATATGTAATCCATATTTAAAATTAAAATCTCAAAATGGTCCGAAATTAATTTAAATTTAATTCCTTAGTTCGATCGACATTGAGGGTTTCTAAAGTAAAGAAGTTCAAAAGTTAGCTATGTTTTTATATCAAATTTCAATGGGAAATTATTAAAAATGACCTAAATTGGATTACATGATAAAATTATTATCTAATTAAACGTTTAAACTATTTTAAACTCTAAATTAATATTTAAAAATTATATAAAAAACAGTTTGGACTAAAAATTCAGTATTTTAACTATTCATTATAAATAAAAACATACAGAAAAATAAAAACAATTTATCCCAAAATAATTTTTATGTTTATAATTAAATGTTAATGTTTATTTTGACACTGTATAAAAATAATACATCAATAAAATTTATTTAAAAATTTTTCACCATTAAAAGGTGCAAAACTACTTTGAAAATAATATAGCTTTTTGCATAAAATTGGGTTTATTCATATATTATGTATCTAAAATATATTTGATGAATATAAAAAATATTTTATTTAATTAGAAACATAAATATAAAATTAATATAACTGATTAATTTTGATCAATTTAATTTCTTAATTAAAAATTTATTTTTGACCAATAAAATTATAATATTTTTCTTTATATTTAATTAGTTATCATATTCATTTATAATTAATTTCTATACTCTGTATTCATATTATATTTTTATAAATAATATATTTTCATAAATTAGAAAATACTACTCATAAATTCTAATTTAACTCCTAGGATATATCTTATTATATTAAATAATTATATTTTAATAATATATTTTTGTTCTGAAATACTCGTTATTTTGTGTTATGCTTGCCATCAAGGAAATTTTTTATTGAATATAGAGGGTTCTAACCTCAATGTTACATGTATACAAAGATAAAATGAATGTTTCTTTTTTTTTCAAAATTTACTTAGTGATGCATATAACATAATCCAACCATAGTAATTTAATATATAATTAACTACGTGAACTATTTCCTAAAATAAAAAAAATTAAAAATATTAAATTAATTTGAAAAAAAATAATTCAAAAAATCTCGAGGTATTACATTCTACCCCCCTTAAATTAATTTATCCTTTGAAATTCATATTGGTTATAAATTGTTTAATACTTGAACGTTACATTCATAGAAACCCTCATCGTTAAAATGAATTATAAAACCTCCATTAAAAAGGAAATGTAGGAACCATAATGGTTACCCAAAGTAACATATTAATAGGTTTTCACATAGTAGAACATATTTGGGAAGTAAAAACATAGATATGGAAGAGAAATATAACTATTATATTTTGATGGATATTGATAGATAAATTGGTTATGATAAATTTAAAAATCAAAAATCCATAAATCTTAGATAATCAAATGGAACATTTGATTAATTCAAAATGAAGGTATTCGGATTTTTCTTTCAATTCAAGATACTATTTCCTTAAGTTGAAGATTCTTAATGAAAATATATACTTTCATGATTTTCATAAAACATCAAAAAATATTTTGTTGATCCACATCACATCATTCTCTAAAAAGGAAGGTGCCTTTTTCATTCTAAATGTACTAATAGATCATAAGATCACAAATATTTGACCCCATTTGTCATTAATTATCATCAACCAAAAGTAGTTTTAATAGGATATCCAATATGAATAAATCCTCATATTGAGAGATATCATTTTAATCTTTTTGACTTCTTTGGAAGATTAACTTAAACATTTCACAAATATGTATCCTTATAATCCTTATTAAATATGATAATTCAAATCATTATAAATAATTTCATGAATGAATATTAACATTTATCCCCCAAGGATGAAGAAGTATCACATGTCTTCCACATTCCAATCATGTTAAAACTATTACTTTATATACGCATGAAACACAGTAATAACCATAATTAACATTAATAATATTGGAAAACATGAATGCTTCATTAATCCAGTGATTATTAGATATATTCTTTAAGTACAAGAAGTTGTAAACTTCATCCATGAAAACACTGAAAAATTTGTCAATAATAAGTTCTTGGGTAATTCATACCATTTAATTTACTTATTTATATCCAGAAAATCATTATCCAAATTTCATTATCTCAATTGAGAACATTAATTAAGGAAAACCTTCCCTTAATCAAAATATCATCGTTCTAAGAAATCATATGTATATGTATTTATCACCAATCAACATTTTTTTCAATTACATAATAAAAACTTTTACCAAAAATAGTTATATATTTATTTAGTCATATAACATAATGTTTTAATTACAAAACATAAATAATTCATTCATCCAACATTATTCTTTAAACATTACTCATGTTGCATCACCTTATTCTTTAATACCTCATTCCCTGAATTTTATATATGAATCATGTATAAAGTTTCATCAACCTCAATATAATCACGATTATTATGTTTAATGTAAACCATACCTGAAGAACATCACATATCTTTTATATTTCATTTTCGGTCACTTTAACTTCAGAAGAATATCCAATACACGTACCACCTTCTTGATTTTCATTATGAGATTTCCACTTGGGAAATTGATTCACATAATGCACATAATTTACACATATTAAACATTAATTGTAAACCATGTAAATTATAGTTCTCTCCCTTTACTAAAAACATAAATCATAGGTTGAGAAACAATTATCATTTTTGGATAGATTATATTCATGAAAAATTACTTATAGGGTTGCTAAATCATGGATCCTACTTATTTAATCTATGATTCAATTGGTTTGTCCAAGGATATTCATAATCATTCTGTATTTAAATATTTAATTATGGTTCATAATGGGTTTTGGAATTCCAAAATCATAACCCCCAGAAGTGTCAACCTAGGTGTGCATTAAGGCCCATTTTCAAACACCAAGTTACCCCGATTCATACTGATAAATCATTTGGGAGTTGTTACCCCAAGGTACATCTATTCTAGAGAAACATTCACTTGTAGTGTCCACAAAAAGATGTATTTCTAGGAATCCAATCACTATATCAATTACCAAAATTCGATTACATTTTCCTAAACGTCAACTTATCCATAAACTTATCCTTCGATACACACCATGACATTTCCTTCGAAATAAAAATAGGGATCTCACTAAAGTGTTATCATACTTGTTTATAAAAGTTGACAAAACCTTTATTCTAATACCAACTATGGAGACACACTCTTTTCATACATAAAAATTTCATAACTTTTGTGTATTACATGAAAAATATTATACAAATAGATTCCCAAATACCATAATAGTTCAATTAAATTGGAATCATGGATAAAATAGTCTTCCTCGGTAAAATATCTTCAATTTTTTCCAAAAACATATTCACAATAGTGATTCTAATTAAAAACCATTCTTCATAACATGCGGAAAGTAAATATAAGAAAGGGGTGGGATCAAATGCTCAGTAAGGGTAAATTGAGGAAATGTGTTTGAATATCATTAACATAAGTGTATAATAACATGATAATGATCTTTGGAATATCATAACTAACATATAAAAGATCATAAACATGAATCCTGGAATAAATATGTGTAGTTTAGAAGTCATGAATCATAAGGGAATAAATAGAATATTCCATTAATATATAACATAGGAATAAGTTATTTAATGGTATCATACACATCAATGATTAACATATTAAACTTTTATAAGTAGAAATAGGGTCAAAAATTAATTTAAGGGCATGAAATTAATCCCTCTCATAAACTTATGAAAATGAATCCAGGTCCATGTATAATTTTATAAACATGAAATTATGTTCATGGACAACATTTTAAACATGAAATCATGTTCATACATAACATTATGAACATATAATAAGGTTTACTCAAATAAATATGAAAATTTAAATAGATTCAGGCATAAACATATGAAGATGTAACCACGTTCATTAATTATATTGGGAAAATATTTTCAGGTTCATGCATAATATTTATAATCTTGATTCATCCATCATTAACTTATTCTGTAAAGTTAGACAAAGGTCCCACTGGTAACATAATAAAATCCCAAATACATGGCGCAAAAAAATTTCTTCATATCATTCCCCATTACAAGAGATGAGGTTTTTAAAAATGTAATAATAATCCATGAAATAAAATGGGTAACATTATCATTTCCTCACATCATAACATATGGAATATAGATAGGTTTTATAACCATTTTATTAAGTCATAACCAATGACACGAAGAGGTTTTCATAAAGATATAACCCATGAAATTGAAAAATTTTCATAAACATATAACTTATGGAAGAGAAACATGTTTTATAATCATCATACAATCAAAACATAGACCATTCATGAGAGGATATGAATCTAACATTTGGCTAATTTCATATATGGGAATGTGTAACATCAACATAAGTCATCATAGACTGAAAATAACATGGAAATATATTTTGAGAATATTTATATAGGAAAATATCATTTCTTCTTTTTTAAAGGCTCATTGAAATATAATATCATTTTTGAAAGCCCATTTCATGAAAATAAACAGAAAATATTAAAAATAATTTTATTAATACAATTTTTATACCTTATTCTTTGAAAAAATATAATGAATTCTTGAAAACAATTTAAAATCCATTTCATTAAAAATAATTTTCAAACTTATAAATAAAGACTGAAAATAATCTAAAAAACACATTCCATGAAAAAGTATAAATAATCATGAAAACATTTTGAATACTATTTCATTGAAAATTAATTTTAAAATCATTTACACAAAAATTAATCTTTTTAACATGAAATGGAATATTCACAAAAATGAAGGTTTCTAAATTTGTACATGCTGCACGACGTTATAAAAATGTTACTTTTTCATGGTAAAATGTTTAAAAATGACTTGTTCAGAAAGAGACAATAATATTTCTTTGAAAACAATTGTAAAACACCAAAAAAGTGAAAAATTTTCTAAAAATTATTATTGGAGAGTAGTAAAATATTTTTGGATTCCCTTTTAAGAAAACATGGTTTTGAGAGAACATAGATTTAAAACCGAAGTAACTGAAAATTTGGGCTTTCTTAAAAACACCTTACAAACTATCTTATGTACCAAGGAAATGAAAAATGATAAAAATACATTAATAAATCATGAATAAATAGATTAAAAAAATTCAAGATTTTTCTTGAGATATAGATTGTATGGTTTCATCGAAACAAGCATAATCATAAACAATCTCAAAAAGTGATGAAATTATCTCAATAAAAACATAACTCTTGGTAATTTTGAACCATAATCTCTATGTATGAGAATTAAAATCAATGAATCCTAAAATATAAATAAAATATTGAGATTTAGGATATAATATTTCAAAGTAAGTATATACACCTAATGGTAAAATATATGTTCATAACATGTCTTGTGACTCAAAGAAGGAAAATTAAGAGCAAATTATTTAATAATGTGTTAAATTTTGAAACAAAAAAAACATGAAAGAAATATCATCAAATTGATATTTTAATACCCATAAATGTATTTATAAAAATAAAATAATCTATCCATGAGAAGTATATACACCACTCAAAAGGAATGGGTAGTTAATAATGCATGTATCTCATAGAAATAAAAAGTGAGATGAAATATGATTATCTTGGGTTTTTACTCTTATCGTACTCATAGAAAACTCTTATATAATTGATTTAAATATATTATAAATATATCAGTGAACCATATTCTTTTATCTAATAACATATATGGGTTCATTATGAAATTATATGACTCATTTTGTAACTCTTTCATGTTAAGGTTACACTTTATGAAATAATCTATTTGTTTTTCACATGTGTCATAATTTATTATATATTTGGACTTCATACCTATTACATGATTTATAGAATGTAAAACTTGACATAAATATTGTTTATATTCTGTATATATATAGTATAATAATCAATATAATATAGAAGTATGTAATGGAATACAAAGCTCATGGAGACGGTCGACTATACATATGCATGAAAGTTGTTTTTATTTATATTGTTCTGTTAAAATAAAAAATATATATATCTATGTATTATAATTATAATACCATTATTATTTCATATATATCATACACATTCACTAAACACATCCTGAATATATTCTTTGTACGGTGTGAATGAATCATGTCGCTTTGAGGGGTGGTTGTCCACACTACCTTAAAAGAAATTATTGTATTTACACAAAATGGAAACTATAAAGGTATGTTTGGTAAAATGATTAAATAAGCATAAATACATATTAAATAATATATATACATATGTATATAGTTTCCATCATAATTTTTACCATGATAGGTAGTCAATGAAAAATGAACAATCATCATTCAATGAGGTAGTAGTTCATCGTACACATAAACAATGTGTTCATTACCCATTAGATTAATTTGTGTGTATGTATAGGTAGAATCCTTATAATAAAACATTACTAGTTTATTTTGGGTTTTTTATTCAAGCATTTTATAAGATTAATTGATATGGTGGATAATGAAATTAAAATAAATGATCTTAAGGGTGGGTGTTACATCTAAATAGGGTAACACTTTATGGTTTTCACCTAAGGGATTACATGGAAGGATTTCTATCCAAAGGGATTATTTAATGAATATAGGTGGGAATTTGTGGAGCTATTTTTTATGATAGTTTTCATGAAAAATGGATTGATAATTTTTAGTAAGTTGGAAGAAATGATCCCTTTTATCGTGGAGGAGGTGTGTTACTCTTGTAAATATTTAAAGAGGGAATTAAACTATAATTTTTCATGTTTCATGTGGATAAAATAATGGTAAAATGAAAGTAAACGTGAATATAGGGTTGAAAAGTGGCCAGAAAATGTCTTTTGGACAAGTTTCTTGGTCATTTAGGCCCTTTATTTTATGATGTAGTCATTACATAACCATAAGTTTCCTTTAATCAATTCAATTAATTTTCATTTCATTCAATAAAATTTTTTTCAAAATCTATTTTGAACTAAATAGAAAATATAAATTAGTATTATTCAAAATATTTAATACATTTTTCCAAATTCCAATCAAATAAGTGGAAGAAATTAATTAAAATTTAATATCGTATTAGGGTCAACAATGTAGGTTTCGAAGTAAAAATATTAAAATGATGCTAAATTTTTATATCTAATTTCATTTTAAAATTGGTTCGAATGTCCTCAATTGGATTAATTGATAAAAATATTAACTAATTAAACTTTTAAAACAATTCAAAATTTAATTGAACCTTATAAATAAATTATATGAAAGAGAAATTTGAAACTAAAATTTAGTATTTTTAACCAATCTTTAATAAATTAAACAATATAGAAGAATACCCAAAATTTATCCAAACCTAATTTTTATGTTTCTCTTTGATGGTTGAAATTTATTTTGAAATATTAAATTTACAAAATTTTGAATAATTTTATTTAAAATGGATTCCCCATTAATATACAGAAAGACTACTTTTATAAAAATATATTTTTCTATGCCTAAAATTTGGATTGTTCGTATCTTATGACTATAAAATATATTGGATGAATATCAATAATATTTTATTTAATCTGTATCATATATATATCATTAATACCACACATGAATTGTAAATAATTTTATTCATTAGGATATCATAGCTTTCTGGCCATAAGAATTATAATATTTTCTTTTATATTAAATCATTTTTCATATTAATTTATAATTAATGGGTATCCTATGAATTCATCTTATGTTTCTGTAAATAATAAAATTTTATAAATTAGTTAATAATATTAATAATTTCCAATTTAACAGTTAGGTAATATATTATTATATTAAATAATAAAGTTTTAATAATATATTATGGTTTGTTAAAACTCAGTCTTGCGTGTTACACAAGAAATCGAGGAAAGTCATTGTTGTGTTTAATGAAAATGAACATTAGTGTTATTTATCGAGAATGATAAATTTAATGGTGCGTGTTTTATATGATTAACTTGGTGTTGTGTATAATTCAATCCAAACATAGAGTATCAGTAAAAAAAATACTTTTAGTGTTTCATGAAATAAAATATGACCAAAATGATAAATTAAATTTCAAAAAATAATAATTCAAAATATCATAGTGTGTTACAGTTATGCACAGGTGTATGGTGTTGTATTGTATGAAACATTTACCCTAGGATAATGATTATAGAAAATTTTAATGTTTATATTAGTGGATACACATCGAAATTACAATTTTATCAAATGAATGTAAGGCCATATTTTTTAATTACAAAGATGGAGGAATAATATTACAATAAAAACATATGATTTTATACTTGATAATGATGAAAACAATGTTTGTAGATTGAATAAATCCTTTTATGTGTTGAAATAAGCCCTCTATTCATGGTATTCAAATGAAGATATTTTTTTAAATATGTTTATTTTTCTAATGGAAATTAGGATATTAAATTGTACATGAATAAATTTAACTAAAGCACAATAATAGTAACTATGTATGTAGATGATATAATTTTTTTCTATGGATGGGGAAGGTATTTGTATTGAAATAGATAATGAAATGACAAAATATTTTGAAATGTAAAATTTTTTAGAATTTTCTATGGATTATAATTTCAAATATATATATATATATATCAAGAAAAGTATACAAGTGATTTTTTTTTGAATTTTGAATTGAAAGAATATAAAGAAGTCTCGACACCAATTTTAGGGAGCACAATTATGATGAATGATGATTCCATAAAATTTTTGAATCAGAAAGAATTTCAGATGAAGATTAGAATTTTTATTCATTTCATGGCTCCAAGACTTGATATTGTGTATGATTAACATTGTTTTTCACATATCAATGTGAACCGAATGAGAATTATATGTTTGAGGAAAAGAGAATAATCAGATTTCTAAAAATATGAATGTGACATGGGATGATAAACAAAAGAATTTTTAATATGAACAATCATGGTTATAATGATTCTGATTGGTCTCAAGCTTATAATGATAGAAAATCAACATCATGATGAGCATTTTTCTTGGATGAATGTTGTGTGAGTTTTCTAAAACAGAAACAAATTTTAGAAACATTAACCATAGTGTTTTCATAATATTTTTCATATACTCAAGCTTGTACTCAAATGTAGTTAATGAATTCTTAGCTGGATTATTTGAATGTATTAGTTTCAAAACCATTTAAGATACTTCTTGATAAAAAAATTAGATTAATATTTATAAAAATATTTTCCACCATTCGAGATCAAAAATATTTAATATAATGTTCAATTATATATAATAGAATGTTTCTAATAGATATTTTTTGCTGGAATATATCTTAACAAATATCAATTTTCTGGTATCATAAGAAAATAAATGCCAAAATAAATATCTATGGATTTGATTAGCCATATTTACATTCACCCTCCTTCAGTTTTTTCTTAAAACTAATAAGGATGTCCCTTAATGTGATTTAGATAATGTTGAAAAGGGTAATTTAAAGTAAAAACATATTACTTTATAAGTGGTTTTAACGTATATTTCATTTATGAATCTACTTTTTTGGGAATCTGATAATGTGAGAGAAAAAGGAAAAGTGACAAGAAAAGATAAATGTGAGGGTGATTTTGTGTTAACTTGGACTCAAAATTTTATTTTCACTAAGGGATGGAATTTATTTAACAATATTACTTTATAAATTAGTTGGGTGAAATTTAACTCTTTTTTATAAAGAATATATTTTTCCAAGAATTCAAAAAAAACACGAGTTGTTTAAACAAGTTGAGTTGTGAACTTTTTTGAGTGATTAAAAACTTCTTAATGAGTGTTTTCAATAAATACAATAGAGGATATTGAATAACCATTTTTATGTTTTGTTTTGAAAAATGTTTTGAATTAATTTGTAACTACTCATCAGTAAAATATTGTTTTTTATAAACATATGAAAAAAGATAAATATTAAAAACCAATTAAAATGGGTTATAATAAGTTTTGTCAAGACCCCCTTCTTCCAATGATACACCTCATGTGAATTAAATTAATTAAGGGAGATAATGAACCCCAAGTCCCACCTCTACTAGGCCCCGAGTTGGTTACTAGCACCAAGGGTGTACAAAACTCACAATATGTGATTCATTACCCTTAAAAAAAGATTGGTTGATATGATGAGTCATCCACAATGAAAATACAAGAAAAATATTAAAATAAATCTAAAACACACCCCCATGAATGTTTATATAGAACTATTAAATAAAAATGTATCCAAAGTAAATACCAAAATAAAATATAAGTAGTGACACAGTAACTGTTATGATACGAGCTAGTAAGGTCCAGTCCAGCCTGTAAAATCCACTTGGAAATCTGAAATAACATTATATACATTGGGTGAGCATACAAGTATACTCAGTAGGAAAGACAAACTATATTAATCAATTGTGAAAGAATCATACTTATTCCTCTGTGAGAAAAAAAAAGAAAAAAACAGAACTTAAGAAGGTATACTAACAACCCCAACCACACCAAGTCATGCTCACCAAATAATGAAATCAAAGTAATATAACATAAATCACATTTTTTATTAGGGGACCATGCACCTCATTTCCACTGATATTCCATTATCTCCCAACATCAAACATTATTTTCATTCCCATCCCTTTCATACACCATAGTACCTTATAATTGTGCACACCTTGGACAAAAACCACAACACATGCCACTCGAACACACCTGGTCCTCACAACACATACCACCTACAACCACATGGGCCTCACAACACATCGCATTTCATATCAAATACATCTGGTAAATCACACTGTATCTCATCCCAAAGACTCCAGGGAAGGCACACCACCACACCCGCAAACACATGGGCCATCGCATCTCACCCGCAGACACCTTTTCCATCACAATAACTATATAAGACACTTATAGACCTCCTACCATCCCAACATATTCCATAAATACATTTACTATAATAGAGAGTGGAAAATAGAAGTTAACCATCCTTCAATACACCTCACTATATGTTCGGAAAGACAACCTCCCCCATGACGATGGGGGAGTTCAGTAAATAGTGCTCAACTATGGTGGGTTGCTAATAGAAATCACAAGAGAACTACAAGTATATATAAAAATAATTCCAAACACTCAATCATAGCCTATGGGTATTCACAAAAACTATCCAACTCACAAGAACTTAACATTTACCACTAATTCTAAATTTACAACGCCACACAAAAATCCATAAACTCTATTACACATTTCCAACCAATTTATTTAGTGAATTTCAAATTTGTTATCCAAATTAACCTATATTGTCCAAAATTTATTAAATTTTTATTTATTAATTCCATAAATCCATAGGAAACTATCAATAATGACACATCAAATAACATAGTGACATTCATGGTTAACTAACGCACTTCACATTAAAAATACACACCAAGACCTCTAGATACATGATGAATCTTTCTGCATGTTATTAGTGAAAAAGACCTATAAAAATAACTAATATAATTATTCAATGTCATATAACCCAAACCACCATAAAACAAATAAACCCCCGACTAACTACAACACTAGAAACATACCATACCACAACTAGTAACATAGCCCGACCACATCATCACACAATGCCAAGATTTCTATGTCAATAGAAATAACCCCATGTGCACATTTCTTCCCATGACCACATCACCACACCAATAAAATAAAATAATGTTCATATTTAACAAGGCATCCCTTATTTAATTACTCTTATTAATTTTGGGGTTATCATGGAAAATATATGATAATAGGGAATCCATTAAATAACTAAATATACATATTTAACGGGTTCTTAATTATATAAGTGTTTAAAAGAAACAGAACTAAATTCATTCCATAATATATATTTTTCACAAATAAGGACCCACAATGGCCATGATTTACAATGTGTATTCATCTGATACAGATCATAATATCCAAAAAAAATAAAATGGAAACAAGCATCACTTTTCACATCCCTTATATATTGATATCGAACCTGTTAAATTATCATTGTTAACATGTATTACACCTTCATGATAATGGAAGAAATTCATATTCCCAGGACGCATGATTATCAATTAATAATGAAGAAGGAAAACCTACATGGAATAAAAGGTGTTGGCACTCCTGGATGCCACACAATATGGGTGTGCATGCAGTAGGAAACGATATAGGGAAACACGAACAAAAATCTATGTCCGCATGAATAATATGGGAAGAATAAATTTGGGAATCCTGTATAAAGAAAAAATAATTAGAAAGATTAAAATTATGGATGGTAAATCTACTTTTGGAAGATCTAAATAGAGTCACAGGTTTAGATAGATTTTTCATTTTTTAATAAAGGAAAATCTATTCAGGACTATGTGTTCGGAATAACCAAACACTCCCATATACATAAGAATTGAATGATAGGGTTAATGGGATCAGAATATGTCTATAATCCATTAAAAAAAGTCATTTAAATCATTTTACATCAAAGAAGTTATTAAGAGGGAAAAACTAGAAGAAGCCAGAAACATTGTTCACGAGTCACCGTTAGATGAGGCATCGCTTGATGAGGCACAACTCACAAGACATTGTTAGGAAAGGCACTAATCGATGATCCAGTATTTGTGAGACACCAGGAGTAGAGGCACTACTTGATAATGTACTGACATATGAAATGACTTCCACCGTCAATGAGTCATAATGAGGTGACACACCACTGGACAAGTCCCTGGTGGACGAGTGACTGATAGTGAGCCACCCACAGCAAGTGACCACCAGTGAGCCAATGAAAATGTGTGATTTCTAGTGAGAGAAAACCGCTGATAACATTCTAGTGATCCACCTTTAGTGAGAAACCTCTAGGAATACCTAACATTGGGGTGATCCACCATTGGAAAATTTGTATAATAATGAAAACTAGGAATTTAGAAAATGGATGAAATTGGTCACCTTGGCCACCAAGAACACCTCTAACACCAGATTTCCAAAATGTAATGGACCAGAGTGGTCTGGGCCATTACATCATATAACTCTCAAACCATTATCACCATCTATAATTTAAAACCATCTCGGAAGGAATGAGATGAAGGGTCCAAACAACCATACCTCGAGATACCTACTATGGATCTCGCAACACTTGAAACACCTCAATACACAGCAAAATTCAATGATAAACCAAAATATGTAGTTTGAAAGTGGGATTGGTAAACCTCCACATCAATGAAAACCACATTCGATATATTAATACTAGTCCCCATCACATCAACCCAAATGACAACCACACACACTACACAAGGACAATCCCACCATCTTTAACACATGAATTAGGGAGTTCCATCCTCAATTTTACGATACTATCCTCTATGGGAGGAAATAAAATTCCAACAGAAGTTTAATCACATCACAGTTAATGTGTCTATATTATGAATATGGTAATCCCATTTTCATATGTCAAGAAATTATCACACATCACACCACACACATAAAAAAAGAAAAAATATCTTCTCATAAAAAAATGTTAAAACATCAAACTTCAATGAAAAAAAGAAATAGAAAAACATAAAAAAATTGCGGCTATTTTCCATTCATATGAGTATATATCTTCCATGTACTCTCCTTCTGGACACCATTCCTTCCCAACACATAAACCAAGGGAATAGTCCACATAAGAAATTATTTATCCAGATAATCGTAGATCTCTAATGGCCAATAAAAAATGTCACGTAATCCTCGATATGAAATTCTCCGATGTCAATGAGATGAGATTTAATGTAAGGATACCAATGAATCTAAGAGACTTTTATGATGTCGTGGATTCTCTCCAACCACAGAGACAATTCAAACCGGTATTCCACCATGCCAACTCACCCAAACTTCTCAAAGGGTCTAACAAATTTGGGAGAAATCTAACTCCCTCTTCCAAACCACAACTGCCCATGTTGAGGGAAATCCTTTATGAACACATGGTCCCAAACATCAAACTCTAAGGGCCACCTCCTATAATCAACATAAGACTTATTCTGTTCCTGAAATGGTTTCATCATCTCAAAAATAAGATAATATATAAGGGCCACCTCCTATAATTGATATTACACTTATTCCATTCCTGCAGTGGTTTCATCATGGGGTAAATTGTGTGTCCCGATCTAAAAAATGGACCTCATAACTCTAGGAAACTACACCACTTCTCCAACATACTTTTTATCCAAAGTATCTACTATACCCAACTGCTTGATTATTAAAAATAATTTGATTTTATAAACTGATTCACAATTACCCAGATTGTATCACAACATCCGTGAGATCTAGGTAACCCTGTGATATAATCCATTAATAGTACATCATATATATAATCAATGACATCCAATTTCTTTAAAAACCCAACATGGAAATGATGCACAACCTTTACTTGCTGGAAAACCAAGAACATCACCAAAAACATAACCATGGTTCATTTCATCCCGAGCCACCAAAGTTGCACCCTCAAGCCATGATACATCTTTTAAGTTCCTAGATGTAATGAAAAATGTGAGCTATAAAACAAAAAAAAATTATTAGATCATGTATTACAACTAGAACATAAAATGTTACACAAAACAACATATAGTTCCAACCATCCTCTAACCATCCCTCCAAACCATCACCATGGCCAACATGATCACACTTCACCTCATCCTCTGAGTCTCCTCACTGAGACTCCTCCACCTACTATATTATAGAAGATTTTATTGTCATCTTAAGCAAAAAAACTCAATCACCATCAACTCTAACTTCTATGTGAAAGGTTTCCAACCACACCATTGCTCTCCAAGAATACATAGTTTCTCAAACAACATCCTACTATGAATTTATTATCAAATAATCTTTTTCAAAATTTCCCATACATGAGGTACATGATATATCGAAATCATAGTCCTAAAGAATCTCCACCCACCTCAACTATCATGGATTCAGATCATGCTGAAAAAATATATACCTAAATATTTTTTGATTTTTGA
The DNA here is from genome assembly GCA_963277665.1 of Viscum album. Classification (NCBI taxonomy): domain Eukaryota; kingdom Viridiplantae; phylum Streptophyta; class Magnoliopsida; order Santalales; family Viscaceae; genus Viscum; species Viscum album. The sequence goes on along the minus strand of OY728148.1, from coordinate 1,879,079,267 downwards.
ATAACACAATGTTATCCCCAATAAGATAATGCTTCTATTAGTTAAGCCCAATAAACAATGACTACTAGCGCTAGATCGTTGATAGAGTCGTTACACCTATGATAACATAAAATTATAGAACCATATGAGATCATGGCTCACTACTGCAATTGAGTTCATCCAAATCCTGAATAGGAAGTGTAACCAAAACAACTCAAACATTATTCCTTCTATTAGAAACGAGAGCGTTGGAGCACTAACAATTTTCCCCTTCGTGTAACCAAACACTTCCTGAAACTAATTAATCCACAAAAAATCATGGAATTTCACATTAAATTATGTTAATGGGGATGAAAATTATGAGGAATTGTGTATAAAACATTGATAATATCCAATGATATCCTGGAAACTACAATCCTCTACCACTTTCTTGGGTGAATACATTGGAAAAATGGTTCAAAATTCATTGGGTATATTATAACACCATATTGGGACACCACATACTCAAGGATGTGCACCACCTATGTCGAATACATACACTTGGACAACATTCCATAGATATGGTGGTGTCAAAGAACCTTGATTATAGTTATAAGATGCTCGAATACATATCTGACTTCAGATAGACTAATATTTCATCGATGAATATGACGAAGAATAAGTCCATGAACTCACAAAAAATGGATTTAATAAGTCCCATGAATACAACTATTGAATTTGTAACACATAATAGAATGGATACAAAATCCAAGTTCCCATACCTTCATCTGAAATTAGACATTGGGATATCTCCCTCTTTCACCCTTAACTGGTGTTATCCCAACTACAACCCAATCTTAAGTAACCAAATCACCCCTCTTATTAGGTTAAAAATATATTATATCCCCATAAGAGTGTAATGGTTCTAACTGTCACTTAACTCAAACTCTGAGAGTCTATACACAACCTAAGACTACCATTTTCTTTTTTCGCTAAAAAATATGGATCCCCCCAAGAAGACACACTAGGATAGATATTAAACTTCTACACTAGATCATCAATCTGATTCCATAACTCCCACAAATCAGAGGGTTCCATCAAATAATGGGAAGTCATTATCATGGAATCATCAGGCTATAATTCAATCCCAAAATCAATATCACTTAGAGTGGTTAGCTTCAAAACCTCTTTAATGAAAACCTCTAAAAACTCCCCAAATACCCAAGGAACCTATTCCATCATATGGTACACTGATTCCACTGAAAACTCATCTAGAAAGGAAAGAAGAGGTTCTATATGATGACTACAAACATGTAAACCCCTCCCTCTAATGAAAATCGAACCTTGTCCACCCACATCTAATGTAAGGAATCTCCTCCATAAGTATTAGATAAAATCACCTATGGAATAAATATTGTTTATGATGAGTATGTAATTGTATGATTTCATATATAACAAAAAGATATCGCCATGGGACTAACATGGTCCCATCATCTGTCTACACCTCCGACACACATCAAACAAGCTAGTCTAGCCTCTGATTGGTGTACTCAACAATAGGGGCGCGTGAAACCTCTATATGTATAGTCTTTGATAATGGGATATAGAAGGCGAGTAAAAGGGGTAGAAATATACTTAATAAAAAAATCACAGGAAATGGTATAGAATAAACTTATAATACCTCTCATGGTCATTGGAATCACTAGAACAGCTGGCTCTATTATGTGCAACTAAGCATTCCCATATTCTCTATATACATATTGATAAAAACCATCATAGAAATGACTATATTATGGGTTATGAACATGAGGAACATCCTTAAGTCATCCTATACAAGATCTGTATCCCCTCGTAAAATCAAAATTTTACCACCCTTGCTGTTGAAATGATCTCACTGGAAGCTGTTGCTGATGTTGACCACGAACCTGTCCACCTCCACCAAACTGAGCAAGGGGAACCACTGGGAAATTACTCAATAAATTACCATGAAACCCAAAAAGACTAGCAATAATATCCTTGGAAAAAAACAAATACGACTAAAAATAAGAGGCCAGAAAATAATGTTGAGGTCGACTCCATTCTGGTCGAATCATCAAATGTCCTGGCAATTGAAAAATATCCACTAACAATTATTTCTCTCAATCAAGTCAATCGGATTCCCTATCTTTGTATACCTACTCATGATTACATCCTATTGATCACATTCTCCTTTTTCTAAACCACCATATACATTGGAAACTAAAAGGAGTAATAACATACTTGATAGAAAGACGAAGTGCCTCCTCAAGACATCTCACACGAGACTCCTCATCTAGAATAAGATATAGGGGAAAGCATAGAAAATCATTGAAAATTATCACAATCTCCCACACTATCATACTCTCTTAAAAAAGGGATATTATCCCTAGCCTCTCCACATTATTTATGGTTAATGAAGGGAACTCTTCTTGGAACTCCTTCTAGAATTCGTCCCAAAAAACATCTCAAATATTCCTCTCACCCATAAACAATGACCACCAAGGACACACTACTCCTCGCATCAGAATTAACTCTACAGGGCACCATTATTAAGTCAGTGCCCTTATAAATCTGAAGTAGGTATCAAAATCCTCTAACCAGATCCATGTCTCCATATCTCATACACAATCCTTGTACTTTCCCAAAGCATGCAACAAGAAAGAACCAAACATCCTCTTCCACTGGTCATCTTGTTTACCCAAATAAACCCTATAGTGATCAATCAAAATATCCTACTAATTCTCTACTACCTGAACCAAAATATATGATGGAAATGAAACATAGTATGACTGAATACAAACATTTCCTATGCCTGAGTAGTATGGAATTTTATCAAGGTTTATCAAAATTAATTTTACATACTTACCCCTTTTACCGTTCCCAAAACAACCCAATTCAAACATGAACATAATTGATTATGATGCTTGTACCTTTCCAAGGATATTGACCAATAATAAGGTATATCTTAAATGGAAATTAAATATGCTCAGAGTCCATGAAATGGATCATGGGGGAATCTAATATCATATTTCATATATAGTCTCCCAGGCATAGGTCATGCACCAAGGTCAAATGAACAATTGTCAGACCATCCCATGAAATTTTATATATGCCTACCTCCATACTCCATCATATCACTCAACCATCATCCTCTAATAAAACTCTTTCATGACCCCATCCCTCTAAAGATACCACTACTGGGTTGGAAATGAAGAAAAGGAGATAATGACCCCCAATGTCCCATCCTCTAGTAGGCCATGGGTTGGGGACTAGAACCAATGGTGTACAAATCTCACAATATGGGAGACAATGCCATTTTATGAAAAAATAAATATCAGGAGATAAGATGAGTCATCCACATAGAAAATTAATGATATAATATATAATAAATCCAAAATCCATACCAAATACGTGTGTAAAATAGGACTATTACAATAAAGAAATCTCTAATAAAAATACCAAATGATAAGATAATCTGTGAAAAACAACTATCAAGATCTGATCTAGTAATGTCCATCACGACTTGAAAAATAATTTCAGAAACATAAAAATATTTTTATATAAGTAATACATGTATAATCAGTAAAAAAACTAAAGTTTCTCATGTACATGTGAAATAAGTATACTAATTCCCTCTATGAGAAAACAACAGAACCAAACAACACCTAAAAGATATACTAACTACCCCAACCACACCACAGAACTCTCACTATGTAATGAAAACCTAGTAATATAATATAAATCAAATTGATGATAGGGTACCATGTATAACATCCCCAATGGTATGTCTCTCCTTCCTAATTTGAAAGTCTTAGTGCTTTCATCCTTTCCATACAACACAACACATTCAACCCGCACAGACCTGGGCCAAAAAACTACAATAAATCCTAACCAAACACACATAGTCCTCACAAAACATCAAACTCATACACAAATGGGCCTCACCACACATCACATATCATCTTGAAGAATCCCGAGAAAGCACATCATATCTTATCCTAAAGACACATAAGAAAGCACACCACCTCACAAGAAGCACCTTGGCCATTACATCTCACCCGAAAACACTTGGGATATCACAACCACTATATAAAACAATAGAATACCTAAATGCATCCCAAATTGTTACATAATATCCGCTCCTATAAGAGAGAGTGGAAAAGAGAGTGTACCCAGCCATATGTACTCCTCATTAAATGATAGGAAATATGTCCTCCCCCGTGATAATGGGGGTGTTGGAAATATACTGATCATCGTGGGTGGGAGGGAATAGAAATAAAAAAGATAACATAATTATATATAAAAATAATACAAAATAGTCAATCAAATCATATGTGTTTATGAAAAAACTGGCCAACTCACAACACCACCACTTTTTATTCCACATCTAAATGAACAACAACACACAATAAATAAAAAATCCAATTTTGCATTTCCAACAAATTTATATAACCATTTATATTTTATTAAACAAACTAACCCAAAAAATTAAAAATGTTATTAAATAGTCATTTATTCATTCCATCACTCCCCAAACAACTATAAAACATTAACCATATCGAACACTATAGTATCATTCATGGTAAATTATCGCACTTCACATTAAACACACAATACACTACAACCTCTAGATTAATTGTGAATCTTTATTCATGTTATCAATGTATAATCACATATACCAATAAATATTATCCTTCTTCAAAGTCATACATCCCAAAAAAACATACCATCCAAAATAAAACCCCCAACTCATAACCACATCAAAAAAACATAACATATCACAACTAGTTTCACAAACATAAAGCATCATCCCACCATGACATGATTTCCATATCAACAAAACAAACACCCTATGCACAACCATACCCATAACAACATCACTACACCAAAAAAATAAAAACATTTTCAAATTTAACTAGACATCAGTTTTTTAATTCCACTTTTTAATTTTGGGATTATCCAAGAAATTGTATGATCTAGAGGAATCTATTTATTAGACGAATATACATGGTTAACTGTTTATTATTTATGTAATTGTTTGTATGGAATAAAAAATTCATTCTATAAGACATGTTGTGTGCAAAAAGGTCCCCCAATTGCTAGAATTTTATGTGTGTAGTCAGTCTTTACAATTCAAAATATCAACAAAATAATAAAAATGAAACTTGCATCAATTTTCCCATCCCTAATATATTGTTCTCAAATATATTAAATTATCATTATTTACCATTATTCAACCATATTAACCATGGGAAACATCCATCAAACCACCTTGTATGATGAACAATTATAAAAGATGAAGGAAAAAATACATAGAAGAAAGGGATATTGGCACTTCATAGCTACAACAAAACAAGGACACGCATGTAGTTGGAAAAGCTAAATGGAAAAACAAACTAAAAGATACATACTAACCACACAAATCCTATGGTATAAGGAAATATGGGAATCTCATATCAAGAGAAACCATGATGAAATAATCAAGGGAGGGGTTATCTCTACTTTTGGAAGATCTAAACAACGTCATTAGATTAGATACTTTTTTGATTTTCAAATAATGGTTGATTTGATCAATACCAACTGTTTTGACCAACCCGAAGCACCTAGACTATTAATATTTTTAATAGAAGATTTTTTGGATTTTGATTAGTCTCAAATACATTCAAATAATAAAATAAAATCAGTTTTTGTCAAAGAAGATATCATAAGGGAAAACTCTAAGAAGCTGGAAACAATGTACAAAAGTCACTATTAGATGAGGTAACACTTAAAGAGGAACCACTGACAAGACACCATTATGTTAGCAACCATTTTTTGAGGCAGCATTTGTGAGAAATAGTTTGTAATGGAACCGCTCGATGAGGAAACACCAAATGAAAATAATACACCATCAATGAGTCACCACGAGGTGAGACACTATTGAGGCGCGACTTAACGGAGACCTCCTGTGAGCCACCACCATTGACTGACTACCACAAAGACACCGCCCGTGAGTGATGACCAGTGAGCCACTACCAGCGATCCACCACCAGTGAGCGACTAGTAGTGAGACACGCCAAGTGAGTGACCTCCAGGGTGAGCCACCGCTAGTGTGATCCACAACCAGAAAGCTTGGGAAACTATAATTTTGTAAACTGTTGAAATGAGTCACCTTGACCTCACAAAACACCTAATAATGTAGTCTCCAACAATGTAATGGACCATAGTTGTCCATACCATTATACTTTTTTTGAGAAAGTTGTTCGATGGAAATAGAGGATAATACTGAGCGGAAATAGCAAAAATAGGTGCAGAGTATCAGACTAAGAATCACTAGTGAACAAAGATTCCTAAAATATAATTTTTCTGATCAGATACTCCATTGGTTTCAGGTCCATCAACATGGAGTTTTTGTTTCAACAGAATCAGTGTTGGTTAGAAAATTTTATTATTGATGAGGAGGTTGAATTAAGATAGTTATTTAGTAATTTTAAAGTTTACTAATTTCTAAACATATTCCATCTTATTCTTTTTTAGTTTTATATTCTAAAATATTATAAGTTTTTTATAATACATGTGATGCAAGCCTTGTAATGATGATAGTGAGAATTGTTAAATTAATATATAATTATATTTTTGGAATTATAGAATGTTATTAAGGTATTATCAGTCATAATACATTCATACGTAAGTTAAAAAATAATTTTCATATAATAGATTTATCGTAAATAATGATAATGTCACCTGATAAAATAATTTGAAGAGTGAAGGATATTGATGTTGTCGTACTAATTAATATCAATTCTAGAAACCTAGACATGGAAGATCATATCTTGAATTATGTGACTCAAAATTTGTCTTTAGTCAGTCTGAGTAAATGTGATAATGATTCAAGAGTTTTTGAGTGATTTCTAAATAAGATGTAGAACATCAGAGTAACTAGATATTGTTCAACTTGAAAAAGATGATTTATTAAAGAGAGATGAATCTAATGATGTTTTTTCACTTGAAAAAAATGTAAAACACTGATGTTAATTTTGATACTGATCCAGCAGACTAGGAATAATATTTGATCCAACAGATAATGTCAATATACTAGAAAACCATCAAAAGAAGTTCTTAATGAAAAATAATTTATATGAAATGATGTTATCACAATGTGAGGATAATCAATATGGGAATACTATTATAATAAATAATTGTTTGAGAATGTGATAAGTGATTTAGTTTTCACTTTTATGTAATTTTTTACATGTTTCAACCATGTTTATGCATGATTCAATTTATTTATTTAGTTTATTGGATAAAGACTACATACTGATATTCCATCTTATATATAAATTTCATCAAATGTTGTTTTATAAAAAAAATTCTTTTAGATTGAGGTGACAATACATCATGATAATGATCAAAGGAAGATCCATCAGATTGAAGAAAGGATAGGAAGTCGAAGAAGGCTGGTTTTGGAGAAGACTCCAGATGATTTTTGATGGTGTGTAAATAGTTTAATTTTTAAATCAAGAAACATCAAAATTCTATTATCTCAGAGTTTTTGAACATTAAATATAGGGTAATGTATTATCGTTTCCCACCATTCACATTATAATATACCTATAAATATATTCCCAATAAATTAATATTATAAAACCTTTTACATCGGAGGAAAATGAATATCCCTACAGAGTTAATGTGAATTTTATCATTCTAGACTGTGACTATATTAAAATTTCAAAAATATGAATGATTTTTTAGAGGACTGAGAAAGATGAGACTGAGAAATTGAGATATTTTGATGTAATGATGATTTATATTGGGATTATTGTATTGATAACATCAAACTAATTTCGTTATGGAAATTCTATTAGATGTAGACATATTAAACTAAGATAATATGACCTATCCACATCATTATAAGGATTTTGGATAGATTATGTGTGGTGAAGTTTTAACAAAGTCATTATTCTTTTTTTTTTTTGATATTTTTTTCAATAAATAATTTTAAACTAGAAGAAGTTAATATAATTATATCTATCATAAGATATTAGGTGTATAAAGGAAGTTATAAAATGTTATATTCCCTTATTCATTATATTTATTTTACATAGACCCACAGGAGTGTCTATGGAAATGATTTAGGTTCTCACATTAAGAAAAAACATTGTAAATCTACTGTTCTTTACATTCTTTCCTTATTTTCCACGTTGATTATTTAATAAAAGAATATTAACAAAATAAATTAAAATTCATTCGTGGGTTAAAATTTTAAAATCATGGTAACTTTTAAAAAGTAAAAAATATATTTAACCCTGTCTCTCAATTTTTATTATATCCATTAGAACTACAGTGGAACTACTGGAGGTAGCACTGGTGGATAATGGATCACCAACTACGTATCATGGTCACTTATGCCCACATAGTGTATATCTTGTGGATTTTGTAGTGGTATTTCTATAAAAATTCCAAGATCACTCCTAAAAAAGATACCAAATAAGGTAGGATTACTAATTGAAACAAAACTAATGGTAAGTGTTTACAACCCAACAACCCACATTGGAGGTCCGGGTGTGGGCAAGTGATCATGTTTATATTTATAAGGATTATTATATATGGATTTTCAAATTCAATTAAAGGATGGAAAACTAATTAAATGGAATAATGAATTATCATATATAAGAAACCATTTTACTTATAATTAAAAATTTATATATTAATTTTAAAATTTATATTAAACATAAATGAATAATCATTAAAAAGATTTTTATTCTCAGTTTATAAATTCATATACACTTTATAAATTTATTTTTATTCCCATTTGAATCCATATAAATCCCTTATATCTGGTCTCAAAATATAATGGTAAAATAAGATGGTTATATTCAATGAATTTCCATTATCCATTTATAAAGTAAAATATAAAATATAAATTGAAATTGGTATTCACATAATCTCTTCCAACATCCTCCCCATGTAACCAGGGTTATATTGCTTACATAGACCAAAATTAGTTATTTAAGATGACTCCATTAATATATATAGTAAAAGGCCAAATAAGACGATGCTTACATTTTTAAAAACCAATTTTTGTTTTATGCATAATTCATTAGTGTCAACATCCCAACCATGGTACACTCAATAATCACAAAAAATAGATAAAATATAACTAATAAAATGAACATATATAGAAAGTAATTGGAGTGGAATACACATAACTAGATTTTTATAATTAGTAATGTAACATTATTCCATTCTAAATATGTGCAAGGTAGAATATCCATAATGAATAAAAAATTCAAAAATTTATTTATGTCTCTAAACGGTAAATGTATATCCACATTAATATGATAAATACTGAATAAAAATTTATTATTACAAGGAAACTCAGTGATTAACCGTAATGTTAGTCAGATACTATGATAATTAGTATATGAATAACTTCCAATTTACTCTTAGCCTCCGATCTATATTACAAATTAGTATGAAATGAAAAGGACTTCCTCTGATTACACATTGTTAATTCTCGAACGTGTATTACTCACAAGATGCTAAACCAGATTGGACACATTTCCTCAACTTACCCCCTTATTATAGGGTCTAATGAATAGTTTAAAGGTACAATGGTGTACTGGTGAGGAGACTATTCTCTCATGTTATGGTGGAGAATAAAATAGAACTTTTTAGATAAACAATGGAAGTGTAAAAATTATTAATACATATAGGGATACAAAATCAAACATTAACATCAAATAAATATGTAACAAACTCCAAAGGTTATTAGTATCATAAAAAATTATATAATTTCATGTACTTACAAAAAATATAAAAATACATACATGTTATGAGAAATATAGAAAAATTAATGATGTATAAATGAATCCAAAATGGAAAAAACAATTAAACAATCCCATATATTTTCCCAGAAATCTGTTAACATGGTCTTATACTAAAGAAATCAACAAAAGTGTGCAATGATGGATGATTTAATTATCCACACCTATGATAAAATAATCTTCAAAGGTATCAATGGCGGCCTAGATAAGGTGTGATATAAATAAAATTAGGCCACTACCAATAGTGTCCACACAATCTAGTCTATGAATATAAACCAAAATAGTGTGATGCTTTTTACAAAAGTAATGAAGTAAAAAAATAAAAAACAGATACCTTATTTGGATACTATTAGAAATTTCCATGAATATGTGATAATTTAATTAATTATGACTTTTTTATAATATAGAGATCATGTGTAAAATGTATCATGAATCCATTAAATAAAATTAATAATAAGTGATTCATGTTCCAACAAAGAAATACTTTGTGTTAGGGTTCATGCCAAATCATAGTTGTAACTCATTCAGTCTGACTATAAGATGTATTTTTGTAACCATGGGGTACACCAAAGTAATTCCAATGTAAAATATTATAACTCAATCCATAGATATCATTAATAGTAATCAGAAGCTATGAATTATGGGTCCAAATAGTATGAACTCTTGTCGTTATTTGTCCAAATACATTAAGTTGAATCCGAGGAGCATATCCCAGGAATTCTAATATACAAAAAATAGTAATGTGAATCACCACTATAATTCTGATGAATTCAGATAATAATACAAAGACCACCATTTATGGTGGTGAAATCATACGACAAGCAAATAAATTAACTAGGATGGCATCCTTTGACATATCATGGCATTCACCTAGAAAACCAAGGTGACCCCAATTTGAACCATTCCTATAAAGATGAAAAATTTCAAAATATAGAAGGAAAATTATGAGAATTTCAAATATATATATATATATTTAATTTTAGGCCATCTAATATGAATTCCAAAAAAAAAAATTTACGTACATTCTATTACATGTAATCATCATTGATAATGTAAAATTAAAAAATGAAACCAATGGTCAATTCAATTTTTTTCGAAATGACATGTAATATATATATATATATATATATTCTATTTAACAATTTAATGTTTCTTTTTTGGGATTGAACACTTACCTCATCAAAGGTCATGTAATGAACACCATAACAATGTCCTATGTAATTACAAAAAATATTGACTATGTACTAAAGATCATACCTAGAGTAATCCATTAAGACAATCGACGATCGGTTTAGATGTTCGAAGAATAATTTGTTGAAGAACCTTGGTGGAGTGGTATGAAGAGCTTCAAAATAAGAAAATAGAGGATATAGTTCATTAAAAATATGAAATTAATAAATTGGTTGAGGATATAAAAGTGAATGTTCCAATAGAAATTTTACCCCTAAATTAATGGGTGTGTATTTTGGATTCGTTTTCTTCCAAAACAAATAATAAACTTGGATAGCTTATTTTCCAAGGGAATCCATGGTTTATGCACAATATTTGGAAAAATGAGTTTCATCCATTAAATTTTACTCTGTTATTTTCCTTAGTTATCATGAACATATGTGGGGACATGGTCACATGGTTAGAGAAAATCATGTGTCCCTATTCAGTAAACTTAAACCACCTAATAGTTTGATCAAATGATTCACACTAGGATCCATGGTTTCTACAAACTGTTTGTTCTAATCGTTTCTACAACCGGTCAGGGTTTCAAGATCAGAATAGGCAATAAATGTTTTTTCCCACTATTAATTAATTAAGAACCTCGATTAAAAGAAAACCATAGAATTAAACTAAAAATAAAAGGATACAAACCTCAATGAAGAACCATGTTCTTTAATTATAAGTATCATGAAGGGTAATATTACCAAAATAATGGGAGATCAATTTACTAATAACATAAACAAATTTGGTAAAATTTGAATTAAAATCTATTTAAATGATTAATATAATATGGATGTTCAATCCCATTATTGTACATAAATATTGAAATAAGATAATTATTTGGAAATAATCCAATATTATCAATGTTGATAATGCGAACAACAATAAATCATTATCCCACAAAAAAATTATTATATAAAAAACCTTACCTTAATTCTTGAAATCCAAAAATTTTCTTGAATTACCAGAAAAAAACGACTATTACAATATATTAATGAAATATATTTATTTACATTTAAATTTTATAATCATCTTATATAATTATTCTCTAAATCTATATTAGCATGTAATTTTCAATTTCTATTATTATGTGTGAGTAATATTGAAAGTTCTATTGTATTTTAGTAATGTCTCCTTTTTTTTGGCATTACTCTCTCACACATAATCATTCCAATATGATACACTATACCAGAATTGATTATTTATTATAATTTAAATTTTTTTAATTTTCATTATATGTTTATATTTGTGATGATTCCTAAAAAACAATTTGATGAATATTATATTTCAAATATTTTTAGCAAATCATTGGTTTTAACATAAATAATAATTTAAATGAAATTTGTATGATTATAGAACCAAAAATATAAAAATTATTTTATGGTTTATATAGTAGAGTAAAACTAATTGATTTCTCCATTGAATCCTTGATAATATAATATAATATTATTCAGGAATCTATCTAGACTGAACCAAATATAAACAAACTGTAAATAATGGATGATTATAACTTTGAAATTGAATTTTTTTTGGATCATATCATTCATTCAAAAATTATATTTATATAATTTACATATGTATCAAGAGGTGAATAAATTTATATATTTTTACATTTATTACTAAATTAGTTGAAAAAATAGACATATTTCATCATGGAGGTGGGTACATTATACAATCCATAGTTTACATTTACATTTATTTGATAATGAATGTAAAGGACGGTGGAATAAAATATTTCTCATCAATATTACAAAATATATATATATATATATATATATATATATATATTAAGTTTATTCTTTAATTTCACCATTATAATAAGTGAATATTGACAGTGGTGAAAAATGATTCTTCTTTGTGGAGACAGTAATCTGAAAAATTCACAAATGACATTTATGTTTTACTTAATAGGAAATGGGAAGGTTATTTAAATGTAAATCAATTATAATAATAAAATTGTTTATAAAAACATTATAAATTTAAATTTATATGAATTTAAAAAATAAGTTTTGGAATGAAACAATTAAATGTAATGTCGTTGGGAATAAAAAGTACTCATGTTGATAACTTGGTATTTCCCATAGAAGGATCCATGGAAATATGAGGCTTATATAAATATATTTTGATAGAAGTATCAATGAATTTAAATAAAATTTAAAATAAAATAAAATAAAATTATTTTTATTTGGAAATCAAATTCATTGAGATTTCTCAAGGGGTGATGACTAGCCTATTTATGAATGGTGAGATTGAATTTTTTGTAGATTTAAACAGTTATTATAAAGGGTCTAATGACTGAAAATCTAATCTAGATCCAAGTATTTAAAATAATTGATATGTGGATGCGATAAGGTTCATCGTCTCCCAAAAATTCCATTTAAATCATGTTTTTTTCCTTTTAGTAATATATATTTCACTTTTACATATTTTGTTTTACAAATCTAAATAATTTTTAATTATGTAATTTATTTTTAGTAAATAAATAAATTCCCTAATAAAATACATATTATGGACTCTTTCCAAATAAAAAATTTATGTATTTCATAAAATATACATTTTTATTGAAAATTAATTTAAACAAGATCACATGTATTATACAAAAAACAGTTTTTTGATAAAGTGTGTTTCTATGATTAAAATATACCTAAAGGATAAAATTATCATAGAATTTTATTTCAAAAATTTAGGTTTTCTCATTAACATACTGATAAAATTTTTATTTCTTTAAAATTAACAAAAAAAAAATTAGAAAATTAATATTAAAATAATAAAATAAAAATATATATTTTATTGGAAAATATTTTTAAGTTATTAAAAATATATTTTCTAGATTAAAAAATGTATCTTTAATGATATATATTTACATCATAACAATTATATGATCGTGATAAATGTTTAATATTTTCTAATCTTGCACATAATTTATTTTCAAAAATGATATTTTTTGAGTAAAATTTATATTTTAATTATAAACTTAAAATTAATATATTTCATCAATATATAAAAACTCACCATAACAAAATATTAATATTTAATGTGTATTATGATCTTAAAATTATAAAATTTAAATTCTAAAATTTATGATTTTTTATTTATCATTAAAAATAAAAATATAAAGTAATATTTCTTTTATTGAAAATTGATGTGGTTAAATTTTAATTTTTTGTAATATTTTTTAACATAAATTTATAATTAAAATTGTTTTAATATATTATTTCATATATTTTAATAGAATAAACAATAAAAATAATCAAATAAATATTGTATATTTAATTTACTTTTTTTAAAACAATAATTAGTGATAAAATAATTTAAACATGTGAATTTTATATTCTCTAAATATTTTAAATTTGAATTTATTATTATCATTATTATACAAGAGCTTTTATTCCCCTTATATTTTGTTAATAATGATTGTATAATATATCGCAAAATGCTTCTTTTTGGTGTTGCATGTGGAGAATTCTATATAACATAGTATAATAAATATATATCTTTCAAAACCTAAGGGTGTTAAACTCTTTACCTTTAAATAAATTTCGTCCTCACAATTTTAATTATAACCTAAATTTTAAAATATTTATGCATATCTAAATTATACCTAACTAAAGGAAATATTTCTTGATAAATATCATCATCACAATAATAGGAAAACATATCATTTTGTATATAATAGTTTTATCCTTGATATTGGGGTTTTCAAAAACCATTTTAGTAAGGATTCTATATAAGTATTTGGTATTCTGACCAGAATAATATGATTTTATTCAAAAAAATTATTAAAATTTCCATAAAATTGATAGGCTATAGTAGATTGATAATATAAGTCATTCCCATTTTACAAATAATTGTTCCTTTAATTATATTGGATAGTTAAAACACATTAAATACAATTATGGGTGGATAATATGTTTTTAAATTTTAATTTTAAAATTTTATTAAATATGTTATAAAATACATAAATAAGTTATATTTGATAATTACATAATCAGGGTGGTCATTTGATGTTTTTAACAAGAATTATTGTTACAATGTAGTGGGTTGAAGAGGTGTCAACTACTTCTCTCATGTTTCTTTAGTGGATGATCATTGTAACATATTCTATATTATTTATTGCAACCATATTTATTGTTGTGATTGAATAGTATATATCTTGTTATCTTTCCATATGAGTTTTATAACGTGTATTATTTCTATATGCACCTGAATTAAAAGAAATAACTGACAAAATTACCATACTTCTCACAATTTAAGCACTAGTGCGTGGGTGGTTCATTACATGGAATCCTATATCTAATGTTTTTCTTATTGTCAATTTTATACCCATTGAGAAATAATCAAATTCATTGATACCCTTACTACATTTGAATCCCTTTCAATAACATTAATGAAATTTTCTTTGTGAAACCTCCCATAATTTTGTCTTAAAGGTAGAAATCTTCTATTCAAAATATGTAACATTTAATTTTTTTATTCAATAAAATCATCGATCATTTTTTGCCTATAAAATAATGTGAGTCTCCTACATCAATTTACACATCATGTGTACATAGATACACTCCTTTAAATATAGTAAATAAACATATTACTAATTATATTTGATATATTGGTTATAGGATACTAAATAATAATTAAATCATACATTTGGTTTCTATAATAAAAACGGAGTCCCTGAGTGATAATATTGTGATGTTAACCTCTTAAATGAAAATGTAGTCTTCCCCATTTTGTTACAAAATTATAAATTATATCCTCATTTACATCTAATGAATTTATAGAAAATATATACTGAAAACATATTTATAAACTCCTATTATTAAATATATTATGACCTTATTTTACCATATAATCCATAATGATATCCTACCACTTGTTATAAAATCCAAAAAAATTATAAATTGTAAGAATAACTCTATAATTTTATGGGCGCCAGAGAATGTAAAATATCATTTTATTCAAATTTACCCCTACTCAATATTTAATGGATTACAATTCCAACTAAAAGAGGGTGTAGGATTCCACATGAATATCTCAATATTGTGCTACTCCATCATTGGTGTTTTTAATAACTCAATAAAAATAATGTTTTTAAATATATATTGAAATGACTAGATGATCCTTACTAAGAGTTTTTTATCCTATCTATATAAACATTAGGTTTATCATTTGATTATTTTCTGCATTATCTATCACACAAATTTTTAAATCATTTCATCCTAGTTCCTACTATTACCATTATAAAATTATAATTTGGAATGTGTATATTATAGTTAGTCAAATTTCATATAAGTTAAATGTATTCATACAAGTGGGATTTCATATCTGACAGGAATATGTTATCATATGTATCTGTATTTTTCAATCTACATTATCAATGGTTAGTTTTATAATTTAATTTTTACATTTTAAAATGATTCATAGAGGGTTATAAAGTTAAAGGGAATCATAAAATTTATATCATTCTTTGGTTTCAAACAAGGAGTAATATTAGGCTACATTTTCATGCACTAGGATAAAATTAAGATATTAAAAAATATTCCCTATTATGTTTAGTACTCTTACGTATATCTATTATAGATGAAATATAAACATTTATAACCAATTAAAAAAATTCTAGAAAAACTAAAAAAATATACTCTACCAAAATATCATCATAGTATCTGATACATTAATATATACAATAGGAATATGCCAATTTATTTTACTAATGATTTATATAATATTCAGAAACAAAACTAAACCCTCAATTGATACCATCATAAGATATCATATATGAAGAAAAAAATTATTTAATTATTTTTTTAAAAAAATATTTTCATAACAGAAACAATTTTACATACTAATGATGTTATTATTTTGTGTCATAGATAAATACCTACATAAATAGTATATTTTACAATAGTCAGCAACATTTACTCATAAACACACAAATCTAAACACCCTTATAAATTAATCACTTGTAATACCCACCATTTATCTAAGGGCAAGAGTATAGAATAAAGGGTTGGGGAATGGTTCATAGTTTGGGAAGCATAAGATATAACCAATGAGGATCAAATGTGAGAGAATAATAAGTATATTGGTATGAAATGAAAATAATTATCCATTAATATAACTTTAGGAAGACATATCCATATATAACATGGAGAAAAATACATGTAAATTTTTATCAGAAATATGTTTAAAGGGAAATAAATATTGAATCAAATTACCATATTAATCATAAAATAGTTGATCATGAATAATAATTTATTTTCCACAGTTTATCAGGATTAAGTAACTTATTTCCAATGATTGATCCAGAATCAATAACGTATTCCTTATGGTAGATAATTAATCACAACATGATTTGAATTATCTCATGATATATAATTTTTTACCAGTTCCATTGTAATTTTATATATGTCCCAATAATTACTATATGAAAAAAAATGAATTTGTGATCTATATGATATTAATCATTAATCATATAAATAATACCCACGGAATAAAATTCGTTTCATTCATTCCATTATTATGATCCCATGGAATGAGTAATGTGTTCCACATCATATCAATATAGTAAATAAAATTTACATGAATAATATAAGTGGATTATACCCACAAATCATATATCTTGCAATATTATTTTATAAGGACATGTAAAAGGTTATTGGTAAAAATATAAATAGTTGAAAACATATTTTATAATTAAATATGATATTTTTTGAGAAATCATAAAAGTGTTTTAAAAACCCCCCATTATAATTACCATAAAAGGGGATGTTACTGTAACATTGAAAGTCTATTATTGGTATTATCAATTCTGCAAAAATGAAAATAACGAAATTTAAAAATCCATAATCTTAATTAAATCTAAATAAAAAAGTCATAAAAATATATATAGGTAACAAAATGGTGAAGTGAAGGAACTAGATTACTTTCACTTTTGAAATATAATATTCTAAGAATGATCTCTTAAATACTCATCCTTATTGGAAAATGAAAATTGATGTAATATAAAAAACATACAAGTAAAAATTTAACATAAATAATATATCCATAAAATGATAAAAAAATATATATCCAAATAAATATTGATATGATGATAAATCATTTTATATTGAAAATATATAAAATTATTTTAAAATACCATTGTTGAAAATCCATATCATAAAAATATTTAAAAAAAAGCCTTTTGAAATGTGGGGAAATGAAATATGATGTCACATGAGATAAATTAAAAATTTATATCTAAATATAGTAAAGTAACTTTGTGGTAAAAGTAAATATTTACTTAGTGGGGATTCCATTTTAATGGATAATGTGAAATACTATCATCAATTACTTTTTTTTTGGTGAATAAATTCATCATCAATGATTATTATCATCAAAATTCACCATTTCCACAAAGAAGAATATATATACCTAGTAATAAAATCTTAGTGAAGAAATAAATAATATTCGCTGAAATTAAATAATTATTAGGAATTCAAACTCAATCTTTGGAATTTAGATTACAAAAAACATTGTTATAGTTGAATCCATTTAATAGAATTATATTTAATTAAAGAAGATTAATAGCTCCTCTAACTCAATTAATTATATAAATGTTGTAAAATAATTTCATTATAATATAATGAAACATTATCAAGGATGTCATGGTGGAAAATAACCAATAATACACATGAAATTAAATTTGAGATAAAGAACCCCATACCAGAATCATGACACCCACTAAGGAATTATATATCTATAATAAAAAAGATAAATACTATAATAACATGTTTTATATTATAATTTACATATAAAAAATTTTATAATCATTATTTATAATTTTTCTAAAAAATTATTTTAGTTTTTTTTTCTATTTTTGATATCAATTTTCAATAATATTATTTTTATTTTGAAATAACATAATTATAGTATTTGGTTTATTCATTGTTCTCTAATTGTTTAATATTATCATAGTATAATTTTTTCTTTAATTCAATCTTCATAATTATTAATAATTTAATATTTACGTCCAAAGAGTTTTTTTATGATCCATAATTATTAAATCGGTGAATAACATGTTTTAGATATTTTTAATTAACTAACAACGGTATCATATTTAATGAGTCAAACATTATTTACAAATTTTTTTGAAATATCATATTAATAATTACTTATTTATAAAATATATTATTTTTATTTATATTCACCTATTCATCCATGTAAGTATCTAATTTTATTGTTCATGTTTGTAGTTACACTAAACCAAATATGAACATACCATAATTCGTAGATTTTTATATTTATGAAAGTGGTTTTATTTGTAATTACATAATTTTTATATATGTAGAATGTTATAGTTTATATAATTTGTATGATTTTTAATTATATTTATATTGTTTTAAAATTATTAATAGTTAAACTACATAAAAAATTATTATATGATACATGGTTGATGAAGTAGTCATCATAATACATAGTTGATGTTTTCATTTCTCAATAAATGAGAGGGAAAAAAGTTTATTTATGATTTGTACCTTTAATATAATAACTATATAAAATGACTCATATATTTCCTTAATTTAACAGTTTCAATCAGTGAAGGGACCCAGTTATGAAATACTCACATCATCGCTTTGTAGTGACGGTAGTCCATGCAATGAACGAATGAAATTTTGTTTCTCAACAGAAAATAGGAATGGAGATTAATAATTTTTCCAATATAATATATAATTAATTTAAGAAATATATTTGTTTCATAATATATTAATTTGGAATTTTGTTTTTCAAAGTAAATATGAAAAGGATAAATGTTATGAACAAGGTACTACTATTGAGCTCTTTGGATTTCCCTTAGAAGACAACATTAAAATCGAGGTCTCAAGGTAACCTATTTATATTTTAGGCACAATAAAACATAATAGGATTATGAATGATATAAAATTAGTAGTGTTTATATTGTATCATTATTCATTTATTGGACATTAGTTGGTTCTGAGAGGTCCATTTTATATGTTCTGTGTGTTACATTTTTATATCATAATCAATCATAATATAATTGGATTTCATAAAAAACAGGTCATTTTGATATTAAAATGAGCAATAATAGATAGGAGAATTGGATATGGATTTGAAATACTCAATATTTAATTTTAATTAATTTTAAACATTTTTAAACATATTTTTCTTATGATTTTCTTTTTTATCAAATTTTGGTTTCATTGTGCTGTTATATTTTTTCATATGTAAATTACATTAAATTTATAAAAATGATATGCCCCATATTAAAAAATTTTATAATACTGATTCCAAATCTAAAAACCATTTTATATGACCTAATTTTTATTCATAGGAAAAACGAATTTCACCATTATAGTATATAATGCATAAAAACCCCATTCGTAAAAGATGTGAATTTTTAAGATCAAAAGATATGTCTATGATAAAATTATCATTTTAATTGATTTATATAATACAATTTATTTTATTTTATGAAAAAATAATTATCTATCCATAAATAACTATAATAATATTATATTTCCAATGTAAAATTAAAATAAACCACTTTAAATTTTATCTTTTATTTGATTTTATTTTATATTAATAAAAATTTATTTTATAAATTCATAATAGTTTTTAAAAAAGTATATATTTTCCCATTAATAAATATTTACAACAAAAAAATTTTAAAAGTCATTAAGTGACACAAAATTTTTAATTCATGAAAAACTCTATGCTTTTAATAAATAATTTGTTTTTTAGTATTCAAATTAAAATAAACTATTTTAGAAAATTTTCAATAATTCACTTTAGGAAAATATTGATTTTTTTGAATAAAAATGAATAAATTATTTAAATTTTAAAAAAAAATTAAAATGTATATTTTATATTAATATCCAAAATATAATGAAAATTTTATTTTTTTAAGAATTTATGTTATTTTTAATTATATATTCTTAATATTGTTTAAAATAATTTTTTTATTTAAATAATTTATATAAATTAGTTTTTTTATTTTTATATCATACATTTTCATCATAATCATTTAAATGATGTTAATTTAATTTATTGACAATTTGAACATTTATTTGAGAAAAAAACATTCCATATTATTTATATAACATATTTTCTTGTAATTTTAGTTAATTTCAAAATATTTAATTACACGATAATTTATTTTACATAAAATCTCATAATAGTTTTCATCTAACATTTAATAGATCATTTTTGTTTCGCATTATTCATAGAGAAAAATATCATGCATAGTATTATTTAATATATATATATATATATATATATATATCTCATAAGATTATAGAAATTTTTAATTTAATGCCTCATGAGATTATCTAATTGTGTCATTGGATTTGATGTTCATAAATATTAGGACATCATAATTAAATTCTATTTTAGGCTCTAACCATACCATCATCATTTCTATTTTCATAAGCTTTATAGATTAAGGATTTTCATGTGATTCCATGTAGGATGTGAGGAATTGTGAAACTAACATGTCTGTAACTAGGGATCAAGTAATTATTACAATTTGTGGTACTCCTCAATGATAAATGTAGAAATGATTTACTAAAATGGACAGAATAACCACCTGGTAGGGGGAATCATCCATTTTTATTTAATTTTTAATCCTATACTAAAATAATAATGAAAATATAGATATTCAGAATAAAAAGTACTTCCAACCATTACATCCAATTAGCGATAAATTTATTATACTCTATTCCTTTAATATCAGAAAATATATTAAGGATCCCTCGACTCAATGAAAAAATAAAAAACCACTTATTCTTAATAATATATTCATCATCTTCTATCAATTTTCTCTATATTTTTTTCTACTAAATAATTTATTATCAACCAAAACCATTTTCTATTGTATTATGTAAATTTTCAATTGGAAATTAAAATTCAAATTACTTCACCATCTTATTACGACTCCTCTTCCAAACTCATGCTTTTGATATTAAATCAAAATATCATGATCATCAAATTTGAAATTGGAAGTTTTTATGAACTTAAATAGACACCATGATCATTAGATGAATCATTGTTAACATTTTCCCTTAAAATATCTAAAATTTAATTTCTATTTCGTTTTCTATGTCATTATTAAAAAAAATAATTTTTAGTTGTTTCCAAAAAACCTGTCATGATAAATTGTGACGTGGCCAGGGAGGAACATCATAAGGGACATGAAATATCTAAAATCACTGAAATCTCACAATTTCAACCCTCCAAAATTGATATTTTACTGTATAATATTCCATTACCCATTTAATCAACTACGATAGGAACAAAAAAATGGTGCGGCTGTTCAAAAAATTCCAACTCCATCAAAATCCTTCGACACAATCTATTTTGGTGTTGATAAGATACTGTGACATGGGGGTCACAAAATATCTAGAGAACAATAAATAAACATGATTCATTAAAATGGAGTGGTATTCTCACTACTATTTTTCCATGTTCAATACTCAAGAATACGACATATCATAAGGGGTTGTTGCATGGAGGTCCCTAAAAATATAGAACTAGAAAAATTATTCAATCTAAACTCTTCAGTGAGTACCTTAACTACAAAATGGATTAAATTTGTTCAATTATCTTCTATAGAATTTTAAATTTTGATGTGTTTTATTAAATTATAATGTGGTGTTGTCTAAGATCCTATAGATTGTAATCACATTCTACATCATCTCAATGTCTCTTTTAATTATTTGTTCACCATGAAATCCATTCATGATATATAGACACTAATAATAGTTAACAAGGAATCAGCTTATTTTAAAAAACATTTAATATTATTTATGTATTGAAAAAAAATCTAGAAAACATAATCAATTTCACTACCCATCCTACTGTGGCCATTTCGATGACTACCCCAAACATTCCTCTAATAGGTTAGAGGTTGAAGACTAGCACTGAGTAGGAATATACCAAAAATGGGGGGCAGTAGCCTAAATTACATGTAAACACACAGATACACTCTACAAGCCCCAAAATGATGAAATGTAAAATAACATATAGGATGCATGAATATATATAAGATTCTACAAAAATTTATGAAAGAGAAAGTACTAGAATGTAAATAGTGAAAAAACAACCCCACTAGATGTTCTATGTAACCATAAGTCCAATACAAAAGAAAAGGGTACTTGGAATGATATATAAAAACCACAGTAACACACCTCTGTCTATTCACTCTCACCAAGAACCATCTAGTCCTATTCTATAATGGTCTCTATCAAAATGTCGATGACCTGCACAAGACATGGAAAATGCGACAAGACCCATATAGGGTTGATTATAACAATACTCAATAGGAAACCCAAAACCAAAAATAAATACAATAAATGAAAATTAAATTCAGCTCCACATATTTATATGTCTACTGAACATATTACAATGATATCTAGATATAGTCAAGGGAGACACCACACCATTAGGCATTCATAACCAACATCCAGTCATAGGATTCCATTTGATTCGTGATCATTTCAGGATAACTCACTCCTTGAGAAATTAAATCATATGAGACACTCAATGAATAGGTATTGTAACACCCCAGGTAAATAAAGAATATTAAATTTTTATATTTATCCCTATTTTTGAATAAAATTTCAATATTAATTTAAAGTTAATGCTATGCTCGATGGCTTACCCAATACACAACAACGAGTTCCTTTGAAATCTTACGTTGCACTCTAATAATAAAATAATATTATTTTAAATGGAAGTTAACGCCTAGCTGTTGTGATAGCGGGAATGAATAGAACTAACTACAAAATGATTATATATGTTTTTCAAATATTTTTACTTTTTACAATAAATTTTAGAGGATTAAAAATGCGGATGAATCCAATTTTAAGCGTAAACATTCTAATATTCATTAAAAGATCGATTAACTACCTTTTGATGGTGAACCTCTTTTAAATCCACTTTTTGACAATTTTATGTGTTATATTTGACCAAATAAAATTCTTCTTTAGAATCAGGACATCAAAATTTACCTTGTGTATTTTTTTGGTATTTTTCCGAAAAAGTTCAATTTTTAATGAATAGTGAAAAATGTTGTATTTTAATTCAAAACCTCCTTTTAATCTAATTTATTTATATGATTAGTTTATCTTTTTAATTGGTTTTAAAGTGAAATTAGAATATATTTTTTCCATTTAATCCAATAGTGGTCGTTGGATTTAATTTCACATTGAAATCGGACTAAAACTACTGTCAATATTTTGATACATTTTGTTTCATAAAAACACGCTATTTGTTTTGACAGCAGGAATTAATTATTAAATTAATTAATGAAACTTATATGTTTTGAATTTTGTAAAATAGGCATCATTTTTGAATTTGGAATATCAAATATATCTTAGGGTGAATTTTTTGAAATTTTCTAAAAAACTTCAATTTTTGATGAATAGTGAAACCACTAAGTGGTACTTATAAAAACTGATTTTCCGTTTAAATGAAATTTTTTCATCTTTGTGTTTTGAATTTCAAAAATCCGACATACATGGTTGTCATTAAGAAGTAAAATGTGGTTCAATGGGATTAAATTAATATTTTGGTGAATAGTAACTTATTATGTTTTTAATCGCGATAAGAGGTAATTAGTGTAGTTTAAGGTAAGAATAATGTTTTAATAAAATGAAATGACCTAGACACATGTCCTACCCTCGTTGGATGAGTCATGGCCGCCCATGAAAATCCATGGGTCAACTTGGGGACCCCATGGAGCCACTTTGGTTGGAAAATGACATAAATACCTTTTTATTTAATGTTAAAGTAAAAATGACACAAACATGAGTTGTTTTACTAAAACAATTTTTGCATGGGGTTATACAAGTCATATTTTTTACCATAAATAGTCATTGAAAAATAAACAGATTTCCTACATCATAGTATTTTTTTATAATTTTTAGACATTAAATAAATTAAATTATTTATGACATCATGATGATGTAGCGATGACCTCATTATTTAACGATTTAAATAAAATTGAAAGATAATGTAAAATCTAAGACCTAAACATGTAAAAAACCTATTGTATGTGTGTATTTAGAACTCTTATCACCTTATACTCGAAACACATCAATGTGGTACCAATAATATCCGAAATGTATTCTAAAATAATGTAACATTTCCTTACATTCCAAGAGGGCCCCTCCTCTCCTCTTATAAAAGGCCCCCACCTCTACCTCCTTACCCACACATCGAAAGCCTTTGGCTTGGCCAACCCCTCCCCATTTTGTCTCTCCACATCCCTCTCTAACACCTTGAAGCCTCACATTGGGCAGTAGTCTTCCCAAGGATGCCTTTGAGCTCAAACCAAAGGGAGTTACCCGATTTTAAGGTATTGTCTTCACTTGTGTCCTTTTGTTTTAGTTTGCTTCTCCAACCCCCTAAACTCTTTTTATTAATTTCTTTTGTAACAAATCCAGTATATCCAATATACTAGGATGTTTTTATAAGAAGTATTCGAGCTAAACTTACACACACCTACATATAATGGTTAAAGAACATACTATTTCTGTGGATGGAGAATTTCTGCCTCACGAAACGATGATTGTTCAACATTCTTCTAACACCTTAAAAGGTGGCCATTAAGATGACACAATATTTATATATGAGATATAACATGTTTATGTTTTACTTAAGCTTATTTATTTTCCATTTATGGCATACCTTTATGGTTTCCATTATGGGTAAACGTGATATCTTCATTTAAGGAAGTGCGGACTACCGCCCCCTCAAAGTGATTTGATTCGTTAATACCATATGTGGTACGTATAAAGGATATATTTAATGATATTATATATGATACCATAATGAAATTAAAATACTATAATGTATCATTATGTTTTATTTAAATTAAATATGAAATATAAATGGAAGTAGCGTTCATGCGTATGTACGGCTTACCGTCTCCATGAAAGGTACATTTCATTTCTTATCTCAAAATGTTATGTACTATAATAAGTACATATATATAATGGATATATATGAAATATATTAAATCTAAATTATGGATATCATTCTGGAATTATAACATATATATTTATATATCTCATTTTGTTTTAATTCCATTAATATGACAAAAAATGAAAGTAGCATTCATGCGTACGTACGGCATACCGTCTCCATGAACGGTGCTTTTAATTTTTATCTCCAAATGATGTGGAATAGTATAAAATGAATATATACTGTATATATATGATATTTAAAACATAAATACTATTCTGGATATGATGTACCTATCACTACATGGAAAATTATTTTCCAACAAGTTCAATTTTTGACTCATGTACCAAACATCGACAAAAACGTCTGATATGAACTCATAAAATTAACCAATTATTATAACATTAAAATATGTGATATGAACTGAATAATAATCTTTATAGGAGGTCCTTAATCAATTATAAATTGACCAAAGTTTATTATTCAGGAATATAAAGAAACGAACAAGACAAGTTGGACTTGAGGTAAGGGATCATACTCCTCTCTTTCTTTTTAAGTACACTCTTTTATGTCATTCCTTTTAAAGCTCAAATTTCATGTTATTGGGATGTTATTTTATATTAATCTTACTTTAATTTTTATGTTAATATGATGAGATACCCTATTCTCTCTCATCAATCCATTTTTGAAGTCTTTAGTGGCGTCGTTAGGCTGCCGAGTTTTCGTAAGGGATTTTTCATCTCACTTTTATTCCTGTGAGATTTATGCTACATTTGTCACAATTTCCTTTTAGTGGTGTATGTACTGCCCATTATTTTACTCATTGTGTAATATAATTTCATTCATGAGTATTTACATCAATGTTTTATTGTCCTTATTTCACGGGGTGCATGTCTTGAAAGATACCCATGTCGGTAAGGGAACCGTTCACCTTCCACTTTTTAAAAGACTTCTTTTGTTATGTCTTTTAATTCACATACTATTATGTTGGTATATGTTCTTCTATATCCTTATTGATTTAAATTTTATGTCAATGTGATGAGATACCCTTTTTATCTCTCATCAACTCATTTTCTGAATTTTGTAATGACGTCGTTAGGCTGTCAAATTTTTGCAAGGGGACTTCTTAACTCAAATTTTATTCTTTGGGATAAACCTGTACTCCTTGAATATGTCGTTCAATGAATATGTGTGAATAACCTCTGATTTTTTTACACTTAATATCCACTTATATTTCGTGTAGTCATTTGTCACACATAATTATGTAATTGATTTATCCTTAACCCAAGGATACCATCTTTGTATGGGACTTCGTCTCAATCTCCATTCATTGAGGCATATTTTGTTTTATACACAACTTTCTTTTATACGGTGTATAAAACCCTTAGACTTTTACGTTATTCAAAAGGAATATTTTTTATATGAATTGTTTACTAAACGAAAAAAGGGAATGTTTTGTCATACGTATGTGGTGACAACGACTTCTCCGCAACCATGACCATTATTTGAGTTTCGGCTTCGTCTACAAGCCATACCTTCTTTTTAAAAGAAAAATAAATATCATGTTTTACATTTCATTTATTTTGGTATTGAAAATGGTTTTCATAATGTTTTTATATCAATGTGTTGTATTGATATCTTGTGATTGAAAGGTGGAAATACTATGTTTCCTTTATGCATTTTTTATGTGATACGATTATGTTATGGTTCATGGGCATTGTTATGAAGATGGGTGGTTCCGTGATAAACTAAGGGCAGGTGAGCCCGATATAGCTCTACAATGCATTGGGTAACGTGAAGGATGGAAACATTAAGGTTTCTCCGAAGAGATTTAGGGAATATACTGTGGTGGGTATTCCAAACGTAACCAAGAGGGTTACTCCCTACGTAAGAATGTTATGAATGCCTCAAGTTACCTATTATGTCTTATGATTTCTATGATTTATTCATGATTTTATGAGGTATGTTAAAGTGCCTATGTTTTAGGGGTAATGTATGATTTCATTCTTATATATATATGAACTCATGTTTCCTTTCCATTTTTTTATAACCCTTACTGAGCTTTTTATGCTCATCCCATGTTTTTTGAAATGTTTTTCACAGGTCAAGGGAAAGGTACATGATATGATGATAGTGTCAAGGAAGTGTCAAGAAAGAATACGTGTTTTATTTTAAATATGTTTATGTTGATGGGAAAAACTGAATACTATCTTTATGTAACCACTTTGTTTAAATGTGGAATGTAATTCAATTTTTACGATCAAATTCTCTAAAACTCTAAACATGAAAAGTTCCTCAATGTGTAATCTTGTAATAACTCAAAATTAAGTAAGGTTTATGGCTGGGGCCTTATAGTTGGTATCAGAGTTCGGTTTAGATAACTTTAGAGGTTAGGGTATCCTCTAAGCATTAGTGACATTACCATAATGGTTAGGATTTCAGAAAGAGTCATAGTTTTAGATAAAGTGAATGAGTATGTATATCTTAGTGGTTATCTTCCTCATTAGTACATGATGGTTTTGTTGGTATACTCACACTGAAATTTCTATTTTTAGTGAATGGATGGACCTAGCAGGCACCAAAGTGACAATAGGTTTTAAGGAAACTGTGGTGGTTCTCTGATTAAGAGACTGGATGAAATGGGGTTTTCAATAAGGAAACTCGTGGTTGTTCTAAACCAACTATCAAAAAGTAATGATCAACCACTTGTACATTGGTATGTTCTGTAATGCATCATGTACGAGATGGAAAACTCGATGTGGAAGTTCAGGTAATAATTATTAAGGTAACCATTAGGGGTTATATGATCCTTAATTTTTAGGTACTTATGGGGTACTCTATGATATGATGGAAAATGAAAGGAATGAGATAAACTTGAAGTTAAAATATGTTATGATCATTTTTGAAGATTTTACCTCATTTTGGGGATTGTTTTAAGAATTATGTAATTTTGGAAAAAGGACAACACACAGACCGTGTGACAACCCGTCTCGTCGGACAAAGCTGCGGGAATCGAACCCACAACCATAGTGCGACTGGTATTTATTCCCTACCACTGGACTACGTGAAGTCCCTGGCTAGTTTGATTGATTATTTTTAGTTAGATGATTTTTTGAATTAAGAGTAAGTTGATTTTTGGTTATCTATAGAAATTTATTAACCCATCATGGAGGATATGTGAATAGGTTAATTACTTTTCAATACAAGACTTTAGGAGCAACTAATGTTGTTTGGAGATAAATGTTAGGATTTAACTTGGAAGACTATGTGGCTAAATCCTTAAAATATTTGGGTTTCAATATTACTTTGGTTTACATTGAATTATTTTATGGACACTTTGTTTATTGAATGGTCTTTGTTGAACTTGGGGTATTGTTTGATAAATTTTGGAGATTAAGAATAGATTTTTTTTTAAGGATTATCCTTTTTGGGTATTATCTGATCTTGTACTAACCTTTTTGGTTTTGGTTTTGGTTAAGGTCTAAAGATATGGGAAGTATATAGTTCTCTTTTGTGGATTAGTTGATCCTCTAGAAGTTTATTATAGTACTCTTAATGTGAACAAGTCTTCCTAAATACTCGTCTTTTGGGGAAAGTATGAGTTTGTGTAAGAAATCTAATAAAAGTTGAAAGTCAACATGTTAAGTAATTATGTTTCCTTATGAATAAATTCCTCAATAAAAATTAACTTAAAACAAAAATGTTGTCTGTTAACTTTTTTTACAGGGGAATCGAATACCTTTTAACACATCACAAGTTTGTGATTTTTTTATGGTTAACTTTCTTCTAGACATGTTCACTATCACTCTCAATCAGAACATGACCCTTTTTTTCCTCTATGTCCATATTTTCATACTTGGAATCCTAGTATGGGTTAACTCGGGTGACCTTTATACTTATCTTTCATTATTTTAAAGTGATTGTTTTACTGACTCGTGTTCCGATGTGGGATTTTCAATGAAGTTTCCAAGCCCAATTTTAAAAATTGTGAGGATGCAATTCCCAAAAGGGGGGAAGGATGAAACACCCCAGGTAAATAAAGAATATGAAATTTTTATATTTATCCCTATTTGTGAATAAAATGCCTATATTAATTTAAAGGGAACGCTATGCTCGATGGCTTACCCAATACACAACAACGAGTTCCTTTGAAATCATACGTTTCACTCTAATAATAAAATAATATTATTTTAAATGGTAGTTAACGCC
Organism: Viscum album; assembly: GCA_963277665.1. Taxonomy (NCBI): domain Eukaryota; kingdom Viridiplantae; phylum Streptophyta; class Magnoliopsida; order Santalales; family Viscaceae; genus Viscum; species Viscum album. Next base: position 1,879,049,106 of record OY728148.1, on the reverse strand, counting down.
TAGCTGTTGTGATGGCAGGAATTAATATAACTAACTACAAAATGATTATATATGTTTGTCAAATATTTTTACTTTTTACAATAAATTTTAGAGGATTAAAAATGAGAAAGAATCCAATTTTAAGCGTAAACATTCTAATATTTTTAAAAGGTCGATTAACCACCTTTTGATGGCGAACTTCTTTTAAATCCACTTTTTGACAATTTTATGTGTTGTATTTGAAAACATAAAATTCTTTTTTAGAATCAGGACATCAAAATTTACCTTGTGTAAATTTGTGGTAATTTTCCGAAAAAGTTCAATTTTTAATGAATAGTGAAAAATGTTGTATTTTAATTCAAAACCTATTTTTAATCTAATTTATTTATATGATTATATTATCTTTTGAATTGGTTTTAAAGTGAAATTATAATATATTTTTACCATTTAATCCAATAGTGGTCATTGGATTTAATTTCACTTTGAAATCGGACTAAAACTAGTGTCAATCTTTTGATACATTTTGTTTCATAAAAACACGCTATTTGTTTTGACAGCGGGAATTAATTAATAAATTAATTAATGAAACTAATATGATTTTTGTAAAATAGGCATCATTTTTGAATTTTTAATATCAAATATAGCTTTGCGTGAATTTTTGGAAATTTTCTGAAAAACTTCAATTTTTGATGAATAGTGAAACCACTAAGTGGTACTTATAAAAACTGATTTTCCGTTTAAATGAAATTTTGTCATCTTTGTGTTTTGAATTTCAAAAATCCGACATACATGGTTGTCATTAAGAAGTAAAATGTGGTTCAATGGGATTCAAATAATTTTTTGGTAAATAGTAACTTTTTATGTTTTTAATCGCGATTGGATGTAATTAGTGTAGTTTAAGGTAAGAATAATGTTTTAATAAAATGAAATGACCTAGACACATGTCCTACCCTCATTGGATGAGTCATGGCCGACCAAGACAATCCATGGGTCAACTTGGGGACCCCATGGAGCCACTTTGGTTGGAAAAGGACATAAATACCTTTTTATTTAATGTTAAAGTAAAAATGAAAGAAACATGAGTTATTTTACTAAAACAATTTTTACATGGGGTTATACAAGTCAGAGTTTTTACTATAAATAGTCATTGGAAAGATAAACATATTTCCTATATCATAGTATTTTATTTATAATTTTTAGACATTAAATAAATTTAATTATTTATGACATCATGATGATGCAGCGATGACCTCATTATTTAACGATTTAAATAAAATGGAAAGATAATGTACAATCTAAGACCTAAACATGTACAAAACCTATTATATTGGAGTATTTCGAACTCTTATCACCTTATCCTAAAAACACATCAATGTGGGACAAATAGTATCCGAAACCCATTCTAAAATAATGTAACATTTTCTTACTTTCCAAGACTGCTCCTCCTCTCCTCTTATAAATGGCCTCCACCTCTACCTCCTTACCCACACTTCCAAAGCCTTTGGATAGGCCAAACCCTGCCCATTTTGTTTCTCCAAATCCCTATCTAACTCCTTGAAGCCTCAATTTGGGCAGAAGTCTTCCCAAGGAAGCATTTGAGCTCAAACCAAAGGGAGTTTCCCGATTTTAAGGTAATGTGTTCACTTGTGTCCTTTTGTTTTATTTTGCTTCTCCAACCCCCTAAACTCTTTTTATTCATTTACTTTGTAACCAATAATGTATATCCAATATACTAGGATGTTTTTATAAGAATTATTCGAGCTAAACTTACACAAACCTACATCTAATGGTAAAAAAACATATTGTTTCTGTGGATGGCGAATTTCTGCCTCACGAAACGATTATTGTTCAACATTCTTCTAACACCATCAAAGGTGGCCATTAAGATGAAAATATATTTATATATGATATATAATATGTTTATGTTTTACTTAAGCTTCTGTATTTTTCATTTATTGTAACGCCCCGACCCTAGTTACCCAGAGTCGGTGTATTATTACGTAACATTGGCATGATCACAAGAAAGATCAAATCTAGAAAGACCGATTGGTTTAGTAGCCTTGGAAACACTAGATATATTCATAAGTCTTACATTACATCATAAAATGAAAAACTACTACAACAACATATTGTCTCCATAATCCACACTCATATCCCCACATAATATCCCTGCAAGTTATTCATAACTTACTTCTTCACATCCTGGGAAAAATAAAACATAGAAAAGGGGTGACCTCAAATTCCCAGTAAGGATAACAATATAGTAGAACATTCAAAAATAAGAATAAACATTTAAGGCAATGCATTACTAAAACAAAAGCCTTTTAAACTTGAACTTCAACATAGTATGGCAAATATAAAATGAAATAATGCCATTTACTTGTTCACATGGATATTCTACTAATCGAATAATCACATGCAATATCAATAACCACTTTCATAATGTTGGAATGCATAATGACAGACTATCATAACCACATAGCCAAGGCCTCGTGCCAAGACTACAAATAAGATTTCTCCAAGGCCTTGTGCCAAGACACTAGTTTGTCTCATGAGACCTACCGATGAATCGAGGAGCTATAGCGGGCTCCACCCGTCACATATTAAGTCCAATGCATTCCCATATGAAAAGGTTTAAACATTACATAAACATTCGTATTATAACTAGCATACGAAATGTTTCGTGCAATCATAATCCTTCAGTAATTCAAGCCATCTCTTTTGCCTCATGTTGAGTTCTTTTTGTGAAAAAATATACTTCAAACTCTTGTGATCAGTATAAATCTCAAATTTTTCACCATAGAGGTAGTGCATCCATATCTTCAAAGCAAAGATTACAGCTGCTAACTCGAGATCATGAGTAGGATAGTTTTGTTCATGAATTTTCAACTGTCGTGATGCATATGCAATAACTCTATCATTCTGCATAAGGACACAACCAAGTCATTTCTTTGATGCATCACTATAAATAACGAACCCATCATTCCCAGATGGTAGAGTCAATATAGGAGCATTGACTAATCTTCTCTTCAGTTCTTCGAAACATTCTTCACACTCTTTTGTCCAAGAAAATTTAACCCCTTTACGTGTGAGCTTCGTTAATGGGTTAGCCAATCGGGCAAAATTCTGGACGAAACATTGATAATAAACTGCCAAACCAATAAAACTACGTACCCGAGTTATACTCGTAGGTGCTGGCCATTCTTGGATTTCCTCGGTCTTAGAAGGATCAATAGAGATTCCATCTTTAGAGACGATATGGCCAAGAAAAGAAATCTTATGAAGCCATAATTCACACTTGCTAAACTTTCCATATAATTCATGCCTCCTCAGAGTCTTCAAGATAATGCGCAAGTGATTTTCATGATATTCGTAGGTTTTGGAGTATACCAATATATCATCAATAAATACCACCACAAATTCATCGAGATACTCCTTAAAAACTCTATTCATCAGATCCATGAATACAGAGGGTGCGTTAGTCAATCCAAAAGCAATTATAGTAAACTCGTAATGCCCGTACCTGGTTCGAAATGCTGTCTTCAGAATTTCTTCCTTCTTCACACACAACTGATGGTATCCAGATCGAAGGTCAATCTTTGAAAAGTATTGAGCTCCATCCAGTTGGTCAAATAAATCCTCAATGCGAGGTAGAGGATACTTGTTCTTTATCGTTATATCATTGATCTCCCTGTAGTTGATACATAACCTCATAGATCCATCTTTCTTTTTAACAAAAAGAACAGGGGCTCCCCATGGAGAAACACTAGGGAGAATAAATCCTTTATTACTCAATTCCTCTAGTTGTTTCTTTAGTTCGACTAACTCTACATTGGAAATTCTGTAAGGGGTCTTCGATATAGGCCTTGATCCAGGAATTAAATCAATGGAAAACTCAACTTCTCGTTCTAGAGGATGTCCAGGTAAATCTTCCAGAAATAAATCTACAAATTCTTTCACAATAGGTACATCCTCTATTTGAACATTCCTTTCTTCACCCACAGTTATTTCATTCCCTTCCTCCCCAATAATTGAATTTAGTTGAGCTATTGAGGGTGGATCTAAATAAGAATTAGGTGGTGATGATTCTTCTCTAAAGATAAGGTGTTCCTTATCATTATCATCAAGAATCGTAACCTATTTCTTCTTACAATAAATCTTCGCATCATAGTCTGAATGCCAGTCCATACCGAGGATTATATCAAACTCAATCATAGGTATGACGATGAGATCAGCAGATAAAGAACATTTATGTGCTCTAATCGGGACTGATTCACAAAACATTGTTGCAATGATACTTCCCATAGGAGTTTTAACTGACAACTCCCTTGTTAAATAAAATTGGAAATATCTAATTTTCTTAGCAAACTGGGAAGATATGAAACAATGCGATGATCCGGAATCAAATAATGCATTTTCTAAACTTGAGGAAACCATTAAATTACCTGCCACCACGTCTTTCAGAGCTTCTACCTCAGCAGTAGTGATAGCATAATCCTGGCCTTGATCCCTTGGCCTTTTCTTAGGTATGTTCTCCTGACGCTTTGGACATTCATTTGCATAATGTCCCATCTCCCTGCAATTGTAGCACTGAACGTTGGTGGCTTCCTTCTTCCCTTTGCAATCACGATCTTGGTGGCCTTTTTCACCACACTTGTAAGAGACTCCCATTCCCTTCATGCAAGTACGGGGGTGTTTCTTCCCACATTTACCACAGGATGGATATTCACCCTTTCCTCTCTTCCCCTTATTTCCATTCCCAGATTGATCAGCAGGCCTCTTCTTCTCTTGCTTTCTTTAAATTAATAAGACTTAGAGAATTAATTTTCGATCTTGATAGCACATGAGACAATGTATTTGTACGATGAAAAGGATTGTGAGACTAATGCTCGACGGAGAAATGGATTTAACCCATCAAAGAAATGATCAATCTTACTTCTTGGGTTACGTATATAATCACCAGCATACCTTTCTAGCCTTGTAAAGTTAGCCTCATACTTTGTGACATTCTCATCCTCCTTCTGTCTCAGACTTAGAAATTTCCTTTCCATATCTTCTCGATGGTCGCGAGGAAAGTATTTTTCTTAAAACAGATCTTTGAACTCCCTCCATTCCATATTTGATACTTCATCATCTTCCTTCGTATTTTTAATTAATGACCACCATTGATCAGCATCTCTAGTGAGGCGGTAAACTTCCATGATAACTTTTTCCCTTTCATTGCTCCCCAAAGCCTGAAATATTTTCTCTAGGGAATTTATCCATTTCTCAGCTACTAAGGGATTTGTACTCACATTGAACGTTTGTGGTTGTTGCCTCATGAATCGATCTAACATTGATCCTCCACGTTGTGGATCAGGATGCTCCATACGAGTAAGGTTATTATTCATAACCTGAGTGAGTTGTCCCAGTATGGTGATTAGCTGATCGGCACGAGTTGCATCACCAGCTCCACTATAATTATCTTGAGCAGGGGGGAAATACCTACATGGAGTGCGTGCATTGATACAGTTTCCATTTCTTCCACTAGGCGCCATTTCTAAACAATGGCATTAACTAGATCTGTTTATGAATCAAAATACATAATCCCATACTTATAAAACACTTAACATAAATTGAACTATTTATGGATATAATCCATAATCATAAAAATGTTTTCTTTAAGGAAGTATATACTCATAAACCCTTCATAATGATTTGTAAATAAAATGAGATTTATCCTAAGCATATCCCCCGGGAGTGTCGTAACCAAGAGTGCAGCAAGGCCCGTTGTCGTGCAACAGTTCCCGTTCGAGTCTATCTCAAAGCGGTGTTTTCGGGTTTTACCCCTAGGTACTTCTGTGCCAGAGCCGCCTCTACCTGCTCGTATCCAGACAGGGATGTATTGCTCGGAAAACTCACAAAATCTCTACAATACCAAAATTCTAGGAAGTTCTTCTATACTAATCCTCAAAGTTCATCTTAGGTCTACGTGCTCTAATCAGAGTTTATCTATATCTGGCTTCCAAGGTTTGTACTAAACTTCCTCTGATACCAACTGTAACGCCCCGACCCTAGTTACCCAGAGTCGGTGCATTATTACATAACATTGGCATGATCACAAGAAATATCAAATCTCGAAATACCGATTGGTTTTGTTGCCTTGGAAACACTATATATATTCATAAGTCTTACATTACATCATAAAATGAAAAACTAATACAAAAACATATTTTCTCCATAATCCACACACATATCCCCACATAATATCCCTGTAGGTCATTCATAACTTACTTCTTCACATTCTGGGAAAAATAAAACATAGAAGAGGGGTGATCTCAAATGCCCAGTAAGGATAACAATATAGCGGAACATTCAAAAATAAGCATAAACATTTAAGGCAATGCATTACTAAAACAAAATCCTTTTAAACTTTAAATTCAACATAGTATGGCAAATATAAAATGAAATAATTCCATTTACTTGTTCACATGGATATTCTACTAATTGAATAATCACATGCAATATCAATAACCACTTTCATAATGTTGGAATGCATAATGCCAGACTATCATAACCACATAGCCAAGGCCTCGTGCCAAGACTACAAATAAGATTTTGCCAAGGCCTTGTGCCAAGACACTAGTTTGTCTCATGAGACCTACCGATGCATCGAGGAGCTATAGCGGGCTCCACCCGTCACATATTAAGTCCAATGCATTCCCATATGAAAAGGTTTAAACATAACATAAACATTCGTATTATAACTAGCATACGAAATGTCAATAATTTCACCATAAACTATGAATGGTATACAAATAGCACATCCACAGTCAAACATATCACAAATACTTCAATACAATATAGAAGTTTTGTATCATAATAAATCATCTTCAAATAAGCGTAAAATCCATCAAAGGATGTTGACATAGATTTAATCAAAACTCATTCTAGAGAAATATCACTTTCTATTTTTTAAATCATTTAAGAGCCATATAAAATAAAACATATAGCCGCACCCGCCGTATAAGTTAAAAAAACATTCTTACCTTAACTCTGTCGAAAAGGTTAAAAAGGACATTGTTTTGAAAACGACGGAAAGATTCCTCTTATAAAAAGTCAAACAAGGGTATAAATGACTTTAACCCATATTCTTGTAAATAATAAAAATGTTTTGAAATACATTTTTAAGAAAACATGGATGTGGATGATAAAGAGATCTCAGTAGATTATTACATATAAACAACCTCGGATAATGAAGAGATTGTGAAATAACCCTTACCTTGTACTTTTCCTTGGTTGGGGTAGGTTAAACTTCAGTATAATGGTGAAATAATTGTTATTAAATTATACAAGAATCATATATATTAATATTATATCATATATGATCTTTTAATATTGATTTGATAATAATATCTTAGTATTATCGTTGTTTCGGGTGTTAACTTACTTGTTTTCTTTTATATGTTTTGTTACGTAAGCCATGTTTGTAATGGATAGGTTGTATATTATTAATATCCAGAATTATATCAAGTCCTTAAACATCATTTTTAAATCATCAAATGATAATTATACTTGAATGGATACGATGGAGAATGAATCTTATCGCGTTCGTGGAGACGGTAGTCCGTACGTACGCACGAGCGACAATATCATTCTTTTGATATTAAAATAATATATAATTGGATGTTATATCATATGTACAGAATAAATAACATGTTATATTTATTATTTACATGAGTTACACATCATTATTATACCCATACAAATAATAATATATTGAATAACAATTACACCACGACGTGGAGACGGTAAGCAGTACGTATGCTCGTATGGTGACATGTCATTCAAAGGGTGGATAGAATACTGAATATGGTTGTACCATATTTATAATAACATCACATTATATGTGAGATACTAGAGTTATTATTTTAGAATGGTAAGAACAAAGAAAGAAGAAGTGTAAGAAGAAAGGAACTTGAAAAGGGGTGGTGAAAACATTACCTCTTCTTCGGGTTCTTCCTTTTGATTTGATCAAAAGGGCTCCTTAGGTTAGCTTTCTGATCAAAATAAGGCCTCTAGGTTGTAGTGAGGGAAGTTTGGAGAGTATTTGGGCAGAGTTTGGCCGAACCAAAAGGCTTTTAAGGTGTGAAGAAATGGGAAGGAGGAGTGTCCTTTTATAAGAGGGGTGAGGGGCACCTTTGGAAAAGCTAGAAATATTAATTTATAATAAATTAATATTCGGTTTCTAATGGCTCCAAAGTTGATTATTTAAATTTTAAGGTTGGGATAGGTCTAAAACAACTCAACCAATAGAATTTAGACAGGTTTGGGTACTTATATTAACCTTATCTTGAAGTATTAACTCTAAGTTAATTAGTTTCACTTTTACAATGTCTCTTTGTATTTTTATAAAATATGGTTAATAAACTTACTATATACATCCAAGCGACCCCCAAGTGGTCCATTAATGATGAAGCTATCATTATATAAGTCTCTTGGCCGAACCTTAGATTTTTAGGAATTTAATATCAATTAATAATATAATATTGGTTTTAAGAACTCTTTTATGTCAATTTTGACACTATTCAATAGTTGATTTTTGTGAAACTCATAACAGATTGACTAATTCTAAAAAAGTCAATTAAATAAATCCTAATATATCATATTATCCTATAAAATTAGTTTAATTCATTAAAAGTTTCATATTATATTTATTTGGGTATTTATAATATCAATTATTTTAATTTTTCACTATTATAGTAATTAATTCATCATCATTGTGTCATAAGTAAATTAAATTATTTAATGTCTAAAAATTATAAATAAAATATCACTATGTAGGAAATATTTGTATATTTCTAATGAATATTTATAATCTAAAATCCAACATATATAACCCTATGTAAAAATTGTTTTTCTAAAAGATATATGCTTGTGTCATTTTTGTATTCATTTTAACTTAATTAAAATAAAGTGTCCCTATCACCTACAAGTGGCACCATGGGGTCCCAAAATCAACCCAAAGATGCCTATGATCTAACATGTATCAACCAATAAGGCTAGGACACGTTTTAAGGTAATTTAGTATTATTATAATATTATTGTTTAACCCTTATTTACAGGATTTACCCTTAACCATGGTAAATAAAATATTTACCGCAGTAATTATTCAAAATGTCTAAAAATAAAAGTTACCTATTTAAACAATTTGAAAATCCGGATTCCAAATATGGAATCCATTTTTCTATATTAAAAACACTTAAGTGGCAGAAATTAATTTAAAATTAATTCCCGCTGTTAAAACAAAAAGCGTGTTTTTAAGAGATAATAACTATCAAAAGATTGACACTTGTTTATGTTCGGTTTAATTGTAAAATTATGTCCATTGACCAACATTATATTAAATGGTAAAAATATATTCTAAATATAATTTAAAACCACTCAAATTCATAATTTATCACTATTAATTATTTTGATTTAAAAAGTTGTTTTTAATTAAAATTTAGTAATTTTCACTATTCATCAAAATATGAAAGTTATCCGAAAAGTACCAAAATTTCACTTTAGGATAAATTCGATATTCCGAATCCAAAAATGAAGTCCATTTTAAAATATAAAATATATATAATTTGGTATTACTATTCATAACAGCTAGTTTGATTGGTTATGGTGTGTTAGAACTCGGTGTTGTGTACAACACACGCTATCACATTATTCAACGAGAAGCGTACCGTAGAAGCTTGGGGTGTTACATTCTCCCCTCCTTCAAATAATTTCGTCCTCGAAATTTCTAGAATACTACCGCATGAAAAGATTCGGGTGGTTCTTCATCATAAGTTCCTCGGGTTCCCATGTTGCCTCTTCCATCTTATGGTTTCTCCACAAAACCTTTACCAGACGCGTCGTCCGGTTTCTCAGCACTTGTTCTCTCGTATCAAGAATCCTGACGGGCTCTTCTCAATAAGACAGATTGGTTTCCAGTTCTAATTTTTCATAGGTGAGTACATGTGTTGGGTCAGGCATGTATTTCCTCAACAGAGATACGTGGAACACATCGTGAACTTTAGAGAGACTTGGCGGCATTGCCAATCGGTAAGCTACAACCCCAATTCGTTCTAGAATTTCGAAAGGTCCATTATACCTGGGACTCAATTTACCTTTCTTACCAAAATGTATGACTCCCTTCCATGGAGATACCTTCAGGAAAACATGATCACCGACTTGAAATTCCAAATCCTTCCTTCGATTATCCGCATAACTCTTCTGTATACTTTGAGCTGCTTTGATTTGATTTTGGATTACCTTCACCTTTTCCATCGTTTCCTCCACCAGTTCTGGACCTACAAGTTTTCTTTCACCGACGTCATCCCAATAGGTTGGTGTACGACATCTCTTTCCATATAACGCTTCATATGGTGCCATCTGAATACTCGAATGGAAGCTATTGTTATAGGAAAATTCTACCATAGGTAAATATTAATCCCACATACCCTGAAAGTCAAGTGAGCAAGATCTCAACATGTCTTCTAAGGTCTAAATAGTCTGTTCTAATTGTCCGTCTGTCTAAGGGTGGTAAGCAGTGCTCAAATGAAGTTCAATATCTAGGTATTTCTGAAGAATTTTCTAGAATCTTGAAGTAAAACGGGGATCACGATCAGAAACAATCGATAGGGGTACTCCATGAAGTCTCACAACTTCATTAATATATAGTCTTGCTAGACCTTCTAGGGGTAGATCTTCTCTTATAGCAAAAAAATGTGCTGACTTGGTATGACGATCAACAATAACCCATATTGCATCGTTCCTTCTAGGAGTCTTTGGTAGCCCCATGACAAAGTCCATAGTAATATTGTCTCATTTCCACTCTGGTATGGGAAGAGGTTGCATGACTCCTCCAGGCTGTTGCCTTCCAGCTTTCACTTGTTGACAAACCATACATCTTGACACAAAATCAGCAATCTCCCTCTTCATGTTGTCCCACCAAAAATGTTCCTTCAAATATCTATACATTTTGGTGCTCCCAGGGTGTATAGAGAAATTGGAACTATGAGCATCATCCAGCAATTCCCTTTTTAGATCAGGTATATCGGGAACACAAAGCCTCTTCACAAATTTCAAAATTCCATCTTCATACACAAATTCTCTCAATCTCCCATCATTCACAGCTTTAATCTTCTTTTGAAATTCTTCATCATCGGTCTGAGAACTCTTAATCCTTTCTAGTAAAGATGGTTTGGCAACCATTTGAAAAAACGTTGATGTTTCACCTTCCCTGGTTATTCCCATGTCCATCTTCACTAGATCCATGAAAATTGGATCCCTTTCAATTATCATATTGTTCAAAACTCCATGGTCTTTTCTACTCAAAGAATCTGCCACCTTGTTTGCTTTCCCCGGGTGGTAGTGTATCGTGCAATAATAATCCTTCAGTAATTCAAGCTATCTCCTTTGCCTCATGTTGATTTCTTTTTGTGAGAAAATATACTTCAAACTCTTGTGATCAGTATAAATCTCACATTTTTCACCATAGAGGTAGTGCCTCCATATCTTCAAAGCAAATATTACAGCTGCTAACTCGAGATCATGAGTAGGATAGTTTTGTTCATGAATTTTAAACTGTCGTGATGCATATGCAATAACTCTATCATTCTGCATAAGGACACAACCAAGTCCTTTCGTTGATGCATCACTATAAATAACGAACCCATCATTCCCAGATGGTAGAGTCAATATAGGAGCATTGACTAATCTTCTCTTCAGTTCTTCGAAACATTCTTCACACTCTTTTGTCCAAGCAAATTTAACCCCTTTACGTGTGAGCTTCGTTAATGGGTTAGCCAATCGGGCAAAATTCTAGACGAAACGTTGATAATAAACTGCCAAACCAATAAAACTACGTACCTCAGTTATACTCGTAGGTGTTGTCCATTCTTGGATTGCCTCGGTCTTATAAGGATCAACAGAGATTCCATCTTTAGAGACAATATGGCCAAGAAAAGAAATCTTATGAAGCCAGAATTCACACTTGATAAACTTTCCATATAATTCATGCCTCCTCAGAGTCTTCAAGATAATGCGCAAGTGATTTTCATGATCTTCGTAGGTTTTGGAGTATACCAAGATATCATCAATAAATACCACCACAAATTCATCGAGATACTCCTTAAAAACTCTATTCATCAGATCCATGAATACAGAGGGTGGAATAGTCAATCCAAAAGTCATTACAGTAAACTCGTAATGCCCGTACCTGGTTCGAAATGCTGTCTTCAGAATGTCTTCCTTCTTCACACACAACTGATGGTATCCAGATCGAAGGTCAATCTTTGAAAAGTATTGAGCTCCATGCAGTTGGTCAAATAAATCATCAATGCGAGGTAGGGGGTACTTGTTCTTTATCGTTATATCATTGATCTCCCTGTAGTCGATACATAACCTCATAGATCCATCTTTCTTTTTAACAAAAAGAACAGGGGCTCCCCATGGAGAAACACTAGGGAGAATAAATCCTTTATTACTCAATTCCTCTAGTTGTTTCTTTAGTTTGACTAACTCTACATTGGCTATTCTGTAAGGGGTCTTCGATATAGGCCTTGATCCAGGAATTAAATCAATGGAAAACTCAACTTCTCGTTCTGGAGGATGTCCAGGTAAATCTTCCGGAAATACATCTACAAATTCTCTCACAATAGGTACATCCTCTATTTGAACATTCCTTTCTTCACCCACAGTTATTTCATTCCCTTCCTCCCCAATAATTGAATTTAGTTGAGCTATTGAGGGTGGATCTAAATAAGAATTAGGTGGTGATGATTCTTCTCTAAAGATAAGGTGTTCCGTATCATTATCATCAAGAATCGTAACCTCTTTCTTCTTAAAATAAATCGTCGCATCATAGTCTGAAAGCCAGTCCATACTGAGGATTATATCAAACTCAATCATAGGTATGACGATGAGATCAGCAGATAAAGAACATTTATCTGCTCTAATGGGGACTGATTCACAAAACATTGTTGCAATGATACTTCCCTTAGGAGTTTTAACTGACAACTCCCTTGTTAAATCAAATTGAAAATATCTAATTTTCTTAGCAAACTGGGAAGATATGAAACAATGCGATGATCCAGAATCAAATAATGCATTTGCTAAACTTGAGGAAACCATTAAATTACATGCCACCACGTCTTTCGGAGCTTCTACCTCAGCAGTAGTGATAGCATAATCCTGGCCTTGATCCCTTGGCCTTTTCTTAGGTAAGTTCTCCTGACGCTTAGGACATTCATTTGCATAATGTCTCATCTCCCTGCAATTGTATCACTGAACGTTGGTGGCTTCCTTCTTCCCTTTGCAATCACGAGCTTGGTGGCCTTTTTCACCACACTTGTAAGAGACTCCCATTCCCTTCTTGCAAGTACCGGGGTGTTTCTTCCCAAATTTACCACAGGATGGATATTCAACCTTTCCTTTCTTCCCCTTATTTTCATTCCCAGATTGATCAGCAGGCCTCTTCTTCTCTTTCTTTGCTTTAAAGTAATAGGACTTAGAGAATTCATTTTCGATCTTGATAGCACATGAGACAATGTATTAGTACGATGAAAAGGATTGTGAGACTAATGCTCGACGGAGAAATGGTTTTAACCCATCAAATAAATGATCAATCTTACTTCTTGGGTTACGTATATAATCACCAGCATACCTTGCTAACCTTGTAAAGTTAGCCTCATACTTTGTGACATTCTCATCCTCCTTTTGTCTCAGACTTAGAAATTGCCTTTCCATATCTTCTCGATGGTCGCGAGGAAATTATTTTTCTAAAAACAGATCTTTGAACTCCCTCCATTCCATATTTGATACTTCATCATCTTCCTTCGTATTTTTAATTAATGACCACCATTGATCAGCATCTCCAGTGAGGCGGTAAACTGCCATGATAAATTTTTCCCTTTCATTTCTCCCCAAAGCCAGAAATATTTTCTCTAGGGAATTTATCCATTGCTCAGCTACTATGGGATTTGTACTCCCATTGAAATTGGTGGTTGTTCCCTCATGAATCGATCTAACATTGATCCTCCACGTTGTGGATCAGGATGCTCCATACGAGTAAGGTTATTATTCATAACCTGAGTGAGTTGTCCCAGTATGGTGATTAGTTGATCGGCACCAGTTGCATCACCAGCTCCACTATAATTCTCTTGAGCAGGATGTAAATCCCTACATGGAGTGCGTGCATTGATACAGTTTCCATTTCTGCCACTAGGCGCCATTTCTAAACAATGGCATTAACTAGATCAGTTTATGAATCAAAATACATAATCCCATACTTATAAAACAGTTAACATAAATTGAACTATTTATGGATATAATCCATAATCATAAAAAAATTTCTTTAAGGAAGTATATACTCATAAACCCTTCATAATGATTTGTAAAGAAAATGAGAGTTATCCTAAGCATATCCCCCGGGAGTGTCGTAACCAAGAGTGCAGCAAGGCCCGTTGTCGTGCACTAGTTCCCATTCGAGTCTAGCTCAAAGCAGGGTTTTCGGGTTTTACCCCTAGGTACATCTGTACCAGTGCCGCCTCTACCTGCTCGTATCCAGACAGTGATGTATTGCTCGGAAAACTCACAAAATCTCTACAATACCAAAATTCTAGGAAGTTCTTCTATACTAATCCTCAAAGTTCATCTTAGGTCTACGTGCTCTAATCAGAGTTTATCAAAATCTAGCTTCCAAGGTTTGTACTAAACTTCCTATGATACCAACTGTAACTCCCTGACCCTAGTTACCCAGAGTCGGTTCATTATTACATAACATTGGCATGATCACAAGAAAGATCAAATCTTGAAATACCGATTGGTTTAGTAGCCTTGGAAACACTATATATATTCATAAGTCTTACATTACATCATAAAATGAAAAACTACTACAACAACATATTGTCTCCATAATCCACACTCATATCCCCACATAATATCCCTGCAGGTCATTCATAACTTACTTCTTCACATCCTGGGAAAAATAAAACATAGAAAAGGGGTGATCTCAAATTCCTAGTAAGGATAACAATATAGCGGAACATTCAAAAATAAGCATAAACATTTAAGGCAATGCATTACTAAAACAAAAGCCTTTTAAACTTGAACTTCAACATAGTATGGAAAATATAAAATGAAATAATACCATAAACTTGTTCAAATGGATATTCTTCTAATCGAATAATCACATGCAATATCAATAACCACTTTCATAATGTTGGAATGCATAATGCCAGACTATCCTAACCACATAGCCAAGGCCTCGTGCCAAGACTACAAATAATATTTCACCAAGGCCTTGTGCCAAGACACTAGTTTGTCTCATGAGACCTACCAATGCATCGAGGAGCTATAGCGGGCTCCACCCGTCACATATTAAGTCCAATGCATTCCCATATGAAAAGGTTTAAACATAACATAAACATTCGTATTATAACTAGCATACGAAATGTAAATAATTTCACCATAAACTATGAATGGTATAAAAATAGCACATCCACAGTCAAACATATCACAAATACTTCAATACAATATAGAAGTTTTGTATCATAATAAATCATCTTCAAATAAGCGTAAAATCCATCAAAGGATGTTGACATAGATGAAATCAAAACTCATTCTAGAGAAATATCACTTTCTATTTTTTAAATCATTTAAGAGCCATATAAAATAAAACATTTTCTTTGAAGATAATCTTATAAGATTTTAAGGAAAGCTTTGAAGATTTTATAATGGCGGAAAATAGCCGCACCCGCCGTATAAGTTAAAAAAACATTCTTACCTTAACTCTGTCGAAAAAGTTAAAAAGGACATTGTTTTGAAAACGACGGAAAGATTCCTCTTATAAAAAGTCAAACAAGGGTATAAATGACTTTAACCCATATTCTTGTAAATAATAAAAATGTTTTGAAATACATTTTTAAGAAAACATGGATGTGGATGATAAAGAGATCTCAGTAGATTATTACATATAAACAACCTCGGATAATGAAGAGATTGTGAAATAACCCTTACCTTGTACTTTTCCTTGGTTGGGGTAGGTTAACCTCCTGTATAATGGGGAAATAATTGTTATTAAATTATACAAGAATCATATATATTAATATTATATCATATATGATCTTTTAATATTGATTTGATAATAATATCTTAGTATTATCGTTGTTTCGGGTGTTAACTTACTTGTTTTCTTTTATATGTTTTGTTACGTAATCCATGTTTGTAATGGATAGGTTGTATATTATTAATATAAAGAATTATATCAAGTCCTAAAACATCATTTTTAAATCATCAAATGATAATTATACTTGAATGGATACGATGGAGAATGAATCTTATCGCGTTCGTGGAGATGGTAGTCCGTACGTACACACGAGCGAAAATATCATTCTTTTGATATTAAAATAATATATAAATGGATGTTATATCATATGTACAGAATAATTAACATGTTATATTTATTATTTACATGAGTTACACATCATTATTATACCCATCCAAATAATAATATATTGAATAACAATTACACCACGACGTGGAGACGGTAAGCCGTACGTACGCACGTATGGTGACATGTTATTCAAAGGGTGGATAGAATACTGAATATGGTTGTACCATATTTATAATAACACCAAAGTATATGTGAGATACTGGATTTATTATTTTATAATGGTATGAACAAAGAAAGAATAAGTGGAAGAAGAAAGGAACTTGAAATCGGTGGTGAAAACATTACCTCTTCATCGGGTTCTTCCTTTTGATTTGATCAAAAGGTCTCCTTAGGTTGGCTTTCTGATCAAACTAAGGACTCTAGGTTGTAGTTAGGGAAGTTTTTAGAGTATTTGGGAAGAGTTTTTCCTATCCAAAAGGCTTTGAAGGTGTGATGAAATGGGAAGGAGGAGTTCCCTTTTATAAGAGGGGTGAGGGGCACCTTTGGAAAAGCTAGAAATATTAATTTATAATAAATTCATATTCGGTTTCTAATGGCTTAAAAGTTTATTATTGAAATTTTAAGGTGGGTATAGGTCAAAAACAACTGAACCAATAGAATTTAGGCTGGTTTGGGTACTTATATTAACCTTGTCTTTAAGTATTAACTCTAAGTTAATTAGTTTCACTTTTACAATGTCTCTTTGTATTTTTATATAATATGGTTAATAAACTTACTATATACAACCAAGAGACCCCCAAGTGGTCCATTAATGATGAACCTATCATGATATAAGTCTCTTGGCTGAACCTTAGATTTTTAGGAATTTAATATCAATTAATAATATAATATTGGTTTTAAGAACACTTTTATGTCAATTTTGACACTATTCAATAGTTGATTTTTGTGAAACTCATAACAGATTTATTACTTAGAAAAAAGTCAATTAAATCAATCCTAATATATCATATTATCCTATAAATTTAGTTTAATTCATTAAAAGTTTCATATTATATTTATTTGGGTATTTATAATATCAATTATTTTAATTTTTCACTATTATAGTAATTAATTCATCATCATTGTGTTATAAGTAAATTAAATTATTTAATGTCTAAAAATTATAAATAAAATATAACTATGTATGAAATATTTGTATCTTTATAATGAATATTTATAATCTAAAATCCAACATATATAACCCTATGTAAAAATTGTTTTTCTAAAAGATATATGCTTGTGTCATTTTTGTATTCATTTTAACTTAATTAAAATAAAGGGTCCCTATCACCTACAAGTGGCACCATGGGATCCCAAAATCGACCCAAATATTCCTATGGTCGAACATGTATTAACCAATAAGTCTAGGACACGTTTTAGGGTAATTTAGTATTATTATAATATTATTTTTTAACCCTTATTTACTGGATTTACCTTTAACCATGGTAAATAAAATATTTACCGCAGTAATTATTCAAAATGTCTAAAAATAAAAGCTACCTATTTACACAATTTGGAAATCCTGATTCCAAATATGGAATCCATTTTTCTAAATTCAAAACACAGAAGTGGCAGAAATTAATTTAAAATTAATTCCCGCTGTTAAAACAAAAAGCGTGTTTTTAAGAGATAATAACTATCAAAAGATTGACACTTGTTTATGTTCGGTTTAATTGTAAAATTATGTCCAATGACCAAAATTATATTAAATGGTAAAAATATATTCTAAATATAATTTAAAACCACTCAAATTCATAATTTATCACTATTAATTATTTTGAATTAAAAAGTTGTTTTTAATTAAATTTTAGTAATTTTCACTATTCATCAAAATATGAAAGTTATCCGAAAAGTACCAAAATTTCACTTTAGGCTAAATTCGATATTCCGAATCCAAAAATGAAGTCCATTTTAAAATATAAAATATATATAATTTCAAAAAGTATGTATTACTATTCATAACTGCTAGTTTGATTGGTTATGGTGTGTTAGAACTCGGTGTTGCGTACAACACACACTATCACATTATTCAAAGAGAAGCTTACCGTAGAAGCTAGGGGTGTTAAATTTATGGCATGCCTTTATGGTTTCCATTATGGGTAAACGCGATATCTTCATTTAAGGAAGTGCGGACTATCGCCCCCTCAAAGTGATTTGATTCACTAATACCATATGTGGTACGTATAAAGGATATATTTAATGATATTATATATGATACCATAATGGAATTAAAATACTATTATGTATCATTATGTTTTATTTCCATTAAATATGAAATACAAATGGAAGTAGCGTTCATGCCTACGTACGGCTTACCGTCTCCATCAACAGTACATTTCATTTCTTATCTCAACATGTTATGTACTATTATAAGTTCATATATATAATGGATATATATGAAATATATTAAATCTAAATTATGGATATAATTCTGGAATTATAAAATATATATTTATATATCTTATTTTGTTTTAATTCCATTAATATGACAAAAAATGAAAGTAGCGTTCATGCTTACGTACGACCTACCGTCTCCATGAATGGTGCTTTTAATTTTTATCTCCGAATGACATGGAATAGCATAAAATGAATATATACTGGATATATATGATATTTAAAACATCAATAATACTTTGGATATTATGTACCTATAACTACTTGGAAATTTATTTTCCAACAAGTTCAATTTTTGAATCATGTACCAAACATCGACAAAAACATCTGATATGAACTCATATTATTAACCAATTATTATAACATTAAAATATGTGATATGAACTGAATAATAATCTTTATAGGATGTCCTTAAGAAATTATTAATTGACCAAAGTTTATTATTCATAAATATAATGAAACGAGCAAGACAAGTTGGACTTGAGGTAAGGGATCCTACTCCTCTCTTTCTTTTTAAGTACACTCTTTTATGTCATTCCTTTTAAAGCTCATCTTTCTTGTTATTGGGATGTTCTTTTATATTAATCTTACTTTAATTTTTATGTTAATATGATGAGAGACCCTATTCTCTCTCATCAATCCATTTTGGAAGTCTTTAGTGGTGTCGTTAGGCTGCCGAGTTTTCGTAAGGGATTTTTCATCTCACTTTTATTCCCGTGAGATTTATGCTACATTTGCCAAAATTTTCTTTGAGTGGTGTTTGTACTGCCCATTATTTTACTCATTGTGTAATATAATTTCATTCATGAGTATTTACATCAATGTTGTATTGTCCTTCTTTCACGGGGTGCATGTCTCGAAAGATACCCATGTCGGTAAGGAAACATTTCACCCTTCTCTTTTTAAAAAACTTCTTTTGTTATGTCTTTTAATTCACATACTATTTTGTTGGGATATGTTATTCTATATCCTTATTTATTTAAATTCTATTTCAATGGGATGAGATACCCTTTTTATCTCTCATCAACTCATTTTCTGAATTTTGTAGTGACGCCGTTAGGCGGTGAAATTTTTGCAAGGGGACTTCTAAACCAAAATTTGATTATTTGGGATAAACCTGTACTCCTTGAATATGTTGTTCTATGAATATGTGTGAATAACCTCTGATTGTTTTACACTTAATGTCCACTTATATTTAATGTATTCATTTGTCACACATAATTATGTAATTGATTTATCCTCAATCCAAGGATATCGTCTTTGTATGGGACTTCGTCTCAATCTCCATTCATTGAGGCATATTTGGTTTTATACACAACTTTATTTTATACGGTGTATAAAACCCTTGGACTTCTAAGTTATTCTAAAGGAATCTTTTTTATACGAAGTGTCTACTAAATGAAAAAATGGAATTTTTTTTCATTTGTATGTGGCGACAACGACTTCTCCGCTACCGTCACCATTATTTGAGTTTCAGCTTCCTCTACAAGCCATACCTTCTTTTTAAAATAAAAATAAATACCATGTTTTACATTTCATTTATTTCGGTATTGAAAATGGTTTTCATAATTTTTTTATATCAATGTGTTGTATTGATATCTTGTGATTGAAAGGTGGAAATGTTATGTTTTCTTTATGCATGTTTTATGTGATACGATTTTGTTATGGTTCTTGGGAATTGTTATGAAGACGGGTGGTTCTGTGATAAACTAATGGCAGGTGAGCCTGATATAGCTCTCAAATGCAATGGGTAATGCAAAGGAGTGAAACATTAAGGTTTCTCCGAAGATATTTAGGGAATATACTGTGGTGGGTATTCCAAACCTAACCAAGATGGTTACTCCCTATGTAAGAATGCTATGAATGCCTCAAGTTACCTTTTATGTCTTATGATTTCTATTATTTATTCATGATTTGATGAGGTATGTTAATGTGCCTATGTTTTATGGGTAAAGTATGATTTCATTCTTATGTATATATGAACTCATGTTTCCTTTCAATTTTTTTTATAACCCTTACTGAGTTTTTTATGCTCATCCCATGTTTTTTGAAATGTTTTTCACAGGTCAAGGGAAAGGTACATGATATGATGATAGTATCAAGGAAGTGTCAAGAAAGAATACATATTTTATTTTAAATATGTTTCCGTTGATGGGAAAAAATGAATATTATCTTTATGTAACCACTTTGTTTAAATGTGTAATGTAATGCAAGTTTTACAATCTAATTCTCTAAAACACTAAACCTGAAAAGATCCTCAATGTGTAATCTTGTAATAACTCAAGATTAAGTAAGGTTTAAGGTTGGGGCCTTATAGTTGGTATCAGAGTTCTGTTTAGAAAACTTTAGAGGTTAGGGTATCCTCTAAGGATAAGTTACATTACCATAATGGTTAGGATTTCAGAAAGAGTCCTAGTTTTAGATAAAGTGAATGAGTAAGAATATCTTAGTGGTTATCTTCCTCATTAGTACATGATGGTTTTGTTGATATTCTTACACTGGCATTTCTATTTTTAGTGAATGGATGGATCTAGCAGGCACCAAGGTGAAAATAGGTTTGAAGGAAACTGTGGTGGTTCTCTGATTAAGAGACAGGATGAAATGGGGTTTTCAATAAAGAAACGTGTGGTTGTTCTAAACCAACTATCAAGGAGTCATGATCAACCACTTGTACCTTGGTATGTTCTGTAATGCATCATATACGAGATTCCCAAATCGATGTGTAAGTTCAGGTAATAATTATTAAGGTAACCATTAGGGTTTATATGATCCTTACTTTTTAGGTAATTCTGGGTTACTCTATGATATGATGGAAAATGAAAGGAATGAGATAAACTTGAAGTTAAAATATGTTATGATCATTTTTGAATATTTTATCTTGTTTTGGGGAATTTTTGAAGAATTATGTAGTTTTGGAAAAAGGACAACACGCAGACCGTGTGACAACCAGTCGCGTCGGACAAAGCTGTGGGAATCAAACCCACAACCAAAGTACGACTGGTATTTATCACCTACCACTGGACTATGTGAAGTCCCTAGTTAGTTTGATTTATTATTTTTAGTAAGATGTTTTTATTAATTAAGAGTAAGTTGATTTTGGGTTATCTATGGAAATTTATTAACCCATCATCGAGGATATGTGATTAGGTTAATTACTTTTCAATACAAGACATTAGGAGCAACTGATGTTGTTTGGAGATAAATGTTACGATTTAACTTGGAAGACTATATGGATAAATCCTTCAAATATTTGGGTTTTAACCTTTGTTTGGTTTACTTTGAAGTATTTTATGGACAATTTGTTTATTGAATGGTCTTTGTTGAACTTTGGGTATTGTTTGATAAATTTTGGAGATTAAGAATAGATTTGTTTTTTAAAGGATTATCCTTTTTGGGTATTATCTGATCTTGTACTAACCTTTTCGGTTTTGGTTTTGGTTAAGGTCTAAATATATGGGAAGTATATAGTTCTATTTTGTGGATTAGGTGATCCTCTAGAAGTTGATTATAGTACTCCTAATGTGAACAAGTCTTCCTAAATACTCGTCTTTTGGGGAAAGTATGAGTTTGTGTAAGAAATCTAATAAAAGTTGAAAGTCAACATGATAAGTAATTATGTTTCCTTATGAATAAATTCCTCAATAAAGAGTAACTTAAAACAAAAATGTTGTCTGTTAACTTTTCCTACTAGGGAATCGAATACCGTTTAACCCATCACAAGTTTGTGATTTTCATATGGTTAACTTTCTTCTAGACAAGTTTACTATCACTCTCCATCAGAACATGACCCTTTGTTTTTTCCTCCATGTCCATATTTTCATACTTGGAATCCTAGTATGGGTTAACTCGGGTGACCTTTGTACTTATCTTTCTTTATTTTAATGTGATTGTTTTACTGACTCTTGTTCCGATGTGGGATTTTTAATGAAGTTTCCAAGCCCAATTTTAAAAATTGCGAGTACACAATTCCCAAAAGGGGGGAAGGATGTAACACCCCGGGTAAATAAAAAATGTGACATTTTTATATTTATCTCTATTTGTGAATAAAATGTCAATATTAATTTAAAGTCAACGCTATGCTCGATGGCTTACCCAATACACAACAACGAGTTACCTTAAAATCTTACGTTGCACTCTAATAATAAAATAATATTACTTTAAATGGTAGTTAACACCTAGCTGTTGTGATGGAGGGAATGAATATAACTAACTAAAAAATGATTATATATGTTTTTCAAATATTTTTACTTTTTACAATAAATTTTAGAGGATTAAAAATGCAAATGAATCCAATTTTAAGCGTAAACATTCTAATATTTTTTAAAAGGTCGATTAACCACCATCTGATGGAGAAACTCTTTTAAATACACTTTTTGACAATTGTATGTGTTATATTTGACCAAATAAAATTCTTCTTTAGAATCGGGACATCAAAATTTACCTTGTGTAAATTTTTGATATTTTTCTGAAAAAGTTCAATTTTTAATGAATAGTGAAAAATGTTGTATTTTAATTCAAAACCTCTATTAAATATAATTTATTTATATGATTAGATTATATTTTTAGTTGTTTTTAAAGGTAAATTAGAATATATTTTTACCATTTAATCCAATAGTGGTCGTTGGATTTAATTTCACTTTGGAATCGGACTAAAACTAGTGTTAATCTTTTGATAAATTTTGTTTCATAAAAACACGCTATTTGTTTTCACAGTGGGAATTAATTATTAAATTAATTAATGAAACTTATATGTTTTGAATTTTTTAAAATATAAATCATTTTTGAATTAGGAATATCTAATATAGCTTAGGGTGACGTTTTGGAAATTTTCTGAAAAACTTCAATTTTTTATGAATAGTGAAACCACTAAGTGGTTCTTATAAAAACTGATTTTCCGTTTAAATGAAATTTTGTCATCTTTGTGTTTTGAATTTCAAAAAATCCAACATACATGGTTGTAATTAAGAAGTAAAATTTGGTTCAATGAGATAAAAATAATTTTTTGGTGAATAGTAACTTGTTAAGTTTTTAATCGCGATTAGAGGTAATTAGTGTAGTTTAAGGTAATAATAATGTTTTAATAAAATGAAATGACCTAAAAACATGTACTACCCTCATTTTATGAGTCATGTCCTACCACAAAAATCCATGGGTAAACTTGGGGACCCCATGGAGCCACTTTGGTTGGAAAATGACATAAATACCTTTTTATTTAATGCTAAAGTAAAAAATGACACAAACATGAGTTGGTTTACAAAATCAATTTTTACATGGGGTTATACAAGTCATATTTTTGACTATAAATAGTAATTGGAAAGATAAAACGATTTCCTACATCATTGTATTTTTTTTATAGTTTTTAGACGTTAAAGGAATTAAATTATTTATGACATCATGATGATGCAGCGATGGCCTCATTAATTAACGATTTAAATAAAATGTAAATATAATGTAATATATAATACATAAACTTGTACCAAACCTATTGGATGGTTGTATTTAGAAATCTTATCACCTTATCCTAGAAACACATCAATTTGGGACCCATAATATCCGAAACGCATTCTAAAATAATGTAACATTTCCTTACATTCCAAGAGTGCCCCTCCTCTCCTCTTATAAAAGGCCCCCACCTCTACCTCCTTACCCACACTTCCAAAGCCTTTGGCTCGGCCAAACCCTACCAATTTTGTCTCTTCAAATCTCTATCTAACTCCTTGAAGCATCATTTTGGGCAGAAGTCTTCCCAAGGAAGCCTTTGAACTCAAACCAACGGGAGTTACCCGATTTTAAGGTAATGTCTTCACTTGTGTCCTTTTGTTTTATTTTGCTTCTCCATCCCCCTAAAATCTATTTATTCATTTATTTTGTAAAAAATCCAGTATCTAAAATATACTAGGATGTTGTTATAAGATTTATTCTAGATAAACGTACACACAACTATATCTAATGGTTAAAAAACATACTGTTTCTGTGGATGGCGAATTTCTGCATCACGAAATGATGATTGTTCAACATTCTTATAACATCTTCAAAGGTGGCCATTAAGATGCCGCTATATTTATATATGATATATTATATTTTTATGTTTTACTAAATCTTCTGTATTTTTCTTTTATGGCATACCTTTATGGTTTCCATTATGGGTAACATGATATCTTCATTTAAGGAATGCGGACTACCGCCCCCTCAAAGTGATTTGATTCATTAATACCATATCAGGTACGTATAAAGGATATATTTAATGATATTATATATGATACCATACTGGAATTAAAATACTATTATGTATCATTATGTTTTATTTCCATTAAATATGAAATAGAAATGGAAGTAGCGTTCATGCGTACGTATGGTTACCGTCTCCATGAACGGTACATTTCATTTCTTATCTCAAAATATTATGTTCTATTATAAGTACATATATATAATGGATATATATGAAATATATTACATCTAAATTATGGATATCATTCTGTAATTATAACATATAAATTTATATATCTCATTTTGTTTTAATTCCATTAATATGACAAAAAATGAAAGTCGTGTTCATGCGTACGTACGGCCTACCGTCTCCATGAACGGTGGTTTTAATTTTCATCTCAAAATGATATGGAATAGTATAAAATGAATATATACTGGATATATATGATATTTAAATCATAAATACTATTCTGGATATGATGTACCTATAACTACATGGAAAATTATTTTCCAACAAGTTCAATTTTTGACTCATGTACTAAACATCGACAAAAACGTCTGATATGAACTCATATTATTAACCAATTATTATAACATTAAAATATGTGATATGAACTGAATAGTAATCTTTATATGATGTCCTTAAGAAATTATAAATTGACCAAAGTTTATTATTCATTAATATCAAGAAACGAACAAGACAAGTTGGACTTGAGGTAAGGGATCCTACCCCTCCCTTTATTTTTAAGTACACTCTTTTATGTCATTCCTTTTAAAGATCATCTTTCTTGTTATTGGGATGTTCGTTTATATTAATATTACTGTAATTTTTATTTTAATATGATGAGAGACCCTATTCTCTCTCATCAAACCATTTTGGAAGTCTTTAGTGGCGTCGTTAGGCTGCTGAGTTTTCGTAAGGGATTTTTCATCTCACTTTTATTCCCGTGAGATTTATGCTACATTTGCCACAATTTCCTTTGAGTGGTGTATGTACTGCCCATTATTTTACTCATTGTGTAATATACTTTCATTCATGAGTATTTACATCAATGTTGTATTGTCCTTTTTTTACGGGGTGCATGTCTCGAAAGATACCCATGTCGGTAAAGGAACCTTTCACCCTCCTCTTTTTAAAAGACTTCTTTTGTTATGTCTTTTAATTCACATACTATTATGTTGGGATATGTTCTTCTATATCCTTATTGATTTAAATTTTATGTCAATGTGATGAGATACCCTTTTTATCTCTCATCAACTCATTTTCTGAATTTTGTAGTGACGTTGTTATGCTGTCCAATTTTTGCAAGGGGACTTCTTAACACAAATTTGACTCTTTGGGATAAACCTGTACTCCTTGAAACTGTCGTTCTATGAATACGTGTGAATAACCTCTAATTTTTTTACACTGAATATCCACTTATATTTTTTGTATTCATTTTTCACACATAATTATGTAATTGATT
This sequence comes from Viscum album, assembly GCA_963277665.1. NCBI lineage: Eukaryota > Viridiplantae > Streptophyta > Magnoliopsida > Santalales > Viscaceae > Viscum > Viscum album. Next base: position 1,879,022,613 of record OY728148.1, on the reverse strand, counting down.
TATCTTTAGTCCAAGGATACCGTCTTTGTATGGGACATCGTCTCAATCTCCATTCATTGAGGCATATTTTGTTTTATACACAACTTTCTTTTATATGGTGTATAAACCCCATTGACTTTTACGTTATTCAAAAGGAATATTTTTTATACGAAGCGTTTACTAAACGACAAAAGGGAATGTTTTGTCATACGTATCCAGCGACAACGAATTCTCCTCCGCCGTGACCATTATTTTAGTTTAGTCTTCCTATACAAGCCATACCTTCTTTTTAAAAGAAAAATGAATACCATATTTTACATTTCATTTATTTTGGTATTGAAAATGGTTTTCAAAATGATTTTATATCAATGTGTTGTATTGATACCTTGTGATTGAAAGGTGGATATGTTATGTTTCCTTTATGCATGTTTTATGTGATACGATTTTGTTATGGTTCTTGGGCATTGTTATGAAGACGGGTGGTTCCATGATAAACTAAGGGTGGGTGAGCCCGATATAGCTCTCCAATGTATTGGGTAACGCGAAGGAGTGAAACATTAAGGTTTCCCCGAAAATATTTAGGGAATATGTTGTGGTGGGTATTCCAAACGTAACCAAGAGGGTTACTCCCTGCGTAAGAATGTTATGAATGCCTCAAGTTACCATTTATGTCTTATGATTTCTATGATTTATTCATGATTTGATGAGGTATGTTAAAGTGCCTATGTTTTATGGGTAAATTATGATTTCATTCTTATGTATATATGAACTCATGTTTCCTTTCCATTTTTTTATAACCTTTACTGAGCTTTTTATGCTCATCCCAAGTTTTTTGAAATGTTTTTCACAGGTCAAGGGAAAAGTACATGATATGATGATAGTGTCAAGGAACTGTCAAGAAAGAATACATGTTTTATTTTAAATATGTTTCCATTGATGGGAAAAAATGAATACAATCTTTATGTAACCACTTTGTTTAAATGTGGAATGTAATGCAAGTTTTATGATCTAATTCTCTAAAACTCTAAACCTGAAAAGATCCTCAATGTGTAATCTTGTAATAACTCAAGATTAAGTAAGGATTAAGGCTGGGGCCTTAGAGGTATACCTCATTATGGATTATCCTAAAGGGAACACATTAGTCAAGGAACACTATGATACATATATAGGGGATCACGCCCAAAACCATTGGGGGATACCACGAACTGAACATGGACCAACCCACTATCTAGGGGATCACAAGATAATAATTCCACAAACCCTAAGGATGTGCCCCCTAAAAGGAGAATCAATTCCCTAATCATGGATATTATGTTTATCCCACAGACTAAATTATGGTTGACTGAGGAACACACTCTAGTATCACAAAGGGGCACCATATTTCGATCTGAGACTCGGCATTTTGAGGGGATTATAATCAATTGATGTAAATGTAATGAAATAATCAACCATAGAGGAATGGACTGAAGTAATTCCCTCAACACATACTATTCCAAACTAAAAACTCACCATTGGCCTCAAAATTTCTATCTCAACATTAGGTTCTCATCACCGCAAATGGCTCATTGATTAGACATTCAGTTTAGGTGTTATGCACTTTTGAATGAAGTAACCGACACACAGGCCTGCGTCGATGGACATAAATCCTTGGTAGGTCCCCACCTGTTGTTGTTGACTGTTATGGTTGGTCCCCCAATATGATAGGGTGATGAACCCATGTCTACCGTTAGGTATGACCATTGTGGTTAGTGCACCCATTTTAGCTCAAGCTACATTAGCCCCATGATCAACCATTGTAGTCGACTGTAGGGATCAGCTGTAACTAGGAGCCACCCCAGCTTCACTAGATCTAACATGTGTCTGATCTGGGTTTGACAATACCCAATAGACTGTACAGATCCACTGACCCATACCAGCTTGTCATCCTGAATCAGGCCTCCTAGCCTGGCCCACTGCATCCCATTGTCTCCTCTCCACATACACCAATGACACTGCTCCACATCTGTTGCTTCCAGTACTACATCCTCCACCATTTCTATGTACACCTACATCATTCCAAAATTTATGTGGCTCAACTACCCTCAAGAACTCTACCACTGTGTTCCTCCTTCGACTGTCTGTCATCACCGCAACACTAATGCTCTCTATCATAAACCATCGAGCCTCCTCTGAAACCTGTAAATCAAAACAGTTCTAGAGATGAGCTCCTTGGTTACGAAACTCCATAGATCTAGTCTCTGTTTTCAATTCATATCGAATCTGGTTGTCCAATCAAGTCTAAACCCACATAGTAACATTGATCTAGTAATCATGGGAATCTAGTAGGGAATAACGTGAAGAATTGAGAGAGTAAATCACAATGAAATTCAATGGGATGAAAATATAACATTGTTCATGTTGACCTTGGAATGTCACTATTAGAAAGGTTTAAAGAAATAAAAAAACTCAAGAATAAACTCTTGATAATTCCATAAAATTATCCATCCTACAGACACGATCGGTCCTCATGCTAATATATTTATGGATTAGTCTATGTTCATCATGGGAGTCAATAACTGGGAACATCTGTAATGATCACCGAGATAGAATTGTGTACCTTGGAATATTTTGTAAACCCATTAAAAAGTAAATCTATATCTCATCCAAAATCCATTCAGCCTCCTCAAAGAGTTGAGATACACTCTCTAGAACCTGTCACTTATTATTTACTTTCTAACAAGTATTCCATCAATAGAAAAACTTTGCAACTACTTTCTTCATTCTTGGCCTGAAAAACTGTTGTTGGAGGTTCTAGTAAATCTTTCCCACACTATGATGTACAACTAGATGGAATGTATGATACTACCTTAGAAACGTCTCCTGTAATTCCACTAATACTATTGTGTGCCCTCTGAAAAGAACAATGTGATCCTATCCATTGGAATATTCATCAAGTGCATGCCCTAAAGACAGCTGAGCATGTAAGGTCTCACAATCAGTATCCCCAAGATGTTTCTCTCAAACTCGCTATAAGAGTGGAGGGGATAATCCCATAGAATGGAGGTATGATCCTCTATATGAACCCATAATGGATATCTACAATGAGGATAAGTACTCTAAATCCTTATTCAACAACAGCGAACTGGATCTCCTAGTTAGAGAATCCATCAACAACATACCCTTCCCATGAGTTTAGAAAATCTCAATGTTATAGTCCGGGAAAAATGATATCCATATACTCTTCCTGATGTTTAGATCCTTCTGAGAGAATATAAACTTAATACTCTTGTGGTCATACTAGATGATAGACTGATCACCAATAAGGTAGTGTTTCTATATCTTCAATTCTAAGAATACTTGTACTAACTCAAGATCAGGGGTCACGTAATTATTCTTTTGTGGACTCAACTAGTGTGGAACATAGACAATCAAAACATTCATCTATATCAAGACATAATCAATCTTGTCCCCTGATGAATCACAGAATCCCACATACTTGATGGCTTCCTCCAGTAACCACGTGATGGGAGTGATCTTCAACATCATCCATAGCTCCTAAAAGAACTTATAGAAATTTTCATGTCCACAAAAAATACACCATTTCATTCCAAAGCTATCATGGGTGCTTCTTATCTTGAGAAGTCAAGTAGAAACCTATGATAGTACACTTACAATCCAAAGAAACTCTTCACCTCTGTAACACCATTGGATGGCTCCTTAGAAAGCACAACCTCAACCTTTTCTAGATCCACTGCAACTACAGCCTCCAAAATTACATGTCCTATAAAATAGACCACTCAAATATATAACTAACACTTAGAGAGATTCCAGTATATTTGGGGCTATCAGAGTCTATCTAGGACCATCCTCAAGTGTCTTGCATGCTCATCCTCAGATTTTGAGTACACAAGGATGTATTTAATGAAAAAAATTATTAAATGGTCAATATAAGGATAAAATATTTTATTCAATATCCCCATGACCACTATTGGGGGGGTTCTCCATTACAAAATTAATAACCAAGTACTCATACTTACCTTAATTACATATTAAGGCCATCATTGGTATATCCTCATCATCTAATCGTTGTTGGTGCTAGCCAAATCCGAGGTTAATTTTTGAGAACCATCATGCCTCTTTTAATTGATTAAATTGTTCATCGATCCTTGATAGTGGATACATTCTTTTCTTGGTTATCTAGTTTAAAAACCAATAATCCGCAATTAACCTCCTAATCCCATCTGAATTCTTAAAAAGCAGAACTTGGGCTTCACATGGTGAAACACGGGATCCCATGAAGCCCATCCTCTATAAGTCCCCCAATTGTATCATTATCTCATGAAGATATGTGTGATCCATCATGTACGTAGGTGCAAATATCTGTGTCATCTCGAGGTTTAAATCAATGAAAAAGTACATGTCTCGATGGAGAGGTAAACCTGGAACATCATCCGGGAAGGCATCCTCATACTCCGATGCCTCTGTAGGAAAATGAAAACTCATAACATCAACTACACCATTGGTGAGGTCATCCAACTGATGGGTAATTTTCTGCACACTCCTATGTGTGAGTCCAACCTATGCTGACGGTGCTTCATTCTTACCAAAAATGAAAAATCAGTTTCTATCACTACTGAAACACCAAAATGTTCGCCTAAAATATGAAATATGGTAATGAATTTTGGATAGCTAGTCCATACCAAGAACGAATTTATAAGGCCTAGAATCCACTACCAAGAGGTACCAACCAAAACTCTAGCCTCTATGATTCAGGTCAAACTATATTCACTGATGTGTGATCATCATGTATCATCTATTATAAGTCTCCAAGTATAAGGTTCAAGTATACTATTCAACCAGAATCTCTGAGTCTCGAACAAGATTCATAGAATGAAAGGAATGACTAGAAACTATGTCTAAAAAAACTAAAACAAAGTTGGAAAATAAGAAAATCTTGTCTAGTATCATCCCTAGAGCCTCATGATCATAAACCTCCATTACCTGTAGCTATCTTCATCCTTGTCCACAGGCTCCCTTATCCTGGCATATACTGCATAATGGCGGTGGCGGTAATAGGTTGATCCACCAAACACCTCTTTCTTTAATGCATACCCCTTTTCCATGTCTGATAACCTACAATAAATCCGAATTTTATCTTTGTCTCTTCCTTGGAAGTCCATCTACCTTATCCCTATAATATGTACAATATGTCGGACCATCTAATCCCATATGTCCCAAAATGCCGCATGAGTAACACCGTCTTTCACATTCCTGATTCATGAAACTCTGGGAGCTATACACTATTGACCCTATGTCTTGGGATCTCCCATTATAGGACCAAAACAACTAGAATCCCTGTGACTATTGATGGATACCAACTACCGAGGTCTCATTTATCAGGTGCCCACTACTCGCCCCACTACCCGTGTCTTCTCTTCTAGAAAACTCTCCACTATCAAGGTCAGATCAAGTACTCCATCATAAATATAAATGATAAGGAATAAAACTAATTTTGTGATGACATAGTATAGGCCATTCATGAAGGTCCAATCCATAATGAACTTATATTTTACCATATCATTGGAGTAGCAAGAAAGATCAGTAATCATTGCGGAATACTCTAGCATTGTCATATTTCCCTTTGAGGATGATGAAGCTCTTGTCTGCATACAAAAATAATTGTGATGAGGTGTGAAACCTCTATGAAGTGATACTCAATTTATTTATAGGACAGTTATTTCTCATCATGTTATTGAGTCACCAAGCTTCAGCATCACCCAGAAAATCTGTAGATAAGACTTGCGGAATGGTTTGGAATCTGGTCAACAAGAAGCCTCACAGGGTGGAAAACATGTTTGATTGTGTGTAGCTAATACTCATCCATCATGGGGTCTCTCTTTCCATGAAACATAGGAGTTTACATCCTCTAAAACATGTACAATATAGTTTTTCTGAGTGCATCCTCCACAGGTAGTGGTGGTAATATCTGTTTCTCGGTGGGTGGTAGTATGGTTGGTAACCAAACAAAGGGATATATCTTGGGTACATGCCCCAATAACAATGCATCATTTCTAGGAATATAATCATCATTTTTACATGGTGGAATCCTAGATATCTAACATAATGGAGGCATCCTGAAATAAAATGAGATGTACCATAATAAGTAGAGCATATCTACGGAGTTGACTTAAGAAGGACAAAGAAGACACATCCATTCCTATATGATGCATATTCCACTGTATTTCATTACAACCAATGTTTTCATGTAATGAATCGAAAATAAGGAAAAAAAGTCATGGAGTATGGATATGTTAGTCATTACAGCTTCATTGGTATCCCTGTCGAGATAGCTGAAGACGAAACAATTAACATGATTGATGGAAGCCACCCTCAGAGACTCACGGTCCTAATGTAGACTTGACATCCATTTTTAACCACTGTGTCTTGATCTATCCCAGAGGGTCCCATTAAATTACATCCCCAAGCCTGCCTATACTAGGCTAGGGACTGGTGACTAGCACTGAGAATGCATATCCCAAAAATGGGAGTCATTAGCCAAAATTTCGTATACATACGCACATATCAAAATGCCAAAAAAATGCTGAAATGTAAACGAAAATAATGTATGTATGAATACATCTAAGATCACACAATAACTAGGAATGTGAAATTATAGGAAAGTTAATAGGTCAACAAAAACAATCATACAGAAGGAGTCTATAACCACCAGTATAACCTAAAATTAAAGTGTAGTGGGATTGTGGTCTAAAAACCATTGGAACAAATCTATGATTTTATAGTATCACTAAGAAATTTCAGGTCCTGCTCATCCTTGGACTCCATCAAAAGGTTGATCATCTACATAAGAGATGACATATCTGGGTAAGGCCCATACATTAGTGAGTATAACAATACTCATTAAGAGAATCTAAAACCACAATGAAATAAAACAATGGAAACTACATTTAACTCTTCATAATTATATATCTATAGCACAAATAACACGGATTTCTACATATACACAAAATGTACCCCACCCCATAATGTGGTAATAACCAACCACCTGCCACATAATTCCACTCTATCCAAGATCATTCCATGAGAACCCATTACTCAATCCATCATATCATAACAGATACTAAACAAATAGGTATAGATCATTTCATCTTTTCCCAAATAAAACAAATTGGTTAAAGAAGAATATGATACATAGAAAGGGGATCATTCCTAGAATCACTAGGGGATACAATGAACCCAATTTGGAATAGACCACTGTAATATGGGACCACATGCCACTGATTCCAGAAACCCTACTAGTGTGGCCTAGTAGATTGAGAATCAACTCCATGCTCATTGAAATTATGCTAATGCTAAAAAATCTAATAAGGGTGATAGAGTATCTCAATCCAGTCTTATATAGGGATACCATAACTCTATTTGGGACTCAACCTCTATAAGGGATTATAATCTAGTTATGCTAATGTAATCCCGCATTGAATCATTAGCGGAACACAAAAGGGAAATAATTAAACATATAATAGTGGGAAATAAAAACCCGCCACTGGTATAAAATTTTATGTCTCAACATTTGGGTTTCATCCCCGCAAACTGTTTGTCGATTGGATTCTCATTTTTGGAGTTATGATAATTTCAACGAAGAGGCCCGCAGACCTTCCAGGACCTCTAGATCTACATCCATGGTAGGTCCACCATTTTTTTTGTTTCCACCTACCATGTGGTCACTGAACCTCTTTTCATCTATCATGGTCAGCCATGATTAGGATCCACCCCAGTTTCCCTAGATCTGACCAGGGTCTGACCTCAGCCACTGGCCGGACCCGACCCAGCATTATGACCCCGCCCTTCTGACTTATCTATACCACCCGGCCTAGCCCACTCTATGTCGTCACCGCTCAACCCACTCTTCTTGTCTAGATGCACTCTTCCACTACAAACCACCACTAGCCACTAGTCAAGGAATTTATGCTGGTGGTAACATTCAATGACCATCACACCTCCTTTTATGCGTGAAAATTGATACAGTCCAACATTTGATATCTATTGGTCCCAATTTACAATGATCTGAATTCAATTGTTGATTCTAACAGAATTTAGGGGTCCTATCTAGTTCAAAACCACCCGAAAATATCAACCAACAAACCTTGGGGTTCCAATGATGAATAACGTAATGAACTAAGGTAGGAAAGAACAATAATTTCTAGAGGTGTGAACCTCAATAGATGTATTTGTCGATCTTGGTTCATTGTCATTAAAATGGAAAATAAAATCCAAAAAACACTCAAGAATCAACACATGATAATCTCTCAAACACAATTGATCAGTGGGCCAATCGGTTCATAAATAAGTCAGTGTTCGTTATGGGAATTATGAATGGGGAAGAATATATTGAATCAAAATCCCTACCTCAATTTGGATAGATTGATGATTAATAATGTTCGATGTGTTTTCATCATTGGCGAGATCATCCATGACAGGTGTCCATCAATATTTGATAAAAGGGTCCATTATCATTCATTAGAATGGATTTTCAGAGCATTATCAAATGATCCCCCAGATGTTCTAGGGTAATGTGGCTAGCCATTGAATTTTGACAGAAAGAGACATTTATGGTATAATATAAGTCACCGTGTCAAAAATAATTTTAAATGAATTATTTAATTTATAGTATGTCTACGATAGGGTTTTCAAAAATATCCCATGCTAACTAAAGTTAGTATGCACCTATGTTTATGCTGCTATTATGAACTTAACCATACACATTGATTTCTGATTCGAGAACCCATTTATGAGTTATTAATATTTTTTTTAAAAAAACCACACACTTGATATTAATTATTTTTCAAATTAAAATTTCTGGCCACAGTGGTCCTCAGAATCACACATACATTGAGCGCATAGTCTTGAAATAAATCCATATAACATATACAAATAGTAAAAAGAGAATCCATTACATTATAATCTTATCCTCTACTCCAAAAAAACTCTTACAAATCACCACAACCATCAAATAAATATTGGGCTTCTCAATCTCCTTTCATGATTTCATTGAAAACCAAGGAACATAAATTACTATTCATTTCAAAAAGTATCAATGTGTCACAATTGAATAAGTATAGGAATACACAAGTGATTTATATGTAAGAAAAAATAACATTGAAGAAATAATATTATATTTTCTACAAGGTAGGGTTCAATGTGAATCTTTCTCAAACATTAAAATAGCAATCATCAAACTGAATGTCATCATCACATCAATAATTATTTCAGACCTGAAAGATTCCTGGAACCACATTCGATAAATTTTCTAAATAGATTATAAAAGCGGAAATAATATCATAACAATTTTAATAACTCAATCTAAATATATTCTTCCCCAATGGTAACACATATCAACGGTTACTCCACCTGTATTTTATACAACACCTTTGAATAAAATAGGTAGATAAAAAATATTGATATTTTTTTTTACTTTTTGACCCCTTTAAACAAAATTATACACTATCATTAGTATGTAAATCAACATCATACGATATCTATATTTTTAATGAGGTTGAATAAAAAACATAACCTCAAATTATAGATGTCTTCAATTTAAATTATATCGGGGAACATATTTTCAATTTTCACATTTTTTTAATCAAATTCAAATTTCATCTCAATCTTCCACACAACATATTTTTTGATGTTATATTTTATAGATGTCTTTCATAACTTTAATTATAGAAAATATTTTCTAAAATATTACTTTAACAGTAACGATCACATCCTAAAAGTAATGAAAACTTCAATTCGCCATTTAAATATTCTATTTGAGTCTCCATCCACATATTGAACATCAAGTCATGAGTATCAAGAGAATATTATACCAAAATAGTTTGAAATGTATCTAAATTTGACCTTCTTGAATATAAATTAACAAATAATTTTTATATAATGAATTACCTACACGATATTTATCTTTTATCATCAATAAATACTTCCCAATAAAAATTTTGAAAACTAAACATATCAAGAATCCATTTGTTATAACATTTCAACACAAAATCTCTTTTAGATTTATGCATCTATTTATTACATTTCTATAAATAAAATGATACTCTTTTTTGTTCATTGATACTTATAAACAATAGTATCAACATAAATAATATTTGGTTGTATTTTTATGTAAAGTAATATTTAGACTAGATTTCAATCTTTATTTGATCTGCATCATTTATATATTTATTTTATGTGATCAAAATTCCTAAAAAATGTGGTATAAATAGAAATTAAATCCACTATTCCAAAATTATTCATCATTTTATAAACATAATATTCTTAATTTAGAAAAATAACGTCCTTTTAATGAGAAATATTCTATCACAAAATTTATCTCATCTCCCATTTTGAGATTCAAATTCATCATGATGGTTTCATGAATTGAATACAAATATATTTGAAATTTCATTAGAACTTATAAATACTTATTTAATCTATAAATAATTTATTATATTCTATTTTTGGAAAAACATATGGTTGTTCAATATAATCTTCCTCTTTTATTTCAGAATTGATGAAGGCTACCATAACATCCCTTTTAATGGTCTAACAAGGCCTTTGATGTATAATGGAGATGGTACTTATTATATCATATATTTTTATAGGTGAAATTGCCACATCAACTTCATTTTTTCAAGAAATTAATAGCCATTATACAACCAACGTTCTTTATTTCTCACTACTTCCCCATTTTAATTTTTATTTTCAGAACACCCACTTTTTCATAATAATTATTCTTCGATAATGATCAGATTCAAATTCCCATGACCTGTTATTTTAAATTTTATGAGAATCAACATTAATTTCATCATTACAATCTATTTATATTATTATTTCCTTCCAAGAATTTTCGTCAACAATAGAGAGAAATGATGTATGATATTTTATCATCTATATTTTTCTTATTTGAATATGTTTTCCCAGATTTCCAATGATATTTTGAACCTAAAAATTTTCTTTTCATTGGACGAAAACATGAAAATGGGTTTCCAGAGTCAATTTTTTTGAATGAAATTCTTAAAAGGGAACTTACTCATTATTATATCTATTTTTTAAAGCTTCAACGTTGTTTTTAACAAAAAAAAAATCAACATCATTAGTTATAGAACATGAATTTATCATGAAAAATTTTATTTTTTATTTTCCCACTAGTTTAACGTCAACAAAATCAATAATATATTATGTCTATTTGATATGGAAATTATATTCTCTTCAATTTGGTTGATAAAAAAGAATATTTCCAAAAAATATCATCTTTCAAAACTTAAAACATTTTCACATTTAACATTTATAATACATAGATAACCAAATATTAATAAAATGTAAAACATGGATAATTCATTTAATACATCTCCTGTAAAAAAATAATATTTTGTTTCCTATAATTATAATGATTTTGAAAATAAACCACTTATACAATGACTTGTCTCCAAAAAATTGTGTATTATCTTTCCCTATGAACATAGTTTAAGCCATATCCACAAAAATTATATTATTTATTTTGGCCCAAATATTTTTTTGGCATGTTTTGAATATTATGATCATGATTATTACCATGATGTTCATGATAGGCATAACATATTCCACAAGCATACACAGAACAATTTTTAGTTCAGTTATTCTTTAATGAGTAACTATAAACATTCTCTACAATTATCGTGATTCTATTAAAATGTTTAATTTAATCAATTTTATATTTAAATAATATAACAAATCTAATATGTTAAATATAATAAATAAATAAAATAAAATAATTATATCTGTTTTTTGACTGCATCCTCATAGGCTAGAAATTGTCATATTGAATCAATTCTAACGTATGAGTAGTTTGTATTTCAAGATTCATCAATGGAGTATTAAAAATGTGATATGTTGACAAGTAGAACTTATAGAATTCCTTCATATTTTAAACGTATAAAAAATGAGAATTTTTTATATATAAATATAATATTTCATGTTCCATTGGCCATTGTGACTATGTCATAAATATCATAGTCAAATTTATTAATTTATTCCTATGTAATATTAATTTTGGATTAACCAATCTGAAATAAATTTAATCTTCTTAATTTTACTTTTTTTGATATATCCATTATTAAATATTTTCAAGACTGAATTTTTTCCGATAAATCACTTCCTTCACTTTAAAAAATAACTGAGACACACTAATAATATAGTGTCTCTCTCCATAGACAAAAACCATCTTTTTAGATTTCAATTGATCTAGGTCAATTATTTTTGACCAAAAACATTTTATTTTCAGTGTACCATAATTTTAATAGATCACCAATAAATATTTATATTTTTCTTTATCCATAAGTATGTAAATATTTCTAGATATATGAGAAGAATAATTCATATCCAAATTCTCTAGAAATTATACTTTAGATGTTTTTTAGGTAACATCATACAACCGATATTTTCTGTTTCCATTATTATTCTTATTATGGGAATGGTAAATACTGTCATTTGAAAATATTTGTAGTATTATAAAAAAAGATACCCATATTAAATATTAACATGTTTCTCACATGAATCACAGAAATATTACAACTGATGAAATATATCTTATATTTACATTTTAGATTTGTTGGTTTCCTATAAGTTATATTTTTTTTAGAGAGATGAATCCCCAAAAATTTATTCCTTGCACAATATCTAAACTCATTAATTTATTATAAATTAATCCAAAAAAGGATTTCTATGGTCTGAAAATATACGTATTGAATCATTAAAAATAATAAAACATACCTTCCTTTATAATCGTTTTTTTCTAAACTGTAATCATGTATTTCAACACTCTTCCAATAATTTATTACAATAAATATTTTATGCACTTATATCTATTCCTTATTATTTTGAATATTAATTTTTATCCCTTATTTTCTATCCCCATTTGCAACAATATTTTCATTCATTTGGATACACACAAAATATAATAAATCTGGTGAATAAACTAATTTTCAATATAAAATAGTATTCTTGATTGGATTCATCGTATCTTTAAAAACACATGATTGGTCAATATTTATATCTTTATTTATGAAAAATCACTATTGAGGTCTATTAGAATTGTAATTACATAACCTTTCCCTAACATTAAAAATATAATATTGGATATTAAGACTATGTTTTTTAATATATTTTTCCATATTATATATTTGTTTTGTTATATATTTTACTCACTTTCGATATATTTCATTAATTAAAATATAATGACTTTGGGTCTATTATATTCCACAAAAACATATTAAATTCATCAACTTGATTCTCCATTATTATTTTTTCTTCAATAAAAACTGATTTATATTATTTAGAAGATACATTTTACATCTTAATGTATTTTATCTCTATTTAAATAATTGATATAATTATATAAAACTCATTTAGTTCTCTTTTTATGAATAGTTCATTATTATTTTCTTTAATTTCCTTATCATCATAATAATAATCATTATTAAATTATTCATTATTCACCTTTACAATGAGTGTTTTTTCATCAACATCTATTGATGTATCAATTTATTCTTCCTAATCACTACAATAACTTCTTCTTCATTTAAGTATTAAAAATAATTTATATAATTATGAATAATTTTCCTTATTATCCTTAAAATAGACCCATTATTTTTCAATATAAAATTATATCATCTTAATTACACTCCTTGAATCTCCCTTTTCTTCTTTATTAACAATATTTTTATTCAACTAAGGAAATTTTAATTTAAAATTTCCAAATACTCCATAGCCACATAATTGTAGAATATTTTTTTAATTAGATTATCACATTCCACTTACAATATTTATAGAGATTATACAGACAATTTGATCAAAATTATGACTTAAATTAGATTGTGAATCAGTATAATCAATATTTTTTTCCAAAATCTTACACTTAATACATCTCTTTCAATAAGGCCATCAATGATATTTTTTTATCCTTCCAATTAATCCTGATTGTATAATATATTTTTATCTCATTACTTATGAGAATAAATTATAAATCATATCATGGAATAGTTTATATGACATTTAGTTTAAAATAAGATAAATTTTCCCCAAACCATGCCAAGAATATATAAATTATTTTTTAAAACAATTTTGTATAATCTATTTTATCATAGTAAAATATAATTGTACTCAAAATCTTATTAAATAAATTGAATAATTATTCCTCAATTTCACGTAATTTAAAATTATTACTTTTATAGTAAAATCTCAAGTTTTGTATCATTGCATGTTTCACATGATTATTCCATTAATTGATATTTGTAGTTTTATCCAAAATGTCAATGGTTTAATTAATTCCTCTAACTTTTATAAAATTATTCACAGGGAATAAATAATGTAAATATTTCATTTCATGAAAATAATTTTAAGTATTACTTAAATATATTCTTGACAAATTAACATTTCAAGCATGTGGGGGATAACCAAAAGATTAAACCCCATGAAAATCAAAACTAATTAACATTAGTTATGGAAACATCTTTTCCATCCTTATATGATGATTTTTTCAATAAAAAGTAAAAATCACCATTATATTGACTAAATTATTATTTTACATGATATACACTAGGAATTCAGTTAAACATACATCATATTGAGAGATAATTATTCTAGAACATCAAAAAAATAATCACCAGTGAGGGGATCCTATGTACTGATACAACATGAAAATTATAATTTGGGATTAGTGAGGAACTATTGAGAGTTAGGTTAAAAAGTTATTATACTTTTTTAGGATTCCTTGTTGAATCCACACTCATTAACATTTAATGTCAATCTTGATCATTATTTGTCAAAAACACATATAATTGAATAGAATAATATATTTATTATCCTGAGGAAATAAATATTGGATATCTTCACTCTCTTCCAATTAGTGAAAACACTTCTTCATTTTCTTCTCTTAATCATCATCTAACATTTGTTCTCACTATTTACCATAGTAAGCTATTTCCTCTCCTAAAAAACCCATTTAGTTAATTGTATTACATCATGTTTTAATTTTAATTTCAAATTAAAATAAATTCATGATATTATTTAATCTTATATTTAAAACACCTCCTTTTGAAATTAAATCAAAACAATCAGGTCCTTAAATTTCTAATGGGTAGTTACTATCAAACAAAATAATCAAAAATGTCATCTGATGAATCTATGTCATCATGATCTCTAAAAACTACCCAAATGGAATTTTGATAGTGTGGTATAGGGAATTATGGTACATTAATTTATTTTTCTATGGTTTCCACATAACTATAACAATTTTCTTTTAATTTGACAATGGTAAATGTTGTATAGGATAAACAATATTGAGAACATACCAAAGCCATCCAAATAAAAACTATGGAATTGAATAATAAATATATCATTTTCCTTTATCCATTAAAATGCCCATGGTGTAGAAAAAAATACTATATTGTAGATGCCCCAAGAATTCCAGGACCATAACAGTCAATAATGATGAGATCTGTGACATGGATTTTTTATTATGGCATGGATGATGCCATAAATCTAGGTCCATTGAAATAAACTACACTTATCTCTATGGTGTGATATTATAACTTCATCATATTATATAATAAATATTATTTATCACAAAATAGTGTATGGTTTTTTTGTGGAGGTCCCCAAAAATTTTATAAGCCCAAAAACTCATCAATATGAGCTATTTGGAATAGATATATTTCATTGAAGTCTCAACTATATTGTGGACACTATTTATTATATTTTTTCTATTATTATATGGTGTTATCCATGTTCCGTCTCCATGTAAACCTACACTATAAAATCACAATTACTCCTTCAATTATTATTTCATTAGGAACTTGTTTCATGAAATATAAACACTGGGGGAATTTAATGCTGAATCATCCAATTTTTACACATATAATATGATTTATGTGTTTCCAAAAAAATACAATATTCTTAATTATATCATATTCTTGAAAAATAAATCGAAAAATAGAAGAAAAAATCATTAAATAATCTCTTGGTCTTAATAGATGTAATTTCTTCGAATGAAATCAATAAATACATACTGAATTATTGATTGATATATTCCTCCTATCCCATTTTATCACATCACCCATATTGTATTTATGTTCTACTTTTATTCCCTTATACCATGATACTTGAATTCCATTTTTTTAAATCCATAATTTGTAACACTCATAGTGTACCACTCCATCCTTAAAAAACTTACGTTTTGATAATGTCTGATGATAAATTTTGATAAGATAATATTATACCATACACTCAATCTTAATGAAAATATTTTTTTTGATATGGGGGAAATTATCATTTCATTACACATAACATTTGAAAAATAATTTCTTTCCATGGAAAGGTATTATTTTATGAATCTTTTCTTTTATTAATTGCATCTTTCGAGACTGATGTAGTGAGTTTATGTATAGTGGAAAGGGATATTCTAATAAAAAACCTTATAGTGTGATTGAAACTTTTCATTATATATCTTATGTAATTCCTATATTTCAAGCGACATTGTCTGAATAAGTATATCACTATTATTTTATTACATTGAAACTTTTATGGAATCTTTTATAGAAATGTAATGACGATGACTATGGTTCGAATATAAATATTAGCCATATTTTCTACATCCTTATTTTTATTATGGGTTTATGTCAAGAATTCTATTCTTTTTGTTTCTTTATAAAATTTATTTCCATTTGTATTGGAAATTATATTGAAAATAAAAAAAAATGAAATATAAGAATAAATCTGGTTCATGAAGGATTGTTATTAATAAAATGTACATTCTAAATTTTAGGATTCAAGATGTCAATGATATTATTAGGTTTGCCATGTGTCATTTTTTGGATATATATTTTCAAGAGTATAGTTTATGATAAAATATATTATTTCATATATCTATTATTAGTAACATATAATATGATTAAAATAATATTTATGTGATAAAGAAAGTTTACTTGTCTGTCCTATTTCGATTTGGACTCTATCTTATATGTTCTGTCTTATAATGATGTCATTATTTTGATATTAATGGGTAATATTTTAGATGACTTTTTGAATAATATGTATAAATTTTCTTCATAGAGTGATGCTAGTGGTTGTGATTTGTGAATTGGGTATCATGGGTTATGGATAAATAGAAGGTAATTATGGGGGTTGAATGGTTTAATTTATATGTTTAGGTACTGATGTATGATGATTTTGGATTTCTGGTAGAGTAAGTAACCCTCTATGAAAATAATTAGTAATGTAATCTTTTAAATTTATAATTTTAGTGTAGATGTCTTATTCAAGTTATATGTCACTACATTATTGTCATTATGTAAAATCATCCCACTAAATTTAATTACAATTTTCTGAGGGATTTATTTTCAACACATAAAACATGTACCGGAATCCTTATTTAAATTTTATCTATTCATCTTTCCACAATTCTAGAATAATGGAAAACTCATCATCATCACAATATATGTTTTATTTTTGGAATTTAATTTTAATTCAACCTTTATTTTCTTATCAAAATTATTTGATTTATGGGTTATTGGAATATCTATTTCATCCATGATATCATTTCGATTTATTTTTTTTCATAGCTATAGTTATCTCATATCGATTCTACCCTATAAATAATTTATTTTATGGAATTAAGCAATCTATAAATCTATCCATTTATTTTTATAATAATACTAAATGAAAATATCACATGCCATGAAAAATATAACTCATAATTATTAATTTGTTCAAATGAAATGGGTGAAAGATTAATGATTTCCATCTCTATCTTCCTTAAATTAATACATAGAAAATATATATTAAAAACAAGTTCTTCATCTCATCCCACTCTAAGGAATGAATTTCTCCATGTTTTCTCATATAAGATATAAATTTATATAATTAATGAATTTCACATAACAAATGATTACAATAAATTATAACATCTTCCTATTATGTAAACTACATAATTGAAAATATATTTCCAGATATACTAATTTGTTCATTATCAATTATTTTATAAGAGTTCCCACAAAATGATAGTGTAAATTTACTAATTAAAAACTCACTAGTACATTTTTTATTTCCATTAATAATTTGGAAGCTAACCACGATTCATTACTTGATACTATCCCATAGACATAATATTTTTCATTCCCTTTCCTATAAAATTATGTTTCTTATGGGGAGAATCAATTCATTTTCCATTTCATTTTCTATTATCATTGTTTGATAAGTTATAACCATTTACAAAAATAAAAAAAAACTTTTTATTATCAATAATAATCATAACTGGAAGTCAAATAATAATTAGAGTCATTTATTGTATGTATTAATAATGATTTATTTTTTTCCATCTAAGAGTCATTAGGATGAAAGAAAAATCACTACAGTATTTTTTTATTGAAATGCCTCATTTTTCAGCTTAATTAAAATATGCAATAATTTAATCATATACATAGGGAGTGTCAAACATGGTTTATTGTAAGTCATCATTCAATATGCACTAGAATGATGAAAAAGTATACTCTAACAACACTTATTAGGGTTATATTCCATACTACTATATTTGGAAAACTATATAAACTATTTATATCTCAGTATATATGTATGTTCGTCAGAAACCCCCAAACATTTCATTAATATAATATAGGATTTTCTTCATCACATATGAATATTTGAGAGGTTCTCGCTGACTTTTCTATAAAAATGTATTCAAAATTTACTATAATAATCTATGATTCCAAATATAGAAACACCAACAATTCATTCATAAATACAATATCTTATTAATAGAAAAAATCAATTGCATATCTAAAATATCCATTCTAGGACTATAATATTTTATTCTCTTTATAAACATCGATAGAAAATAAATTGGCATATTAATGATCAAAATTAATTGATATTAAATTATTAAAAAATAACATTATTCATAGATATAAAATTATTAAAATCATTATCCATAATCTCAAGAAGGGTTCAATAATAATGTGTGCGATCAGATTTTCAGTAAGGTTAAATATTGTGGAATAAATAAAATGTAGAAAATATATTCCTTAGTCAAATATCTCTGCTCGTATTATCATATTTTACTGGGTTCACTCCACATTACTTCATTACCATAGTTCAGGTTTACTACAAACACTATATTATTAGAAAATTTACTATATTAAAATAGATACACTCTGCATTCTAGTCCATATAATCTCAATATATACCCTTATTTAACAAATGATGTGTAGGGTGATAAACAACATATCCCACCAATCACATATTGAAATCTATACATATGTATACCCCATGTTCATAAAAAATCTATAGTACCATCCAATAATAAACTATTGAAAAGATAAAATATTCCTAAAAATATTCATAATCCTTATCATAAATCATAAAAATAAATAATAATTTTTTAAATATTGGATATAATCCCTAATAAATCATATTATACATAAAATGATGTTATTATAGATTAAATACCATATAATAATCCTTAGAAAATTTCACGAGGAAAAAGAAATTTTAAATAAAAAATAAATATTTTTATTCATGATATTTAAATAATATTATGGGAAATTTTTTCATTTAAATTAGAAATGAAATATTTAATTTAATCCATAATGATATTTTTTTAATAATGTTAGTGAAAACTATTCTTGATGTGTATTTCAAAATAAAAAATCAATTCATATTACAATAAAAAGTAAAAATTACCACATTCTGAAAAATATAAGAAGATTCATTTTAAACATTGGTATGGAGAGTCAAATATATTAATATAATAATTTAAATAATAATTTTATACTATTAAAAAATCTATTTAATTAATTTCAAATAAAATATGGAAATGAGTAAAAATATTCATAATTGATTTGAAAAAATAGTTGGTTTTCCTAGAAAATAATTATTTTGGTATCTAACATATATTATAAGTAAAAATATTTTAAAAAATTTAATATATAGAAATATAAATTAGATAAAGAATATATAAAATTTTCTAGATATATATCATTTAATTTCATCAATCTAAATTTTCTCATAATAATCCTAGTTAAAATGAGATTGTAACATGAAACCATTACCCCAAGAACAGTTTTCATTATAAGGGCTATAAAATCTTGAATTATAAATTTAAATTTTTTTATACTTATATAAAATAAAAATAGTCATACTTATAGTATCCTACACTTTTTTATTATGAAATTGTATAATTCATTCCTTATGAATCATTCATTATCACCATAATTTCTTGTGTTTACGTCTTTGGTTGACATATATGTTTTTGGTTAAATGTTACAGAGAAAACTCATTATTAATGGTTTATTAATATTTTATTAATAAATAATCACATATATATATATATATATTTATATATGATATATAATCCTTATAAAAAAATTTTATAACCATTAATAGAAATCATTCATTAAAATAAATTACATTAATATGTGGAGATGGTAGTTTGTATGTAGTAAAATGTTATGTTTCTATTTTTTTGGAAGGAATAAAATAAATTTAATTATTAAAACATCATTATAATATAATAATAATATCATAAATAAAAAAATATACATTAAATATTACATTATAATGTACCATGAATTATGTGGATAAAAATTTAATCAAATCGCCTTATAGTGGTTGTAGTTCACATACACTCCTAAGGGATACTATCATCTACCATTTGATCTAAAATATGTTCCAAATATTTTTAACATCTCTACAATAAAATTTTAATAAATTTAGGATAATATATTAATTATGATTTAATTCATAAAAAATTTATATAGAAATTATTTCAAGAGATTAAATTTTAAGATCATTGATATGATAAAAACATATTCTTTGAGAAACCTCATTTCGATAAATGGTTAAGTCGTTAATAAATCTAATTAATTAAATAAAATAAGAAACAATATAAGGTTAACAATTATATAAATTATTTAATATCTGAATTTTTCAATATAGAAGTCTCAAATAATTTAAATATTAAGGGTGAAGTGGTAACCCTTTATAGGTGTTGGGATGGACCTAAATATAATTTCATAAAATATTTCATAGATATAATATATTTTCATGGGAAATAAAATTGAAATTGAGAGGTTTTAAATGCAAGGATAAAATTTTGTTATGATATATTCAATAAATAAGAATTTTTCTAGAGTGGGTTTCAATCCAACCCTTCTTGAACCCCATATTAAACAAGTATCAACCGTAAACACGGAAGTAAAATTGCATTTTTCTGGCAGTTTTATATATGCCAAAATTATATTGACCATATAAAATTATAATAATTACAATCATTATACATATTCATTTAATTTTTCATTATTTTATTTCTATAATTATATTTTTATTTATTTTAATAATCATGCAACCACCAATGCAAACATATTCTAGAATAACGACTCGTTAGGATTAAATTATAATTTTTATAGAAACCATTATATTTAAAACCAATTAAATGAAAATTATAATATTTTATTGTTTATATAATATATGAATATTATTAATACCACTAATGAATATAGATTAATTTAACTTATTCAGATAAAAATAAACATTTCCAATAAAAACTGGTTTAAGATAAAGGTGTTTTTTTAAACTGAACAAATATAAATTAATGTATTTATACGAATCATATTTAATAAATTATATTGATCCTAATTAATTAATATTTGTTTTATTTATAGAAAATACAAAATGAAAATTGATTTCTATTTTAAATGAATTGAATTTTTTTCAATAATGCGATATTTTTAATCGTCTAATTAAAAATATATATTAAAAAAACTAAAAATTTGAACTTAAGTTAATACTGTCACTTTGATGAAAAAATTAATTTAACATCCTAAAATTTAATTTCCTGAAATTTAAGAAATAAATTTAATTGTTCATGATTAGAGATGTGATAAAAATAATTTTATTAGTTAAAATTTTTTATTGGTAAATTGACTCTACAAAAACATTTTTACTCATTTGTTATCCTCCAATCTAAACATTTTCACTATTAAAAACTATTATGAACATTTTCATAAATTTTTATTACTAATCATACATTTTAGTTTAATAGCTAGAATATGGTGGTTTCTTATATCATGCTTCAAATATACATGAATATAGATGTTGGAAAAGATTTCAGTTACTTCTTATTTCATTATAGGAGAACCATATAATTTAATGGGGTGTACCATCATGTATTGTTAATTAAAAGGATAAAGAGAATGGATTTGATAAAATTTATCTTTATATCTTTTTTGGATGAAAAAAATTTTCATCATTAATCATGTTTATATAAAAATGTTGTTAGGAATGTTTTTATTATTCTGTAATTAATTTATGATGTCATTTTTACAAGTATTATATATCATAAAAAAATTTAAATTAATATTATTCTCAATTTATTAATCATAACCATTCCATATATGATATGAATAATATATTTATTTTAATGAATCATATATTAAATAATTTTATATACTTCATGAAAAATCATTACATTGAACATTCCTTTACATGGATTTATGTTAATTTTCAAATAATATAATTTCTTAAATATTTTTTCTATTTTTTCATTTTATATATCATAATTTGAAATGAAAACGGGATTTTCTTGATGAAATATTTATTTTTTTATTTTGAATAAATTTTTCATTTATTATAAAATTCGTTATTGATTACTATATTTCACATTATGTTGGTTATTAATCTCCCAGAATAATGGTGATGGCCTTTGCGGTTTACCCTTATCTTAAAGTGGGGATGGGACCCTTGTCGTCTGATTCCAACTCTTGACCTCACCCCACCACGCCATTATCTAACCATAAATTCATCCCTTCCTTCCCTCAAATCTCCATTTTCTATAATGTTCCAGGTTTTATAAAGGGTTCCCCCTGGCTCACACTCTCATTTTTGGAGTTCTCACATTAGTCTCTTCTTGTGAATATTACTATGATCACTCTCTTCAAACAGAAATGGCCATTAGTGGAATCATTCAACTTAGTTTTCTTTAACTCATAGGGATTGTAGGAACGTTCAATGGTGGGTCTCTAGGACACAAAATATACTATGATCCACTCCAACTTCAGAGATGACATGATTCAGGCCTGGGATATTTTACCTACATCTGTAATAAGTCTCATTTTACCATGCTAAGACAGACCTATGATTAAAATATGAATCCTAACACCCCAATAATGGAAATTTGTGTATGGTTTCCTGAAAAATCATTTCCCTTTAAGAAACACTCGATTATGAAGATATTAGGGAAACATTTTGGACACTATTTATTTTCAGATAGTAGAACCATATCATTGATTCACCCAATAACTCCAAAAATTTACATGGAGGTCAATGTCTCTTAACTAGAAAATGTACATTTGAATAACCATTGGAAAGAGTTATGTTAGAAACAGGTTTTTCTCTTTGAATCATGGTATTATTTATGTTCTTTTTTAAAATGGTGGGTCATCCGACAGTAGAGTGCATGCGTGGGAGTATGAGAAATTAACTTATGTCAGATTCATGGCTCAAATGTATGTTTTTTGAGTATACTCCTTATGTAGAACATAAAAAACAATCACAATCTGTCTAAATTAGTGAAGAAACATTCACTAGTACATAAAAAAATATGGGGCATCAAGGGTTGACCATACCTCCAAACTTACAGCAGACCAGCTAGCCCCATATGTGACAATCAAGGAAAACTTCACTTAAAAATGGTACATATCCCATTCTTTAGTACTCAACTATCTCTAATAATATTACACCTTATGATATATGGTTTAAGAAATTAGATAGAAGGTTGTTGAGTTGTGTGGTCAAGTAGAGAGGTGGGTGAGGCCCGACCTATACCATCTTCCAAGGGAATGTGTGTAATGAAAACACAATAAATTACATCACTTGAAACTATATTGAATTCATATAATACATGAGACCCCCCAGTAAGGTGATATAAAGATATTCATCTAATTTATACTTATGGAAATGTCTGATTTGAAATTGGTGGGACTGTAGAAAGCATGAAAAAGACGAATATATATATATATATGTTTGTGTGTGTGTTTATAAATAAGGAATAGTGATGAATCTATTAGTGGACAAGGATTTCTCCTTATGAAAACTGATATGGTAATATCATATACATCTCACTAGTAGAAAATTTTGGATCATAATTAGTGAAATCATGTTTTTGAGATGTCATATTTTATTTCATCTTGAATATTTGGGTGATATGTACATATATATATATGGGATGAATGTTTTTTCATAAATAATATATTAAATTATACATTTTAAATTTGTAGAATTTATTCGAGTGATTATGGTAGGAATTGGTCATTGAATATGAATTCCCATTAAACTAATAATCTTGGTAAGAAAAATAAGGATCTTGATTAATTGAACTAGAAAACATGTGAGTTTTCAATTATGAGGATTGAGAAATATCATTTAATTATTGACTTATAGAATATGGTCCTTAAAATAATGAGGAAATGATATTGATATTAAATTTCATAGTTGAAGGTTCAAAAATACATCAATGACGGTATTAAGAAGTATTCGGTGGAAGATGTGGAATTATAAAAGATGTTGAGAAATGATACTAAGTACAACCATGATCATTATAGACATATTATCTATAAAATTCATGTATATGTCCCAACAATACCACTGTTGGATGAGCTATTGGATGAAGATCATTATTCATCATAAAATATTTTTTTAAAAGTATAAAGACATGTATATATATATATATGAAATTTTATTTTTTGTCGAATAACATTAAAATGGATACTAAATATTATATATCATAATGAATAGCATATTGTATGTTTTAGGATGAGCGGTATAATTCTTTGTGATTATTTTAATTATTTTCCATTACATAATGGAAATGGGAAAGCATTACCATGGTTTTTTTATTAGACTACCCGAAACATCATATTTCCATAATAATACTTTAGTTTTAGTCAATATTCTTATTAAAAAAGTAAATTTTATATTAATTAAAAAATATCAATCTATTGTTAAAATTAATCAATAATACATTGAATGTTGAAAATTCATGGTTTACCACTCTAAATTATATCATAATTTTAAATGTAGTTTACCTTGATATTTTAATGAATTAATTAGTAGTATTTTGAAATAGAGTATTGGTTTAGTAATTTTTATCATCCACTATTTTAAAAAATATGATATGTATATTAAATAAAAAATAATACATTCTAAGAGTTATATTTTAGTGGGAAACAATTATGTAATATGAGATTAAAAAAATATTAATTTATTAATGGTAAAATAATTATGGATAAACTAATTTGAAAATCAAATATGTTAGTTGAGGTTCAAACCCCTGATGTAGTGAAAATTGATTTTGATAATATTATATAATTAATTTAATATATAATTTTTGAAAATTATAATAACAAAAAGTATTTTTTATCAATATCATAAAATTTTATTGTTGTTCTAAAACCAAGACCGTGTTTAATTGATTATTATAAATTAAATTATTTTTCCCATGATTTATGTCAAGGTTGGTATGAAGAGATATCCTTATACTTTTATCCTCTCTTTAACCTATACATTCCATTTTGGTATGTAAATTTTAATAGTTTTATTAATGAAATAATTTTTCAAATTTTTTTTTAATCTTGATCGTCTTAAACTTCATAATGGTTAGTCATAGTTCATGAAGAATAATTGTTAAATTATTATTTTTATTTATTATTCATATTATCAATGGTTATGAAATAAAAAATATGAAATATATAGAGAATTAAAATAATAATAAAACAAAACTAATCATTAGTGTTGAAAATATAAATATTCCACCTTAATACTTCCTAATAAAATTAAATTACTTAACATAATATCATAATTATCTAATCATATTTGTCATGTGTAGATGACAGATACGAAATTTGTAATGAATTATTACTGAAGAATTTTTTTGGTGAAATAATTCATATCCAATATTAGATTCTATCTTATAATTAATTATTATAAGAACACCCTTATCCATCTATTTATAGGTGTGGTAGCCCTCAAGAATAATTAACATCATCAATTTAAAAATTTTAGTCTCCCAACTCTTCCAAGTGTGTCACAAGTAATTTATAAAAAGGGATCAAACATTTTTTACAAAAAAATAATTGTTATGGATATAATTGGCATGTGTCATTATGTCACACATTGTTTTTAATAAAAACTCATAGTTAGATCACGACTATCATTTTACTAATTTTTTTCTTCAACATACATCCATGATGTTTTTCTGGTAATGTGTTGTGTCATCACAATGTAAATTGATATTTTCTATGTTTTATCCTTATTTACATTTTATTATTCAATATATAGCCTTCATATTCATCCATGACTGGTCCCATGTCATCGAGCTTCATTTTTATCATCATTTCAATCTATTTTTGATTTATTTTGTTCTTTTAAATAATTTTCACCTATATCATGACATGAAAAATATTGGAAAATATATATATATATTGAATTATTAAAATAATAATTTTAATAATATTTTAAATTAAATTATTTATGTATAAAATGTCAATATAATGTCTTCCCATTCACAAACTCATTATTTTCCTAAATAATACAATATAAAAAAATTAAAAATATGGTCACATCACAATGATTAACATTTAAATGTCAATAAAATAAACTTATTAAATAGATAATTAATATTTTATGAATATTAAGGAGAAATTTTATATACTATATATATTCCAAAGAAAAAAAATTTAATATTGTATATTATTGGTGTAGTGGCCCTCACTTAGGCTTGCCTCACTCGCTGCAGGTTCGGCCCGGACCACCTAGCTAGGCGTGGCCCGCCGGGCCGTGGTATCGCTCTACCCACTAGCCGAGCACGGGGAACTACTCCATTCTTGAATGGTTGAATTAGTTCATGTCTTCAAATTCTTGGTGCCCGATGGCCCCGCATCTCCTGTCTGGTCCACATGGAGTGGCCCGCTATGAACCCTTGGGCGTGGGTCCACCTTCCATCATGGCTCGATGTCGTAGCCTTCCGTCGCGGTGCGTCGTTGTAGTGCGCCACCCACATCAATACGGACTATATTGGCTGGTTTCTTCTTGTCTTCCATGACACCATAAGGAACCACCATTACTTTGCAGCTGGTGGGTGTCTCTCACGACCTCCCTAGGTCGCAGGTCACACTACTTGGCTCGGTCACACCATCACATCTTTTGGTCCCCCACAAAGAACACAGTCATAATGGGTTCGGTGGAGGTTCTAGTCCTTGTTCATTTGGCCCGCACTCTTCTTGTTAGTATAAGAACAAGGCAGCATTTCTAGAATGAATAAATCATCGTTAGACAAAAAAAATACACCTAACTCATAATCATTGGAAGGCACTGCAAATGTAGAATTAGTGCCCACGTCCGAAGGTGTTCATCAGTTCTTGCCTTCGTTCATTGATTCCTCCAAAGTTCATCACTCGAAGCTTCATTCTAGGTTGGTGGAAGTCATCATGTAACATTATCAGAGGTTCCTCTCTGAGGAACCAAAAACTGATGCACATGCTTCTTTAAAATGGAGGGGTTCAGAGGATCAACGCACCGAAGAATTAATGATGTTAAATAATGAGTATAATTAATGAAAATCTTCAATTTTCTCAACAGTGTGGTTACATGTTCATTTAAAACACTCAATGGCGTGGTTACAAAAATTAATATTCAATCTATTAAATGGTCTGACATTGCATTGATTTCCCATAACTGTTTTTCCAACGGTTTCTCAAAGAAAAATAAAATAACGAAATGATATTTTATTATTTTTTTGTAAAGTCCAAAAATTATCTTTTTCGTCTGACCCTTGCTATTTGACGTTAAGAAATAATTAACTGAATCTTGACACTGTGGATTCAATGGTGCCCTCACATTTTTAATCCTATAACTGTTTCAAAAGCTAAAATTCACCGCTCGTATGTTTACTGAAGTTAACTTAAAAAAGTTAAAAAATTTATTCATAGTCACCCCTGACCTGCGCCAGTCGGGATCAGGTTCTTCCTAAGGGAAAACTCCATCACAAGATCTACGGTACTCTCAGATTTTCAATACGAGTTACCATTTAGATATTGAAGATTTTACAATAAAATAATTGTTACTTAATTATTTTATATAGGGCCAACAACTGACTTCCACTGGTGGCCCATGCCGACCAATTTTATTATCATCTTAATGAAATCATACCCTCATGAGTTCAGCAGTGGTCTCAGATTTATAATCAGAGTCATTGTTCGGGATTAATAAGCATTAGAAAAAAAATTAATAATCTTATTTACTATAATGCATTTATTGCGTTTTCTCAATGTAGTCCTATGCTGAGTAAAATTAAGTCGCACCTAGGGAAAACCCGTTTTCTTAAACCCAATAGTGCCCTTGTATTTTGGATATGGGAACCCATTTAATAATTATTCTTCATTTTCCAGAAAACAACTGACGTACACTATTTAAAACTTAGCATTTTTTTCAACGGATTAATCTAGGAACTCCGATCCTTGAAATCACATACCATCAATTTTTGCAGTCTCATAATAATCACATATAATTAAAAAATTATACAGAAATTCCAAGACATTAAATTCTCCTCACCTTAGGTCTTTACATCATTTAAATCCAAATCAAATGTAAAACGAACAAATGGGGGTACTGAACATTAATATAAGCCTCTCGATCCCATATTCACTCCTAGAGATTCATGTGATTCCATAGAACGTGCACTAGATGAATTGACTATCCTTGAAGGACATTCTCTAGTCAATCCTCTATCTCCACTGGGAACTTTGCATACATTTCCCCATCGATAATTTCCAGCTTTCCATAGTTGATGACCTGCGTTAGATCATGTACGTACCTCCCCAACTGCGACATGTGATAAAAACATCATGAGCCTAAGGAATATGTGGCTGAAGTGCTAGGTAGCCTGCCACTTCTCCAACTCTACTTAGAAATAGAAACGGTCTAATGATCCTTGGAGATAGCTTACCACTCCGGCCAAATCACTGCAATCCTCATCGGGGTGTGACCCGTTGGAAGATATGATCTCCCCCTCTAACTCCATGGGTCTTCATCTCCTGTCGGCATAAACATTCTACCATATCTCTACATTCTTCATCAGCTTCTTGATGATATGAACCTTTTAAGTGTTATCCCATACCAACATTGGACCCATTTGTGTTGACTACCCTAGGTCATTTAAAAAATGAGGAGATCTACACAGTCACTCGTACAAGGCCTCAAATAGTGTCATGAAAATGGTGGAGTGATTGCTATTGTTGTATGTGAACTCCACCAAGGAAAATTTGTTCTCCCAAATGCAACCAAAATCTAGGACACAAGTACGAAGCATTCCCTCCAAGGTCTG
Organism: Viscum album; assembly: GCA_963277665.1. Lineage (NCBI taxonomy): Eukaryota > Viridiplantae > Streptophyta > Magnoliopsida > Santalales > Viscaceae > Viscum > Viscum album. The sequence continues at coordinate 1,878,993,188 of OY728148.1, read as the reverse complement.
TATGGGCTTATCCAACTGACCATCAGTCCAAGGATAGAAAGTTGTGCTCAAGTGTAATGGAACCTGATGCTCAGCTATCACTTGCTGACATGTGAGGCATCGTGATACGAACTCAGTGACTGCTTTATTCATCCCTGGCCACCAGTACTAATGCTGGAGATCCAGGAACATCTTTTCCACTCCATGATGTACCCATAAAGGTAATGTGTGGAACGGCAACAACACCTCCTCTCGTAGCATCACTTGTACTAGGGTGCTTCCTCTTTAAAGAATGATGTGCTACCCACATTTAGAACATCCTTCAAGAGATTTATTTAAGGATATTAGAGCATGTCGGACCTCAAATTCCACATTCCCATGATGTGCCTCCCGAACTCACAGAAGGAGTGGGGGAGTGACTGTCATAGACTGGTGGTAAGATGCTCCATATTTTTCCACGAAGGATATATGCATCATAGCTAGATATTTTGTCCCTTCACTCAGAAACTGTAGACTAGACCTTCTACTGAGTGCATCTTCCACTATGTTTCCCTTCTCAGGAGTGTAGACAATATCAAAGTCATATACCAGGAGGAACTCCAGCCGTCATCATTTTCTCAGGTTCAGGTCCTTCAGAGGGAAGATATACACAAAACTCTTATGATTGCAGTATACAATAAAATGTTTAACCAACTATACTCTCTACTCATAGATCTCTGTTGGATCCATTTAATTTGTTTTTATAGATAATTTTGTCTTCTTTGGGTAAATTCCAAAGCAGAAATCCCTCTCCATATGTGGAGGTAATCCTAGAAACATCTTTTGAAAGGATGTTCTCGCACTTTTCCACTATTGTTGGCAAAAGAAAACTCATAAAACCTACTACTGTGAGGGTATGGTTGATCGAATCAAGTGTGATTGTATGCACCCTCATATGAATTAGTTTATCCCATGTTGTCTGGGTTTCATTTTTCTCCTACAAAAGAAAACCCCATTCTATCATTGTATATATACCACAACCTTTTTGCCTAAAACAGTCAATATGAGCATAAACATTGGATGACCAGTCCAAACCCAAACTAGCATCGTAACGTCTCAAGGCTTCCAACAATATGATTCAAATAAAAACTCTCCTTATGGGTATGATCACACCATCGGCATATGTGTGATTATCTTATCTTCTCTCATAGGTATCTCCTGACATAAGGGTAAAATCAATGGTTTAACAAGAAACTCTAGGTCATGAGAAATATTCGTGCCAATAAGGAAAGATTAGTACCTATTCATATTCATACTACACCTATTATTAGACACATACTATACTTTGAATTATTTCCTAGAGCCCTTGGGTCACACTCCTTGACCGCATGCAGCTACTCCCTTCCCCTGTCCCCCACCTCCATGAGCCTGGTGGGGGCCACATTGGGGTGGTTGTTGTAACATATCGAAATGTATACAAAATCTTCCTCCATCCTAGATCCTCATCCACATTTTATACACTGGATATTCAACTATAAAAATTACTTTCTCTTCCTGAAACTTTTTACACATCTAAGAATCAAAGACTGATGTCGGTTTCATAATTTCCCACTGCTGAAATTCACTGGATGTATCTTCTCAGCCATATAAATTTCAACGACAAAATTTATCTCTAGCACCCTAAAATATGTATAAATGCATAGTGGAATAGTTCTAGCTCGTATTTCCCAAAACACATCTTTATAGGAGGTCTGATCCCTGAATCACTAGTCATATCACATTTATCCAGTACCTTGAATGGTCAGGACGCCTTGACGAATACACAGTTACCAACATGTTATCCTGTCAAAATAATAAAATCCCTTGGGAACACAACCCCTTGGCTTTTTATGGAAATAGACCCCCTTTTATGTGGAAGGTTCTCATGGTCTGCCCATGAAAGAGCCACTTCATCGTAATATAAGGGTAATTTAAACCCAGGCATCACCCCTATTGTGCCATGTAGAATTATCACTTCCTAGACCACCATCTGATTTAATGGTGCCCTGGCTAGAGGGAAACTCAGTTACCACCTTAGGACAGTACTTATTTTCCTGTGAGTCGAGATCACCTCAAACCCTGAGGGGTATCTATCACTGAAACTCATGTAAGGGACTGAACCTACATGATTCCACTTTCAGTAGTGTAGATATTAATTGCTGACCAATGGGAAGTGGTATGACATAGACGCCGTCAGAAATTACCATCTGTGGAAACAATCCTTGTACTGAAGCCTCATCACTCCATGGACCATCCTCATGGCTACACATTGGAATCATGGATGGCTATCTGCATGGAGGCATCTTGAGAGATAATCTAGTTGAACCACAGTCAACAAGTTATACATAGTGATCTGGCTCAAAGAGATAAAAAAAGAAACAACATTTTCAAAATACACGCAACTAGTGTTTTCATGTACCGAGTCAAAAATAAAAATTTAGGGTCCTAGTGTATGGATACGTCATCCACCACACCAACACTAGACTCCCTGAATTGAAACATGAACTTAGGACACGTAATACAATTACTCCATTGAAAACATAGAATCACAGATCTTATGGATGTACCGACCCATCTACTACCACTTTTCCACGACCCGTCAACCTAGTCTAATGCAATGAATACCCAAATACTCCCTCCCAAAGGCCAGGGGGCTGACAACTAGTGCTGATGGAATCAACATGCTAGTGTGAGAAATTTTCCTCGATACATGTATGCACATACACTCACAACCAAGTCCCATCTCACAAAATGGAAACATAAAATCACTGAAAAACTGAGTACATGTACTTCTAGAAGTAAATGGCCAGAATACAAGCCCAACTGAATGAAAAAAAACTACAATAGAAAACAACACTTGAGATTTCATGGCAAGGATCCTATTTGAAGATTAATTACAAGTCATCTCTGCAGATCACTACATTAATTGTCACCGTCGTCCACCCTCAGGTCTTCGCTCCTCAAGTCTCAGTGAAGGCTGATTTTCTTCTTCAAAAGACACAACAAGGTGTGTGTGAAGCCCCTGTAGGGGTGAGTATAACAATAGATAGTAGGGACACTGATACCCCTTGAAGGTATCATAAAATTCTATAATGGAAAATCACAAAACACTAACTCAATCACAAGCTCAAAGAAAAAGACTCAGCTCAAACCTTGTATACTACCCATAGATCAGAAATAAAGATGAATAGTCTTAAGTTATATCATTTTATGTTGTTAAGATGTTTTCAAAACTGAACCATGAATGAGTTGTTCCACTTTCAATCCATACAATTGTTTTGTCGTTGATCCATGAAAGGTTGCTTTATGGCTATTCCTTATCAGTTTGTGCACTGTTGATCCACACAGTTTCGTTATAATGTTGATCCACATAGCTTTGTATGTCTTTGATCCATGAAGGATCACTCTAGGTTGTTCCTTGTCGGGTCGAGCAATGATGATCCACATAGGGTCACTAGAATTCTGATCCACATAGGGTTGTATGTCCCTGATCCATGACAGGCCTCTCTATTGTTTTTCCTCGTCGAGTTTCACACTACTGATCCGCACATGGTCACTAGAATATTGATTCACACATGGTCTCTGTGATGCTGATCCATAGAGGGTCTCTATGATGCTGATCCACAGAGGGTCACTATGGTACTGATCCACACATGGTTGCTATAATTATGATCCTCACAGGGTCACTATGATGCTGATCCACATAGGGTCTCTATTTAATCGAATGGTAGCCAAAGTATTCCATGTGATCAGTGCACTTGAGATCCGCAAAAACTAATCCTCAAGATATCGATCATACCTCAACATCCATGGAGTTCAACAAAAGAGTAACCCATAGGACCTTCATGTCATAATGGTTACACCGCAACAGACAGCACATCAACTAGACACTCGTTCTGTCTGTTATATTCATTTTAGTTCCAAGGTCCTTATTGGATTGAGGTACGATCTAACCCGGACAAACTCCATCTTTTTTTGAATAAGTTCTGTGGTATCTCAAAAAAAATGTATCGTCCTAAGAATTTTGGCACAACATATGGCATGTCAACCGGAAACAGGGTCTGTAAGTTATAGACATTTTAGTGCCTGGGAGCCTAATGGATTCGGGTATGATCCAATCCATCCAAACAATTTCTTTCCATGAAACTCATGTGGAGTCTCACAAAAAAGGGTCGTCTCGTCCTAAGGGTTTTGGTGCCACTGATGTTTTGTAAAACGGATGTCCGGTCTAAGAGATATTCCCATCTAAGCATTACTGGTCATTAGGGACCCCGGGTCAGGTCTGACCTCGACCGCTGGGCTTGACTCCATTTTGATTGGTCTGGATCCAGTCCGATGGCTGCAGGCTCGGCCCACTATATGTGGGTTCGGCATAGCCAACTAGAAGAGGCATGGCCCTCTGAGCCACAGATTTTCTTGGCCCACTAACCAAACGTAGGGGACCACTCCCCTCCAGAATGGCTGAAGCAGTTTGGGTCTTCAAAGTCGCGGCGCCAGGGTGCATCGCTTCTCTTGGATAGTCAGCGTGGACTGGACTACTATGGACCCATGGGTGTGGGTCTGCATTCCGCTGTGGCTCGATGTCGTCGCCTTCCACCGAGGATGGCCATTGCAGTGAGTCACCCCGCTTCAACATGGACAGCATTGGCAGGATACTCCTTATCTGTCGCGAAACCTTTAGGCACCTTAGTTCCTTTGCGGTCAGTGGGTTCAAGTCGCTGCCTCCCTCGGTCGTTGGTCCCACCACATGCCTCCATCACACTACCGCATCTTTCAGTCACCCATGTTGAACACATCCATAATGGGTTTGATAGAGGTTTTGGGCTTTGTTCAATTGGCAGGACCCCTCCGCGTTATTATATGAACAAGGAAGCATTTCCAGAATGAATAACTCACATTTAAACAACAAATATACCCCTACCTCATAATCATTGGAAGGTTATGCAGATGAGGAAGAAGTGTCCATGTTCGAAGGTGTTCATAGGATCTTGCAATATCATGTTCATTCCACCAATGTTCGTTGCTTGAAACATTGTTATAGTTTGTTGGATGTCATCACATCACTTCATCAGAGGTTCCTCTCTTGAGTGCCAAAAACACATGCCTAAGCATTGTATAAAAAATGTGTAAGAGAGGATCAACGCACTACACAATTAATGAGGTTCATTAATGACTATAATTAATGAACCTCTTTAATTCTCTCAATGGTTTGGTTATACATACATTTAAAACTCTCAATTGTGCGGTTAAAAAAATTAGTATTAAACCCATTAAACGGTTTGATGTTGCATTATGGTCCCACAACTGCTTATCCAATGGTTTCACTAAGAAAAATAGAATATCCAAATGCTATTTTTTTTTTGTGAAGTCCAAAAATTATCATTTTCATTCATACATTACCGGTCGATGTTAAGCTTCCATTACGTGAATCCTAGCAGTGCAGATTCAGTGGTGATCTTCGATTTTTAATCTAAGCACCGGTTCAAAATATATAATTTCTTGCTCGCAAGTTTACTAAACGCTCCTTAAAAAAAGTTCAAAATATTATTAATAGTCAGCCTCTACATGCCCCAGTTGTGGATACGTTCTTCCTACGGATAAAACACCCTACCGTGCTCAATGGTACTCTCTGATTTTCAATACTATATAACATTTAGATGTTAAGGATTTGACAATAAAATAATTGTTACTTAATTATTTTATTTACGACCAAAAACTAACTTCCACTCACGGCCTACGCCGGCCGTTGTTAGAATCTACCTAAGTAAATCATACCATCACGAGTACCACGGTGGTCTCAAATTTTAAATCTGAGCCACAATTCATGAGTTATAAGCATTTGTAAAATAAAATAATTTTATTTAATTATTTTATTCATGGTTATTCAATTTTTGGGTTTTCTCACTAGAGGCATGAGCCAACTAAATCTAAGTCACGCTAAGGGTAAACCCAACATCTTGAACACAATGGTGCCCTTGTATTTTTTATCTGGGGACCCATTTAAGAGTTATTCCACTTTTTCATGGAAAATTATCACGCACGCTATTTAAAGCATAAATTTTTTTTCTAAGGATCATTCCGGGATATCCCGGCCTCAGAATCACATTCTGTCAATTTTCACAGTCTTGTATAAATCACATATAATTTAAAAAGTATATGAAAATTATAGTACATTACTGTGTGAATGTGTAATTTTTCTACAAGTTCTTCTTGTTTCTGCTTCTTTAATTTTGCTTCTACGGGTTCTACTTGTTTTTGGTTTGGCCGGTAGTGGAGATTATGGGTAACATGAATTATTTTAAAAAATAAAAAATATACTTTCCATTGGTTATTTTAAAAATGATGTTAAAAATATATTTTTTGGGTTGTTTACATTGTTTATTTTAAAACTGATGTTGTATAGGGTTTTTTTACATCGGTTATAAAATAACAGATGTAAAAAATCATCACCATGAAGACCTTTAATGTCATTTATTAAATAACAGATGTGTAAAACCTTCATCCTAAAGGGTGATTCATGTCTGTTATTTAATTAACCATGTAATATATAATATATTACATCATTTATTTAATAAGCATCATGAAATGTCTTCACGATGAAGGTTTTTATGTCATTTATTTAATAAACGACATTATAATTTGATTCCAATATTAATTAACAACATCATGTTTTTACCCGACATTAAGACAATATTTATAATGTCACTATTATTACGAGTGGATAAAAAGCGAGGTAAAAAATAAAAATATGGATGTTAATAAGGCTTTTTTTCAAGTGGATAGAAATGTTATACTCTTATATATTAACACAACCTTTAATATAAAATTATGATTTGTAGTTATATCAAATATAGTCACACCATTGTTATATAATGAAATTAACTCATCAATTAGTGCTTTCAGAGAAACATCAATACATTTCTTTGTATTTCCTGGAATTAACTGTGACAAATATATTTATGGTTCCTCTATCAACATCCAAGGAGGCGGGTTGTAAGGATTAACGAAAATAGACCAACAATAATATTGACAACCGTAAGCATTGAATGGAAGAAACCATCAATTGAAAGGCCCAATTATATGTTACGTGGCTCTAAAGAACAAGAAGGATGTGTCTGGTCAATATGTTTCCATAAATCACCATCACATGGATGATTTAATCTTTCTATGATGTTAATATTTTATTTATTCCATTTTATCATTTAATATGTGATGTGGGACATAAATTAACATTTTAAACTAGGTGTAATTGGAAAATATCTCAACATTTTCATGAGAACTCTGGGCTTTCCTTGTTGTGCCTTTTTAAACCACAATTCTCCACATGTTGGGAAATTAACTGAAGATTCATAATGACCATAATATAAGATAAGTTAATTTGAACATGCACATATCTTCTAATAACATAGACAAAAATTATGAACTAACCTTTTACATTCAAAGAAACATACATGTGGTGTATTTATGTCAGTAAATAATGACTTAATCGAAGATAAAATCTAACTGAAATAACTATTTCAAATTCCATAATCTGATTTTATATCCATAAAAATTGTAACAGACTCATGTTTTCTGTTTTTTCTTCCAGGATATAAGGCCTCCTCATTGGGTTTCAACAAAATTTAAAACTAAGAATTTTCTGATTTAGGATTTAGAATATCATTATGAGTTGTTGTTTCTGGAATATTTGGACTCGCTGGCTCATGTATTAAATTCTAAAATGATGGATCCAGAACAAAAAAAAATTGTATTTTATACTGAACTATTTTAACCTTGATGATACAAAAAAATTCAATCTTTCCGAAAAATTAAATGCAATAGATTAAGTCCAACATTTTCAAATGTTTTGAATGTTCTAAGATCACATATATGACATGCAAATTTAATTGTTTCTTCATAAACAAATTTTAAATTTGAAAATGAAAATTTTATATTCTCTTCAATACCTTCAACAAATATAGTGTTTAATCCAGAGCCATTTGGTTTTTTTCGATTATTTATCCAATCATAATCACGTAGTGGATACTTGTGTCTACTTCTTGAGTCCATATTTATCTAAAAATCTTAAAATAAAAACAATAATTAGAAATAATTTTCAATAATTTCATATTATTATTATATTTTACAACCTTGAAATATTCTATGTAATATGATAAGAGTGAGGCACTCGGTTAGCAATAGATTATTGGTCCTATAGAGGTTCAGCGTAGATAAAATAATAATATTAAATATATTAAAGAAGACAAATTCTATATTTTTGAAAATTATATAATATATCTCGAACATTATCTCATATAAAAAATATGATACCACTATTATGTCTAAGTTGTGAGGTTAATCCTAGATGTGACATTACATATGTGTGTGTGTCAGGTGTTTAATTACATTGCACACACGATTAATTCATTTAAATTTTATATTATAATTTCATATAAAAATTTAAAATATCTTCCAAATTATGTATTGTATGAAAAATTGAAAACCATTTTTTGGTCCGGGGTGTGGGGATGTGAGGTGTACCTTGGGTGTGACATAACATCTAACTTTATAATAAATATTCGTAATATTTATCAATTACTCATATTTTTTATTTTATAAATTCTGAAAAAAATCAAATATCTTTTTATTTTCAAGTCATTAGTAATATTTTTTAATTAACATAAATATATCATATGTATTGAATATATTGAAAAAATAATTATTAGTTATTATAAATTATGTAATTATTATTATTAATGTAATTTATTATATATGTATAGTTTTTTTACCATTATATATTTTTATATAATAGTTATAAAAATTATTATATTGATAATATTATCATAATTAATAATAACAATTTATTAATAATAATGAATCCAAAATTTTTAAATCTATAAATTATTTAAATTAATACTATATTTTTAATAATTAATATTTTTTACAAATTTTTAATAAGTCTTATAATTGTTATATTTTTTTAAAAAGTATTATATGAATTATGATAAATATTATTAACTATGTTTTTATTATTACATATTCAAAAAGTTTTTTTTCATTAAACAAATTTTTTAATGTTTTTTTATATAAAAAAATTATTATAAATATTGTTTAGCTAAAATTGTAGTTTTAAATTATTTTTCTCATCATTCTTAAAAACACTCATTTCTATTTATATCATACATTATATATATATATATATATAATGCTTAATTAAATGTATTTATATCAAATTTATTTTTACACATTCGTTCAAAAAATGACATATCAAATTTGTACACAAACACACACACACACATATGTTTTCATATAATTCGACAATTATTCAAATTATTAATAATACTTTGTAATTAACATTATTATTTACTATTTATTATTAATATTAAGTGAATAAATTTTTATATATATTTATATTAAATGATTTTTTAATTAATATAATTATATCAAAAAAATTATGACAATTTTTTAACTAATATACATATTAAATTTATATATACATAGATATAAACATACATAAATATATAATATTACCAATAATACTGACCAATTAATTAGTAATTATTATAAAGAATCTAATGATTATTATTAATTAATTAAATTATTATTAAAAAATTTAATAATTATTATATATATGTATATCATGATTGCATGATTAATATAAATACATTAAATATATTCTGAATGTTTTTCAAATAAATATAATTATCAAATATATATATATATATATACAAAACCTTACATGTATTTTTAAAATGATTATATATACATATTCAGATGTAGATATATATATATATATATATATATATATATTACACGAGTTGATATTCAAATATATTTTTACTTTTTTTATGCATATATATATATATACACACACACAAACACAAATATATATATCAAAAATGTTTTATGTTTTATTAATTTTTATATATGTTTATGTATATATATATAACAAAAAAATTATGAGTTTTTATACAACTTATAAATATATATTCAAATGTTAATATACATAATTTTGTATATATATATATATATATATTAAAAAAATTACACAATTTTTAAAACATTTTTATATTAATGTATTTATATATATATAACTTAAATATTACACATTTTTTTAAAAGTTATACATTTCATTTCACATTTTAATATACATACAAGTGTGTGTGTGTGTGTGTGTTTATATGTTAAAAACATTACATAATTTTTTATATAAATAAAATATAATTATATATATATATATTAAAAAAATTACACATTTTTTAAAACGTTTATAGATTTATACAAAGAATCTATTGTATATATGTATTTGTAATAAAAAATTTCATAATTAATCAAAATGTATTAATATGTTTTTATATTAAAAGATATATTAATAAACATAAATATGCCAAATACTTTTTTGGAACTTTTTGTAAATAGATATACATAACAAATTTATATATACATATATACTAATATACTAATATACATACAGATATATATATATATATATATATCAAAAAACAAAAACATATTTTTAAAATCATATATATATAAACACATAGAAATTTCAAAATTAAATAACCACATGTAAATATATATACGCACAAAAATATAACCGAATATAATGGTAAAAAATCATTCTTATATATATAAACAAATATAAATATAAAACACATATAAATATCAAAATTTAAAATTAAGAATACCTAAAAATCAATTAAAATAAATTACACGATCCAGATTACTATCAAAAGAGAGAATAATACAATTGTGTCAATCCTAAATATCAAATAATGCATGAAAATCAGATAAATTTTTAAACCTAGGGGTTGACTAAACTAGTATGTTTAACATTAAATCAAAATATGCAAAAAACAAACCAGACTAAAACCAAAATAGAAATTAGTATAATTAAATCAATCCTAAATATCAAATAAAACATGCAATCAGATAAACTTCTAATGATAGGATTTTACAAAACTCATATATTTAACATTGACACAGAATATAAAAAAATGATGGAGAACATAAGTGGAGTCTGTACCTTGATGATTTGAGTTGAAATAACCAAAAAAATTGGAAGAATCGAGATGCACATAGTTAAAGCAGATCGACCAGTCGAGTAGGGTTCGATGCACTGTTTGGGATAGGGAGGAGAAAGCTGTATATGAAGATATGGGAGTCGCATAGGTTTTAAAAAACCATTGTTTTTTTAGACGGAATTAATACCATCGAAAACAGTTTTTTGTGAAAATTATTTGCAACGAACACTAATTTATATCGAAAATATTCCCGAGACGGCAAGCATTTTTAACAGATAATGTTATCATTCACAAATAATCGTCGTTATTACATTTCATATTGGATGGTGGTAATGTCTCTCAAAACTATATGCGACAGATTATTAATTATGTCGCATATAATTTTTTTTTTGCGATGAAATTATTAATTTGATGAAAATAATAGTAGAATATACACTATTTGAGATGGGTCAACTATCTGTCACAGCTGAACCGTCGCAAATATTCAAATTTCTAATAGTGGAATGATCCAAGTCGAAGCTGATCATATTTTATATTGATGCAAAAGTTGAGCATATTCAATCAGATTCGATTGATCCTCTTTATCCAACCCAATTTGATCCTCCAAATCCAACCAAATATAATACTGTGAAGCTTGATGTCGATTCATTGATGGGATGGGGGCTTAGGGTGTTCTCTACTGTGGTGAGGAAGACAAAATAGATTGGGTGAGAGAGACATCACACGAGATATAGGAAACAATGGATTTTTTCCCATAACCCAATCAACCCGACCCAACCCTATCTTAGATGGGTTGGTTCGGGTCGAGTCCAAAAATAATATAATGTCTGACCCGACCCGACCCAACCCATATAATTTTAATTAAGTCATGTCCCACAAATACCCCATCAATACTAAACCCGACCCATGGACACCCCTACCCTTACCACCCCAACTGATCATGGGGGGCAAAAAATAATATATTCCTAGTAGAGTATAATTCATAAAAAATGAAATATATAGACAACATGAATAATAAGGGTGTTAATATGTATAAATATACATTCATTATGAATACCTAACATATACAGGTGTCATCAAAATATAGGTAATTTTAACATTTAGTAACACACAATAATGTGCACATGTAATCTTATGATCATACAAGGTCTGTTATTCTCATCTGTTATATTAACATAATTAAAAACCACATCCATGAATATCATCCTCATGGTATATATATATATACCATCTTCATTGGAGATATATAATCATTTTAAATATATATTTATATTTATTTATTTACATTTATAATTATATAAAAATATATTTTATATATTTTATATATAATTATAAATATATCAAAAATATTTATTATTTAAAAAAATATATTATAAGTTTTAATTATTTTAAAAAATATATATATATTAATTATAATGATATAAATAATTTTAAAAAACACTATATATATATGAATTATTAAAAAAAATTAACGTATCATATTTATATTAATTATGAATATGTTTTTTTAATTAATTTATATAAACAAACCATATTTCTGAATTTAACTATAATAATTTTAAATAAATTAATAAATTTTTTATTATAATCTTTTATCAGTGATAATAATAGTGTTGTTAAATCTGTCCTTTATCAGTTCTCCAAAAAGCACTGACAAATGTTACAACTTTATTAGCCCTTTTTAGCACTGATAAAAGTAATCATTATTGGCACTTTTAGCTGCTGCTGAGAAAAGTGAGGCTTTTATTAATGTTATCTACTCCGAACTGATAAACACATATTCTTCTATTAGCCTATTCTGGGGTAGTATATATATAAACACAAACATATAATAACAATCTATTAACATCCCCTAAAATTGAAATAACCTATAGAAAACACTAACCCAAATGTTTCTTAGTAAGTGTGATAAATTATAATGAATTCGTTTTTAATAATGTTATAGCATACCCTTCCAATGGTAGAAATATGGTCCGGTGATGGCGATGTTAGGGTAAGTAGTGACGACAGCAGAGGGCATCACATCGGAGGTGGGGTTTGTAGTGGAGGAGTGACATATGAGGGTTCAAGGTGGAGGTTGGTTTACGACAGAGGAACGATGGAGGAGCTGTAGATGAGGGTTTACGGTAGAGGTGGGTTCGCGGTGGAGGAGGAATTCACGACGATGGAAGAGGCGGTGGTGGAAGAGGGGTCAATGGTGGTGGAGGTGGGGTCTAGGCAGAGTAGAGGTCAACGGCGCCTGGGTTAGGTTCTGCGAGATCATGAGGGGTGGGAGAATGAAGGAGACTATTAGGGTTTTTTTATAAAACCCATTTAACATTTTATCATCGTTATCTAAAAAAGCAAGGATAAAGATATACGTTATCAGCGCTAAAATAAAAAACGCTGATATACAATACATTTATCAATTCTTTCTTAGTACTGATAAATATATTATTATAATAATTTATTTATATAAATATATATATTTATAATATTTTATACATATATATAATATTATATATATGATATATACATATGTATATATTTATTTATATTTATAACTATAAATAAATAAATATATCATTATAATTATAAAATTATAATTTAAATTATTATAAAATTATAAGAAATAAACTTATTAAATTTTTAATCTTAGAATATATATATATATAATAATAATATATATTTATAATATTATAGACATATACAACCATATTTCATCTAATTTTATATTTATTTATATGAATATGTATTTACTTATAATTATATGAATAGATATTTATTTATAATTATAATTATAAATAAATATATATAAATATTTAAATATTTAAATAATTATAAAAATATAACAAATTAATATTTCTAATTTTTATAATTTTATTAATATATATTTAATATATTTATTATAATTTTATATTTAATTAAATATATATGTATTTAATTATAGATATAAATATAAATATTTCTGACTTATTGGAATGTTCCCAATTAACCAAAAAGAAGGCAGGATGTCCACCCAAAAAAAATGTTGGCACAGCCACAAGGGGTACCAGCCTCAAGGTAAGTTTCAAATGAAGATTCTTTTTTTGAACTTTCATGGCCTAGGGATTCTAGAAACCATTAGATCCATTTGTATTTTTATTAAGAGGAATCAACCTATCCTAATTGGCCTCTCCAAGACCAAATAGGTCTTTCTATCTAATATTTCTAGCTTCTAGAAGTTGGGATATTCTCTAATCAACACCAACAGTAGTCCGTCTGATGAGAAGGGACTCTGGGTGTTGGATCATTCATCTATTGTCGGAACACTGATGGATGTTCTAGGCGAGAAACATGACACTTTCTCCTTTAATTTCCTAGGTCATGATTTTGTTTGCACCTATGATTATTCTAGTAATAGATATCAGGATCGTAGGGTTGTCTAAGAGGAATTGAGAGTTTTGAATTCTTGCATCTCTAGTCCATGGATCCTTTTAGGGGATTTTAATGCAATTATTCATCTAGATGAAAATATGGTAGCTACCACTAATTCCACATCCTCCAGAGACATCAAAGCATGCATTGATTAAAATGACATGATTGAGGTCAATATAGTTGGTGCTAAATACACTTGGTACCAGATGCATTGAAATAGTTTTGTTGCCTGAAAATTTGACAGGGAATTTATCAATGGGGTTTATTTATATACTTGGGGATCCGTATCTTTTTCAAATATTGAAAGGCTTAATTCTAATCATCACCCAATCCTAATGGACCTTTTAAAAAATGAATCATAGCATCCCTTCCCCATTCGGTTTAATAAAACTTGGAATACACACCCAGATTGCAGGGTCATTATGCAGAAAACATGGAACTATGTGGATCGCAGGAATGGGGTTTTTTATTGCATCACCAAGCTTAAGATCCTCAAGTGGAACCTTAAGATCTGGAGTAAGGATCGCTTCAGCTCCCTTGATTCTGATATTCTTTCTCTCGAGTCATCCCTTCAAAATCGTCAATACCTCAATACATCCAGTGATTTTTCTAATGGGTGTTTGGAAGAAGATGATTTAATGACCCATTAAAACAATATATTTAATGTAAAATACTACTTTCAAAGGGATATTTCAAAGTTAAATGGTTAAAGGATGGTGATAGGAATTCGAAATTTTTCAATGCTCTGCAAAAAAGCAGAAGGTTTTCCAATCCCCTCTCTCTGATCAAAAATGGAGAAAACCTGATTGATAATAGAAAGGATCTCACTGATCATATCATTCCTCAATTCAAGAGTCTCTTCAATGGGTCTCCTTCCACCACATACCCCATGGATGGTGTGATTCCAAGGCTTTTGAATCAGGAGGATAATGACAGCCTTACTGCTATTCCTCTTGAACCTGAAATAAAGGATGATGTCTTCAATCTAAATCCAAATAGCTCTGCTAGACCGGATGGATTTGGTAATGTATTTTTTCAAACATTCTGAGATATCATTCATGATGATGAATGTAGGATGGTCATTCATTTCTTCAGTGGTGGGTATCTACCTAAAGGGTTAAATTCTCAGTTTGATTCTCTTATTCAGAAAGTGGATAATGCTAATGAAATTCACCTCTTCAGACCTATTGCCCTGGTCAACAATTTTTACAAAATCATTTTATAAAATAATGCCATCAAGAATTCAAGTATTTCTGGTAATATTTTCTCCATAGACTATTTTGGCTTCATTAAGGGGATATCAATTCAGTATGGTCTGATTACTGGCTCAGATTGTGTAAATCCACTCAAAATTCCTATTAGGGGTGGCAACATTTCTCTCAAGATGGACATCAGGAAAGACTTTGATCAATGGATTGGGTTTTTATTTGTAGGGTCCTTGATATGTATGTCTTTGCTGGTGTCTTCATCAGTTGGATCAAATCTATTTTATGCACTGCCCATGTTTCAGTCCTTATCAATGGATCCCCATAGGGATACATTGAATGCTCAATAGGGGTAAGGCATGGTGATCCCTTATTAGCTGTTATTTTCACTATTTCTCCGGACTATCTTAGCAGAATTCTAACTATTATGGCTTACAATGGGAAGTTTAAGACTATTTACGCTAGAAGACTGTTGGTTGTTCCATCTCATATTTAATATGCTGACAATATTATCATCTCTACATAGGGGGACAAGATAAACATCATGAATAACATGAGGTCTCTTCTCCATTATGAGTTGGTTTTTGGATAGGAGATTAGTTGGAATAAGTAGTTTCTTTATTTTGGAATGTACTTCTCTCCATCCTGGAAGAATGACATCATCAGATATATGGTGATTGAGGAGGTTTCTCTTCCCTTCGATTACATAGGAGTGATTATGTTTTTGGGGAGACCAAATGTTTTCTACTTTCCTACTATTTCCAGCATGATAGGAAGATAGGTATCAGCAAGGAAGGTAAAATCATTATCCATGGCATGAAGAGTGTGTCTTGTGAAATCTATCATCACTTAAAAATTCATATACTCTTTTATGGTATTAAAATGGCCAATTTCCTTACTCAAGAGCGTCAATGTATCTATCAAGAATTTTATCTCGAGTGGTGATGTCACTAAGAGGAGGGTTGCAGCAACCTATTGGAACTTGTTATATAAGCCTTATGAGGAAGGGGGATTGGGTATCAAGAATCATGGATGCTCTAATGACACCATGCCGGATGGTTTTATATGTAGTCTTATGAATACAAATTCAGAGGCTCTATCCTTTCTCTGGGCTAGGTTCTTGAAAAGGCTTAAGATACGAATTTCAATTAATTTTCTTCCTCGGTTTGGCCTGCTATCAAGAGCATCTTCATTAGAATTGATGCTGACTCCCGCTGGTTGGTCTCGAGGGACTCTTTTCTTCTGTTCTAGAAATAAAACTGAACTAGTAATAGATTGGGAGACCTGTTCTTTTGGGATAGCTCTAACCTAGATTTTAATTTGTCAATTGAAGATCAACTTGCATGCATGGATGGTCTTCCCAATCAGGTTAGTCACATGGTCGAGTAGTATTGTTTTTCCTCCCATGGTGATTTTTTTCATGGGAGCTGGTTTATAATGGAATTATTTCTCCTAAGTGTTTATAAAAGAAAATTATTGGTAACATGTATGGTTTTCATTGGATGGGTTTCCTGAGAAAGGTCTTTCTTAGTCCCACTCGGGCCATGTTTTCATGGAGGCTTTCTCACAAAAGGCTTCCAAATGATTGCTTTATTCAGAACTGTGGAATCTCTCTCTGCTCAAGGTATGTTTTGTGTCATCGGAATAGAGAAGACATAAATCATCTATTCCTCACCTATTGTGTGGCCTCAGCAATGTGGTAAGTAGTCTTTATCATCTTTGAAGTGGATCTTCCCCATGCCAACTCAATTGGTGACTTCAGGAAGCGCTGGTCTGAGATGAAACTCTCACCTCAAGTTGCCTCTATTTTATTATATGTTGCAGAGGAACAGTTGTACATGGTATGGTGTTACAGGAACAATGCCCATCATGAACAGCACACATTTCACACTTGGACTGCCTTGGCAGGTCTTCTTGCTGCTGCACGTGACGTCTCTCTTCCAGAAGGCAGGTTATGTGCAAAATCTCTTCATGAATAGTCTGTCCTATCTTGGGTTGGTGTTAATGGAAATTTCAGGCCACCTGCTGGTACACTTGAAGGATTATAGAAACCTCACTTTCATGGATGGATTAATGAAAATTCAGATGGTTCCTCGAGAGGTAACCTGGGTTTAGTACGTTTTGGTGCGGTTTTTAGAGATCACAAATGGTGTGTTCTTGGCTGTTTATATGGTTCTTGTAGCTTTTATTCTTCTCTTGAAGAAGAGATGCAAGGATTCATGGAGGATGTTGAACATGCTGACCAGAGGGGTTGGAACAAGTTATGGATCGAATGTGACTCAATGTCCATGGTTATGGCTCTTCAGACAGGTTCCCTTCATCATTTTTTGATGTTAACCAATTGATGGACAAGGTGTATGGAACTACTCTTCTCGAAGGAGCATATTGTCACTCATGCTTATCAAGAGGCGAACTCTTTGGTGGATGGTCATGCTGGTAATGGGGTTAATTTTCCAGAATATCCCTGGGAGGATCATGTACCGGATGAACTAATTCAAATCCTTAGGAGGGATCAATGTAAATTTCCTACTTTCAGACTTGTGTAATCTCTTGTTTTTATTAATAAAGGGATCCTGCTTTTCTGGGAAGGGTCACTATCTTCTATAGTTATATTTATAAATATAAATAAATGTTTTAATAAATGTTTTTATATAATTATAAATAAATATAAGTATTTATTTACAATTATTTATAAAATTATAATATATGTATTTATTAAAATACAAATATAAATAAAAATATATAATTATAATTATAAATACAGACTATTTTTAATGTTTCTATATACTTATTTACATAGTTATATCATTTTATCTTAATATATATATATATCATATTTTACAATATAAATGTCAGAGGGTGTGTATATTAAATCCCATTATAAGCCCATCATAACCCCTTCTCCCATGCGTCATCCAGGATACCATGCTCACATGCCAATGGATCCATATCCACTGCTTTTTATTCTTGCACGCTGTCATTAGTTGTTGCATCGTCGTCCCGGGTATCACCACTTGTGTCAATTCTCCACCCCTGCCTTCATCATTCCCATATAGAGCAATGTCGTTGCACTCTGTGGTCCCTGGGAAGCACCGTCGTTCGTTGAGTGACACAACCAGTTGGTCTTCACCCTCTATCAAAACCCAAATCTCACATGGAAAACTCCTCCAATGGGCTTCAACCATCATCTATTTCCCCTAATGATCTTGGGACATCGTCATCCCGTGTAGTATCCCCCAGTGCCATCATCTCCCCTACGTCGCCGTCCTGAGCATCACCTCGTGCCGATCTACCACCCCTTCTTTCATCATCACTGGATAGAGAACCATCAGAGACCTCCCTTTTCTTTCATATGAACAATGTTCAAGTGTTTTTATCATGATGGAAACCAGTATAATAAAATCCATGGTATTGTTTGGGGTGGAGTTGGAAAGGAAAATGAATATGGGTTATCAACAACAACCATGATGCACCCTTCTGTTGTTGGCGGCTGCTTTGGTGTAGTGGATTTTCTTGCATCGCTGGAGCACAAGAAGAAATAACGAGTTTCCATATACAACCCCTGAAATGATTTCATTTCCTTGCCTCTGGTCCTGCCATTCATGTATTTATCCAGCCTGGTGGAAAACATTCCACCACCACACCCCCAAAATCCACCATTCTTTCGAATGTATGATCTTCAGGAGCCGGTTGGACGCCCCCTAAAGCTGGTGATGCCCCTGCCACATAAGAAGAGTAGGCACATTGAGGTGGCAATTGAAGGGGTATACAAGGTATGAGGATTCTATTCTATTAATGGGAGTTCCAGACTGTTGGTGGACCGGCGTTTCCATTCCAGGTAATTGTGGCAAGGGGGAAAGTATGGACGAAAAAAGAGGAGTGATGTGTAGTCCGGAGAAGGTATGGATGAGAAGAGGGAGGTGCCAATTTATGTTGGGGGGTGGAGTATCATTATATAGAGATAATTTTAGTTGGTAATGGAAAAAACTTTGAGGATCATGGACACAAGTCAAAAAGCTGGGATATATGAAAACATCCAAATTTGTTATGAAATGAAAACAAAATGGTCCAAAACCTTATTTAATAATTCAAAAAGTTGAAAAGGTTCTTTCGCTGATTATTTCATTTAAAACCTAGAACCTGGAAGGATTTAATTAAAATAAAATCCCCCACCTCAAAAGGTTCTTTTGCTAATGAAGAATATTCAAACCACGGGTCAACCTATTCATTGGTTGATCTATCTGATCTCACAGAACACCAGCAGGGTCTAATCATCCATGGACTCCATCAATGCGTCGGTCATCTGAAAAAGAAATGAAATGTGTGGGGAAATCCAAAGTAGGGTTTAGTAAAAAAAAACTTATTGTGGGACCCTGAAACCACAAAGATAAAGCACAAGAAAAAAAACAAAGGAATGTATAGTCATATCTACTGGGTATATGCCCAAAAATATTCTATAAACATCCATATATACTCATCTTTTCCACTATGAAAACATGTGGTCCCAACCACACAACCAGTTTCAGGATTCTCATCTAAGGCTCATGTCATAACACACAAACCATAAGATCACACTCCATGAGATCAACCATCCATGAAGGCACATATCTGAGAGATGTACTCTATCGGGTACACTCTTACAATTACAAAGGGTATGTTTGAGAGAACATGCTCTATTAGGAACATTGTACTAGGTCTGAATATAGTGCCCGACACTAGAGTTTTAGTCGTCACAGTCACACGCCCCATACAAGACTAAGGATACCCAAGTGAAGAGGAACTCCCTCACCACTGTACACAAGAGAGGGAACTATGCTCCTAACCATCTCGCAAAACCAATTTCACTCCTATTTGGAGTGTATTTCACCTCATTCCTTTGAGGGAGAACTAACTTTTATCCAGCTATCTTTTTCATCAAGTGGATGGGCATGACCCTCTCTATTATGTCCCAAAATTGGGGGAGATTCATATCTTATCGAAGATCCACACCCCCACCCAGTTGGGGAGTAATTTTCATTGACTATAGGACTTGCGCTCAGGTGCGTTAGGGGAGTACCAACTCTGTCAGTTCATGTGTGGAGGATCTGCACCCTGGTATGTTTGGGGAGTACCGACTCATATAATAGAGGACCTAGACCCTACCAGGTAGGGGAGTACTGACTCTATTTGATCACGTGTGGAGGACCCACACACTTAAACAAAAGTGGTGTACTGAATCTATTATTTTGATCGTTATGGGGGACCCGAAACATAGTATGTTAGGGGAGTACATACCCTAGGCTAGAGGACCCAATCCCTGGCATAGTAGGGGAGTAAAGACATTGTTGTAGCACTATGTTGGGAGGAAGCAAACCCTGGAATGACAAGATAGGTTGACTCCTACAATAGAGGACTGATCACTACATGGTTAGGGAGTACCGACTCTATATTCATTAGGTACGGAAGACCCGCACCCTAGTCATATAGAGAATAACCATATCCAAGGATAGAGGACCTTCTCCCTGAAAATACATAGGAGTACCGAATCTTCCATCATGAACTTCTCTGAGAAACAACACCATAAATTTTGAGGAATCCCATCTCTTCCAATGTAGAGGGAGAAGGGGTACCCACACCTTGAGTAATTAAGGGAGTAACCATCCTAACATCCCAACCTAAGAATCTCCCGGATTATACTAAGATTTCCCCCGTGCAGGGAAAGCCTACTCTTCAAACCAAATAGGCCATCCTCTAACGTTCTCAAAAAAATCACAAAGAGTATCTCAAAATGACTATATCATTTCAAGGGACCTGATACCATAGACGGATCGTCAAATGGATGCTCTGTTTGAACGTTATAGGCATTTTTTCAAAACGGGGGATGGTTGGGTCTGAGTCTGGTCTAACCCAGTCAGAAAAACCCAACCCGACTCTGACCAGCTGGTCCTAGCCCAACCCACTAGGGTAGACATCCTAGGGAGTGGGTCTGGCAGGTCCTACCAATAGCATCCCTACCCGATGTTTGATAAGGCCATCTCTTCAGCTCAGTCGCGGCAAAGGACGCATCCATTTCACCACATGTGGAACCAGCTAGCATTACCAATATTCCCAGTCCACTATGTGGACCGGGTCTTCTAATGAGACCCATGAAAAAAGCCACGGGGTCATGCTCGGCCTGCAACCAAGTGTCGTGGCCGAGAGGCCGCCGCCGCCGGCGGTCTAACAGAATTTTTTGCAGACCTCCAGACATGCTCCAGTGGTCTATTAATTGATTCTGAGGGTGTTTTGGAACCCTCAGGATGCGTTCTTCACTGCATGGGGCTCAGGAATCCCTTGAGAATTCATTTTCCCGAATGTGATCGATTTCCATCATTTCATGCACCTCTTCATTCCACCTTCCTTTGGTTGTTGTCGCTCTTTCTTGGTGTTGTGTCCATCCGAGATCCATGATTTCAGATCATTTCACCAAGGATGATTGTGTAATGATTGGCCATTTTACAACCCATGACGAATGGGCGGGGGGCACAATAACCAATCCTAGTGTCAAATTTAGACCGTTTGTTCATTCTGACATCAACAAGATCTGATACAAGGATCAAAAAAACGGAACAAAAACCATTCTACAAGAATATTCAAACCATGGGTCAACCTATTCATTGGTTGATCTGATTATTTCATTTAAAACTGAGAACATGGGAGGATTTAATTCAAATAAAATCCCCCACCTCAAAATGTTCATTCGCTGACGAATAACGTCTCCACTTGTCTCTGTTTTAATAACAATATTACTTTATAAGTAGTGTTATAAAAATATTTATTATAATTTTATAACTATTTACATATATATATATTTATTGATATAATTATAAATATAAGTAAATATTTTTTAAATATTTTTATAAAATTATAAATAAATATACATACATATATATATATCTATATATATTTAGAAAATTACAATATATGTATTTATTATAATAAAAGTATAATTACATTTATATATATATATAATTTTAAATATAGACTTGTTTTAATGTTTTTATATACTTATTTACATATTTCATATCATTTTAAATTAATATATATATATATATATATATTATTGTTATATAAATAATATTTTAGAATGTAAATGTCCTTGGGTTCGTACATTAAAGCCCATCATAAACCCTCTCCCCCATGCATCATCCAGGCTACCATGCTCACACGCCAATGGATCCCCATCCATTGCATTTTCGTCTCACAAGCTGTCATCTGCTGCTGCATTGTCATCCTAGGCAGCACCTTTTATGTCAATTTTCTGCCACTGCATTCATCATGCCCAAACAAAGCACTTTCATTTCCCTCGGTTTTCCCCGGGCATCACAGTCATTCGTCGAGCGACACAACCAGTTGGTCTTCGCCCTCTAGGAAAACTTGAATCTCACGCGGCAAACCCTTGCAGTAGGCGTCAATCATCATCCATCACCCCTTTTGATCCCTTGACACCATCATGTCGGGCAACAGCCCCCAGTGCCTTCATCCCCCCTACGCCGTCGTCCTGAGAATCACCCCATGCTGGTCCACCTCCCCTTCCATCAACATCCATGGACAAAGTAGCATCAGAGCCCTCAATTATTTTCATATGAACAATGTTCGGGTGTTGTTATGGTGATGGAAACCAGAATGTTGGAATACCTGGCGTTTGTTGGGGTTGAGTGGGAATGGAAAGTGAGGATGGGTGATCATCATCATCCATGTTACACCCTTCTATTGTTGGAGGCTGCTTTGGTGTTGTGGTTTTTCTAGCATCACTTGAGCCTAAGAAGAATGAATTTCCGTATACAACCCATGAAACTCTTTCACCGCCTTGCCTCTGGGCCTACCATCCATGTTTTACGCTAGTTGGTTGGAAAACATTCCACTACCACACCCACAAAATCCACCTTTCATTTGAATGTTTGATCTCCAGGAGTCGGTTGGCCGCCCCCTCAAGTTGTCGCCGCCCACCGCCACATAAGCAGAGTAGGCATGTGGGGGTGGCAAGGGAAGGGGGTATAAAGGGTATGAGGATTCTATTCTCTTCATGGGAGTTCCAGACTGGTGGTGGAATAACATTTCCATTCTAGTTAATAGTGGCAAGGGAGAAAGTATGTCTAAAAAGGAGGAGGAACGAAGTGCGGTCAGGAGAAGGTATGGTCGAGAAGAGGGAGGTGGCTTGTGCAATTTGGGGGGTGGAAAATCATTATATAGAGGGACTTTTATTTGGTAACGGGGAAAAAATTTGAGGATCATGGACACTTGAAAAAACAGTGATTTAGGAAAACATCCAAATGTGTTATAAAATGAAAACAGAATGGTCTACAACATTAATTCATAATTCAAAATTTTAAAAATATTTAATGATAAGTTAATTTATTTTTAAATGCATCATTGTTGTCTCATTAAATGTGATTTCAACAAGAAATAAATCATCCTTCTAATGAAAACTGAAAATAATAATAATAATAATAACACACAGAGACATGCAAAATTAGTGGGGGGGTTATTTTTTATTTTATTTTAAAGGGTTTTTTTATTTTGAGAAGTTAGTGTGTCGAGTGCCAAATCATTTGGTGCTCCTGGGTTTTTTTATCCCCATGCCACCCCTACCGAGCCCCCTTTATATATATATATAATTTATATTTATATTTATAAAATTATAATTATAATAAATATATTCATAATGAATATAATGACTAAAAAATACAACAAAATAATAATTATATTGATTATAATTATAACAATTATATAATTATAATAAATATATAATTATAATAAATATACAATTATAGTTATAATATAACTACAATAATTATTATAATTTAATAATTATAATAATTATACAATTATAATAATTATAAAATTACAATAATTATATAATTATAATAAATAATTATATTTTATTATAGTTATATAATTATATTTATTATAATAATTATAAAATTATTATAATTGTATATATTTTTTATAAATATAATTATATATATATTATAATAATCTTTATAAAAAATATAAAAGTATTATTTTACAAAAATTACAATAAATATACAACTCTAAAGATAATAAATTTATACAATTACAATAATTATATAATTATTATAATAAATATATAATTATAATTATAATAAATATTTATAATAATTATAATTATAATTGTATATTTATTATAATTATTATAATTATTACAATTATAAATATAATAAATATATAACTCTAAAAGTTATATAATTATAATAATTATTTTTATAATAATAATAATATAATTATTGTAATTAATATATTTATTATAATAAATATAATATTTATTATAATAAAAATAATTATATAATTATAATAAATATACAATTATAATTAAAATATACATATAATAAATACATAATTATAATAAATATAAATATAATAAATATCTAATTATTGGAATTATTATATTAATTATAATAAATATAATCAAATTTAAAACAATAACTATTATATAGTTATAATAAATATATAATTATAATCATTATATTTATCTTGTGATCAAGATAAATATATATTAATTATAATTATAAAAATTATATAATTTTAATAAATATACAACTATGATTACAATAATTAAATAATTATAAATATAATAATTTTATAATTATAATATATATGTGTATTATAATAATTATAGAATTACAATAATTATATATTTATAGTAATTATATATTTATAATAATTTTACATTTATAATAATTATATATTTACAATAAAAATATAATTACAAATATTTTAAAACTACAATAATTCTATATTTATTATATTTATGTACAATTTATAATTGTATATTTATAATATTTATTATTAACCAATTATTCTAATTATATAATTATTATAATTGTGTAATTATTATAGTTATATATTTATTATATTTATAATCATATATTTTTTGTAAGTATATAATTATTATAATTGTATATTTATTATGATCATAAAATTATTTTATTTATAATTAAATATTTTTTATAATTATATAGTTGTTATATTTATATCTTTATTATATTTAAAATTATATAATTATTGTAATTAGGATTTTTATAATTATATCTTAATTATATTTATGATTATATAATTATTATATTTATAATTATATATTTATTATAATTATATAATTAATATAATTATATCTTTATCATAATTATATAATTATTATAGTTATATATTTATTATATTTATAATTGTAATAATTATCATAATTATAATAAATATATAATTACAATTATAATAATTATAATTATTTATTATAATTATAATTGTATATTTATTATAATAATTATATAATTATTATAATTGTATAGATTTTTTATATTTATAATTGTATATTTATTATAATTATTATAATATAATAATTGTATATTTATTATAAAAATTATTATAATAAATATACAATTATAATTATAATAAATATAAATAATTACAATATTTATATAATTATTATAATAAGTAAAATTGAATAATTATAATAAATATAACTATATATTATACTTATAAAAATTATAATAACAATTGTCAATTTATTATAATAATATAATTATTATAGTTAAATATTTATTATATTTATTATTATATAATTTTTATATTTATATTATAAATATAATTGTATATTTATTATGATTATATAGTTATTATATATATATAATTATATAATTATTATAATTATATAAATGTTATAATTATATCTTAATAATATTTATAATTATATAATTATTGTAATTATAATTGTATTTTTATTATAATTATAAAATTATTATATTTACAATTATAAAATTATTATTAATATTGTAATAGTATAATTATTATATATATAATTATAAAAATATTATAAGTATAAATTTTTTAAAATTATTTATTTATTATTTATTTATATTTATTATATTTATAATTATATAATTATTATAATTATATATTTTTTGTAATTATATAATTTTTATAATTATATGATTATTATAAGTATATAATTATTATAATTATATAATTGTTATAATTACTGTAAATATATATTTATTATAATTATATATTTATTATAATTTAATATTTAATAAAATTATATATTTATTAAAATTATATAATTTTTTGAATTATAAAAAATATAAATATATATTTATCGTAGTTATTTTAGTCATTATATTTATTATAAATATATTTATTATAATAATTATTATTATTATGTAAATATACAGAATATGTATATAAACAGGGTTGGGGAGCGGTGGCCCGGGGAGAAATAAACCCCATAGCACCAAATGAATTGGCACTCGACACACCCTCTTCTAAAAAACAAACCCTTTAAATTAAAAAAAAACTATCTCCCCTAATTTTTCACACACATACAAGTTCAAGTCACTACCATTAGGGTTTCTATAAATTTTACATAATAATTATTTAATTAATTGAAATAATGCAACTCTTTTTTAGGAAACTAATTATTAAATACAAATAATGAATGTCTACATGTTGACATGGAAATAGAACTCTATTTTAAAAAATTATATTTAATAGACATTTATTGTTTTTATAAAAAATATATTAGAAGATAATTATTTTTCTAGAGAAAAGTAATTCTTATAATTTTAAAAAATTAAATGATCAAATAAAATTTCCCCAACTTTAACATGATAAATTCAATTTAAAGGCCATATGATTGCATTAAGTGGTTGCATGTGTGTTTGTGTGTGTGTATATATATAATGTAAAAACTTCAATCATTTCATAAAAAGGAATGTATGTTATTTGGTTGAAAAATAGAATATCTAGTTTCCAATATAAATTTGACAGTTATTACGTAACATACATATATTAGGTGGTTTGTTCCCTTAACTATAATTGAGTTTTTACAGGTTTTTTAAATATTAAATTAAACATTTTTTTAAACACATGATAAATTGTGTTTGTGTGTATATAATATATTTTAAACAATTGAGTTCAATTAAGTGTTTGAAATAAAAAGTGTTATCATGTTTAAAATGGTCATGGTAGTAAAAAAACATAAAACGTGATTATCCAAGGTGAGTTCAAACAAAAATGAGTTGGGACTGAACTAGATTCAAAATAATATGAAAGAAATCAAAAAAGGTGAACATATGATCTCATGTGCTTAGGCCTGTTTTTGATATACATGGACGACAAGAACACCACCCACACACACATGTTTTATTAAGATCAATACAAACAGAATTCAATATAGAGTCTTGAAATAAGAAGAAGAGATTACAAAATCCCCAAAAGATAGATCATAAAAATTAATGAATGAAGATAAGGATGCTTACAAGGCCGAACAATTTGGATCTATCGGACAATAATTTTCACTCTATCCAACCTTCCTAAAGTGGACCATTATAAACATGTACACGTGCATGGTAATCCACTTCATCTAGATCTCTACCGATGCATCCCAATCATGGAAATGGATACACATACATACCACAGAAGATAATCATCTAACTCCACCACAAATAATGCACCAACGGTGAACAAGGAGGATGCGAGACCCAGATTTCTGATATCTCATAAGACAAGGGTACGTTGGAGAATGCAGGGTTTCACCAATAGAATGATATCAAAAACAAAAATGTGGTAGACTAAAAGAATGAGTATAAATAATGATACCCAAATGTAATCTCCCAAAAAATGTTGATATAAAACACTTTTGTTAGTTAAATATAAAATATTAGATATTTCTTCAGTCAATAGAAATAATCACTATTTCTAACTATATTGAATTTTCTAGTATTATATTGATTTAATTAAAATCATGTTTTCGAACTAATAAAATTTTAATTTGAAAAAATTAATTTCAATTTTGTATTTATCATTTCAAAATAAGAATTGGATGAATTTTTATGAATATTCTAAAAACAATATTTATAACAAATAATGAAAAATAAATAATTTTTTATAAAAATTGGTTTTTCATTTCATGTATTTAAAAATTGATATTTTTTTGGAGTAGTTTTGAAAATTAATTAGTATATTATGATTAAATAAACTCCAATTATAGACTTCGACATGGAATTGAAACTTGAATTTTTTATAAAATAATTTGATACTTAAAAAATTAATTTTCTTGAAAAATTACTTTTAATCACATTTTATGGTTTAATTTTAAATAAATTTAAGCCACTTGTTAGTTTTGAATATTGAAAAATGGATTATCTATCTGTAATTATTGGGTCCATATTTGGTAAATAGGTCCCTATTATTTTTGATCAATTAGAATATTATCCTTAGTAATTTTGGTAACACTGTAATGGGTAAATTAGGTAACTGAAAATAAAAATAAAATGATAAGGACTATAAAATAAACCAAACAATTGATTTATTTATATTTTATTATTTCATTTTATCCATAATCAACTAAGATTTAATTATATGGAATTTTTTCTATTTGGATGTGATGATGGCCTTTAAAATATATTATTTATTGTAAAGAAAAAAATGACATACTCTTGTTTTTAATAAATATATTTGTCTAACATAAAGTTAAACAAGGGATATATTCGATTATAAATATATTTTTTTAATATAAATTATTTATCTTCATCTTGGTAATTTATTTGTAAATATTAGTGAGTTAATAATTACCTTAACATCTTACTCAATATTGATGTTGTAATTATTCAATTAATGAAAATAAAAAATCAATGATATTAAAAATATTTGGAGTAACATAAATTGAAATAATTAATGTGACCCATGGAAATCCTAGATAAATAAAGAATTTAAATTATGTATTAAATTTTTTATTTCGAATTCTACTGTTGTCATTATTTTATAAAAGTAAAAGTAATTAAATTGTTCTATAATTTTAATTTTTGTTATTTTATGGAAATAATATTTTATTAAATTATAAAAAGTTTCTAGAAATCATATATTCAGACAAGTGATTAGTATATAGTTGAAAATATCAACCATGGTCCATTTATGGATCGTTTTTCAATTTATAGTAACTCTCTTGACCCACAAATAGTAAAAAACTTTGTAGTCCTGGAAAGTGTGAAAAGGGTTAATAGGGGGTTAACGCCAAATGATTAAGTTAAAAATGTAATCTAAACATGTCCAAATATTATTGGAAAAGATGATTGAGACTCATATTCATATTATATATTAATATAATAAATTTGGTGTGATTTGGTTGTCCAAATTAATTTATATTAAATTAATATTTTAAAAAATTCAATGAGTACCTCTCCTCTCTCTTATAAAAGGTCATCACCTTTTCTCACTTCCTGTAAATTAAGAACCAATTTAATTCTCCCAATATCTAACAAAATCCTTTACTAACACAATTTTCCATGAATTAGTGTTCTTATGTTTTGCAGAATACATATCTTATAGGTTTTAAAGTTTTATGAAAAGGCGACGTTTAAAAGAATGGTAAGATAAATAATGAACATAATGATTTACACTCAAGGTAAGAGAAGTTATTTTTAAAAATAAACCTTTAATTTTTCCCTAAAAATATATTTTCTTACAAATACATATTTTTAAAATTATGTTATTCATGTATTTATGTGGACATAATTGAATTATAAAGAGAACTGTTTGTTTGTTTAAACTTTCATTAATTTTTTTTCAAAATGAATATTTTTACGGATTGTTTTAACATTCATTACCAAATGGAAAAAAGAAATGTATTATTTTAATTAATATGGTGAAAAGCAACATTACCACCACCGTAACTGTTATTTTATTATTTTATTCCTTTATAAGATTCCATGTTTTTTCAAAATAAAAATTAAACTCATTCTCTACTCTTTGTTTAATTTTAAAAATGGTTTTAAAATGTAAAAGATATTTCGATAACTAAAAATGAATTATTATGGTTGAAAAGAACATTTTTATGATGTAAGGTTTTATGTATATTTTTAGGCTTGTTTGTAATTGTTTATGAGGATGGTTGGTTCCATTATAAACTGAGTGTAGGTGATCTCGTTATAGTTCTCTAATGATTTTGGAAAAGGGAAAGAGTTAACTGATTATGTTTCTCCTAATAAACTATTGGAATATTATATGATAGTTATTCTAGTTTTAACCATGAAATTTATTTTTTGTGTATCCATGATTGTTATTCAGTGTGTAACTGTGATGGTTTTCCCATATGTAAGAGTGATATGAAAATGTTCCCCATGATAAATATCTTATTTATCTATGCATGCAATGATTTTTATAGGAATCTTTTGATTTCTCAAGATAAGGTAATGATCTTATGATTAATGGAGTTTATATGCTACTTTTTAAGGGTTAAAAGTTGAAAATTTATAAAAATGTTATTATTTAATTTTCATGATTTGGATGAAATATTAAGAGTTCTATTTTTTTCCTTTAATAATCCTTGTGAAATGTTATGTGATAATATTTGGGTAGAGAAGGTGATTTCTTTTGTTAGAATTTTTTTAACACAATGTTTATTTAAAAAAATAATTTTTTTAAAGTAATAATATAATAATTGTTTATTACTATTTTTAGGTATCTCCCTAATATTTTTATGCTCATTATAGGTTTTAAAATGTTGCTCATTGGGATTTAGGATGGGTAAGTTAAAAGAAGAAGTCAAGTTGAATGTCATAAATATTTTTCATGAAAAGAAATTGTGTGTCATTTTAAAAGTGTTGTATGATGGGAAATGGATACCGATTTTAAGTGTATACATTATAATTCATGGTATTTTATGTATGATTTATAACATAACTCTATTAAACTATAAAACCAAATGTTATTTGGAATTACATAAATTTGAATTATAGTTTAAAATCCCAAGAATATGTAATGTTAAAGGGTAGGTCCTTATAGTTGTTATCCATAAAAAGGGATAGATAACATTAGGTGTTAGGATAATATAAATAGAATAACCTTTAAAATAGTTTTATTTTTGGTTAAGTTCAAATGATATAGAATTTTAATATTAAAATGTTTCTTTAACTAAAATATGTCTATTAGGAATGGTTTTCCATAGAGTAAATAGTGAAGCTGATTTAGTAAGGCACCGAGGGGACGATATCATTCCAAATCAAAAACCCAGAATGGTTGGAATTGAAATTGATCAGTTTTTCATTATGATAAATCAATTGGCATTGGTTATAAATTGTGATGTTATCCATGATATAAATCATCCAGATCTACCGTAAAAGAACATGAATACAATGGATAATATTTTTGAGAAATCATACTATAACATTCATTTTATCATCTAACCCATTGGTAATTTAATGTTGGATTATATCTCTAGAAAAGATATTTGATTTCCTAGGACGTTCAGATCATTAAAAGGGAAGTCATACTCATTATGGTATTGAAGGTGAATCTGACCAATGGTTTCCAATGGAAAAGAATATCATGGAAAAAGAGTATATTTATTCCTTGGCGTAAGAAATTTTTTCGAATATCTTTATTGAGATATATTTTCCCAAATCTTGTAGACTTATATTAGAAAATAAATTCTTGGAATGATGCAAAGGGAGAAAGTTTTAGTGGTCACATACAATGAAATATTCCTTCAATTAGCACGGTACACAATAATTGTTTTCAATGATCATGATAGTACGGTTAATCATTTTTAGTCATGATTTAATCCAAAATATCGAAGGTAAAAAACCTCCTAATAATTTAACTAGTTATGATAAAATTGTAATATGGGAGAAGAAAGAGGAAATAGAGTTTTTTGATGATCATGTGGCTTTTAAAAACAAGTATAAAAAGTTTCCACGTCATAGAAAAAAGGGAATAATGGATCAAAGAAACCTAATGGTAAGAAAATTAAGTTTTTTGTTTATAAGAGTTATGGTAAAAATAACTTCGAGGAATTACTTATAAATTCTAGTAAGTGCTTAGGATGTGGAAAGTATCATTATATGGATCATAATCCCGATGAATATGATATTAGAAGGGGTAAGAACAATTTAGATAAATATGCAGCAGAACATTAAAAATGTAATGTAATGACCTGTCCCCCAGGGCCCGTGCCATGACTACCCCAGTCCTAACTTCCAAAGGCTAAGGGATCGTGAATTACACTGAAGGAATTATCCCACAATTGGGATGATTTTTCCTAAGTACCTATACACACACACACAACTCCCAAACAAAGGTACTAGAAAGTAAAATACAAGGAATCCATGAATGAAGTCCACTAAGTAATACAAAACCAGAGTACAGCAGAAATAATGTACATAGTGGAATCTCAAGCTAGTAATCAAGCACACTAAATGAAAAATAGAACAATAGTAAAATTCCAAGTCTCTGATGCTCGTCCTCCGGAAATCATACCTGGAGGGTAGGTGAAAGAAAGCTACCTAATGTTGTAGATGTAAGCCTCATCTATCTGATCTCACTGAACTGTACCATGTTCTACTCATCCATGTACTCCGACAATGCGTCAGTCATCTGAAAAAAACATGAAACATGCAGGGAAAACCCAAATAGGGTTGAGTAAAACAATACTCAGTGTGGGACCCTGAAACCACAATTGTAAGGCACAAGAAAATAATTACAAAGGAATGCGTAGTCATATCTAGTCGGGTATATTCCAAAACATATTCTATAAACATCAATATATTCTCATCTATGCCACTAAGAAAACATGTGGTCCCAACCACACAACTAGTTTCAAGATTCTCATCTAATGCTCATGTCATAACACACAAACTAGGAGATCACACTCCTTTAGATCAGTCATCCATGAAGGAACCTATCTGAGAGATGTACTCTATGGAGTACACTCCTACCATTACAAAGGTTATGTTCGAGAGAACATGCTCTATCATAAACATTCTACTAAGTCCGAATATAGTGCCTGACACTAGAGTTTTAGTTGTCACAGTCACACGCCCCATACAAGACTAAGTAAAACCAAGTGAAGAGGCCCTCCCTCACCACTGTACACATGAGAGGGAGAAATACTCCTAACCATCTTGCAAAACCAATTTCACTTCTATTTGGAGTGTATCGCACCTCATTCCTTTAAGTAAGCACTAACATTTATCCTGGTATCTTTTTCATCAAGTGGATGGGCCTTCCCCTCTCTACTATGTCCCAAAATTGAGGGAGATGCATCTCCAATCGAAGATCATCACCCCACCCGATTGGGGAGTACTATTCAGTAACTAAAGGACCTGCGCTCAGGTGCGTTAGGGGAGTACCAACTCTATAAGTTCATGTGTGGAGGATCTACACCCTGGTATGTTTGGAGAGTACCGACTCATATAATAGAGGACCTGCACCCTACCAGGTATGGGAGTACTGACTCCATTCGATCACGTGTTGAGGACCCACACCCTTAAACAAAAGTGGAGTACCTAATCTATTATTTTGATCTCTATGGGGGAACCAAAACATAGTATTATAGGGGAGTACTGACCTTGGGCTAGAGGACCCAATCCTTGGCACGGTAGGGGAGTAAGAACTTTGTCGAATCACTATGTTAGGGGGATCCCCACCCTGTAATGAAAAGAGAGTACTGACTCCTACAATAAAGGACTGATCACAACCTGGTTGGGGATTACCGACTCTATATGCATTGGGTATGGAAGACCCACACCCTAGTCTAATAGTGAAGAACCAGCTCCAAGGATAGAGTATCCTCTACCTGACAAAACATAGGAGTACCGAATCTTCTATCATGAACTTTTCTGAGAAACCACACCATAAATTTTTAGGAATCCCATCTCTTCCAAAGTAGAGGGATAAGGGGTACCCACGCCTTGAGTAATTAAGGGAGTCACCATCCTAACATCCCAACCTATGAATCTCCCCGATTCTACCCAGAGTCCACCTGTGCAGGGAGATCCTACTCTTTGAACCAAATAGTTCATCCTCTAACGTTCTCAAAAAAATCACATAGAGTATCTCAAAAGGACTATAACATTTCATGGGACCCAATACCATAGACGGTTCGTCAAATGGATGCTTCGTTTGATAGTTATATGCATTTTTTTAAAATGGGGGATTGTTGGGTTCGAGTCCGGTCTAACCTGGTCAGAACAACCCAACCCGAATCTGAACTGCTGGTCCTGGCCCAACCCACTGGGGTAGACATTCTAGGGTATGGGTCTGGCAGGGCCTGCCAACTGCATCCCTGCCCGCTGTTTGATAAGGCCAGCTCTTCAGCTCAGTCACGTCAAAGGCCGCATCCATTTCACCACATGTGGCACCATCTGGCATTACGAAGATTCCTCGTCCACTACGTGGACCGTGTCTCCTAATGATACCCATGAAAAATCCATGGGGTCAAGCTCGGGGTGCGACCACATGTCTTGGACGAGAGGCCGCCACCTCCGGTGGTCTAGCAGAATTTTTTGCAGACCTCCAGACATGCTCCAGCGGTCTATTAATTTATTCTGAGGGTGTATCGGATCCCTCAATATGCGTTCTTCACTGCATGGGGCTCAGTAATCCCTTGATAATTCTTTTTCCAGAAATTGATTGATTTCTATCGTTTCATGCACCTCTTCAGTCCACCTGCCTTTGGTTGTTGTCGCTTATTCTTCGTGTTGTGTCCATCCGGGATCCATGATTTCATATCATTTCACCAAGGATGATTGTGTAGTGATTGAAAATTTTACAACGCATGATGAATGGGGGTGCACAATAACCAATCCAAGGGTCAAATTTAGACTGTTTTTTCATTCCGACATCAACAAGATGTGTTACAAGGATCAAGAAAACGAAACAAAACCCATTCTACAAGAATATTCAAACCATGGGTTAACCTATTAATTGGTTGATCTGATTATTTCATTTAAAACCTAGAATAGGGGAGGATTTAATTCAAATAAAATCACCCACCTCAAAAGGTTCTTTCGCTGAAGAAGAACGTCTCAACGTTGTCTCCATTTTGCAATCATCGATCTATGGTCTTGGTTTCGATATCAAAAGGCATCGTCGCAGCTTCTCATTCTACCGACGTTCATCATTTGAGAGGATTACATTCCATCATTGTTGATTCGAAAATGATTTCATAATGTATTCTTAGAAGAATGCAATGTCTTTTTCTGACCTAGGATCTTTGCAAAGCCATTAAATGGTGAATCGAGATTCTGTGTTTTCTACTACGCTGCATTACAATGTTGTTAAACTGTTTAATTTAATGAAAAATTTTATTCAGTTTCACATGGTTGGAAAAACATTGGGCTTCAATGATTTGAACATTAATAAAAATAAAATAACCCAAGTTTATTTTTTTCATATTTTCTTTAAAAGGTCTAAAAAATAACTTTTCTGATTGACCCATGTCGGTCTGTAACACCTCAAGTTTCCTCGGTATGTTTCCTTTCGAATAATGCAATGGCGTGCATTGTACGAAACTTCGAGATTTTAACACACCATAACCAATCAAACTAGCCGTTATGAATAGTAATACCTACTTTTTGAAATTTTATAAATTCTATCTCTCAAAATGGACTTCATTTTTGGATTCGTAATATCGAACTTAGCCTATGGTGAAATTTTGGTACTTTTTGGATAACTTTCATATTTTGATTAATAGTGAAAATTACTAAATTTTAATTAAAAACAACTTTTTTAATCAAAATAATTAATAGTGATAAATTATGAATTTGAGTGGTTTTAAAGTATATTTAGAATATATTTTTACCATGTAATACAATGTGGGTCATTGAACATAATTTCACATTTAAACCAAACATAAACAAGTGACAATCTTTTGATAGTTATTATCTCTAAAAAACACGCTTTTTGTTTTAACAACGGGAATTAATTTTAAATTAATTTATGCCACTTCTGTGTTTTGAATTTGGAAAAATGGATTCCATATTTTTAATCAGGATGTTCAAATTCTGTAAATAGGTAACTTTTATTTTTAAACATTTGGGATAATTACTTCGGTAAATATTTTATTTACCATGGTTAAAGGGTAAATCCGGTAAACAAGGGTTAAAAAATATTATTATAATAATACTAAATTACCCTAAAACATGTCTTAACCCTTTTGGTTGATACATGGACGACCATGGGCATCTTTGGGTCTATTTTGGGACCCCATGGATCCACTTGTAAGTGATAATGACACTTTATTTTAATTAAGTTAAAATAAATACAAAAATGACACAAGCATATATCTTTTAACAAAACAATTGTTACAGAGGGTTATATATGTTGGATTTTAGATTATAAATATTACTTAGAAATATAAAAAGATTTACTACATAATTATATTTTAGTTATAATTTTTAGACATTAAATAATTAAATTTATTTATGACACAATGATGATGATGTAATTACTATAATAGTGAAAAATAAAAATAATTGATATTATAAATACCCAAATAAATATAATATGAAACTTTCAATGAATTAAAATAATTTTATAGGATAATATGATATATTATTATTGATTTAATTTACTTTGTTCGAAGTAATCAATCTGTTATGAGTTTCACAAAAATCAACTATTGAATAGTGTCAAAATTGACATAAAAGAGTTTTTAAAACAAATATTATATTATTAATTGATATTAAATTCCTAAAAACCTAAGGTTCGGCCAAGAGACATATATCATGATAGGTGTATCATTAATGGACCACTTGGGGGTCGCTTGTATGTATATGGTATGTTTATTAACCATATAATATAAAAATACAAAGAGACATTGTAAAAGTGAAACTAATTAACTTAGAGTTAATAATTAAAGATAAGGTTAATATAAGTACCCACACCTGTCTAAATTCTATTGGTTGAGTTGTTTTCGACCCCTCCCCACCTTAACCTTTGAATAGTCAACTTTGGAGCCATTGGAAACCGAATATGAATTTATTATAAACTAATATCTCTAGCTTTTCCAAAGGTTCCCCTCACCCCTCTTATAAAAGGGCACTCCTCCTTCTCATTTCTTCACACCTTCAAAGCCCTTTGGTTCGGCCAAACCCTGCCCCAATACTATCTCAACTTCCCTCACTACAACCTAGAGGCCTTATTGTGATCAGAAAGCCAACCTAAGGAGCCCTTTTGATCAAATCAAAAGGAAGAACCCGAAGAAGAGGTAATGTTTTCACCACCCCTTTTCAAGTTCCTTTCTTCTTCCACTTCCTCTTTCTTTGTTATTTCCATTATAAAATAATAAATCCAGTATCATATATATACTGTGATGTTATTATAAATATGGTACAACCATATTCAGTATTCTATCCATCCTTTTAATAACATGTCACCATACGTGCGTACGTACGGCTTACCGTTTCCACGTCGTGGTGTAATTGTTATTCAATATATTATTATTTGGATGGGTATAATAATGATGTGTAACTCATGTAAATAATAAATATAACATGATATTGATTCTGTATATATGATATAAAATCCAATTATATATTATTTTAATATCAAAAGAATGATATTGTCACCCGTGCATATGTACGGACTACCGTCTCCACGAACGCGATGAGATTCATTGTCCATCATATCCATTCAAGTATAATTATAATTTGATGATTTAAAAATAGTATCTAAGGACTTGATATCATTCTGGATATGAATAATACACATCCCATTAATAACGAATATGGCTCACATAACAAAGAATATAAAGTAAAATGAACCCGTTAACACCCGAAATGACGATAATTCTAAGATATGATTAACAAATCAATGTTAAAAGATCATATATGATATCATATTAAAGTAAATTATTCTTGTATTATTCAATAACAATTATTTCACTATTATACATGAGGTAAACCTACCATCAACCAAGGAAAAAGTACAAAGTAAGGGATTTTCTTATCTCACTTTCAATTCCGTGAGATTTCCATTGTTCGCCACTAAATTATTGAAAGTGGTGTATTGTGTACTGTCATTTGATATATATTATCATGATTCTCTTTATATTCATTTTATTCTGTAAATCATTTGGTGGTTATTAACTTTTGTCCATACGACTCAGTTGATTAACGTGGTAAGGAGTTTCTTATCTCGCTCTTAATTTCTTGAGAATTCCATTGTTCACCACTTAATTATTACATGTGGTGTATGTGTACTGCCCATGAATGTATTCATTGTGTAATATACTTTAATTTATGGGTATGTACATAGTCATGGTATGATCCTTATTTCATGGTTGTTTGTTTCGTAAGTTACCAAATCGATAATGGAATTTGAGATTTCAATTTCCACTCATTCGGCTTTACGCATATTTCATTGATTATATTACTCCAAGATTATGTGTGGAATGACTATTCATTTGATTATGTAATAATTTTCACTCCCCTTCCTATGGATATAATTTTGATACACATAATCACTCTATTGAGAATTCTCAAGTCATTAATATGAATTTGATAAGAGTAATTTTAACTCCTTCACCATTCGTTGGTGTTGTTTCTACAAGAATATGTGTGAATATCCTTTGATTGTTTTACACTGAATATTCAATCATATTTAGTGTATTTATATTTTCACACATAATTATGTCGTTGATTTATCCTTAACCTAAGGATACGGCCTTTATGAGAGATTTCATCTCAATTTACATTCAATTGGGACTTCTTTGTTGATATACACCAAATCACTTTTATGTGGTGTATATAATGTACTTTGACATATTATATCATGAATCCCTTTATTCTCATGATATTACAAAGTTTTTATTACCTCAATTATTTGTACTCAAGTGTCTCTCTTTTGGTTAGAATCTCTAACCAAAATACCATTTTAAAATGTTTTAAAGACTTATTATTCTAAATCTTGCTCATTAATGTCCAGGTTTTAAAAAATGGTATTAAGGATTTATTTATATAGACATTAAAGTTTTAAAATCAAAACTCCTTTAAAAAGTTTCAAAGTGGTATGGGACACTTTGATTCAAAAATCTGTTTATAAATGGCTTCTTGACAAATAGTGTGACTTTTAAATGATTTCAAGAAAAGGGGGATATTTCCCTCAAATAGTTTTGATGATTATTTTCATCTATGTCAACATCCTTAATTATTCATGATTGAGGTTAATGTGATACAATACAATCTTCCATATTGTATCAAATGAGTTATATTTGACTGTGGATGTTCTATTTTTATACCATTCATGGTTTGTGGTAGAAGTATTGACATTTCGTATGCTATTTTTAATACGAATGTTTGTGTTATGTTTAAACCTGTTCATATGAGGAATGCATTGGACTTAATAAGTGATGGGTGGAGCCCTCTATAGCTCCTCGATGCATCGGTAGGTCTCATGAGACAAACTAGTGTATTGGCACAAGGCCTTGGCAAAATCTTATTTGTAGTCTTGGCACGAGGCCTTGGCTATGTGGTTATGATAGTCTGCCATTATGCATTCCATCATTATGAAAGTGGTTATTGATATTTCATGTGATCATTAGACTAGTAGAATATCCATGTGAGTAAGTAAATGGCATTATTTCATTTTACCTTTGCCATTTTATGCTGAAGTCCAAGTTTAAATGGCTTTTGTTTTAGTTATAAATTGCCTCAAGTGTTTATGCTTATTTATGAAAGTTTATGCTATAATGTTATCCTTACTGAGCAACTGAGCTCACCCATTTCAATGTTTTATTTTTCCCAGGATTATGAAGAAGTAATTTATGAATGACCTGCAGGGATAGTATGAGGGGATATGAAGACATGATGTTTTTTTATGATGTAATGTAAAAATTTATGGATGTATCTAGTTATTCCAAGGCTACAAAACTAATCAGTCTTTCGAGACTTGATCTTTCTCGTGATCATGCCAATGTTATGTAATAATGCATCGACTCTGGGTAACTAGGGTCGGGGCGTTACAGTTGGTATCAGAGAAAGTTTAGTACAAACCTTGGAAGCTAGATTTAGATAAACTCTGATTAGAGCACGTAGACCTAAGATGAACTTTGAGGATTAGTATAAAAGAACATCCTAGAATTTTGGTATTGTAGATATTTTGTAAGTTTTCCGAGCAATACATCCCTGTCTGGATACGAGCAGGTAGAGGCGGCTCTGGCACAGATGTACCTAGGGGTAAAACGCGAAAACACCGCTTTGAGCTAGACTCGAACGGGAACTGGTGCATGACAACGGGCCTTGCTGCACTCTTGGTTACGACACTCCCATGGGATATTCTTGGGATAATTTACATTTTCTTTACAAACCGATTTAATTAATATATATATAAGATGAGAGTAAATGACCTTCGTTAATCCTAATATGTTTCAAATTGAGAATATGGTGACATTTTTATCTCTAAATGGTTTTATGACTACTATTACTCACACAATGCTTTCTGGTTTTAGTCAATGGCTGGATTCCAAGGAAGTCATAGTGACTTTGAGAATGATGTACAAGGTGGGAACGGTGGTGGCAATGTGCAACAAAATGGAATTTTGATAGGCATAAAAGAAATCGGCTTTATGCCAAATCCGTTTTCCAAAAATATGATCAACAACATATATATTAACCAACTCCCAGACTCAACAAGGAAGAGAAAGGTGATAAATGATAATATCTCCAGCAATAGAGACCATGGAGAAAATAAACCTCAATTTTCATCATGCAGGAAATGTGGAAAGAGACACCTAGGAAAGTGTCTCAATGGGACAACGAAATATTTTACGTGCGGGAAGGAAGGACATAAAGTGAATAATTGCTGAAGAAAAATTAAGAGTACTATGGAAGAAGATAAAAATGGTCCCAAGAGTCCATTTACATTCATTTTCCGTAAATGTAGGGGACCTGGCCATTACCCGAGTGAATGTCCTATTCTATAGGATATTTTCTTGGTCAAAGAAGAAGCTATGTGGAAATAAATGGTTGGAGAAAAATTTAAAAAGTATTAGCACTCCTTGTTGATGGGTTTACTTTGGAATAATTTTCTCTTGTATTTGTAACCCCGCAATTTGCCATGTGAGAATGATATTTGAGGAAAAATTGTCTCTTCTCTTGTGGATATAGGTATAAATAACCATTTGGTTTTATATGATCATTGGGGTTTGAGAAAATGATAAGTTATTATAATTTGGGATGAAAATGCAAAGTATGATATAACATTTGTGGTTAAATTATGTTATTTTGAGGAATTTATCTCATTTTGGTAATATTATAAAAAGGACAACACGTAGACCGTGTGACAACCCATCGCGTCGGACAAAGCTGTGGGAATCGAACCCACAACCAAAGTACGATTGGGATTTATCGCCTACCAATGGACTATGTGAAGTCCCTGGTTAATGTGACTATTTTTTTTGTTAAATTATTTTATTGATCAATAATAAGATGATTTGGGTTCTTATGTCTTATCAAATGAATACCCTTGGTATAGGAAAATGATTTGGTGATTAAGTGATAAATGTTATTTTGGAAGATGTTAGCTTTGTTGGGAACACTATATGCCCAAGGAAAATAGAATACAATGGGGTTTCATTTGTAGAGTAATGGTGGATTTTTATCTAAGTTTTTATTATTGATTTATAGTGATTTGGGTTATTTATGGAAATTATTAACCTATAACAGAGAATATGTGATGATGTTAATTACTTTTAAGTATGTGACTTTAAGAGTATTTGATGTCATTTGGAGATACAATGTAACATGGGAGACTACATAATCAAATTATTCTATGATTTGGGTTTCAATATTAGTTTGGATTATATTAAAGGATTTTAAGGACAATTGGTTATTGAATAGTATCTATTTAACATTGGGGTATTGTTGGTTTAATTTTAGAAATTAAGATTAGTGCATATTTATCTCAATGAATATCCTTTTGGGGGATCATTAGATCATTCACTAACCATTTTGGTTTTGATTAATCTTCAAAGACAATGTAAATATATGGTTTATCCTGCATGGATCATGTGATTCTATAGAAGTTTATTCTAGCTCTTCCAGTGTGACCAAGTCTTCTTGAATACTCATCGTTTAAAAAAAATTGAGTTAGTGGTGGAAATTTATTAAAGAATGAAAATTTACTTAAAATGTAAGTATATATCATAATGTTCTTAGTCAATATCATAAATTAATTCCTCTTCCTTATGTAATGTAACTTTAAAAAAGTGTTGTCCATTTACTTTCCTACTAGGAGACTAATGGTCGTTTGTCCCAACACAAGTTTGTGGTTTTCTCATTGTTAACTTTCTCCTGATCATGATTTCTATCCCTCTCCATAAGAAATTGACACTTAGTTTATCATCCATATCCATGTTTTCTTACATGGAATCCTAGTCTGGGTTATCTTGGATGACCCTTATACCTCTCTTTCTTTCTTTTAAAGTGATAGTTTTATTGACTCTTTTTCCGATGTCGGACTTTCCATTATATTCCCAAGCAAAATTTTAAAAATTGTGAGGACGCAAATTATTGAAGTAGGGGAGAATGTAACACCCCAAGTTTCCTCGGTATGTTTCCTTTCGAATAATGCAATGGCGTGCATTGTACGCAACTTCGAGATTTTAACACACCATAACCAATCAAACTAGACGTTATGAATAGTAATACCTACTTTTTGAAATTTTATAAATTCTATCTCTCAAAATGGACTTCATTTTTGGATTCGTAATATCGAAATTAGCCTAGGGTGAAATTTTGGTACTTTTTGGATAACTTTCATATTTTGATAAATAGTGAAAATTACTAAATTTTAATTAAAAACAACTTTTTTAATCAAAATAATTAATAGTGATAAATTATAAATTTGAGTGGTTTTAAAGTATATTTAGAATATATTTTTACCATGTAATACAATGTGGGTCATTGAACATAATTTCACATTTAAACCAGACATAAACAAGTGACAATCTTTTGATAGTTATTATCTCTAAAAAACACGCTTTTTGTTTTAACAACGGGAATTAATTTTAAATTAATTTCTGCCACTTCTGTGTTTTGAATTTGGAAAAATGGATTCCATATTTTGAATCAGGATGTTCAAATTGTGTAAATAGGTATCTTTTATTTTTAAACATTTTGGATAATTACTTCGGTAAATATTTTATTTACCATGGTTAAAGGGTAAATCCGGTAAACAAGGGTTAGAAATTAATATTATAATAATACTAAATTACCCTAAAACGTGTCTTAACCCTATTGGTTGATACATGGTCGACCATGGGCATCTTTGGGTCTATTTTGGGACCCCATGGATCCACTTGTAAGTGATAATGACACTTTATTTTAATTAAGTTAAAATAAATACAAAAATGACACAAGCATATATCTTTTAACAAAACAATTGTTACAGAGGGTTATATATGCTGGATTTTAGATTATAAATATTCATTAGAAATATAAAAATATTTCCTACATAATGATATTTTATTTATAATTTTTAGACATTAAATAATTTAATTTATTTATGACACAATGGTGATGCAGTATTTACTATAATAGTGAAAAATCAATATAATTGATATTATAAATACCCAAATAAATATAATATGAAACTTTTAATGAATTAAAATAATTTTATAGTATAAGATGATATATTAGTATTGATTTAATTGACTTTTTTCGAAGTAATCAATCTGTTATGAGTTTCACAAAAATCAACTATTGAATAGTGTCAAAATTGACATAAAAGAGTTTTTAAAACAAATATTATATTATTAATTGATATTAAATTCCTAAAAATCTAAGGTTCGTCCAAGAGACTTATATCATGATAGGTGTATCATTAATGGACCACTTGTGTGTCTCTTGTATGTATATGGTAAGTTTATTAACCATATAATATAAAAATACAAAGAGACATTGTAAAAGTGAAACTAATTAACATAGTGTTAATACTTAACGATAATTTTAATATAAGTACCCAAACCTGTCTAAATTCTATTGGTTGAGTTGTTTTCGATCCATCCCCACCTTAACCTTTTAATAGTCAACTTTGTAGCCATTGGAAACCGAATATGAATTTATTATAAACTAATATCTCTAGCTTTTCCAAAGGTGCCCCTCACCCATCTTATAAAAGGGCACTCCACCTTCTCATTTCTTCACACCTTCAAAGCCCTTTGGTTCGGCCAAAACCTGCCCAAATACTATCTCAACTTCCCTCACTACAACCCAGAGGCCTTAGTTTGATCATAAATCCAACCTAAGGAGCCCTTTTTATCAAATCAAATGGAAGAACCCGAAGAAGAGGTAATGTTTTCACCACCCCTTTTCAAGTTCCTTTCTTATTCCACTTCCTCTTTCTTTGTTATTTCCATTATAAAATAATAACTCCAGTATCATATATATACTGTGATGTTATTATAAATATGGTACAACCATATTCAGTATTCTATCCATCCTTTGAATAACATGTCACCATACGTGCGTACGTACGGCTTACCGTCTCCACGTCGTGGTGTAATTGTTATTCAATATATTATTATTTTGATGGGTATAATAATGATGTGTAACTCATGTAAATAAT
Organism: Viscum album; assembly: GCA_963277665.1. NCBI lineage: Eukaryota > Viridiplantae > Streptophyta > Magnoliopsida > Santalales > Viscaceae > Viscum > Viscum album. Next base: position 1,878,948,211 of record OY728148.1, on the reverse strand, counting down.
AAATATAACATGATATTGATTCTGTATATATGATATAAAATCCAATTATATATTATTTTAATATCAAAAGAATGATATTGTCGCTCGTGCGTATGTACGGACTACCGTCTCCACAAACGCGATGAGATTCATTGTCCATCGTATCCATTCAAGTATAATTATAATTTGATGATTTAAAAATAATATCTAAGGACTTGATATCATTCTGTATATGAATAATATACATCCCATTAATAACGAATATGGCTCACATAACAAAGAATATAAAGTAAAATGAACCCGTTAACACCCGAAATGATGATAATTCTAAGATATTATTAACAAATCAATGTTAAAAGATCATATATGATATCATATTAAAGTAAATGTTTCTTGTATTATTCAATAACAATTATTTCACCATTATACAGGAGGTAAACCTACCATCAACCAAGGAAAAAGTACAAAGTAAGGGATTTTCTTATCTCACTTTCAATTCCGTGAGATTTCCATTGTTCGCCACTAAATTATTGAAAGTGGTGTATTGTGTACTGCCATTTGATATATATTATCATGATTCTCTTTATATTCATTTTATTCTGTAAATCATTTGGTGGTTATTAACTTTTGGCCATAGGACTCAGTTGATTAACGTGGTAAGGAGTTTCTTATCTCGCTCTTAATTTCTTGAGAATTCCATTGTTCACCACTTAATTATTACATGTGGTGTATGTGTACTGCCCATGATTGTATTCATTGTGTAATATACTTTAATTTATGGGTATTTACATAGTCATGGTATGATCCTTATTTCATGGTTGTTTGTTTCGTAAGTTACCAAATCGATAAGGGAATTTGAGATTTCAATTTCCACTCATTCGGCTTTACGCATATTTCATTGATTATATTACTCCAAGATTATGTGTGGAATCACTATTCATTTGATTATGTCATAATTTCCACTCCCCTTCCTGTGGATATACTTTTGATACACGTAATCACTCTATTGATAATTCTCAAGTCATTAATATGAATTTGATAAGAGTAATTTTAACTCTTTCACCATTTGTTGAGTTAAACATCCAATTCGTTGGTGTTGTTTCTACAAGAATATGTGTGAATATCCTTTGATTGTTTTACACTGAATATTCAATCATATTTAGTGTATTTATATTTTCACACATAATTATGTCGTTGATTTATCCTTAACCTAAGGATACGGCCTTTATGAGAGATTTCATCTCAATTTACATTCAATTGGGACTTCTTTGTTGATATACACCAAATCACTTTTATGTGGTGTATATAATGTACTTTGACATAGTATATCATGAATCCCTTTATTCTCATGATATTACAAAGTTTTTATTACCTCAATTATTTGTAATCAAGTGTCTCTCTTTTGGTTAGAATCTCTAACCAAAATACCATTTTAAAATGTTTTAAAGACTTATTCTTCTAAATCTTGCTCATTAATGTCCATGTTTTAAAAAATGGTTTTAAGGATTTATTTATATGGACATTAAAGTTTTAAAATCAAAACTCCTTTTAAAAGTCTCAAAGTGGTATGGGACACTTTTATTCAAAAATCTGTTTATAAATGGCTTCTTGACAAATAGTGTGACTTTTAAATGATTTCAAGAAAAGGGGGATATTTCCCTCAAATAGTTTTGATGATTATTTTCATCTATGTCAACATCCTTCATTATTCATGATTGAGGTTAATGTGATACAATACAATCTTCCATATTGTATCAAATGAGTTATATTTGACTGTGGATGTTCTATTTTTATACCATTCATGGTTTGTGGTAGAAGTATTGACATTTCGTATGCTATTTTTAATACGAATGTTTATGTTATGTTTAAACCTGTTCATATGAGGAATGCATTGGACTTAATAAGTGACGGGTAGAGCCCGCTATAGCTCCTCGATGCATCGGTAGGTCTCATGAGACAAACAAGTGTCTTGGCACAAGGCCTTGGCAAAATCGTATTTGTAGTCTTGGCACGAGGCCTTGGCTATGTGGTTATGATAGTCTGGCATTATGCATTCCATCATTATGAAAATGGTTATTGATATTGCATGTGATCATTCGACTAGTAGAATATCCATGTGAGTAAGTAAATGGCATTATTTAATTTTACCTTTTCCATTTTATGCTGATGTTCAAGTTTAAAAGGCTTTTGTTTTAGTTATAAATTGCCTTAAGTGTTTATGCTTATTTATGAAAGTTTCTGCTATAATGTTATCCTTACTGAGCATCTGAGCTCACCCCTTTCAATTTTTTATTTTTCCCAGGATTATGAAGAAGTAATTTATGAATGACCTGCAGGGATAGTATGAGGGGATATGAAGACAAGATGTTTTTTTTATGATGTAATGTAAAAATTTATGGATGTATCTAGTTATTCCAAGGCTACTAAACTAATCGGTCTTTCGAGACTTGATCTTTCTCGTGATCATGCCAATGTTATGTAATAATGCACCGACTCTGGGTAACTAGGGTTGGGGCGTTACAGTTGGTATCAGAGAATGTCTAGTACAAACCTTGGAAGCTAGATATAGATAAACTCTGATTAGAGCACGTAGACCTAAGATGAACTTTGAGGATTAGTATAAAAGAACCTCATAGAATTTTGGTATTGTAGAGATTTTGTGAGTTTTCCGAGCAATACATCCCTGTCTGGATACGAGCAGGTAGAGGCGGCTCTGGCACAGATGTACCTAGGGGTAAAACCCGAAAACACCGCTTTGAGCTAGACTTGAACGGGAACTGGTGCACGACAATGGGCCTTGCTGCACTCTTGGTTATGACACTCCCGTGGGATATTCTTGGGATAATTTACATTTTCTTTACAAACCGATTTAAGTAATATATACATAATATGAGAGTAAATGACCTTGGTTAATAATAATATGTTTCAAATTGAGAATATGGTGACATTTTAATCTCTAAATGATTTTACGACTACTATTACTCACAAAATGCTTTCTGGTTTTAGTCAATGACAGGATTCCAAGGAAGTCATAGTGACTTTGAGAATGATGTACAAGGTGGGAACGGTGGTGGCAATGAGCAACAAAATGGAATGTTGATAGGCGTAAAAGATATCGTCTTTATGCCAAATCAGTTTTCCGAAAATATGATCAACAACATATATATTAACCAACTCCCAGACTCAACAAGGAAGAGAAAGGTGATAAATGATAAGATCTCCAGCAATGGAGACCATGGAGAAAATAAACCTCAATTTTCATCATGCAGGAAATGTGGAAAGAGACACCCAGGAAAGTGTCTCAATGGGACAACGAAATATTTTACGTGCGGGAAGGAAGGACATAAAGTGAATAATTGCCGAAGAAAAATGAAGAGTACTATGGAAGAAGATAAAAATGGTCCCAAGAGTCCATTTACAGTCATTTGCCGTAAATGTAGGGGACCTGGCCATTACCCGAGTGAATGTCCTATTCTATAGGATATTTTCTTGGTCAAAGAAGAAGCTATGTGGAAATAAATGGTTGGAGAAAAATTTAAAAAGTATTATCACTCCTTGTTGATGGGTTTAGTTTGGAATAATTTTCTCTTGTATTTGTAACCCCACAGTTTTCCATGTGAGAATGATATTTGAGGAAGAATTGTCTCTTCTTTTGTAGATATAGGTATAAATAACCATTTGGTTTTATATGATCATTGGGGCTTGAGAAAATGATAAGTTATTATAATTTGGGATGAAAATTCAAAGTATGATATAACATTTGTGGTTAAATTATGTTATTTTGAGGAATTTATCTCATTTTGGTAATATTATAAAAAGGAAAACACGTAGACCGTGTGACAACCCGTCGCGTCGGACAAAGCTGTGGGAATCGAACCCACAACCAAAGTGCGATTGGGATTTATCGCCTACCACTGGACTACGTGAAGTCCCTTGTTAATGTGACTTTTTTTTTGTTAAATTATTTTATTGATCAATAAAAAGATGATTTGGGTTCTTATGTCTTATCAAATGAATACCCTTGGTATAGGAAAATGATTTGGTGATTAAGTGATAAATGTTATTTTGGAAGATGTTCGCTTTGTTGGGAACACTATATGCCCAAGGAAAATAGAATACAATGGGGTTTCATTTGTAGAGTAATAGTGGATTTTTTATCTACGTTTTTATTGTTGATTTATAGTGATTTGGGTTATTTATGGAGATTATTAACCTATAACAGAGAATATGTGATGATTTTAATTACTTTTAAGTATGTGACTTTAAGAGTCTTTGATGTCATTTGGAGATACAATGTAACATGGGAGACTACATAATCATATTCTTCTATGATTTGGGTTTCAATATTATTTTGGATTATATTAATGGATTTTAAGGAAAATTGGTTATTGAATGGTATCTATTTAACTTTGGGGTATTGTTGGTTTAATTTTAGAAATTAAGATTAGTGCATATTTATCTCAATGAATATCCTTTTGGGGGATCATTAGATCATTCACTAACCATTTTGGTTTTGATTAATCTTCAAAGACAATGTAAATATATGGTTTATCCTGCATGGATCATGTGATTCTATAGAAGTTTATTCTAGCTCTTCCAGTGTGACCAAGTCTTCTTGAATACTCATCGTTTAAAAAAAATTGAGTTAGTGGTGGAAATTTATTAAAGAATGAAAATTAACTTAAAATGTAAGTATATCTCATAATGTTCTTAGTCAATATCATAAATTAATTCATCTTCCTTATGTAATGTAACTTTAAAAAAAATGTTGTCCGTTTACTTTCCTACTAGGAGACTAATGGTCGTTTGTCCCAACACAAGTTTGTGGTTTTCTCATTGTTAACTTTCTCCTGATCATGATTTCTATCCCTCTCCATCAGAACTTGACACTTAGTTTATCATCCATATCCATGTTTTCTTACATGGAATCCTAGTATGGGTTATCTTGGATGACCCTTATACCTCTCTTTCTTTCTTTTAAAGTGATAGTTTTATTGACTCTTTTTCCGATGTGGGACATTCCATTATATTCCCAAGCAAAATTTTAAAAATTGCGAGGACGCAATTTATTGAAGGAGGGGAGAATGTAACACCCCAAGTTTCCTTGGTATGTTTCCTTTCGAATAATGCAATGGCGTGCATTGTACGCAACTTCGAGATTTTAACACACCATAACCAATCAAACTAGCCGTTATGAATAGTAATACATACTTTTTGAAATTTTATAAATTCTATCTCTCAAAATGGACTTCATTTTTGGATTCGTAATATCTAAATTAGCCTAGGGTGAAATTTTGGTACTTTTTGGATAACTTTCATATTTTGATGAATAGTGAAAATTACTAAATTTTAATTAAAAACAACTTTTTTAATCAAAATAATTAATAGTGATAAATTATGAATTTGAGTGGTTTTAAAGTATATTTAGAATATAATTTTACCATATAATACAATGTGGGTCATTGAAAATAATTTCACATTTAAACCAGACATAAACAAGTGACAATCTTTTGATAGTTATTATCTCTAAAAAACACGCTTTTTGTTTTAACAACGGGAATTAATTTTAAATTAATTTCTGCCACTTCTGTGTTTTGAATTTGGAAAATTAGATTCCATATTTTAAATCAAGATGTTCAAATTGTGTAAATAGGTAACTTTTATTTTTAAACATTTTGGATAATTACTTCGGTAAATATTTTATTTACCATGGTTAAAGGGTAAATCCGGTAAACAAGGGATAAAAAATAATATTATAATAATACTAAATTACCCTAAAACGTGTCTTAACCCTATTGGTTGATACATGGTCGACCATGGGCATCTTTGGGTCTATTTTGGGACCCCATGGATCCACTTGTAAGTGATAATGACACTTTATTTTAATTAAGTTAAAATAAATACAAAAATGACACAAGCATATGTCTTTTAAAAAAACAATTTTTACAGAGGGTTATATATGTTGGATTTTAGATTATAAATATTCCGTAGAAAGATAAAAAGATTTCCTACATAATTATATTTTATTTATAATTTTTAGACATTAAATAATTTAATTTATTTATGACACAATGATGATGCAGTAATTACTATAATAGTGAAAAATAAAATTAATTAATATTATAAATACCCAAATAAATATAATATGAAACTTTTAATGAATTAAAATAATTTTCTAGGATAATATGATATATTAGTATTGATTTAATTGACTTTGTTAGAAGTAATCAATCTGTTATAAGTTTCACAAAAATCAACTATTGAATAGTGTCAAAATTTACATAAAAGAGTTTTTAAAACAAATATTATATTATTAATTGATATTAAATTCCTAAAATCTAAGGTTCGGCCAAGAGACTTATATCATGATAGGTGTAGCATTAATGGACCACTTGGGGGTCGCTTGTATGTATATGGTAAGTTTATTAACCATATAATATAAAAATACAAACAGACATTGTAAAAGTGAAACTAATTAACTTAGAGTTAATACTTAAAGATAAGGTTAATATAAGTACCCAAACCTGTCTAAATTCTATTGGTTGAGTTGTTTTCGACCCATCCCCACCTTAACCTTTGAATAGTCAACTTTGGAGCCATTGTAAACCGAATATGAATTTATTATAAACTAATATCTCTAGCTTTTCCAAAGGTGCCCCTCACCCCTCTTATAAAAGGGAACTCCTCCTTCTCATTTCTTTACACCTTCAAAGCCCTTTGGTTTGGCCAAACCCTACCCAAATACTGTCTCAAATTCCCTCACTACAACCTAGAGGCCTTAGTTTGATCAGAAAGCCAACATAAGGAGCCCTTTTGATCAAATCAAAAGGAAGAACCCGAAGAAGAGGTAATGTTTTCACCACCCCTTTTCAAGTTCCTTTCTTCTTCCACTTCCTCTTTCTTTGTTATTTCCATTATAAAATAATAACTCCAGTATCATATATATAATGTGATGTTATTATAAATATGGTACAACCATATTCAGTATTCTATCCATCCTATGAATAACATGTCACCATACGTGCGTACGTACGGCTTACCGTCTCCACGTCGTGGTGTAATTGTTATTCAATATATTATTATTTGGATGGGTATAATAATGATGTGTAACTCATGTAAATAATAAATATAACATGATAATTATTCTGTATATATGATATAAAATCCAATTATATATTATTTTAATATCAAAAGAATGATATTGTCGCTCGTGCGTATGTACGGACTACCGTCTCCACGAACGCGATGAGATTCATTGTCCATCATATCCATTCAAGTATAATTATAATTTGATGATTTAAAAATAGTATCTAAGGACTTGATATCATTCTGGATATGAATAATAGACATCCCATTAATAACGAATATGGCTCACATAACAAAGAATATAAAGTAAAATGAACCCGTTAACACCCGAAATGACGATAATTCTAAGATATTATTAACAAATCAATGTTAAAAGATCATATATGATATCATATTAAAGTAAATGATTCTTGTATTATTCAATAACAATTATTTCACCATTATACAGGAGGTAAACCTACCATCGACCAAGGAAAAAGTACAAAGTAAGGGATTTTCTTATCTCACTTTCAATTCCATGAGATTTCCATTGTTCGCAACTAAATTATTGAAAGTGGTGTATTGTTTACTGCCATTTGATATATATTATCATGATTCTCTTTATATTCATTTTATTCTGTAAATCATTTGGTGGTCATTAACTTTTGGCCATACGACTCAGTTGATTAACGTGGTAAGTATTTTCTTATCTCGCTCTTAATTTCTTGAGAATTCCATTGTTCACCACTTAATTATTACATGTGGTGTATGTGTACTGCCCATGATTGTATTCATTGTGTAATATAATTTAATTTATGGGTATTTACGTAGTCATGGTATGATCCTTATTTCATGGTTGTTTGTTTCGTAAGTTACCAAATCGATAAGGGAATTTGAGATTTCAATTTCCACTCTTTCGGCTTTACGCATATTTCATTGATTATATTACTCCAAGATTATGTGTGGAATCACTATTCATTTGATTATTTCATAATTTCCACTCCCCTTCCTGTGGATATAATTTTGATACACATAATCACTCTATTGATAATTCTCAAGTCATTAATATGAATTTGATAAGAGTAATTTTAACTCCTTCACCAATTGTTGAGTTAAACATCCAATTCGTTGGTGTTGTTTCTACAAGAATATGTGTGAATATCCTTTGATTGTTTTACACTGAATATTCAATCATATTTATTGTATTTATATTTTCACACATAATTATGTCGTTGATTTATCCTTAACCTAAGGATACGGCCTTTATGAGAGATTTCATCTCAATTTACATTCAATTGGGACTTCTTTGTTGATATACACCAAATCACTTTTATGTGGTGTATATAATGTACTTTGACATAGTATATCATGAATCCCTTTATTCTCATGATATTACAAAGTTTTTATTACCTCAATTATTTGTACTCAAGTGTCTCTCTTTTGGTTAGAATCTCTAACCAAAATACCATTTTAAAATGTTTTAAAGACTTATTCTTCTAAATCTTTCTCATTAATGTCCATGTTTTAAAAAATGGTTTTAAGGATTAATTTATATGGAAATTAAATTTTTAAAATCAAAACTCCTTTTAAAAGTTTCAAAGTGGTATGGGACACTTTGATTCAAAAATCTGTTTTTAAATGGCTTCTTGACAAATAGTGTGACTTTTAAATGATTTCAAGAAAATGGGGATATTTCCCTCAAATAGTTTTGATGATTATTTTCATCTATGTCAACATCCTTCATTATTCATGATTGAGGTTAATGTGATACAATACAATCTTCCATATTGTATCAAATGAGTTATATTTGACTGTGGATGTTCTATTTTTATACCATTCATGGTTTGTGGTAGAAGTATTGACATTTCGTATGCTATTTTTAATACGAATGTTTATGTTATGTTTAAACCTGTTCATATGAGGAATGCATTGGACTTAATAAGTGACGGGTGTAGCCCGCTATAGCTCCTCGATGCATCGGTAGGTCTCATGAGACAAACTAGTGTCTTGGCACAAGGCCTTGGCAAAATATTATTTGTAGTCTTGGCACGAGGCCTTGGCTATGTGGTTATGATAGTCTGGCATTATGCATTCCATCGTTATGAAAGTGGTTATTGATATTGCATGTGATCATTCGACTAGTAGAATATCCATGTGAGTAAGTAAATGGCATTATTTCATTTTACCTTTGCCATTTTTGCTGAAGTTCAAGTTTAAAAGGATTTTGTTTTAGTTATAGATTGCCTTAGGTGTTTATGCTTATTTATGAATGTTTCTGCTATAATGTTATCCTTACTGAGCATCTGAGCTCACCCCTTTCAATGTTTTATTTTTCCCAGGATTATGAAGAAGTAATTTATGAATGACCTACAGGGATAGTATGAGGGGATATGAAGACAAGATGTTTTTTTATGATGTAATGTAAAAATTTATGGATGTATCTAGTTATTCCAAGGCTACTAAACTAATCGGTCTTTCGAAACTTGATCTTTCTCGTGATCATGCCAATGTTATGTAATAATGCACCGACTCTGGGTAACTAGGGTCGGGGCGTTACATGGTCGATGTTAAGTCCATTCGTTGTTAATTTCGCCAATATAGACACAACTATTACCTCAAAGATTCAATCCTGACACCCATTTAGAGGTTTCCACAACATCTCACCCATGACATTTTAATTTTCTTAAAGAAAGAATCAAAAACTAAAATTCACCCTTGACCCATGCCGACCAAGGTTAAACTCTACCTAATAGAAAAATTCCCTCACGTGCTCAATGGTACTGTCATATTTTCAATCTGACATACCATTTAGGATTTATAAGAATATGATAGTAAAATAACTGTTACACAATTATTTTATTTACGACCCATAACTAACTTCCACTCTTGTCCCATAACATCCAACATTAGACCCTTTCTATGAGAATCCCACTTATCTAGTTTCAACGGTGCCCTCAAATTAGGGATCTGAGAACTGGTTAAAATGTTGGAAAATCATCTCGCACGTTTAATTAGAAATCATTAAAAATGATCAAAAATACATTCTAACAACATAGAGTCTCAGAATTATGTGTCGTCCCATAGCCTTGTCTGGAAAAAATAAATATTAAATTTGAAAAAAAAATCCATGGAATTCTGGAACCTTAAATTATCCCCACCTTAAGGATTTTCATCCCCAAAAAGCAATGGCCTGTCTTTAAGGGAAGAAAACTAAGTTCATCAAGGGTACCTATGCTAATTACAAGAACACACCTCAACGAACCACCTTGATCGACCACTTTAATGTCTATAATATGATTTATCATCATCGTGTAACAACTGGGATAGGTCTCTTTAGCTGTAACAAGGTGAAAAAGTACTAAGCACTCTGATCCCTTTGTAGTCATTGGGTCTAGCGGCTCACCTCCATGCTAACTTGTTGTAGATACAAATAGAAACCCATAGTTCACATCCAGAAATGGATGAACTGTCCTAAATATTACACAAATGGTATTACTTCAAGGTTGACACTAATGACATAGGGGTAATTTCGAAAAAATAGGGATTCCCACGATCAAACATTGGGTATTGCGTGGACCTATATCTATAAAATCCAGCAGCCACTCAACCCGCCAAAACTGAATCACATCCACATTCACTAGTGGTATCTCACCTGAATATGGATTGTAACAACCATTCCATAATGTTGAAGCATTATGGGGTCAAACTCTTCCACCATGGAATATCCCTAAACCTGACAGTTCTCGAGAGGCCACCCTATGCTTCCCGAGATTTCCTTTCACTAGAAGGAAAACCTATTTTTCACCATTAATGATACACCACATACTTTCCCTAATACTATTAATGTGGGTATGAATAGTAGTTTTTCATACCAAGAATGACGTCATAAGTCCTTGAAACCACGACTATGAGATCCCAATGACAACTCTCACCTTCAAGAGTCATGTCACACTATCAACACCTGTGTTGGATCAACATGTCTCCTCAAGAATGTGTATCTAAGCATGAGGGTCAAGCCTACGGTCCAACCAGAATCTCTAAGTCTAAAATAGAAATTTTGGAAGAAAGAGGATTCCCCACACCTGAATTTATTTAAAAAACCATCCAAAAGATAATACACAATTCATATCTTGAATTTATTCTAGAGATTCATGGTCATAATCCAAGATCGCATGCAGCTATAATAGTCCACATCCTATAGCTCCCTGAGCCCAGCGTGGACTGCCTCCTGATGCTCATCCACCCCCTCTGCCTTATCCACCATATTGTGTAACTCCTTGCTCCAAGTGATTTCTCTACCATAGAGGATCGTCTTATGACTCCCTCTCAGCGGCATAGTGGGTTGGACAATATATATCAAGATTCCTCAATCCATTGCAAGCGTAACACTGCCTATCCTACTATGATTTTCTCCTTAAAACTACTTCTATGCCATAGACCCACAAGTCTGTGTTTGGGCATGCTTATCCATCTTACACAACGTTCTTTTCACCTGTTGTCTATTAGAACCACCATATGCCTCTACCTCATGACCTATTTTGTAGGTCACATCCATCATTTCCTCTTCTAGGTTGCTCTCATCCACCCAGGCTCCCTCTAGCACCCCCCATATGTCAGAATGGTAAGGGGTATCACCGATGAATTGATCTCCCAGCGTAGTACCTGCTCAAAGATCTGAGCCCTAATGTAAGGGTCCCACACCATATAGGTAGAGTAGCGATAATGATCTGTAAATCTTGATGAGTACTCTATCACTGTCATTCTACCGTGTCATAGGTGCAACAACATATGTATACACCTAGAGAATAAATTCCCCGGAAAGAACTCATCCATGAAGTGGTGCTCACTGTCAACCCAGGTGAGGGTTACCTCGTCATGCGTCTGGACCACTAAGCTCCACCATCTTCCCACTAATCCATGTAGAAGGCTTGAATATAGTACTTCCATCTAGTCAAGTGGTTTCCACACTAGGAAGAAGAATCACGTAACAGCCTCAAGCCAATCTTCAGATACCTAAGGATCTATCTCACCTCAGAACATGAGAGGTCTCTACGTCTAGAACTGATGTGGCACACTCATCCAACATGAATCCTTCACTTATAGTGTTGTAGAATCTTATCTAGTAGTTTTTGTGGTGGAATCCTAAAATATATCAAGATGAACCATGGTTAATGAGTATTTATGAACAGATGACTCAATAAGGAAAGGAAAATACAACCATTACTACATGATGCATTTACCCATTATTTCCCAGCAATGCGTGTTTTCATGTACCGAGTCAAAAAATAGGTGTCCAGAGTCATGGAGTATGATTACATTATCCCCCGGACCAACATTGGAGTCGCTGGCCTAAATTCAAAACTCATAACACTTAACCCTATTTCCCAAACCAAAAAAAACAATAGTCCTCTTTCTCTTCCATAAAGATCAGCCTACACCTCACTCTTTAGAGGGATCAGTAACTATTATCGGGGTATAATTTTCATCAAATGAATGGGACTGCTCAACGCTATTATGTCTGAAAACTGAGGGAGATCCATCATCACTTGAGGACCCATACCCTAACTAGTATGGGATTACCACTCAATGACTAGTGGACTTGGGAAAAGGTGTGATAGGGATTACTAACTCTTTCCGTTCATGTTTGGAGGACCCACACACTAGTGTGTTAAGGAAGCACTGACTCTTATAATACATGACTCGCACCCTACCCACTAGGGGAGTTACAACTCTATACGATCACATGTGGAGTAACCTCACCCTAAAACTAATGTGGAGTATTGAATCCATTAGATTGTTTGGTATGGGGTTCCTGCAACTTAGTATGTTTGGGGAGTACTAACCACAGATTATTGGACACGTTATCTTTCATGAAAGGGGTGTAGTGACTCTACCATAGCAATGTGTAATGAGTACCCGCAACTTTGAATGGTAGGGGAGTACTGAATCCTATAATAATTTACCTGATCCCTACCTGGTAGAGGAGTACCGACTTTACATGTTCATGGTATTGAAGACCTCCTCCTTAATCCAATATGGGATTACCGACAACAAGGATAGATGACATGCTCCTTGGAAAGTCTGGGGAGTATCATCTCTCTCATGATGAACTTCTTTGATAACCCTCCACCAAAATTGTGGGAAGTACCATCTACACCAAAATAGATTCATAATGATTAATTTCACCTTGAGTAATCAAGGGAGTAACCGTACTAACAACTAAACATAATAATCAGCCTAATTCAACCTAGAGTATGTCCATACCGGGAGAGCCTACTATTCAAACCAAAGAGTTTGTCCCATAAGATTCTAAAAAACTCACATAGATTATCTCAATAGGAAATTACTATTTTATGGATCCCAATGTTGTAGATGGCTCGTCAAAAAGACGCTTCGTTAGAAAGGTATAGACATTTTTTTGTGAAATGGGGGCTGGTTGGGTCCAGGTTCGGACCGACTCGGTCAGGTCGACCCGACCCGATGTGTGGCCCATAGACCCAACCCAACCCAACGGGCCTAGGACGGACTAGAGGGGAACACCTCAACCCATTGGGATTGGCCCATTAGGCGGTGGGTCTGACCCGCTTTTCCAGACACACCCTGATAGCAGAAACCCGTCCCGCTATTTGAGTGGGCCAACTCCTCAGCACAAACATGGATAAGGCTACGTCCATTTCTCCTCAGGTGGTTCCAAATAGAACCACTACTCCAACTGGTCCCCAATGCACATTAGTTATCCTGGAAAGACCCATGAACAAGCTACAGTGTCCATTTCATTCCCCTATATGGGTTTGTGACTTCCTCCACGTGGTAGCCGAGCAGATGTTGCCTCCGGCCCCAGTGATGGCGGTCAGATAGAATTCTCCAGAGACCACAGGACATGCACCAGTGGTCCTTTCACTGATCCTTTGGGTGTTTTGGAACCCTCATGTCATGTTCTTTACTACATGGGACTCACGACTCCCATGCGATCCCTTCTTTCGGAAAGCGCTTGATTGCTGGAATGTCACTCACCACTTCGGTCCTCCCACAATCCGTCATTATCGCTGCTTTGTCATGCAATGTATATCCCCGATCCATGATTTCAGATCATTGCACCAAGGATGGTTTCATAATGATATGAAACTCTGCAAATCACAAAGAATACAATGAACGCGGGGGGGGGGGGGGGAACAATAATCAACCCAAGGATTGAACCTTGATAGTTTTTTCATTCTGGCCTCAACCAAGTCCATTTAAAGGACAGAGAAAATGAAACAAAAATCATCCCACAAGAACTATCAAACTACGAGTTAACCTATTTCTGGGTTGACCCACATTATACATTTAAAACCTAGAATGGGGGAGGATTTAATTCAAATATCAGACCCAACCTCAAAATTTTCTTTCGCTAACGAAGAGAATCTCCTCTTTATTGTCATTTTTCAATCGTTGATCTTCGGTCTTTGTTCTGATTTCTAAAGGCGTTATCATTGCTTCTTGGTCTGTCAAAATTCGTTAATGTAGAGGATTAATCATCGTCATTGGTCGTTCACCAAAAAATTATTCAAGGCTTCTTAACAGAATCCAGTGTCCTTTTTTCTAGCTTGGATCCTTGCTAAGCCATTAAATGTAGAATCATGATTCAATGTTTTCTACTACACTGCATTAAAAATTTGTTATGTTGTTTCATTTACTGAAATATCTTATTCAGTTTCACTTGGTTGGAAAACAATTTGGCTGCAACAATTTGAAAATTTATAAAAATAAAATAATACAAGTTTATTTTATTTTTAACATTTTCTATATAAGGTCCAAAAAATTTCTTTTCTGGTCAACCCGCACCGGTCAATGTTAAGTCCATTCTTATGTAATGTCTCCATTCCAAACATAACTGTTCCCGCATATTTTCAATAAGGTTATGTGTTTAGATGTTTAAAAAACCACACACCTACTCCATTTTATTTATCTTAATGAATGACTCAAAAACTAACTTTCACCTTCAACTCATGCCGGTCGAGGTTAAGCTCTGCCTAAGGAAAACATGTCCTCACGAGCTCAAAAGTACACTTTGATTTCCAATATGAGTTACAATTTAGCATTTAGAGTAATTTTAAAATAAAATAATTGTTAATTTATAATTTTATTAATGTCCAAAAACTAACTTCATCTATTGGACCACAATAGCAATCTTTAGGCCCTTTATAGGCGAATCCCACCATTATGAGTTCAATAGTGCCATCATATTTTTTATCCAAGCACTAGTTAAAAATATTGAAAACAATGCTTTCACATTTAATTAATAAACACTAAAAAGTTCAAAAATCTATTCCATCCAATCCGGGTCTCGTAATTACGTGTTGTCTTAGAGCATAGACATGTAAAATTCCCATTTAAAGTTAAAAAATATTTGATGGAATTTTGGGACACTACAAGTAATAAAAGGGTCATTATTCACATGTATGTCTTAATTTAAATCTGACTTATGGGAAGTATCCTAACTATAAGTAGAAAGGTGTGGTTAAATCCTTTATAACAACTTAGAAAATTATGGTCCATCACAAAAAGTGGTATCAGGTACATTTCGTGTTTATTATGATTATTATAATGTCTTATATGATTTGGGGTCTACATATTCATTAATTGTTGAGGCTTTTTCTTTTAAATTATAAATTCCACATCACAAAATGAATTTCTAACTTATGGTAAAAACATTATGGGGATGTATTTGTCCAAATAAAAATTATACGAATATTCTTTTTGATGCTTATTGAAACACATTGCAAAAAAACCTTATTGTATTTCCTATAATACAGTGTGATGTTATTTTATGTAAGAATTGGCTCTCCATTTACAATGATAGTTTATATTTTTGAGCTAAAGCGTTTTTTATTCAAAAAGAGTTTAGGTTTGTAACAAATAAAGAACAAATACCTTTTATAAAATATCAAGAAGCTAAGAAACTGCTCAAAGATGAAAATGAATGTTATCAGGAATACATTCTTGAAAATAAGGGAACTGTTTAGATTAATGATTTTTTAATAGTAAAATAATACCTTGGTGTTTTTTATGATTATTTTCCAAGTGTTATAATTTATACGAAAATTAAATTTATTATTATCTTATTTTCTAATGATAATACAATTTCAAAAAAACTCTTATTGAATGACCCAAGTTGAACCTCTAGAATTGAAAAATATAGCTACATTATTTTCTCGATAAATTATTCATTCATCCTAGAATATTTACATGGGGTTATCTTGTATTATTTTATAAAAATATAAATAGATATATGAGTCTTTTAATTGAATATATATACTTGAATAACAATATTATTAAGAAAAAGTATTCATTGCCTCATATTGATGATCTGTGTGATCATCTCCCAGGAGAAAAATATTTTTCAAAGGATTACCTCTGGTCTGGGTACTATCAGCTAAACAAAATGTAGGATGAAATTCATAAAATAAATTATACTAGATACAAGAATTATGAGTTTGTGGTTATTCTATTTTGGTTGAAAGATACCCCAACTGAATTTATAAATCTTATGAATATATATTTCCCTGAATAATTGTATATGTTTTTGGTGGTTTTTATTGATGATCTATTGATTTATTTAAAAATCTATAATAATCATGAATAAAATATAAGTATTGTTATGTAAACCTTAAATGAAAAACACTTTTATGGAAAATTTATCAATAGTGATATTTGGTTGTAGAATATTTCATTACTTGGACACATTGTAAATAATGATGACATAATAATTGATCTTGATAAACCTATAATGGTTGTTGAAAGGCCCAGGAATAAAAAAGTTACTGATATTTATAGTTTTCATATATTACTGGGATATTATTGGTGGTTTGTAGAAAAATTTATTGATTATCAATCCCACTACGTAAGATAACAGGAAAGGGAGTTATCTTAGTTTGGAAAAAAGAATTTGATGATTGTTTCTAGGAATAGAAAATAAGATTGGTTAGTGATCCAGTTATGGATATTCCCTAAAAAAATAGTGAATATTTCATATATAGTGATTCTTCATTAAATGAACTTGGGTTTATCCTGATATAGAATGGTCACGTGCACATGAGCCTCAGCCTAGTTGGTGAGGACTCGACAAGTGTATCCAAGAGTCCCAGGATCAAATCCGAGTGGAGACATATTTCTTGGTTACCATAGTAGTACTGTAGTTGCGATTTTAGAAGTACTATACCACATACTATTTGTCTCTGTATCAACCGGAATTATTCATCCATCTCGGCATTTTGGCCACTGGTTTGGTCCTCGGGTCCTGTAAGGCTTTAGTGCCACCCAAGTCCTTCTGTTCAATTATCTCTCAAGGCTATCAGGCCACCTTAATTCGTTAAGGCCACCACATGGCCTTTGGGAAAGATGAATATGCAGATGTACGACTTATACTATTGGGGACAAGGCTCCAAATGAGTATTATATAAATCGCCTTCACAAAAACAGAGCTAACTAGAATTGGAAGAACGAGAGGATACGACTTTGTAATCGAGTGCAATCTGGTGTAGCTCTTCAAGAAAGACAGCTAGCTGATCTGCCCTGTGAAGGTGGGTTTTTGATATATTATGGGGAGGAGCATTTTCAAGGTGTCTTGGCTGGGTGATTTCTTCTAAGACCTGCAGGTCATGTAATTATCTCTTAGCCTTCGAGCCTTGTAAGGGTTCCACCTTACCCCTTGAAAGTTGGATTTTCAATATAATGAATAACAAAGTCCTTGAGGCCATTCAAGATGTAAAGTGATCATATAATTTCTTATGCTTAACTTCAATTGAAGACACATGAGAGAAATTATCCCTCACTTGATCTCGAACATAATGAAGATGTTTTTTCATTAGAAATGTAGAGATAGTATTTATATTGATCAATGTGTGAAATGTATACTAATCATAGTATTTTAAAAAATATATTCACACATAAATAGTTTAACGTGATAGAGAGGATATGGATGGAATAGATAAAATATTATGAATTCATAATTCATTATCATCCTAGAAAAGAAAATAAAGTAGATGATGCTTTAAGATGGAAAAATAAGTATTCATTAACTAGAACATAACCCATTGGATATTGATTTGATGAATTTTGACATTGAATTTTTTGATAAAGTATCATAATCTATTTTGTTCCAGGATTCAGTATAATATTCTCTATCAAAAAATTAAGAATGTTTATAAGGAAGATGGATATTAAAAGTAAAATGTAGAATTGTAAAAGAAGGGTATGTTTTCCGAATTTAATGTTGATTAAGATTAAATTTTAAAATTTAAAAATCAATTATGTATGTTTTGTGACTCCCAGTTATAGAGATTATTGTTGAGTAAAGAACATAGTCACCTATTTTCAATTCATCCTAATGACAATAATTTGTATAGAGATCTTCAGGAGTATTCTTGGTGTGATGGAAGGAAAAGAAATATTACCGACTTTACAATGAAATGTTTGACTTCTAAACACATTAAAGAAGAATTAAAATTATAAAATGGTATGAATCATCCATTTCATGTTTCATATTGTACATGGTAGAATATATCTATGGATTTCATGGTGAGATTACTAAAGAATTCATGAGGTAATAATGTGATTTGTGTTATTATTCATTTATTAACAAAATCAGCACATTTCCTTACCATTAGACATACTCTTTATTTATATAAACATTGTAGATGGTATCTTAAGGATATATTTAAGTAACATGTTTTTCCTCCCTCGATTGTATCTATCCACAATACCAGGTTCAATTCAATTGTTTTGAAAGGACTATAGAAGTAATTGTGTATTAGAATAAATTTCAAAGAAATTTTTCATTCTCAACATAATGGACAACACAAAAGAATTAATCAAACCATATAAGACATTATTTTATCTTTTTCAATAGATTATCCAGGAATTTGGATCATCGGACCTCTTTAGTTAAGTTTTCTTCTTATAAGAGATTTCATTCCATTATATAGTTGACATTTATTAAAGAAATATATGGAATGTGATGTCAGAATCCTATTTTTTCTAATGAATTAGGTGAAAGTAATTTTATGGGACTATAATTGGTAGAGTAAATGGTTGAGAATGTGGTTAAAATTCAGTACAAAATGATGATATATTATATTTGGATGAAAGGTTATACGAATAAAAGGAGGAAATATTTTTCTTTCGAGGTAGGTGATCATGTTTTTCTTAAAGTATATCATGGGAAATTTATTATTTGTTTTATTATAAATGAGAATCTATGTCCATGGTTTATTAGACCGTACTAAATCCTCGAGAAAGTTTTATTAGTTTCATACAATGTATCATTTCCAACAAGTTTATCCTACATACACAATGTTTTTTATCTTTTGATGTCAATAATGTATGTGAATGATTCATCTGATGTTTTTAGCCATTGTGTTGTTCAATTAGATGATTAATTTTTTTTGTGGGAAAAAACTATTAAAATTATTAACTATATAGATTGTGTAGAGTGTAATAATGAAATTCACCTGGTTATGGTTTTGTTGTGAAACCATATGGTTGAAGAGGCAACATAAGAATCTAAAAATGTTACGAGGGAAAGATATCCCCACTTGTTTTAATAAGTACATAAAATTGTTGTTAAATAATTAAAAAAAGTGGTAATGATGATTCAACCCATTTAATGATGATATAAATTTCTTTATTTAATTAAAAAATATTGGTAATTTTTTTTCTAAAAAGGCTAAACATTTATTTATAAAAAGATAAGAATTTTAGGCATTATATAGTTTTATATAAAATATTGGTTTCAAAATAATAAAATTTCATTTTGAAAACATAAATTTCAATTTTTTATTCAGCATTTCAAAATTATCTTATAATGAATTTTTTAGAATTTTTTTAATACATTTATTTTTCAGTGAATAATGAAAAGTATTGATTTTTTATTGAAAATTATATTTTTCTATCAATTATTTACAAAGTGAAATTCAATATTTGATTATTTTTAAATTTAATTTTTTCCTTTTAATTAAAAATAATAATCCAATTATAGTATTTGGATATATTTTGAAATTACAATTTATTATACTATCATTTTTATACTTGAAAATTCACTTCTTTGAAACAACTAATTTTTATCACGTTTTAAAAGATTAATTTTTCAGTTAAATTATGAAACATAAATGTTTTGAATCTAAAAATAATTGATTCCATATTTGGTATAATTTTTTATATATTTGGTAAATATTTCCCTTTTATTTTTTCTCAATAAAAATACAAACCTTAGTAATTTTTTTACCATGTTAAAGGGTAATTAAAGTAATTAATTATAAAAATAAAATGATAATGACTATATAATGACAATAAAACCTGTAGAAATTTATTTTATTTTTTAATTTAATCCATTACCATTCAATAATTGTTTAAATATCCTTTGGATTCCATTTTCATGTGATTATGAACTTTATAATATTTTATTTCATGAAAAGTGAAAAAAATATCACACTATTGTTTTTAATAACTTTAAAATTATCAACATTAATATAACTACAGTATGTGTTCTATTAAAATTATATTTTATATAAATATAGATGATTTATCATCTCCAGGATATTTTTTAAATTTTTAGTCAATAAATAATTACCTTAAATGCTTACTCAACGATGGCATGGTAATTATTTAATTATGATAAAATAAAATAAATGATATTAAAAATATTAAAAGTATATTAAATTTAAATAATTAATGTTGCCACAAATTTCATAGAAAAATATAATATTTGGGAAATGTATTAATTTTTTTTAAATTGTATTTATTTTATTGTTGTTATAAAAGTTAATGTAATTGAATTGTTCTAAAATTGACATTATTGATATTTTGTTGAAATAATATTTTATTAAAAGTTATGAAATTACTAAAAATATTATCTTTAGGAAAATTAATATTACATTTTTTATAATGTCACACATGGTCCATTTATAGGTCATATGTCTATTTATGGTATCTTTATTGACACTCAAAGTGTAAAAAACCTTTTTATATGGATAATTGTGAAAACGGTTAATAGGGGATTAAAACCAAAAAATAATGGTAAAAATGTGATTTAATCCGGTCAAAACATTGATGGATGAGGTTATTTTAATCCATCATGATGTTATCTTTTAATATTATCAATTGAGATCCATTTAGAAAACATAATCAATTTTTATTAAATTTATATTTTAATAAATTCCAAGAGTGCCTCTCTCCTCTCTTATGAAAGGGAACCAATCAATCTAATTTATTTACACTTCATAAACCATTTAGTTTCGCCAAGACCTACCAAAATCTCTAACAAAAATTTCTCCCCATGATCTAGATACAATATTTTGGGAACAATTCAAATATTATGGTTGTTAAGGAGTTATGTAAATGAATATTTTTCAAAGAAGTGAAAGATAAAGAATGTTTGTGATCAGTCAAACGAAAGGTAAAAGAATTTATATTAGAAAACATTCTTTAATGTTTAATTTAAAACATATATTTTATTCTATATCCATTTTTTTATATTTATTGTATTACTATAGAAATATTTACTTAAGTGAATTAATAAGGATACATTATGTTTCATTTGACTTTATATCAAATGATTTCAAAAGAAATATCTTTACAAAATATATTATCATTCTTTACAAAAAGACAAAATGGATCTTTTATTTAATCATATATGGTGAAAACATCATCTAAACCCCCCAAAAATATTATTTTATTTTAGTATTGTTTTATAAGAATTCATTTTTAATTAAAATGAAAAACCCACCTTCCTAATGTTCTAATTATTTTCAAAAAGGGTTTTAAAATGGAATGGATATTTCAATATCTGAAAATGTTTTCTTCTGAGTGAAAAATAAAACTTATTTTGATGAAAGATTTTATGTATTCAGTTATGTTTCTTGGGTATTGTTTATTAGGAATGGGGGTTTCTTTATAAATCATGGATATATGATCCTGTTATAACACTCCAATGCATTGGGTAAAGGAACAAAGTTAACCAATTACATTTCTCATAAGATATTTTGATAAAATATTGTGATTAATATTCCAATTATAACCATGATGGTTATTCTATGATTAACTATGAATCTTATTATATTTCTAAGAGTGATATAAAAATGATTATTTAAGATACCTAAAGGATTTATCTATAATTTATCTATGTGTTTATTGGAATCTTTTAATTTATCAAGCTAAGATAATGATGTTATGTTTAATGGAAAGTATATGATACTTTTTAAGCATGAAATGTATAAATTTGTGAAAAAATAATTTTTTTTCATGACTTCAATGAAACCATATATATTTTATTTTGGATTTATGATGAAATATGAAATGATCTTCAACGAGCCTATACACCGAGTGGTAGAGGCTCATACATAAAATCCAAAAGTCCCATGATAAAATCTGGGTGGAGGTGAATTTATTGGTTAATAAAGCAGTATTATAGCTATAATAATGTGGTATTGTAGCTTAGGGCTCATGTAGATACTATCTTAGAGGATTGAGGAGCCTCTCATATGTCATGGGTGGAACATGAAGTGCTTTAAGTAGGTTGTATATGCCTGCATGAGTTAGTTATGTCATGTGAAATGGATCAAATGAAAAAAAACATGGGAGAGGATTAATCCTAGGAACCATTAGTCTTTTAGGATTCCTTAGAGGGGTCTCACGTAGGTCCTTATTAAGTAATGGATCCTCGAGTGGGTGTATTATCACTATGGGAGAATGGTTCTTCATGTATGTGTCTTGTGTTTGGGACCCTAAGGGGACATTGATTTCACTTTTCTCCATTAATTACCTATTCTCTAAAATTTCAGATAGCTACCTAGATAATTTATAGAGTCTTCGATGAAGGGGATGTGTGGCCAGAACATGGTGCTTCTTCCAAATTTTCCAATTGTGCAAATAAGGATCCCAAGGGTCCTATTTATTTGAAACTAGTGGACACAAGTTAGTGATGATACCCCACATAGGTCTACGAAATATGTACCCGACGCACACACCTAGTGTAGGTGTATCCCCCCTTTAGTTTCATGATGGAGGGTTTCATCATTCTTCTGATACACATGTGTATCCATGCAGCCTGGGTTGGGTAATTCCATTGATTCTCATTGGGACTTTTTAATAGATTAACATGGTTACGGTTCTATTCCTAATAATTTTATCACTCATAAAAAATAGAGTGTCAATAAGATTATTTTACAAAGAAATGTTATAGAAAAAATGGGTGGGATCCGAATAAGAATTTTATCTCACACCCTATGCACCCCTTTGGCGATGTGTATACCTTTGAATTTATTTCAATCTCAAGAACATTAAGGCACCACAGTGAGGTAGTGAGGTTTCTATTAGCTATTTTTTGAGTTGAATAATTCCCTCTATATCCTTAAAATTATGGAATATTTTATCTCTTCCAATGTTTCACTCTATCACAAACACACACACACACACATATAATCCATTGTGTTTCTTTATTTTTCATGAAATCATTACATTGGTTTTTTTATGCCCAGGTGCTAGTCACGAACATGTGGGGCTCAAGAACACCCATCGGGTGTGTGGCAAGTTTGGGTGGGTACCATTTTGATAGGGTATATGGGTCGACTAGTAATAATAACAACACGATACATTATGATATATTTATTTCAAAATAAATTAAATATCATTTATATCTTGAAATTCATGAAACTCTATGTTTAAATTATGTTACTTGTAGCACTATACTTATAATGTGATGCATAGAACAATAAGTTTAAACGAAATGTGATACTCCATTAAAATAATATTATTTAGAGATTACCATTATAACCTAGCTACAAAGATGGAGGGTGTGAAAAAATAATGAGATTAGGAAATGTTTTTCATTATAAATTTATAAAATAAAATCACTGGTTATTTACTAATTAGAAATAAATTAAAAATCATTTGAATTTTTTTTTTAAATGTATTGTTTCTAAATGTCAGATTATTCAAACATTGCAAACATAATTAAAATTATTTTTTAAAAAATTTTAGAACAAGAATTTTAAAAAATAAACACCATTTTTAAATACACATTCCAACATTATCTTTTGGTGAATATTTGAGAAATTGATGAAATGATTCATTTTTTGATGAGTAGTTAAAAATACCAATTTTAATTGAAAATTGAATTTTCATTTAAAATATATTTGAAATTAGTTATAAAGTAAAATTAGTTCAATTATATTATTATTTTACTAATTTATTTCATCGATATCAATTTGATATTGAATTTTTATATCAAAATATTCTATATATATGGGAATTTTTTCTTTGGAAAACCTCTCTTTCATCACGTCTACAATTTAATTTTAAATTAAATAATTCTACACCTATGATCTTAAATTTTCAATATATATTAAATATTTGAAATCATAATAATTTATATTATCTAATAACATTAAAATAATTTTTTAACATATTGAATAGTAAAAATATTAAAACTTAATTACAGTGATTAAGATAAAAGATGGTTTTACGGGGGTTCAACTAAAATGATAAAGGCTAAAATAACCTATAAAAATATCCAATCAACATTTTTCGGCCATTTATCAACATCATCACCTCTTAGGTTCAATAATGGCCCATTTTAGAACTTTATGTCATGTTAATAATGTATGCATTAATTTTTTCAATTCAAAAAATACATGTGTGCTGCTCACCTCACTTATAAAAGTATACCTCTATAATATCATATTCACATTACCAAACACTTTTAGTAAGCCAAAACCTACCCATGTCCCTTATTTAATTCCATGTACATGTCTTAGAGTCCTTATTTTGATTATTAATACCTCACAATAGGGTTTATGTATAAACCTAATGACGCACTCCAAAGAAGAGGTAAATTTATTTAACATAAATATTTGTTTTATTTATTATTCCACATCCATAAAAAATTATTAAAAAAGTAGAATATCCAATTTATTTTCGAATTAGGCAGACCATCTCCAAATATATTTTCTTAAAATTGTATTGGTTCAAAAAGGATATTAAAAATAGGTTTTATAATGATAGGTATGAAAATATTCAAGATAGTCAGCCTCAAAAAACCAAAACTATAATCTACTAACACAAAAGAATAGCTTGAACTAAACATCAAAATTTACCCCTTTGGAAGAGAATCATCAATATTATTTGACTCTATGTATACACAAATAACATTAAGAGAAATAAAATCCATAAGATGAAGAAAATAAATCCATTACGTGAGCATTCTCCATAGTACATTTCTAGAGTGGCCATTGATAATTTTCACCACTATAGATGAATTTTTTCGACCCATAGAGTATTCCATCCCTAATGGACAACATACATTATCAACATAATTACAGACCACACCACATCTTCAACTGCATATCCATTCCCAATGAAGTTAAATAAGAATCTCTTAACGAGTACCTAGTGGGTGTGAAAGATACCACCACAATTTATCCAATATACTTATATGTTATTATGTTTATTTAATAACCCAAATCTGTATCCACACCCATCAAATATTAAATGATAATATTGATCATGTATACGGTGGACTACCACTTAATGAACTAATGTAATTCATTTTCCATTTCCACCATTAACAGATGTATATAATGATATATTTAATATATTTAAATGATAATTAAGTAATTATTATACTTCTATATATTGATATCATATATATCTTATTACTTTTCATTATCTGAGGGATATGATATGGTCACTCGTGTTTACTGCGGACTACCGCCCCCGAAAAGCAATGGGATTAATTTTTCATTTATGCTTTACTAGAGTAGTATTAAGGTTAAAGTTACTGACTATATGTGATATTAATGTTATAAACATAATTAGGTAAATATAATATCTCATGTAACTTCTTATCTATCGATCTAATGGATAACAATAACGTTTCTTGTACGCATGTGTGGACTTCCTCTAGCACGAAGCAATTTGAATTTTATTTTATTTTATTTTTACATAGATGGAAATAAGGATATGTTTGATTTATATAAATTATAAATATATAATTATAATAATTATTAAAATATGAATTATTATTTATTTTCATTTCATTCCATCTATCAAAAAAATGGAAACAACGTTCATGTGTATGGACGACCTACCGTCTCCATAAACTGCGTAATCTATTTTCAATATATAACATTAATAGATTACTACAATTACATTTATAGTTAATATATGACATATTTATATCATGTTAAACATTCTTTATATGATGTTACCAAGATAAAATTAAAGGTACCAAAATTACCAAACTAAAATAAAAATGAAAAATGATCAATTATCTCATAAAACAGTTATTTTAATATATAATTGATAATAAATGGGTAAAAAAATACATCAAATAATTCATATATAGTAATATATATATTATAATTGTTCTATAATATATTAATAATAAACATATATTTTTTATATGGGTGGTTCGAACACACACGAGTGAAGTCAGTCCAGATGTAAGGGGTTATTGTCTCACTTTTACTTCCATGAGAAATACTCCAAATTCCCAATGTATTCCATTATGTGGTTTATATATGACCCCTTCGATATGTTAAATCATTTTTTATTTATATTAATGGTATTTAATGTTTAATTTTATTGTTATTTCTTTTATGTGGCTTGCAATTCTGAACATTCCAAAGTGGTAATGGATTATTTCACAATCTATCATTATTTGTGATTGTTTTTATTTATGTCTCCCATAATGGATATTTTTAAAATTTCTATCTTAAAATAAATATATTTTATTTTTATATACTTATTAATGAAATTTGTCATGTAATATCACCATTTTTGAATTATTTGTTACTTAAAATTATTAGGAAAATTTTATCAAGAAAATCCATCTTTTTTCCCTTTGGTTGAAAATCCCTTTTCATCATAATAAATATTTTCTAAAAACTATTTAAAAAATGTTGTTAAGGTTTTAAAAATTATTTTTAATTAAAATTTTATAAATTTTGACTTTCTAAAAAAATCAATAGGAATATACAAGACATTTTCAAAACAAGGCCACTTTGGCATTTACTAGAAATGTGAAAGGATCTTTTATTTTTACGTGCATGGAATGAACATAATATTAATAACTCATGCCCAATAAATGATTGAAATTTTATTTGATATGTTTTAAAATTTTAACTTCTAATAAAATTATTTTTAGAATATTTTGTGATACTTTTTTTAAAAAAATATTTTAAATTTGAAAAGCTTATTTTTCTTAAAAATGTAAATAAAACATTTTTAATATATTTATATTCTAAAATAAAATGAAACCATTCTTATAATTATATTCCAATGATGACATGTTGAATTTTTACCATCCCCATTTTTTTCTAGGATGGTTTATGTAGAATTTTACTTTTTATGTGTAATTTTAGTAACATTAAGCACATTACTCTGGATGGTTTAGTATATAATTTATTTGATTTGGGGATGTATTAACATTTCATATAATAGTTTTTAAATATGAATGTTTTTTATTATGTTTCACTCTTTTAATATAATGAATGCATTGTAATTATTTTGTGATGGGTGCATTCTGGTTACAGATAGCCCCTTAACTTATCGATAATACTCATGACAAAAACCAATTTTCCAAATTAGACAAGTCTGTACAAATATATTTATATTGTATTTTGAATTGTATTGATAGTATGTTTCAGATGTTCAGAAATATTTATTACCCATTTATAAAGAAAATTTATTTATTTCTATGTGATTTTTATATTAATTATAATAAAAATGGATAAATTTCAAGACATTGTGATTATTTAAATTGATATATTTTTTTTCTTCATTTGTTTCACCATATTATTATTAATTAAATAAATAAATTTCATTTATTTCACGTATTTACCTTGAAAATTTTATAATTCTTATTTATACATGATGGCTTCCATTGTACACTTACCCATGATGAACATCTAAACTCTTCCATTATTATTTTTTATTTTCCCCATGATACCATGAATGGTTTTTTGATTGGTTTGCATGGATAATCTATTAAGAATAATTAAATTCTGAAAGAAAACACTTTTTATATTTCATGTTTTCAGTTGTAATGTGTATTTAAAGAATGTATCTTTTTTACCAATATTACTAAACCATTTGGTCCTTTATCATCTGATTCCTAGTATCTTATGGAAATTTAATTAACTATTGGTTCTATGAAATTGGTTTTGGGGTTTTTAGAAGTTGAATATCAAAGTAGGACTTGCTGAAAATTAAAGGCAATTATTGTGGACATAAGAATGAAGAATTACAGATTTGGGATCCCACTTAATGGATCGAGGATCAGTTCGTTAGCAGTTGGAATGATCATCGAACTAAATACCATATAATAAATTCATAGGTTAAATTATGTGTTGTGGGAAGGAAAATATGGATCATTATCAAAAAAATATCCAGGAGACATGACATTCCAGGTACAATCGTGATGATTATTGTGCTTGATAAAGTGCTGTGAGGATAACAAGATAATTAAATTTATTTCATCTAATATATTTTCGAAACTATAGTAATGTAATTAAAGACCATTTTGAATATTTTTTGAAAAAAAAATGGACTGTTTTTTTATTGATATTCTTATGATCTATATTGGAGAAAGAAATCCTCATTAGGGCACTAACTTCTATGTGTGGTACATATTATTGTCCATTATATTATGATAAGAATGAATGATTTATGTGTTATAATCCCCAGTTTATGTTCTTCCTATTATGGTGGTGAGTGAAGAAGAGGCCACTATTTAGAAAAATACAATGGATTATAAACTCATTTCTAGAAAAAAAGTTAATTTTCAGTGGACCTATAGCCATAAAAGAGTTTGTGCATGGTTATAGGTCACCTATAGACATGATAAAAAATTCCAAAGGACATAGATGAAATATAGCCATGGGTACTGGTTGCATGTGGCTATATCATTACCCATGCTAACATAGGGAAAAATATTTACCATGAAATGAGAATTTGAAACACCTTATATCCATTAGAGGATCATCACTTTAGTCATATGGTGGTGGGATACAACCATAGAAACATGTGGAATGAGCCCGCAGTAATTGATGGCATATAGCAACTGGTGCTCACACCCATGGCTACAGGGTGTCATGGTGAGAGTGTATATCCACGGGCTGAAAGAGCATATAGAAATAGAATGAATAAAAACATGGGTGTCTAGGCTTATAGATATTCTGTGGCGAGATAGAGGGTTGTAGATATGGGGTCCTATAGACTATGACTGCAACCCCAACGTCAAGACCCTATAGTTATAATCATTTACCACCATGGCTATATATTTGAATAGCCAGATCGAAAATATAATTTATTCAATAATAATTATTAAATATGTTTATAAAATTATATATATATATATGTGTTTGTGTGTGGGTGGGTGGGTGGATGTAGTTAAAATTATGTTTTCTTAATGGAAATATATAGTTGTTTATATGCGGGGGACTAGAGATCTATACTTAGTGATAAATTTTTTAAAAAATGGACCTATAGACAATGTCTCCATGTTTATGGTCATAGGTCGCCCATAAGATCTATATTATATCCATGATCTTCATTCTCATAGCTATAGGTTCACTACGGAAAAGGCTCCACACAAGATGACCTATATCCAAAATATTGTAGCAACTACCACTACTATAGATTTTTTCTTTAACAACACTAAAATATGCTATATTAATGCCAAGAAATCACATACTACTAGAGTGATATTAAAATAATACCTTTATCAGTGCTAGCAAAAATAACTAAAAACTAATCGCTTATCATCTTTTAAAAAATCACGGATAAATGGTACCTTTACAAGAGCTTTACATCGTTGATAAAGGGTTCCTTTTTCAGTGATTTTTATCCTTAATGAAGGATGCATTTAATAGCACTAAAAAAGTCATTGGTAAATAAACCCTTTATCAGTTTTTAGCACTGGAAACTATGTTGAAAAAAATATTTTTTTACGCACCACAACACCCCCATTTCTCAGCGCTCATGACACCCTTTCTTAGAATTTCCCACTCCCCAACCCAAAATAACCCACCCCAACCCCTTCTCAAGAACATGTGAACACCCACCCACCCTACCATAGAGCTATAATGGCTCCACCAAATAATATCTCATGATGGGAATTGATCTTGTGACCACCACTCGACATTTCAATGTGCTTTACCACTCTACTGATCACATTTTGTTTTAAATTATGCAATATTTTTATTTATTCATATATATTTACGAATGTGTGATATATATAAAAACACTTATATTTATTTAAATATAGGATATATGAATACTCACTTATACATATTAGAATAATATATATAATTTTAATAATACACACACACATATGTATAAATAAACATTATATATACATTTGTATAAGTATATATATTCTTATATTTTTATAGTGTATAAAAAATGGTTTGATATTGTTTTAAATAAAATTGATAATACTTAAATTCATATGACATATATAATTATTTCTAAATGAATTTTTAAAATATGTCTATATATTCACCATAAAGGGTAAATTTTTATTAATCGTGAAAGGGAACCACCATAAAAGGATTGATGCAAAGATCAAAACACAAAACCTAGGGTGACCTAAAGTAATGGAGTCCAATTTCATCACCTATAATCAAGTTCACTCATTTATGTTTCAAAAAGAGAGAGCTGGGAAAGTAGGTGACATTGATGCCATGATCCACCATTACCATAGATGTGAGATAGTTACCTCCCCTATTTACCTCCAGCCATGTATGTGTAACCATAATATTACCGTCAGGGATACATTTTCATTTTATGATGGTGTTGAATATGTCCATGGAGTGATACCATTATCATCCATGGAGACATTATTGATCTTGGAGTCAGTTTCATCATGAGAAAGAGATATATTCTGATGTTCACATAATTGTAAGCCTATGAGCATCGATTTAGCTTCTTCTTGGATTGATGTCCCTTGGCAATATTATGTAGAAAATGCAAGAAGGACACTACCCATGTAATTCCAAACAACTCCTCCCCCACAAATGAGCCCCTCCTTACACGAACTATCCATATTAATCTTGAAATTAGAAAATGGGGGATTCCACCACACCCATTGTCCACTACCTCCTACCTTTTCTATAAATATTCGATGATGCATTACACTGAAAACACCTCAAGGAAGGCGCCTCACGCTATTTGCTGATACCACTAAACACATAAATGAACAATTATTTGATTCTAACAATGATAGATTGTTTAGCAGTGATGGTTTATTCTTCTAGGGGTGATGATTCATTCACAGCTAAGGATGAAAGATTGGATCACCCCTGACTATCGTGAAACTCCAAATGCATCTCAGAGAATGAATCAGTAAGCTTCAACTCACCACTGGCCTCATGAAATACCTATAACTAAGTCCTCCAACTCTGTGAATCAACAACTATGTTACCCTTACCATGTGTATAGGTAAGCTAAATGTCGAAGGATTGAAAGTATTCAACCAACCTTCAATATCTCAAATTTAGGTCATTCTGGGTAAAGATGGATTTGAGACTCTTGTGGTCCGTAATCACCAAAAAATGTTCTTCAAAGAAATAATGTCTCCAACAGCGTATCACATGAACAAATAAAACCACCTTGAGATCATTCATCAAGTAATTACTCTCATGTGGCCTCAATTACCGAGACCTGTATGCAACTACATGATCAACCTGCATCAACACTGCTCCCAGATCAATGCCTGATGCATCACAGTAAACTGTATAGCTCTTCCCTTGATCTGAAAGTATCAGGACTGGTGCTGAGGTCAACCATCACTTCATCTGTAGAAATGTTGTCTCTCAAGAATATGAACAAAATAACTCCACACCCTTCTTAGTAAAAACATTCAACTACACTACTAAGAAAGATAAGTACTGTATAAAGTTCCTATAGTAACCAGCTAGCCCCATGAAACTCTTTATTTCAAACATGTTCTTAGGCTTCTCCTAGGAAACTACTTCTCTCACTTTCTCTGGGTCTACCACAACTCCTACCCCTAAGAAGATATTACCCAATAAGTGTATCTAATTCATCCAACAGTGGTCCTTTGAGAGGAAAGAATATAATTGTTGCTCTCTCAGTGTACTCAAAATGATCTCAAGATGGGTAGTATGGTCATGTTGAGTGTGAGATTACAACATGATATCATCCATGAAGACTTCCACAATAGAAGCCAGATAAGGGTGGAACCCTTGATTCATCAGAGCCATGAAAACTGCTGGGGAATTTGTGAGTCCGAACGGCAAGATTAAGTACTTTTATAGACCATATCTATTCCAAAATGCAATATGTAATATGTCTGATTGTCTAATCTACAACTGATGATATCCGAATCTCATTTCAATCGTTGTGAACAATCATGCTCCTCGAAGTTGACCAAAAAGATCATTAGTCCATGGAAAGGGATATTATTTCTTGACCGTCATCTAGTTCATCTTTCGATAATCCACAAAATGTATTTGGGAATCTTCCACCTTCTTTGAAAACAGGACAGAAAACCCCATGGAAATTACTGGGTCAGATAAAACCCTTTTCTTACAACTCCTCCAACTACCTTTCGAGCTTCTGAAACTTTGGTGGAGCCATCCTATAGGGAGGAATGGATAGTTGTTCCACTCTTGGTAGAATCTCAAAAGAGAAATCCACCTCTCCGTTCAGAGGTAGACCTGAAAAGATTTCCAGGAAGACATTCCTGAAATAATCAACTACTGGAGGGAAATCTTTCTGACAAGGTCCCTGGTCATCCAGATATAAACTCTTAATCAGTGATATCACTCCACCTCACCCACGATGCTCGGGTCCAGCTCGACTCTTCTTCAAATCCCACTCACCCTTGTATAGAAACTCTCCACCTTATGGTGACATGAAACTCACCCTTTAATGATAGCACTCTACACAATATTGATAGGTTACCAAATATTCCATCTCATGAATGATTCCATATCTTGTCATCTCTAAGACATAGAGGTCCCATAGAAAGTGACACTGATCAACCTCTAGCGGGAACTCCCTGCACTGACACACACCTACTGTTATAATCCCCATTGGAGTCTCTAGCATCATATATCAGAATAAGATGAAACACAGAGCCTAAGGATCTCCCTAACATGCATAGGTATATAGTTATGTGTAACACTAGTATCAAAAAGTACTGAAGACATAAAATAAGCAACAAGAATAGTACCTCTTACAGTGGAAGTTCTGGGATCCTGTTCATGTTGGGTCGGTTGCACTGCATATGCCTTCCTAGTGTCGTGGACCTAGGACACAACCTGGCTACCCTGACCAGACCCACCCTGTTATCTCTGAGATCCTGTTGTCGAGCTACCATGGCCAAGACCCCCACATATGCATGAAGGTCCCAATGTATTTCAATTACCTGACTGGTATGAAGTTGTTGGCCATACTCCTACATGCGGAGTCTACGCAGAACCCCTCTCCCTAGCCACTAGTGGAATCTCCCTGCAGAAAATGCTATAGATAACCCATCGTTCCACAAAAATGGAACTCCAATGGGTCACGTGGACACTGAGGTCTCTTTTTCCCTTCTTTAGCACACAGGTAACACATCACCTCGCCACCTGAAGAAATATTCTATCTAGTACTGCAACCGTGAAACAAATCCATCTGTCACATCCTCTTTCTGGTAGAAATATTACCATAAACGGGTGTTGAACTGCCCTGGCCTGCACCACTAGCTTCCCGCAGGTTCTGATCAATAATCAGTTCCTGGTTCACAAAATCATGAACTATAGGCAACCTGAAAACATTCACCAGTTCATGGATGTCATATAAAATACCATCCTCAATGTGTATATTCCTCAACGTCTCATCACCCTCTAGAATAGCTGAGAAAGGTTGTAGCTCGATGAAGCTGATAGAATAGTCCATCATTAACATGGCGTCCTGCTTCAGATTCGTGAACACTCGAGCTCTATCTTCCCTCATGATCTCCAGAAATACAAATTCATAGAAGACTGACTAAAAATAATCCCACGCCATGTCTCAGTGATGCTCATTCTGGGTGGTAACATCCCACAATTTCTAGGAAGAATCTCGCAGCATGTAAGTAGCGAGCTTGAACCTATGCCTGGGGGGTGTCTCTAGATTCTCGAAGATATATTGCATAGAAAAAAACCAAGACTCCGCTACCTTTAGTCCGCCATCCCATGAAACTATAGGAAGATGTTGCTACTGGAATATAAATGTCAGCTCTACCAGAGATGTGTCAACCAACGGTGCTCCCTGAAGGTCTGCATGAACCGCATAAATCCTTCATGGAACTGTGCATCTACGCATGTGTCTGGTATAACGGCTGGTGTTTCATCTGGCTCTAATGGAGGATCCATCAGTAGCTCGTGGACTATCATCTCTTGAGTATAATCCTTTCCTCTCTCTTTCCAAACAACATGTGGTCATATTGGCAGTATGAACCTACAGGGTCAAACACATGCCTTAGATCAAGATCATCAAGGATTGAAAACATGGAGTGTAATAAGGGAACAAGGAAAAAGAAAACATTCATGTTTTTATAAAACAATACTACACAATGTGTATTATAACTACACGGAATGTTCCCTCTAGTCTTTCACATGGGCATGTACTTTTACCAAAACAGGTCCTGTAACACCCCAAACACACGATGTGTTTCCCACACACAGGGTGAGTACATGAATTTTCTTCCCTTTCCCAAGTCATTCTACACGGCTTGGAAACACGACAATATTTTGAATGAGACTACACAAAATATATAAGGTCTACATGACATGTACTAAAAGAGCTTCACTGACCCGTGTTGTCCACGACCTGGCTAGGTACACAGCTCATACTACGCGGCGTGTTCCATATGGACACAACGTGTATGACTTAGATTACAACTACCCGAGTTGTTAGTGACACGGCTCGATACGTGGCTAAAAATACATGGCGTGTTACACCCGCACATGGCGTGTACACCACCTTGTCCCCCCAGCCACAAGGCCAAGTCCACACGGTCTCTCATCGATCAAGACTACAAGGCATGTCCCTCCTGTACACGGCGTGTACTAGACAATTTTGTCGACCCGTGTTGTTCGAGACATGGCCAGATACATGGATCACAATACATGACATGTTCCTTAATGACACTTCATGTACTTTAAAGGATATCAGCAACCTGTTTTGTTAGTTACATGGCCAGATTCTCATATTACACTACACATCATGTTCAAAAGTGACACGATGTGTTCAAGAGAATTTTTCTCCGACCATGTTGTTAGTTAAACGACAGACACAGGGTCACCACAACACGGTGTGTACAACTGGTACATGGTGTGTTCCATCTATCATTTTTCCATTTCCCGTCTTTCTGCATACACGGCCTATGTCATGGTCAGAACTACATAGCGTGTACATACGGTACACAATGTGTACTTAAAATTTTTTCTTTTGTTCCCGAATAGAAGAGTACATGGCATGTAATCAAATCTACAAGGTGTGTATTCTAGGTTTTTCCAGACATTAAGCCTTAGGAAATACTCTGGATCCCATAAAACTCTGCAACCAACACCTAAGTGAAAAATTCCGATCTATGAGGGCCCATACTCCCTGTGAATCAAAGCATGGGATCTTAGACAAGTTATAACAAATTAAACAAGTCAATGATTCACCAAATTATGGTTGTTGAGAGCCCATAATCTTCAAGAACCAATGTTTGGTGTCCATTATCAAAACATTAAATTACAATACACTATCAAATAGAAGTTATTTTATCAAGACATATATCACAACATCATGCGTTTTCTATCACAACATCTATTACAACCACATGAAATTCTCTAATGCACCTACATGGCATGGAAACTATGCATGGCATGTGATTCTAATATGTGCCTAAATGATGCATGAGATGGAATACCATCATATCATTGGGTTTCAAATAAATATAATCCAGGTAAAAAATATAAACAGTACACCACAACTGTATCACCCAATAGTGAAAATAAAATCCTTTGTAATAACCATAAACATAAAATCACATTTTAATTCAAGGTAATTCGGTCATTACCTATACTCAGGTAGGTACTACCGTACACAGTTATTACTAAATACCTTAGCAATCTATCACTATCCATCATCACCAAATAATAAAATAACTCATTGATTTGTAAATTCCTCTGATTCCACTTTAAAACGTCCCAAATCCGGGTGCCACTCAACAGGTTCCCCGAACACTGATGATCACATGACCTCAAGAGTATTTCCACAAACTCCAAAGGCTGCTGACTAGTAGCAAGGGACTAGGTCTGATAGTGGGTAAACAATGCCCTATTTTTTAATCTGTAGCATAGTGAAACAATACCAAAATACAATAGCGGAAGCAGTAAAAAAATACCAAGCTGAAATGGACAATAATACTGAAGTAAAGAAATGACCAACAATCATATATATATATATAATGATGCAATATGTCTATATGTATAAGAAATAATCCAAAATAGGATACACTAAAATCTAAAGAAATACAGTACAAGGTTCAAATATAGCAAAACAAGCAACAGAGTGCACCAGGAACTCAGCAGGAATGCAAAGCTAAGCTCGATCCTATGCTCTCATACTCCTCTGAAACATTCTGGTAACTGTATAGTGATTCCTTTCCTTTTCAACACCTGTGGAAATATAATATGTTTGGGCCCAACACATGACCAAAACGGGGTGTGAGAAATAAATCCTAGTAGGTAACCAACAAAGGCCTGTGCCCATCGAAAAGTGATTTTGTGCAACAACAGTGTGCAATAATTAAATGCAGTAAACTAGGAAGTACGCAAAAGAATAAACTCCAACCCATTCCATTTTCATTTAATTCTTATTTAAAAATTCAATATAATTTAATTATAAGTTCATGAGAGATATTCTCATCCAACAATCTCTTAAACAATGTCTCGGAAAAAACTACAGCATGCTATCTAACAAGTAGAACGTAAAGAGTACCAAGAATGTGCATAATCATGGAAGGTATAACATGTAAAATCACCATCGTGAATATACAAAATAAATATAGTTATCAAACATGAAAATCCATAACCTTATATGATTACCCACAAGAATAAAAAATATTTCCCTCAGGCATATGAGATATTTCACTCAAGGACGGAAGCTGTTTCCCTTTGGTGGATGAAATGTTTCCCTCAGACTAAATAATCACTTACCCTAACACATAAGAAAAGTTTCACTCAGTCTAAACAGAACTCTACCCTCAGGCTAAGAAAGTAAACGGGATGAGCCCAAAAGATAAGAAAGCAATTATATATACATTTTATCTAATTAAAACTCAAAGCATGTTGTAATTACACCATACCCTCGGGTATCCATGCCAAATGGCTAAAAAACGGAACCACGACCACGGGGTGACCCTAGATCAATTAAACGATCAAAAACAATAATTTATACATATTAACTAAATTACCTATGCAATTCAAGGTGTTTAATTACTCAAGGCCTCAGCCATATGACACCCCAAACATGGGCGCGTAGCACAATAGTACACAAAAACAACATGATTGTTGGAATTATACATCAGTCTATCTACCTCGATCTCCACTGATCGATATTCGTGAATGGCGCCTCTCTAAACACCTGAGAATGGAGTATATATAAGATCAATTTTCTTCCATTAAAACTCAAATAGAATTCCCTCAGGGAACGAATTGGAAGGAAATACAAAAGGAGAGGAAAGGGTGTAGCCGCGTGGTCCTAATGTTATCGTCGGTGAATGAATCAGTGTCCTGATGTTAGGTCGGGAGCTCTTCCAAGGTTCGGTCGTCTCTCCTACGGCTTCCTAGAGTTCTAAGCTTAATCTGTTGAAAAACGAGGGTATTGTAGGTTTATAACCATAAAATAACTACCCTACATGTACTCTCAAGTACACAGCATGTACTTTTCATTTTTAACAATTCCCCTAGCGGCTACATTCCACCACCTCACTATTCATCCATATAAATGATTACATGTCATGTTATTCTGAGTACACGGCGTGTACTATCTCTCCACTGGTGGCTACTCCCATAGCATATTCTGACTGATTACACAGTGTTTATGTACTATGTACACGCAGTGTACTCATTTTTTAAACCATTCATCACCGACCGACCTACACACCCCGTGTACTCATCCTACACGGCCAAAGTACAAGGCATTTGGAAAAGTACATATCGTGTACCCACAATATTTGGTATTTTTCCATATTTTCCATATTGTCTTAATAACACTTAAGGAAGAAGGATAAGAAGAAACTTGTACCTCAAGAAGAAGAACTGGGTTATTACATTGAAATATCACTCACTTATCATTCAAGGTATGTTGGATCAATATTTACCTCTGATAGAATTTTCATATAACAATAGCTTCCATTCAAATATTCAGATGGAACTATATGAATCATTATATGTAAAGAGATGTCTCACACTATCATTTTGGGATGATGTTGGTGAAATAAAACTCAAAGGCACAGAACATGTTGAGGAAACATTGGAAAAGGTGAAGGTTATCCAAACCCACATCAAAGTAGCCCAAAGCTAGAAAAAGAGCAATGCCGATAACCAAGGGAAGGATTTTGAAGTGCAAGTAGTAGACCATGTTATACTGAAGGTATCTCCAAGGAAATGTGTTATATGTTTAGCTATGAAAGAAAAATTGGGTACCAGGTACATCGTACCTTTCGAAATTCTTGAACGAATTGGATTTGTAGCTTATCGTTTGTCAATGCCTCTATGTCTCTCCCAAGTTAATGATGTGTTCCACATATCACTATTGAGAAAATACATGACTGCCTCAATTCATGTACTCACCTATAAATAATTAGAAATAGAACTCGATCTGTATTATTGTGAAGAGACTATCATAATTCTTAATACCAGACAACAAGTGTTGAGAAACTGGACGAATTGTCTGTTAAAAGTTATATGGGGAAACTATAAGATAGAAAGCGCAAAGTGAGAACCTGAGGAATTTATGTTGAAGAACCACCTGAATATTATTATGAAGTAATATTCTTGAAATTTTGAGGATGAAATTATATTCAGGTGCGGATAATCTAACACCCCAATCTTCCACGGTACGTTACACTTTGAATAATACAATTGCTTGTGTTCTACAAAACTTCGAGTTCAAACACACCAATACTAAACAAACTAGCGGTTATGAATAGTAATACACACTTTTTGAAATTTTATAAATTTTATCAGTCAAAATGGACTTAATTTCTGGATTCGAAATATCGAAATTAGCTTATGGTGAATTTTTGGGATTTTTCTGAAAACATTCAATTTTTGATGAATAGTAAAAAAATGGGTTATTTTTTAAAACAAAATTTTTATATAAATAATTAATAATTATATTTAAATTTATTTTAGGTAAAAGGAGATAAAAAATAACTATATATGTTCGATTTAATTCATTGGGGTCATAATGTAATAATATTAGATATATAAAATTTTATGGAACTTTTTACTTTATTTTACCCACCTCTTATTAGTATTTGAAAATTTGGATAAAACATAAGTATACCACTTCTGTGAATTGATTTTAAAAAATCATAGAGAGACAGTTGATACTAGTTAGTAAAAATTGGTTCAATAAGATGAATATAATTTTTTATCAATGGTAACTTCTGACTTTTATTTTCCACGGTTAAAAGTAAATAGGTTGATTAAGGTTACAAATGATATCATAATTACCCAAACACATGTCCTAATTCTACTGGATAAGTATAATTAGGGCCAAAACATCCTTAGGAATAATATATGATCCTTTAGGTCCACTTGGATTATATTAGTAAATTTATTATTTTTTTATTTAAACAAGAGTTAAAAGGTTTAACATCAATGTTTAATAAGTAAACCATTTTTAATATTGTGTTACACATAAGATAAATTTTTATTTAATTATTCATTAGAAATATAATATGATTTCCAACTTAATGGTAATTTATTTATAATTTTTGGACATTAAATAATTATATTTATTTATGAAACAATGATGATTTAGTAATTACCTTATTAATGAAAGATTAAAATAATTGATATTATAAATATCACAATAAATCTATTTTGAAGCTTTTAATAATTTACACTATTTTTATCGGTTAATATTAAATTTTAGGGTTGATTAAATGAATTATTTCTAAGTAATAATGATATTATTAATTTAACAAAAACAAAATACCAAATAGTTTCAAAATTGACATAAATGAGTTTTTAAAACAAATATTATATTATTAATTGATATTCTTTTACTAAAAATATAATATCCAATAAAAGTGCTTAAATAATAATATATATGACATTAATGAACCCCTTGATGTTCACTTGTATGTTTATAGTATGTTTATTAACCATATAATATTAAATAAAAAGAGACAAGGTAAATGTTAAACTATTTAACTAAGAGTTATATCTAAATGATATGGTTAATATGATTCCCTAAACATGTCTAAAACCTATTTTTTGAGAGTATTTAGACCCATAAACACATTATACATTAAATAATTTATTTTGGAGCCATTATAAACTGAAAATTATTTTATTATAAAAAAATATTTCAAACTTTTCCTAAAGTGACACTCACTTCTCATATAAAAGGGCACTTCCCCTTCTCTCAAATTCACACATTCAAATCCATTTTGAAAGACCAATACCTCCACAAATATCCTCACAACATTCCTCCCATCATCCTAGAGGCCTTACATTAGTCATAAAGCCAACCAATGGTTCCATCTTGATCAAATCAAAATGAAAAACCCAAAGAAGAGGTAAATATTTAATCACCTCTTTCAAGTTCTTTTCTTCTTAGTCTTCTAATATCTGTGTTATTTCCATTATAAAATAATAAATCCAGTATCTTATATATACCGTGATGTTATTATAAAAATGGTAAAACCATATTCATTATTCTATCCATCCTAAAAATGAAAAAGTCACCATACATGTGTGCATATGGATTACCGTCTCCACATTGGGGTGTAGTTTGTTATTCAAACACGCCATCATTTGGAAGGGTATGATAATGAGTATAAATGATGTAAAAATTAAATATAACAATATAGTTATTCTATATATATGATATACCATCAAATTATTTACAATTTTAACGTCACAATAAATATATTTTCGCTCGTGCGTACTTATGGATTACCGGCTCCACGAACGCGATGAGATTAATTCACCATTGTATCTATTCAAGACTAATTATCATTGGATGATTATAAAAATAAGTTTAAATGAAAAAATATCCTTCTGAATATGAATAAGATAAATCCTATCTATAACAATCATTACTTATTTATCTAATCATATAATAGAAAATAAATTAGTTAACACCTAAAATAATGATACTATTGAAATATCATTAACAAAGCAATATTAGAAGATCATTTTTAATATCATATTATGGTATATGGTTCATTTATAATTAAATTAAAATTATTTCACAATTATGAAAGAGTTTGGCCAACCCTTGATGATGTAAATGTACCAGGTATGGGTTAAATTTACAATCTCTTTATTATTCGAGGTTATTTTTACCCATTTGTCTACTAGGACCTCTTTATCATCCACATCCATGTTTTTTAAAAATGTATTCAAAAACATATTTACTATTTACTATACTATGGTTTAATGTCATTTATACCTTTGTTTGAAAATTTATAAAATGGTTTTAATGGAATCATTCCTTCGTTTTCCAAACAGTGTAACTTATGACCTTTTCTACAGAATTAAGTTAAGAATGTTATTTTAACATATACAGAGGGTGTGGTTATTTTATGCCGTTATAACATCATTGAAGCTTCCCTTACAAGCTTATAAAAATAATTTCAAAATAAATTTTTGCTTTTATAATTATATTACATTTAAATTACTTAAAAATAGAAAGAAATATTTATCTATACAGTTTTCTGATTTCATATATGTCAACATCCTTTCATAAATTTTAAGCTTATTTGAGG
The DNA here is from genome assembly GCA_963277665.1 of Viscum album. Lineage (NCBI taxonomy): Eukaryota > Viridiplantae > Streptophyta > Magnoliopsida > Santalales > Viscaceae > Viscum > Viscum album. The sequence goes on along the minus strand of OY728148.1, from coordinate 1,878,906,132 downwards.
TTGATTTCTTATTATAAAAAATGTCCATGTTATATTAAATGTTTTTGTGATATGTTTGACTATGGATGTGTTATTTTTATACCATTAAGGGTTAATAGACAATGTATTTAAATTTCTTATTAAAGATTAAATACGACTGTTTATGTTATGTTTAAACCATTTTATATGAGGATTTCATTGGACTTAGTATGTGATAGGTGGAGCCCGCTATACTTCCTCAATGAATTGGTAGATCTCATGAGACAAACCAGTGTCTCAGAACAAGGCCTTGGAAATATATTATTGGAATTCTTGGCACAAGGACTTGACTATTTGGTTAAGAAGTTTTGAATTATGCATTCAATCATTATGAAACTAGCGATAGATTTTGTATGAAATTATTTTACTAGTATAATATCCACAGGAATACGTAAATGGAATTATTTGATTTTATCATTTTCCATATTATTCTAATGTTTAAGTTTAAAAATGATTTTTGGTCGTATACATTGCCTTAAATGTTTTATATTATTTATGAATGATTCTACTATATTTTTATCCATACATAGCATCTGATCTCACCCCTTTCTATGTTTTATTTTTCCTAGAATTTGAAAATGTATTTTATGGTTAACCTATAGGGATAGGTAAAATATAGAAGTGTTTTCAATGGGGACAAAATGTTTTTGATGTTTTTATTTCATGATGTAATGAAAAACATAGGAATGTATCTAGTACTTCCAAGGATACTAAACTGATATATAATTTTGGATTTGATCTCTCATGATCATGACAATGTTATTTAATAATGCACCGAATCTGGGTAATTGGGGTCGGTGTGTTACACCCTCTGTGTGACACGACATGCCCACTGTACACAATTGAGGAGGAGTTCCCATGTAGCAGAGGTGTTGGACAATGTGACAAGAGATGTTACTTTTTATTATCCCTAGAGAATCATGTGGCTATCTGTCAACTTTCATATCGATCATGTGTGGGTCAGTATCATAATCATGTTTTTTAGAGTTGTATACCTTGTTTGAGCCGAGTCTTATATCTTTATGGTGTACCTATGTTGTACTTTATCTTCGTGGTGACACTTGTGTGGTACTCTTACCTTCAATGTATTTCCTGTGTGGTATTCGTACCTCCTGTGTGAGGTGGGTATATTCATATAACATAGGTATATGTGTGGGAATATACCTAAGTAGGGTTGACTATTGTTTTTATGTTTTTTGGTTTATCTTTTTTAGATTTGAGCGACCATAGGGGGTCTTGGAGTCTCTACTGAGTATTGTTTTACTCACCACTACAATGGCTACACCTGCACCAAGTTGTGTCTAGTGAAGATGATGGAAAACACTGACTGAGGACGAGGGTAACAAGACTAGAGACTTCTTTGAGGTGGACCATTGACGAGGTGATCCTCATAGACGATCATTGGAGATATGTACATACCATTTAGGTTGGATCCTTGGTGTATGATCACTAGAGCTATACTCAGTTGTACATGTACTTTAGAGTTTTTTGGTACTTTCGAGTTGGGCTTGTATTATGGCCCCTTTACTTTCTGTACACGCCATATTTACTATATAGTTTACTTTGTTCTTGTACCTAGCTATGTTCTTGGTTTTTGTGAGTTTACTATTTATAATGGAAAAACCTTACAATTTTATAGAATATGCCTTTATGTGCTTCTCTCTAACCTCTGGCCTATGAAAGGCGGGCTTGGGTTAGTCACGACATGGGCCCCGGGGGATGGGTATGACATATCATTCCCAAATTATCTAATCTGGGAAAATACTTCATTCCCTTAATCATCTTATCTATTTTTATCTTTTGCCTTTCTCTTCTCTTTCTTAGTTTTAGGACCACAAAACCTCGATAATTCCATTCTTTAATTGACAACACATTATTATATATCATTATTTTATGGGAGATATTGGGATACTAGTTTCTCAAAAATTATTTTCTCAGTCCCATTAATGAAATGGTCAGTTATTATCTTTTTATTAAAAAAGTGGTCCGTTGTATGTCTGTATAACCATTAAAAGAAAGCATCATAAAAAAATATTTTCCTATTCTTATATTCTCATACTCAATAATTTTATTTACATATATTCTCATTTTTTCCATGGAAATAGTTTTTCAATAAAAGATATTTAAAATAATTCCATTCCATACTCCTTATTTTCTCCACATTCGTAGGGTTTCGAAACATAGACTATTATTGATCTTCATCCCATCTCAGATGATATGTATTGTCACGACTCGCCTTCACCAAAAGGAGGGAAGGGTCAGCAGATTGTCAGGCCCTTCCTTCTTTAAGTTGAAGGAGAGATAATGACCCCCGAAACCCGCCTTCAGTAGGTCCCAGAGTGGCGACTAGCACCAAGGGTATAGAAAATTCTCGCAAATGGAAGGCATTACCCTTTTTTTTATAGGGTCGAGAGATGAGGAGAAGAAAACCCAACAAAACCAAGGTACAAGGAAAAGTAAAGCCAAAAGTAATCCATTCCCACATGCATGTTTCAAAATTAAAAGCCACAAAGTGCAAAAGGTGACTACAAGGTAAGTACCAAAAATAAAAACAACGACTGCAACTGCTCCAAAAGTCCGAGCTAGTAAGGTCCTGCATAATCCCTGAAGTCCTCCTCGAAACCTGAAAGCAGTTTCATATACACAGAGTGAGCATACAAGTACACTCAGTAGGGAAAACCAAGACTCTCGTGCACAAGTGGGGGAACATACTAAAGTCCCGTGAAAAAAGAGTAAACCAAACACCTAACAAGGCAAACTATCCATCCCAGGCCTCACCAAGGATCACTCCCCAAATAACGCAAGTCAAGTAATATATATAATAAGAGCACATCGATGTTTGGGTACCCCGTGCCACTTTCCCACTGGTTATTGAGACATCCTATGCATCAGACCAATCCCGCCATTCTCACCGTAGTCCCACTGCCACACCCGCCCGCACACACCTGGGCCACAACCACACGCAGTCCCACTGCCGAAATCCCACCCGCACACACCTGGGCCTCAACCGTACGTAGTCCCACTGCTGAATCCCGCCCGCACACACCTGGGCCGCAACTGTCACATGTAACCATGCCTGAAAACACCTAGTCCAGAACAACCACCACCATGCCCGAAGACACCTGGGCTAAAGGATCCACTGCCACGCCCGAAGACACCTGGGCCTCATCCCGAAGACACTTGGGAAACCACCTACCGCACCCACCTGGCCAACCACCACACAACCCCGCCCGAAGGTTCTTGGGATAATAATGGATTTCAGGCCATCACAGCCTGCCAGAAGATACTTGGGCTATCCGGGAAAGGGATAAGAAAAGGAGCTAATAACCAGACACTAAGGATAGTGTTGGGAAAAACACCCTCCCCCATGAAATGGGGGTTCTCGGCACTAAGTGCTCAACTTGGGTGGGGCGCGAATAAAAAACACAAAGCTACATATATATATATATGTAACAAGCACTCACCCAAATCTATGTTTTTCTTCAGACAGCCTACAGATCACAACAACACTCAATTCTGAGTCACGACTCATGCCAACAACCCATGTGTCCCCTTTCTTGTTTCACATTCAGTAACAATGTCTATGTTTAAGCACTACTGGGAAACTAGTAGGCATAGGCATAAGTCCAGAAAAGTAAACAGTCAAACAACAACCAAAACGTCCACACCTGGTTCTCAACAACAGAGGATTCCACCCCAATTTTTGATAGAAAAGTAACCAGCTGTATCCAAATCAACAGGAGATCCCATCACCAAATTCACACAACCACCGAGAGTATAAAATAATAGGGGATCCCATCCCCTCCCACATTTCCAGCAATCAGCCCGAAAGGAAAACAACCAACTACCACCACCAACACAAGTCAGGGATTTTCAGATTTATACGACTTAACACACTCCTTGGTTTCAAATCCCATGTGTTCTAACCGGGAGTTATCATAGAAGGGTTGATCTGGGTGCTTTCAATTATTCAGCCGGATATACGTGATTAACCAATTCACTCTTCACAACAGGAGTTTACAACCACAAACAAGCCATTTAAAACATCAGCAGGGTTTATTAGTGCACAAGCAACGACCACCAACGGCCTCGATTTTCAGGAGGTATAAGCCATCACAACTCAACAAGATGGTCATAGAAGAAACATCATCAAAATATAAAACACCATCGATGATCACATCCCCCCCTCTCTTCTTTCTTTATATAATTCGTTCTTTATCTTTGATTAGGTCTGGTTCACCCAATTCTACAGGACCAAGAGCACACCCACCCCGCATGATACACAAAAGAGAGAGACGTAGGAGAAATTTCCTACTTGTTGATAGATGATCGACGTTCAGGCCAGGGGTGCGGAACTTTACGGATAACGATGCGATGGGCCCGATGCACCAAAAGCTGTTTGTGAAAAGTCACAATCGAGGAAGGGAGAAACCATGACTAACCCTTAGTTTATAAGATTCGGGGACGGTTGAGGTGAAAATGCGAAACCGCATAAGGCGCGGGGGTCGTGGGTTGACCATGCGGCTCCACTCATCACAAAAGGGGGTCGGGTGGTTTAAGCTGACTCATGAACTGATGAAGCATTTAATTAAAACTCTTATGGGCGTTATGGGTCTTAAAAACATGATTAAACGAGTCAGAATAGGGCTTAAACCCCTATTTACGCAAAGGAGCGTTACTGGAAACAACTTGACAAGGCCGGGTGACGCCGATCAGTCTCACCGATTGATCTCACCGATCGGTCTTGCCGATCGGGCTCATCGATCGGTCTCGCCGATCGGTCTCACCAATCGGCCACACCGATCGGTCTTGCCGAGACGCCACTCCTTTAGAACCCAGATTTTGGCAAAGGGAAGGACCAAGGGAGTCTAGGTCATCACATCAGATACCTCTCAAACTATTCTCGTCCCTGAGAATTTACACAACCCAGAAGGAAAGGGCGGGTCCGAACAACCACCCCAAAAGATACCTCTCAAGAGTGAACCTCATCGCTAACTAAGAACATCTTCCTGTCACGAACCAAGCAACATACCATGCCAAACTGCCCGGGCACGTGGGTTGGGGAGTCTCTCCCCCATGTCAAGATATTATCTGCTTTGGGCGGCACTGACTTGCCCGCATGGGTTTAATTGCATCCACCTTAATGCGTCTTGATTAGGGGTCGGGTTCTCTCCTTCCCTATAGCCGGGGGTTTTCACACACAAGCAGAGGAAAGAAACCAGTACATTTCATAACCAAAAGATAAAACGTTCTATCACAACAGGTACAACAAGGGAAAAAACTCAAAAAAACTCTGGGTACTGGGTACGCATCTGTGCTTCCCTCTCCCACGTACTCTCCTCAAGCCCACCATGTCTCCACAGCACGCGAACCAAGAGAATGGTTTTCCCACGAAGCACCTTCTACTTGCAATCCTCTATCATCACTGGTCTCTCTACAATGGTCATGTCATCCTCGATGTCCAGCTCGCCCCAATCAAGGACGTACGAATCATCATGCAGATACTGACGGAGCTGGGACACATCAAAGACATCATGTATCCTTAGTAGCGGCGGTGGCAACGCTAGCTGGTAAGCCACTTCGCCGACCCGCCGCAACACTTGGAAGGGCCCGATGAACCGAGGGGAAAGCTTACTCCCCTTGCCGAACCTCCGCTGCCCACGCCGAGGGGAGACCTTCAAGAACACGTGGTCCCCAACCTCAAACTCCAAGGGCCTCCTCCTGGTATCAGCATACGATTTCTATCGGTCCTGGGCTTCCTTCATCCTTTCCTGTATGAGCTGAACCTTCTCTGTCGTGTTCTACACCACCTCCGAACCAAGGATACATGCCTCTCCTACTTCGGTCCAACACACAGGCGAATGACATGGCCTCCTGTACAAAGCCTCAAACGGGGCCATTCCAATGGTAGAGTGGTAGCTATTATTGTAGGAAAACTCTACCAGAGGAAAGTATTGCACCCATGACCCTCCTGAGTCCAGAACACATGCTCGCAGCATATCCTCCAAGGTCTGGATGGTGCGCTTCGTTTTTTCATCTGTCTGGGGATGGAAAGCAGTGCTAAGGCATAACTGGGTGCCAAACGCATGCTGCAATCGTCTCCAGACCCGCGAGGTAAACCGTGCATCCCTATCCGAGACTATAGACCTCGAGACTCCATGCAACCGCACCACCTCATCCACGTACCTTCGTGCCAGCACCCACAGCACTCGACTCCCTGATCGCCAGAAAGTGAGCCAATTTCGTCAACCTATCCACTACCACCCAGATGACATCGTACCCTCCTTGGGACTTTGGTAGTCCCGTGACGAAATCCATTGAGATGTCTTCCCACTTCCACTCGGGGACACCTAGGGGCTGTAGTAGGCCGCCTGGAACTCAGTGTTCAGCCTTCACCTGCTGACACACTAGGCACTTGGCCACAAACTCTGCCACCGCTCGCTTAACTCTGGGCCACCAAAAATGCCTCTTCAAACCCTGGTACATCTTGGAAACTCCAGGGTGTACCGCCAGGGGTGAGTTGTGGAACTCACTGAGAACCCTGTCGCGCATCGCCTCTGGGACAAACAACCTTCCCTGGAAAAGCATCTGGTTCTGACCATCCTCAGTCCATCCTTCCAGATCATTTCCCTGGTCAACTTGGTCATGCATCACTTCGCACTCTAGGTCTCCCCACTAAGACTCTTCCACCTGCTGAAACAGAGATGACTGCACCGTCATCTGATATAGGCAGCCTCTGCCTCTATCCATCTTCGCATCCAAGTGTAAGGTAGCCAACTCTTCCATTGCCTTTCAGGCATCCGCCGACTCTCAGACCGCATCCTTCTGCGTCCTCCTGCTCAAAGAATCAGCCACCACATTTCCCTTGCCCTTAGTATAAGAGATCTCGAAGTCGTAATCCTAGAGGAACTCCACCCATCTCCGCTGTCGCAAGTTTAAGTCCCACTGGGAGAAGATATACCTCAAGCTTTTGTGATCCGTGAAGACCACAAAGTGTTCCTCGATGAGGTAGTGCCGCCATAACTTTAGCGCAAAAACAACCTCTGCAAGCTCTAGGTTGTGGGTGGCGTAATTACACTCATGCGAACGCAGCTGCCTGGACCCATAAGAGATCACCCCTCGTCGCTGCATCAACACGCATCCCAGGCCTTGTCCCGAAGCATCGCAGAATACCTCATAGGCCACCCCTTCTTCTGGTAATCTCAACACTGGGGCACTGACCAACATCTCCTTCAGATAGCTGAAGGCTGACTGGCACTGCTCACTCTATAAGAAAGCCTGGTACTTCTTGGTCAGGGCCGTCAAAGGGGATGCTACCCGGGAGAAGTTGGGTACGAATCTCCGGTAGTAACCTGCCAGCCCGAGGAAACTTCGGACTTCTGCCACATTCTTGGGTGTTGCCCAAGAAACAACTGCCTCAACCTTCGATGGGTCGACCGCTACCCCCTGCTCAGACACCACGTGCCCGAGGAAGTGAACTTCTGGCATCCATAACTTGCATTTTGACAACATCCCATATAGCTGGTGCTATCGGAGGACCTCCAAAACTGTCCTCAGGTTCTCTGCATGGTCCTCCTCTGATCTAGAGTAAACCAGGATTTCATCGATGAACACAACCACGAACCGATCCAGGTACTCCCGGAAGATGGAGTTCATAAGTCCCATGAACACAGCCGGGGAGTTCGTAACACTGAAGGGGATGACTACGAACTCGAAGTGTCCATACCTGCACCTGAACGCTGTCTACGGGATGTCGCTCTCTTTCACCCACAGCTGGTGGTACCCAGACCGCAGGTCAATCTTCAAGAACCATCCTGCCCCTTTCATCTGGTCAAAAAGATCATCTATCCTTGGGAGAGGGTAGCGATTCTTGATCGTCACCTGATTCAACCTCTCGTAGTCTATGCACAGCCTAAGACCTCCCTATGCATTCTTTGCAAACAAGACCGGGGAACCACACGGTGACGCACTCGGACGAACATAACCCCTCTTCATTAGATCGTCAATCTATATCTGCAACTCCTGTAGCTTCGAAGGTGCCATCCATTAAAGAGCCATCGAGATTGGACGAGCGCAGGTCTGGAGGTCTATCCCAAACTCAATATCACGTCGAGGGGGTAGAGTCATCACCTCCTCAGGAAAGATGTCCATAAACTCACGGGCTATCTATGGAACTTCCACCATTTCTGCATCTACTGATTCCACCGTCAGCTCGGTCAACAAGGAGAGGAGAGGTTCCTCTCTCCTATTTCCCTTCGGACTACTCCGCTCGCCGGTGAAGGTAACACGCCGGCTGTCCAAGTCTGAGAACACCACCCTTCTTCGAAAATAGTCAATGACGGCGCACACAGAAAATATCCAGTCGATGCATAGGATGACATCGTATGGCTGAATCTGTAGTAGAAGAAGATCCTGAACCGACTGATGTGGCCCTATCATCTGTATACATCCCTGACAAACGAACAACAAGCCGGTCTGACCTCCAATTAGTGTGCTCAACACCAGGGGAACTGGAAGTCTCTTGGCATCTAGACCCATGTAACGGGCTAGAATGGGTGCAACGAAGGAGTGTGAAGCTCCAGTATCGAACAATGCATAAGCAAGGGTGCTAAACAGACTGATCGTACCTCGAACAACCTCTGGCCCTACTGGAACTGCTGCCTCTGCAGTGTGCAACTGTCCACGCCCAGCTCCCTTGCCCCTCAGCTGTCGGCCACCCCCCCCCCCCCCCCCCGACCACGCCCTGGTCGAGGTCCCTGTGGAGCGCCATGAGGTCAGACTCTTCCTACGTCTGCCCTCGGAGGAGGGGGAGCTCGCTGTCCCTGATGCTGCTGCTGGAAAGGTCTGGCTGGAAGCTGCTGCTGCTGGAAAGGTCTGGCTGGAAGCTGCTTCTGGGGCGGGTGTTGGGGTGGACTGCCACTGATGTACTGCACCCGGTCTGGGCACTGACTCCGGAGATGCCCAGGGCTCCCACAGATGAATCACCGTGGTCCCGGGCCCGTAGGAAAAGGGCAAGGACTGGGGGACCGAAACTGAAACTGCTGCGGCCTGCTCCCTGCGGGTCGGAACCTAGAGGGTCCTGACGCTGGAGGCCTGGTGCTGACGGCTTTCCCCTTTGATGGTCCCAACTGGATCCCCTCTCGCAACACTCCCCTAAGAGCATGCATCCGCTCCACCACTTCGGCCTTCTTCTGGACCTCTAAGTACATCGGCAGGGTAAAGGGGGTAACAGCATACTGAAGGGAGGGTCGGAGTGCCTCCTCCAAACATCATGCCCGAGACTCCTCGTCGGGAAAGAGGTCCGGAGCAAAACGTAGTAGGTCCTTGAACGTGATCCCTAGCTCCCTCACAGACATACTCCCCTGTCGGAGGGAGAGTAGTTCCTGCCTCTTTTCCACCTTCATCGTCGAGGAGAGGAATTCTGCCCGAAACTCCTTCTCGAAATCCACCCAAGCCACCTCAGACTCTCTCCTCTCCCCCAGGTAAAGCATCCACCACTGACGTGCCACTCCCCGCATCTGGCTAACGGCCAGGGGAACCCAGTACTCGGTCGGGGCCCGAATCAGGCCAAAGGCTATAACTAGCTCCTCTAGCCAGCCATCCGTCTTCATATCGGAGGTGTTGCCCTCATACTTCTCGAGGCCCTGTCGCTGGAAGGCTCGAAGAGTCTTCTGCCACTGGTCGTCCTCTTCCTCTCGATCAGTTCTCTACCGATTGGACAAAGTAGTCTCGGGGGCCTCGATCTCCTGTACCACACATGGTCGTCTTCCAGGTTCCATAGCTGCAAGGTAAACAAGGAATTCCTAAGCCAAAGTAGTGTAGAATATTGTTCTTAAAACTTCTTAAGATTTAATTTATTTTTAATTCCCAAGACATCCCAGAAACACAAGAACACAAGTCATTATGATGCATGTACCTTTCCTAGGGGCTCTACCCTACAATCAGTGTGGCCTCACTTGGTCGTTCGGTAGGTCCAGAGTCCTTGCATCGGATCACGGGGTGCCCTAAAATCCCGTGTCCTAGCCGGTCTTCCCTACCCTAATTCATGCTCCAAGGTCACCCAACACAGTTTCCTTACCATCCCATGCAATCCTCACTGTGCCTAACTCCAGAATCCGTCTTATCTCTCAACCATCACCTTTGATACCATTCTATCACGACCCGCCTTCACCAAAAGGAGGGAAGGGTCAGCAGATTGCCAGACCCTTCCTTCTTTAAGTTGAAGGAGAGATAATGACCCCCGAAACCCACCTTCAGTAGGTCCCGGAGTGGCGACTAGCACCAAGGGTATAGAAAATTCTCACAAATGGAAGGCATTACCCTTTCTTTTATTTTATAGGATCGAGAGATGAGTAGAAGAAAACACAACAACACCAAGGTAGAAGGAAAAGTAAAGCCAAAAGTAAACCATTCCCACATGCATGTTTCAAAAGTAAAATCCACAAAGTGAAAAAGGTGACTACAAGGTAAGTACCAAAAAGAAAAAAAACGACTACAACTACTCCAAAAGTCCAAGCTAGTAAGGTACTGCGTGATCCCCGAAGTCCTCCTGGAAACCTGAAAGCAGTTTCACATACATAGGGTGAGCATACAAGTACACTCAGTAGGGAAAACCAAGACTCTCGTGCACAAGTGGGGGAACGTACTAATGTCCCGTGAGAAAAGAGTAAACCAAACGCCTAACAAGGCAAACTATCCATCCCAGGCCTCACCAAGGCTCACTCCCCAAATAACGCAAGTCAATTAATATATATAATAAGATCACATTGATGTTTGGGTACCTCGCGCCACTTTCCCACTGGTTATTGAGACATCATACGCATCGGACCAATCCCGTCATTCTCACCGCAGTCCCACTGCCACACCCGCCCGCACACACCTGGGCCACAACCACACGTAGTCCCACTGCCGAAATCCCGCCCTCACACACCTGGGCCTCAACTGTATGCAGTCCCACTACTGAATCCCGAACGCACACACCTGGGCCACAACTGTCACATGTAACCATGCATGCAAACACCTAGGCCAGAACAACCACCACCACGCCCGATGACACCTGGGCTAAAGGATCCACTGCCACGCCCGAAGACACCTAGGCCTCATCCCGAAGACACTTGGGAAACCACCTGCCGCACCCACCTGGCCAACCACCACACAACCCCGCCCAAAGGTTCTTGGGCTAATAATGGACTTCAGGCCATCACAGCCTGCCCAATGATACTTGGGCTATCCGGGAAAGGGAGCAGAAAAGGAGCTAATAACCAGCCACTAAGGATAGTGTTGGGAAAAACACCCTCCCCCATGAAATGGGGGTGTTCGGCACTAAGTGCTCAACTTGGGTGGGGTGCGAATAAGAAACACAAAGCTACAGATATATATATATGTAACAAGCACTCACCCAAAGCTAGGTTTTTTTTCAGACAGCCTACAGATCACAACAACACTCAAGTCCGAGTCACGACTCACGCCAAAAACCCATGTGTCCCCTTTCTTGTTTCACATTCAGTAACAATGTCTATGTTTAAGCACTACTGGGCAACTAGTAGGCATAGGCATAAGTCCAGAAAAGTAAACAGTCAAACAACAACCAAAACGTCCACACCTGGTTCTCAACAACAGAGGATTCCACCCCAATTTGTGATAGACAAGTAACCACCCGGATCCAAATCAACAAGAGATCCCATCCCCAAATTCACACAACCACCGAGAGTATAATGGAACAGGGGATCCCATCCCCTCCCACATTTCCAGCAATCGCCCCGAAAGGAAAACAACCAACTACCACCAACAACACAAGTCAAGGATTTTCAGATTTAAATGACTTAACACACTCCTTGGTTTCAAATCCCATGTGTTCTAACCGGGAGTTATCACAGAAGGGTTGATCCTGGTGCTTTCAATTATTCAGCCGGATATACGTGATTAACTGATTCACTCTTCACAGCAGGAGTTTACAACCACAAACAAGCCATTTAAAACATCAGCAGGGTTTATTAGTGCACAAGCAACGACCACCAACGGCCTAGATTTTCAGGAGGTATAAGCCATCACACTCAACAAGATGGTCATATAAGAAACAGCATCAAAATACAAAACACCATCGACAATCATAGCCCCCCCCCCCCCTCTCTTCTTTCTTTATAGAATTCGTTCTTTATCTTTGATTAGGTCTGGTTCACCCAATTCTACAAGACCAAGAGCACGCCCACCCTGCATGATACACAAAAGAGATAGACAAAGGAAGAATTTCCTACTTGTTGATAGATAATTTACATTTAGGTCGGGGGCGCGGAACTTTACGGATAATGATGCGGCGGGCCCGATGCACCAGAAGATGTTTGTGAAAAGTCACGATCGAGGAAGGGAGAAACCACGGCTAACCCTTAGTTTATAAGAGTCGGGGACGGTTGAGGTGAAAACGCGAAACCGCGCAAGGCGCGGGGGTCGTGGGTTGACCACGCGGCTCCACTCGTCACAAAAGGGGGTCGAGTGGTTTAAGCTGACTCATGAACTGATGAAGCATTTAATTAAAACTCTTATGGGAGTTACGGGTCTTAAAAACACGGTTAAACGAGTCGGAATAGGGCTTAAAACCCTATTTACGCAAAGGAGAGTTATTGGAAACAACTTGACAAGGCCGGGTGACGCCGATCGGTCTCGCCGATCGGTCTCGCCGATCGGTCTCGCCGATCGGTCTCACTGATCGGTATCACCGATCGGCCTCGCCGATCGGTCTCACCGATCGGCCTCGTCGATCGGTCTCGCTGATCGGTCTCGCTGATCGGTCTCACAGATCGGTCTCGCCAATCGGTCTCGCTGAGATGCCACTCCTTTAGAACCCGGATTTTGGAAAAGGGAAGGACCAAGAGAGTCTGGATCATCACATGTAGACATGAAAATATTCTCCCTTTGATTACATACCAAATAAATAAATATCTTCTATATGAAACTTATCCATTTTTCATATACATATTGAATTTTACTAAAATTAAACAATGGTGGTTTCTAATTCAAGAAGAGTTTTAACATTGTTACACCACATTGTGGATTAACATATTTCTCTATATGGGAAATTTTATTGCTCAAAACCCATTTCAGATACACAAAAATTAATTATAATTTGTTCATTTCCTACAATATTTCCCACTCTAACTACATTATCTTCCCAAAACAGATATCCATACCGATATTATTCACATTCATAAATTTTCCATTCATTCATGTATGGGTTGTTTTTAAACAATGATATACAATAGATTAGATCATAACATTATCATAATGTATAATATCTATACTTGTGAATTTCCTAACATAAATTTAAAAATTTATGCATTACTAATCTCAAAATTGTTTCCTTTGTTTCATTGGGAATATTCCCAGGGTCCATTATAGGTCTTATTTCACTAATATATGCTTTCGTAAATCTAAATACGATTGTTTCTATTAATCTTACTATGACAACAACTATAAATACACTGATTCTAGTCACCGAGATATAGTTTTCACATACCAAAGTACTAAATAATTTACTATTATTACAAATCTATATACATTCTAAAATTTTACATTTTCTTTTGATTAATTAATATACAACAAAGTATTTATTTTGAAAATATATATTTACTCTTTAGTAAATCCATATGTATTAATCATAAAGCAGACAATAAAATTTATAGAAAAAGAAACAAAATAAATTCATGATCTCGTATTACTAGTATGGTTATGCATACACTATAATCTAAATAAGGCATGAATAATATGGAATGAATTCAATGACCATAAAATAACTCCATATAAATAATTACATGAGTTGAAACATATCCACTTATATATAAAATATTAAAATAATAACATGGATATCAATAAATGACTTCATAATGATGTAATTCATAATTCGGGACATATGAAACATACTATTGTGTCCTGATGCCAATACATCTTAAACATACTGTCAATACCATGTTCCATGACATCTAACATAAATGGGAAAGGCCTTGGTAAAATCATAAAATAGTTTTTCACATGATACCTATTAATTCATCGAGGGTATATATAATTCTAGGCCCCACCATCACTTTATATGTCCAATTCATTCCATATATTAATAAATAACATAATATTGTCAAATTCTATAAAAATCAATAAGTGTTCATTTCGGAAGAACAAGCATATAAAATATCAATACATACTTTAGTCAAAATGATCATAAAAATATAAAAAAATATGGGTGATGGTATCATAAGATAATAACCTCATTAATTCACAAGATTCGATATCACATGTTGACATATATGAAAATACATTAATATATAATTTTAATTTTATTAGGAAAATACCCTTTTATTTTAAAATTACTTATTTAAAAACTCAGAAAATATAAAGGAAAATATTTTCATTGAAAAAAACCATGTAAACATGTAAAGAAAGTTTCAAATAAAATATTATTCTTGGAAAGAACAAAATATGTTCATACCATATTTGTTGAGAAAACATTCATTTCACACTATTGTGAAATGGTTAAAAAGTACCTCGTTCAGAAAACAAAAAGAAGATTCATTTCAAACAATTTTTTAAAAATTCAACAGAGGGTAAAAATTTCATCAAAAAATCATTGGAGAGTAATATAATTTATATTAAAAACATTTTATGTAAAATATGGATAAAAAAATATTCTTCCAATGGAGACCTAAAAATAAACAATCCCATATAATAATGAGATTGTGAAATAAACCCTCAAATCAGGTTTAACGTTTAGTGAACATGTTCAAAAATCATGTATAATATATATAGTTTCATTATATATATATTATAGAACCATAATTTTATATAACATACCATATATGACTTACTTATATACTTTTAGATCCAGTATATTAACAATTATTTATAAAATTCACTATTTTTGGTATTAATAGATTTTTTTCATTAATATTTTGGTTCAAATTTTATTAGTATTTTAGATTTTATAAATATTTAATCCTTTAAAAAAATTAATAATGATATTAAAATCATATAAATTAATTATATATGTATTTAGGGAAATCCATAGAAATATAGAGATAGAAAAATGAACAACATCATTCATAGGGACAATAGACCGTACAAACACATGAATTTTTTTTCCCAGCTAATGGAATGAAAGAAAGGTAGAAAATTATTCACCTTTGATGAAAAATTATAATTCATTTAAATCATATATATTTTCCAAATACATCCTCATTACCACGAAGGTAATATATAAATGAAAAATGAATCACATCACTTCATGGAGGTAGTAGTCCACGAGTATTCCCAAGAAAAATAATAATTTGTCAATTGTTTATAAGGATAGAAGTTATACATCATATTATAATTTCTAAAGTATAATTATTTTATAAATATCATATATATACATTAATACCATCATAATTCATATCAATAAAATATTGTAATGAAAAATGAATTGCACTTGATGGGAACGAGGTAGATAATTGTTAATTAATAATCATAATTAAATCTTAATATATTGATGATAATGTATTTTTTATTTTATGATAAATAAAATAGATTTATATATGGTGAATAGGTAGTAAATAATAAATTGAACAGTTGAGGTGATTACCTATAACTCAAAATAAATCCTTTAAATATAAATATAAGAGTCATAGGTTCAGTGTTTTGGGATATCCACCACCTCTAAAATGTGTATAACGATGTCAATAAGGAATTGTGACTGGTTTTGGTGAATCTTGAAGGCTCAATCTGGGGTGAATAAACGATGGAGGAGGTTCCCATTTATTGTTGATGTGAGGAAAAAATTTCGAATTTCTTAAAATAATTAATTATAATAAAGTTATTCTCAAAAAAAATTGGTCCAAACAAATAGGGATTATAACTTAGGGAAATATATGGTTGAAATTGTATAATAAAATAATATTTGGATAGGTTTATGTGTTTTTTATACAATATACTTCGGTTAAACTTCTTATTTAACATGTTTTAACATTAACCATGGTAACATGTTTTTCACTCTTGAATGCATATAATTTTAGATATAAGGTAAAAAATGGATCATAGATAGAGAATGGATACAATTTATGACTATATATTATCCAAAATTTTCTATTTATATATTTTAATCATTTATCAATAATTGAATAAAATATTATTTTGAGAATTTATCATTAATTCAAATTTTGGAACTATTCATTTTATTTGACATCAAATACATCATGACAAAGTTGGATTTTGAATATAATTATTTGGAAATCACTAACATGTAATATTAATCTAAAAATATTTTCTAACATTATAAATAACTCAAATTATATAAATTTTAATATTTTTAATATCATTTATTTTATTTCTCTATTAATCAAATAAATATTTTATTAGCATTGAATGAGAATTTAAGTTATTTATATAATCACTAAAAATTATAAATAAATTATCATCATCCATATAATTTCATTATGTATGAAATTGGTATTTATAAAAAGAAATAAAATTATTTTTTTTGGCTATGTGGACACATAATAAATATTTATAACAAAGAGACAGAAAATTTGTAACATTCTTTGTATTTAAATAATATATTGTCCATATACCTCAAAATGATTCATTTAAAAAATAAAATTAGATCATACGGTGATAAGGGAGAAATATATTTTATACAATAAAAATTAACATTAAATATTATGAACTTAACAATTAATATTAAAATAGGTTAACATGATATACCCGTTACCAAGGTGACAAATTTTACCTCATTTACTATTTATATTGTCGAAAAATAAATGAGACATATTTACTGAAAAATAACATACTGATTAATAATACGGAATAAATATTATCTAATTTAATTTCTATATATGGTATAAATTAATATTAAAATAATTTCACTAAATATAATGAACCCAATTTTAAAAAAATATTGTATTTTTTCATTTCATTAAATATAAATTAATGTTTTTATACCAAATTATATAATATAATTTATTAAAATGAAAATAATTATATATAAATAATACAATAAAACTAATTTTATATTTCAAACTTTTAAAAATAAAAATAAACATTGTAAATACATGAAATAAATGTAAAATTTTCAATAAAAATTAGTAGTATACACTATACATCGGAAAATTCTCTATTTCAGAAAAACACATAAAATTCACCGTAATATAATTTTAATATGATAATATATAAAATGATAATATCTTATTAAATAATTATTATGTAGGTTATAATAGTTAATTATAGTACTTTATCAAAAAGATAAATAAAAATCATTTATTTGAAGATAACATAATGGTGAAGCATAAAATAACATTACTGAAAATTAAGTAAATTTATCCTAATAAATAATAAAAAATTTATCATTAAGTAGTTCCTTTAAATATAATTCATCATTATATTAATACTATTAATAACCTCCAATTTAAAATCATGGTTATAATGGCTGTATTAAAATAATAATATTTTGGGGTTTGTTTAGGCTCGTTGTTTCATGCATTATATACTATCAACTATAGTGTAATTTTAAAATATAAAGTAGATACCTTTAATAATACTGTCATGGAACATGTAGGTTCTTATCATATAAAGAGACTTCAATTAACTTTTAGAATGAAAACCATTATTAGAACATTATTATATGCTTTGTTACATAGAAGAACGATCATGATGTTATAAGAAGTTTAGTAATATTCAAAATTATATATACAAGTTATCGTAAAGTAATCCAAATATGGTTCTAGGTAACCAAATCTAATATAATCCAGCATTAACTATACCATACTAATAACAACATTCATCCCACTAACTATCACATGATACTCAAGCTTCTAGTAAGATAATTTTTTATTCAATGGGTTTGCCACATTTTCTTCCATGGAATACTTGCTTACTAAAACATATCACCTATGAGAAAAACCCCACATGAGATGATTACTTTTTAGTATTTTATTTTTCTATTTACATGACCATAATTATTTTTAAATAGACTCCACTATAGTATTATAAAAATACAATGTGATAGGTCTTTACTACTTGGTACCACATCAAACTTCTGGAAAAAGATTCATATATAAATTGATTCAATGGATACATTTGAAAATTCCCTATACTCTAACTCCACTCTATAATTTGAAACAACTAGCTTATTTGAATTTTTTTCTCATAACTCCATTGTAGAGACTGAAAACATATCAAGAGTATGTCTTCATATCATTTTTATTAGATTGAAAACTAGCATCAGTATTACCCCTGATGAAAAAAAACATCATCTCCACTATACACTAGGAGCATAGTATTAGTTCTTCTCAAATCGCTAAGGATAAATCTAATATAAGACCAATGATATTCACCTGGATTGTCCTGATATCTAACTACCAATCAAAATGCATAGTAAACATCATGTACAGTACATAGTATGTCTTACGGGATGTATCCTATCATTGAAGCATATGTGATCTTACTCAATCTATCTCTTTAATTTTTGGTACAATGAAAAATGTTCTTGGAAATAAGTATACCATGTGACATTATAATCATTTTGATATTATATTTTTCAACAATAAATGTCATTAATATCTGGCCAATGTATACACCTAGGATTATTCCAATAAGCCTCTTGTATCTATCATGAATAATATTTATCCATATAACTAGTTCACCTAATTCCATCTTTGAGTTACACCTGTTTAACCATCCCTTACAAGACTATATTACTAACATTTCATTACCAAAAGGTAAAATTGCATTGACATATACTACTATGATAATGACATCATTCCCACAAGATCTCTTTCAAACCCATGTATCTTATTTATTCTTAATTAAACCAAATTATTTTATAGCTTCATCAAACCGAATGTTCTTTAAAATAGATTCTAATGTTAAAATTATTGATGGATATTTATTTAAAAATATCCTACATCCTAATTTTTTTCTAAACCGACCTTTGATACCAACTATATAGACATATCCTTAAAAAGTTACATAATCATGAGTTAAATAAATAATTCACTTTGAGGATATTTTTAGGTCTATAGTTTTATTGAATTGGTCTATAACTATTACATTACATCTAAAATATTCCATATTAGACACTTCTACATTATCCAATTTTTTTCACAAGAATAAAACTCCTTAAATAAAACTAGAATACTTTTCTTGATATAAATCATGTTGAATTCTTCTTTTCTCTTACCCATCCTTATACCCTTTGAAAAAAAATTCAATAAATTGTTATGGGAATAAAATTATCATTAACTCTTATAATATAAGTAATGAAAACATTAGTACATCAATTTATAAAAATAAATGAAACCATAATTTTCACTCATATTACATAAGCTCTTTAACATACCTCGTGAAATCATATGATTTATGAATAACCCATTGAAATCATAAATCATAATGGTAAAATGGGGAATCCATAACATAATTACATTTTATCTTTCATAGCTACATAGGGAGCTAAATTTAGAATACATATCGTAATATATTCCATAAATATCTAAGGAGAAACATTAGCGTTTACCTCTATCACAATACCTACCACATTAGATATCTATCATGTGCTCACCCACTCTAGGTTTATTACAGAACCTCCCATATCCATAAACAATACCCAATAACTATAACATATTCATAACACATAAAACAAGAATAATGGAAAGATTAAATTTCCACATTAAAATCACAATATAACATTTCAAGAATATTTACATAATCAATTCTTTTTAAAAACCATTTTTAATACTAAAATATGTAAAAAGGGTATATGGTATTTATTTTTCTTATAAAAATGTTATTACATGTTAGTAAATCCAATTATAAAATAATTCTCGTGGTGGTGTAAAGGTCATTGTCACCATGTTTGTTAAAAAGAAACATTACCTTGGTTGTTTAGTAAAAATCTACAAAGAAGAAATATTCCCTATGAATGAAATTAAAATTCAATGGGGTTTATACACCATATAAAATAAAGTAGTGTATAAATCAAAATATGCCTCAATGAAATGAGATTAAGACAATGTCTATTAACTTTTGTATAACTTTTCTTGTTCATTAATTCTATCATTTATACATTCTTTTTATGTTATGAACGAGTTATTTCAATTTCAGGGGGTGGTAGTCTGCAGTTCCTCAAATGTAATTATCGTATTAAACAATTATGGAAACCATAAAAAATGATATAAATGAAAGATATAAAATAATAGAGAAAATTTAAATATTATACATATCACATATAAATAAAGTTCCATCATAATGGCCACTATAAGAGGCGGTATGAGATAATTGAACAATCATCGTTTCATGAGGTAGTAGTTCACCATCCATAAAAACAATATATTCTAAATCCATTAGATGTGGTTGTGTGTAAGTGTAGTAAGAATCATTTTCATAGTAATGTCTTACTATATTTATGAAACTATTATTGTGAAAAAAGAATGGAAAAAAGTTATTTTTGGTGGTTAGGGAAGGAAAATAAATCGATGAGTCTTGAGAAAAGACATTACCACAATCCTAGTAACTCCATTTTATTTAAGCTAAAAGGAATTCTTGATTTTTCTTATTCCCAAGTTAAGGATTCTAAAAAATATATAGGGATTTTTGGAGCTTATTTTAGAAGAGGTTTGATGTACCAATGGGGATTGATAGTGGTGATTAAGGGTTAGATGTGATTCCCTTTTATTATAGGGAGGAGGGGTACTTTAGGAAGGTATTGAAATTTTATTTTAGAACAAAATTATTTCTGTTTTTAAAGGTTTACAACTCATTTAATTAAAATATAAGTTTATTTTTGTTTGAAATAATCTCAACTAATATGTTATAGAAAAGTTTTGGTTTTAAATTTTACCTTATCATTTAGCTTTAACCCTTAGTTAACTTTATTTACTCTTACCGTGTCTTTTTCTATATTGATACTCTATAGTTAATATTGTTACTATAAAATTCCAATAGAACCTCATGTGGTTCATTAACGACATGTTTTATATTATCGAAGTCATTTGGATGAATATAAGATTTTTTGGACTATTAAATCATTTATTAAAAAAGTATATTTTTTAAAAACTCATTTATGTCAATTTATATACTATTCATATGAAGATTTTATAAAAATATATAACAACTTGATTATTCATAAAAAACATTAATAATTAAATGAAAAAAGTAATAATCATCCATAAAATTCGTGTATTACATTTAAAGTTTTAAAATAAATATATTTTAATTTTTACAATCTCATTTATTTTAATCATTCATTAACAAGGTAATCACTACATCATTATTGTGTAAT
This sequence comes from Viscum album, assembly GCA_963277665.1. Classification (NCBI taxonomy): domain Eukaryota; kingdom Viridiplantae; phylum Streptophyta; class Magnoliopsida; order Santalales; family Viscaceae; genus Viscum; species Viscum album. The sequence continues at coordinate 1,878,884,825 of OY728148.1, read as the reverse complement.
AAATAGATTTATTTATATGATGTCTAAAAGTTATAAATAAAATTCCATGATGTATGAAATATTTTCAGATTTCTAATTACTATTTCTATTAAAAGATATAACATATATAATCACATATAAAATTTTTTTTACTAAAATATATATGTTTAGGTTATATTTTCCTTAACATTAAATTAAAATTAATTAAACGTCATTTTCCCGCTCAAGTGGCACCATAGGGTCCTAAATTCGACCAAGGATGCCCATTGTTGTAAATATCTAATACAATAGGATTATGATACGTATTAGAGTTATTTAATATTATTATAATATTATTTTATACACATATTTACGTGATTTACACTTTAACCATTGTAAATAAATGATTTACTAATGTTAAAATTCATAATGTCTAAAAATAAAAAGTAACCTATTTAAAAAATTTTACTTCATAATAGGACATATGGAATCAATTTTTCCAAATTAAAATATTAGAAATTTTATAAATTAATTAAAATTTTATTTTTGTTGTCAAAATGAAAAGGCGTGTTTTTGAGAAGTAAAAACATCCAAAATATTGATATATGATTATGTTCAACTTCAATGTGATATTACTTCCAGAGTCCACAATTGGATTAAATTAGAAATATATAATCCAATTGCCTTCTTAAAAAATTAAAAGGACTACATACCTATATAAATTAATTAAATGAAAAAGAAAACTTTGACTTAAAATGAAGTATTTTTTCCTATTTATAAAAAAAAGAACTTATAAAAAAAATTCAAAAAAAATCCCAATGTTAATATTGATGTCCCACTTCTAGATAAGAAGTATATTTTGTCAAATGGAATATACAAATGTTTCAAAAACTATATATAAAATGTGTTCTCTATTAAATGGAGCTAAAACGTTCTTTTAAAGAATATTAAATTATTTCATGCTTAAAATCAGATTCTATATGATTTTTAGCTTCTAAAATTTATTGGATAAAAATAAATACATTTAGGAAACATGTTTAATCATAATATGGTTAGTTCTATTTATTTCTGCCAATAAAATGGAATGGCATTGACTACAGTTTAAAAATAATAATATTAATACATTATTTTTTGGGTAAAACCAAACGTTGTGTGCAACATAATATTTTGGAGAAATTCGTTATTGCGGGTTGAGTACGCTATCCAAAATAGAATCTCTTTTATAGAAAAATTAATATTTAATTCACAAATATTAACAAATATTAAAATGTCATGTTATTTATTTACCTATGATGTTACTCATAGAAGCTATTATAAGAATTTATCATGGATAATATCACTAAAAGAGTTTTTTGTTTCATTAACTAAGAATAATAGGTTACCATTTATAAGAGAGGAAAGGTGCACTCTTGAATTTTACAAAATTATTAAATTAATTTTCAATTTAAAATGTCTTTAGAGTGAGTTATTTAGAATCTAATATCAGTATGGATCTAAATAATCTCATACAATAGTTTTTAGATATGTTTAGTTCACTTTCATGACCTTATGATTTTGTTTCAACCATTATTAAACCCATATAACTCTTACCGTGAAAACATTGATGTTTTACGATTTAAAGGTCAATATTGTTAAAATACAGTGGGAAAAGACCCTAAAATGGATCGTGGATGAAATTTAAGACATTATTCAAATCATTTGGATGAATATTAATATTTTCAGAATTTTAATTCATTTAAAAAATAATATTTACTACAAAAAGTTTATATTGTCAATTTTTAGAATTGGTCATTACATTGACATTAATAATATAAATATAACACTTAAAATCGCATAACAGTATTTTATTACATTAGTAACATGTCAATGTAATCTATTAAATAATTTTATTAAATTAATTATCTCATATTTTATATATTTTAATATTCTTAAGAACATTTATTTGATATTTCAATAAAAATAATAATTTCTATATTAGGGTTGTATATGTATTGAGTTAATTATTTCATCACTAAAAATAAAAAATAAATTACTATATTGAATACAAAACATATATATTTAAAATTAATATTTATAATTTAATATATCCTCTCGATTATACTATATTAAAAATGATAGAGTTATTAAAAATATTTTAGTGATATATAGAAATTTTTATTAAATAGAATAGTAGAAACTTTATCATCACTTATAGATGGAAATGAGAAGCTATATATTTATTTATTTTATTATAGATGTATATATCACATAAAATATAATCTTAGAATGTATAGATGTAATTTTATAGTTGTTATCTTATTATTTTTACCCTTAATCAATTGATTTACCCTTCACCATGGTACAAAAATTATTATCATTACTATTAATATTTACACTTCACCATGGATATATTTAATAAATTTATTCATACTGATTACATATATGCAATAAATTTTAAAAAATAAAAAACCAAGAGGTTTCACAATTTAAATAAAATTTTAACCATCAAAATGAAATGAAAAATGATTTTGATTAAAATTTATCATTTAAACATAAAATATTTTTATACTAAACTCAAGGATACAATCAACATAAAAGAAAATAATTTGATTAATTTAATTTAAAATTATTTAATTAAAATTTAAAACTAAAAACAAACATAAATATACCTTGTGAAAAAATTACAATAAAATATAATTTTAAATAAAAATATATATTTTTACTATTTATTGAAAAAACTATTTAGAAATTTTTTAAATTTTCACTATATGTAAATTTTATTCATTATTATAAAAGTGATATTTATTTCCTTTGTTATTGTTTCTATATTTTTTGTAAATTAATTATATTGTTCCTAACAATAACCATTCTTGGATAAAGTGTTTTTTATGATTAAAATGACTTTATAAAAATGAAGTTCTTAATTTTCTATGCATTAATTAATACATTATTAATGAGTAGGACCATTTTATACTTTATTATTTATTTAATATTATTAATTCCTAAAAATTTAATGGTTAGGTTATAAAGGTCAAATAAAAAATCATTTATTTAAGATTGATGTGGCTTATGTTGTACTTTATCGAACATAGTGTTTGAAATGAACATGCAATATTATAGTAACACATGTAAATAACCAATATTATAAATATATTGTATTTTATTTATGTTATTAATTGGTTTTTTAAAATTGAACTAGTTATATTTTAAAATATTCCTTATAATAGTATATTAAGAGTATGTCATCAACCATAGAATATAGCTTATGGTTTCAAACCAGCTGTGTAGTTTGGCCTCTATAATGTTCATCATATGCTGATTAAGTTAATACAGAACCAGATCCTTCTATGGTTACTATCCCATGGTAAAACATTAATAAATCCACATCATCCTATAATATCTATATAGGTATTTAAAGTCAATAAGAATCACAATATCAGGTTTTTACCAAAATTTTTAAAAATCATGATTTCTTGAACTCATTTTTAGTGTTTTTAAAAGATTATATAAACATACTTATAAATATGTATTGAATAAAAATAACAAATTAATAAATTTTTTATCTGACACCTACTATAGAGACTAAATATAAACACCACTAAACAAATATATTAATCTCATGATTTAAAATGTAAATCCAACAAAATGTCACCTAATCAATTGTCTTGATGTTTCAGTGTCATAGGTATTAGATATATATTGATATTATTTTGAAACACATTCATACATTTATAAAAAATCATAATACTAGATAACATTTAATTGAAAACCCACATTACAGTGTAATTTTTATAATATGGGGAATTGAAAAATTTTAATTGGTTAGCTTAGATTCTCGGTAAGGAAAAAATGTATCTTAGTGTTTTACATAATAAACATGAAGGATATCATAAATAATTCATAAATATATTAATATAATTTTACATAACAATTTATGATAACCATAAAACATTATAGATAGACATATTATCATTCCATTATCATCAACAAATAATCAGTCTTATAACATGAAAAAAACATATCAATAATCATATTATATTTTATTTAGACTGAACAGTGGGTAATACGTTCAAAAAGGTGTAGTCATGAAAACATGAAATTTAATAGATATACAATTTATAATTAATTTTATTTATATCATAAAAAACAATAAAAAATGAAGAAAATTATAATCTTATGAATAAAATTTTGAGAAAACCCATTATGTCCATGCCTATGTGAGAAAACTCAGTATGTATATTCCAAAAAATGAGTGCAAACCCATTATTTAAATTTCTATGTTAAAAAAATATATATGTACATGAATAAATATTACTTGATATATAAATATAAAAAATTAATTGGAAGGAAATAGGGGAACCCACATGTCATCCTTCATTCATATGTGTAGAACAAAAAATCACTCATCAATATATCTCAATGAACCCATGTAAAAATAATGGGTTGTTTAAAATTTTCAAATTAGACACATAACATGAATATAATAATTCATATTATGTTAAAATAATATCATTAAAAAAATAATTGTATTGTAAAAAGATATAGTCATTAATTAAAACATCACTTCTTCGGAAATTTTAATTTGATAAAAATTACATGTGAAAATATAAAAGTTTTAAAAGAAATATTAAATCAATTTTAAAATATTTCTTAAGAAAATTAAATTAGAAGAACATAAAAATATTATGATTTTTTTTAAAAACATTAATACAAATATTAGTAAATAAATAAAACATAAAGAGGAAAAATAATTTTAATTTAATAAATATGGAGTTGTAAATAATGAAAATAAATTAACTTATTATGTTTTGAGGGTATTTTAATGAAAATGCATATCAATGATACATGTTATAAAATTCCTTTAATTAAAATTATATATGGATGTATAATTAATAAAAAATACAAAAAAATTGATTCCATTAATGAAAATATTTTCGATAATAAAAAAATCAAGGTGGAAGAAAATGATACATTCTTATGAATGGGAGTTATTATTACGAAAGTTATAAATTATAAATTTAATGAAATTTATAAAATTACTTGTCATTTAAGATTAAGAATAATTTCACTAGACAATAATAATGAATACAATATAATTTAGTGGATTTATAGAATAAAATTAATAATGACTATTACACTAAAGTTAGAATTATTATGACACAATTAATCAAATATCGAGTTGACAAATGCCTTACAATGGTAATTATTTTCAAAGAACATATTCCTAAAATTTTGAATAACAAAACTTAGTAGATTAAAAGCTATATTATGTACCATATTAATATTTATTTAAATATATGAGTTTCATTTATTTTCATAATATATTTATTCATTATATCTTTTTTGTTTATATCAATTACTTGATGTGGTTTCATTTACTTATATTTAACTCTTTTTGAATATTGACTACATTTATTTTTTATATAATAATACTATAATTTCATTAATTGTATATTATTATGTATTTTCTTAATCTATTAATACAAAATTTGGATTGTTAAATTTTTTTCTAATATGAGCCTAGATTATGGAATGTACCCCAATATGTTCAATGTGGTAGATTAAATTTATTTTAGTAGTTTAGTGCTAGAATAACTTCTACAAAATATTAAATTTAAAATAAAAAATATATTCATAAAAATAATTCTTATACATTAAATATAAATTTAATGTTAACTAATTTTTAATGTCATGGAAATTAAGGTACAACATCTTTTTGAGGTTCAGATCTGCCTATATTTTGAGGGTACATATAAATTTAAAATATAAAATAATTAATTTTGGAAATTATATTTTGATTTTATTGTGATAATGATGTCATAATTATCATAATAAACCATTTATTACACCTTTAGACCTTCTATTAAATACAATGAAGAAAAATTAATCTTGTATTTTATTGAGGTGGTAGTATTCACATATGAAAGATAATGATTTAATTATACTATGTGGAAGATAAAAGGTGGTTAATGATTATTTAATCATCATAAAAATATTTCAGTATACTTTTAAAATTGATGATATTAATATATAATGTACAATTATATTAATGTTATGGGAAATAAAAAAATGATAATATAGATGAACATTAAAGAATATAATAATTCTCTATTTAATGGAATTTTTTGATTTACACTTCAAGGAAACAGAATATGGAATTTTTTCTAGGCCAATGTTTTTAAGAAAATTGGATAATGTTAAAGAGTGTCATAATACTTGTATTTTTCAATCCAAAGGGATTAGAATGATTTTTTATGTGATGTGGTGAATGGATTCTATATAATGGAATAGAGGGTCACTTTTGTAGTAATAAAATATAAAATCATTAAGCATATATGGTTCCAATTCTAGGAAAAATGATTTTAGGTGGATCTTTGGTTGAGATGGACTATACCACACAATTGAACACAGAGTTATAAAAATTATCATTTCCATTTAATTTTATATTTTAACTTTTATTATTTTGTCTCTTACCATCGTAATTATTTTATATCTATGTAAAATATATATTATCCATAAAATATTTTTTCTATTTTACCTAATATATAACCCATTATTCCAAATTTCAAATCCATTTAATAATATTGATTTTCAAAAATTGGTAAAATTTATTTTTATGATGAAATATGTATAATATATTACACCCTGTTTTATGAAAAAGATAAAAATAGATCAAAAATAATAAATATGAGTTTCTATTTTAATAAAATTTTAAATTTTGAAAAAAAGTTAACAAATAAATATTTCATCTTATAAAAAAATCATAAATTTATAATTCATACATATTGACTAATAATATCATAAAATCCATGTTATTTTAAAAATAATATAATTTATAATAATAACCTAAAACCTAACAATTTTTAAAAATTGTAACACTTCATCATAATATACAATTATGATGATATATCCAAAGAATATTTTTTGTCAACATATAATCCATAAAATTAATTTTTAAATTAAAAATATAAAATATTCCTAAAACATTCGTTATAGGAAATGACTTTTAGCATAAGATCTATTTAACCTCCCATTTATGTTAAATTAAAAAAAACATGGGTTATAAAATAATTTTATAGACATTTAATATTTGTTTGATGTTGTAAATTTTTGTGAAAATATTTTATAATTTTTATAGCTATAATAGATGGTCCAATATTAAAAATGAACATTATTTTTCATTTCTCTTTTATATTTAAAGAATTTAATTTACTTTGTAGTTTCATTGATACTGTTTTTATTTTTCAATTCTATAGCTTCCACACAACATGTGATATTTGTTTGGATTAGAAGGTCTATGTGTAGAAATCAATTAATCATAGTATTTATTTATGGGTGAATATTTTAGTAAAATATTATTCGTTACATTTACTTATCGATATAGTGATGAAATTAGTTTCATATTTACCAGCATGTAAACTTATTTCCACTCAAAATTGGTGATAATGATTGTAACATTTTTAGATTTTATTTTTAATATGATGTGGTGCTTAATATTATGTTTTTATCGTTGTGAGTTTTTCCCCCATAATTAATAGACCATTGGTTTTCCTTCGCATGATTTCAGTTTGATTCTTGAGTATCAAATTATTTTTAGTAGAATCTAGAATAGTGGACAAATTTCATTTGGAAAAAAATTATTATTTTCATATATCTTGTGTTATAAACTAGATTTATCAATAATTTACAAATGGTAAGAGTTTTAGTTTTCCCATCTATATGGTACAAAATTATAATTTTTTGTATCAATGTTAGATTCATTTATAGGCTGTCATTGAATATTGCTGGTTTTTTTTCTATTTTAATACATATATATGAAAAACCCATGATGAAGGTGTTTGGACATTTTTATTAATTTGGGTTTTATAAAAGGCAATTTTAGATTAGCAAAGAGACATTTTGATGTGTGTTCCCCTAAGAGGTATTTTTTTAAATCCCTATATAAAATGTGGAGATGAATTACACATGTTTTGGTGGGATTAGTGGTTTTCAATCAAGGTATGATTAGTTTCCTTATGATGGGTCAGTGTTATATTTTATTGTTTATGATTTAATTTCTCACAGGTTAATATCCTTAGTATTCTATTTTAATAAAATATAATGGTAGGGTTTTTTAATTTTTTTTATTCCACATCATGCCGCAGTGATGAATATTTAGGTGCGAATAGTGTGGAAGAATTTATAGTGGAATCCTTGTGAAAGAATCCATATGAAAAAATATTTTTTTAAGAGTAAGGGATCAGGTTGTTAATTCATTATGGGTATCCCTACTAAGGAGTTGTATATAAAATATATGAAATTAAATACAATAACTAATTATTTTGGTTAATTTTTCATTTTGATGTAATAATATTTCATATCCAGCTTCAAAAAAGTTTCTAATGTCCATATAAGTGTTCACAATTTTATTTTCTTGGTCATCCAAACCTTTAAATAAATAGGGGTTTGAATTCAATTTACTATTACTATATTTTCATTTCTCTAATCAGGGGATGAGCCCAATATTCATTTATAACCATATATTATATTTTATTGAGGATGAAATACTCATAATTTGTGTAGAATAATACAATTGATTTTAGGTAACCCCATTTATCACAGTCATTTTGACCATCTTCCATTGGAAGTAATAACATATTGTGTCGTTTTTATTTTTTTCTATAGAGTTCTTTAATATATTTTATTATATATTGGTTTTTTGAGTAATAAATTTAGAATTAGGGGTTATATATCTATTTCCTCTTCACATAATAGTGTTTCATCATTGATACATTGAAAGGTGTGGTTAATTTCTATGTTTTTAAAAAATAAAATGAAATAATAACATTATTTTCATGTTATTTTATCTATTATTAACCAATTAATACCCATAAAACTATAACAATTTATATTTTTCATGTGTTAATATGGTTACCCCAACATGTATTTAGTTAATACAATAATTATTTTCCCTTATAATGTGAAAACTGATTTCCATTCCCAATATAGATAAGTTGTTTCTCTCTTTTAATTATTAAATACATTATAAAAATATTTTTTCTGATATTATATATTTTGTACATGGTGAGTTTATAATATTTTATTAAGAATGGTTGTGATTTTTTTCCAATCATAATGGTTATTATATTTATTATATTCTCCTCCTATAAGCATTGTAATTTTATTTTGGTCTAGGTTTAAAGATAGTTTTTTTAATATTTATATCATTACTTTCCATTTATTGTCTTGTTTAAATGGATTTTTTCCAAGGAATACGATATTTTTTGTTTAATATAAAATCAATATTTTTTAATTTTCATTCCATTTTTTATATAATTAATCATTTTTTTCTTTAATTTATAAACTACTGTATAATTTTTCAGTTTTACTAAAAATAATAAGATTATAATTTATGAAAAAAAAATATTAACTATGTTATAAACAAGAAATGTCACAATAATTTTCAAAAACATGTTTTTAAAGAGTGATGATATAGTTTATAAATATATATGTTCTACTATTATAATGTATAATTCATTTTGAAATAGTATGTATTTTGAAAATTAAAAATCAATATAAAATAATTTGGTTGATTATAAGAAAATGTTATGGTAATGTGTCATGTGAGTTTTAGGAAATAGTATATGCATTAAATTATTTGTTCTACATTAGAATAGATTCATGAGATAAATTTATAGTAGTTTGTATTATTATTTTAATTATAGTTATTTCTTTTAATTACTATGTTTAATAAGGGTGATAATAATCTTAAATTTCCCATGCTAGTATTTTTGTTAATCATTTACTATTTAGTATATGTAATGTAATTCATTTCCCTTGACTGATGTCATGATTTTTCAATTCAATATTGTGATGTTTTATATAATTTATTGGAGGATATATAAGGATCTATACTATGGAAAAATATTAGATATATTTAAATGATATTTTATGTGGTACATGTCATTGATGTAAAATATTATATGATTTAATTAGTAGAATTGAGTTTATTTAGTTGTTGATGTATTTTAGTTATAGAGTAAGGATGATAGGGTTTACTAATGGTAAATGAATATGTTATAAAGACCAATAGATTTACCGTTTTAATTTTTTGGAGTTTCATTTTCATATGTATGTAGTTACTATTGTTATTTTTATATATTGATTCTATAATGATGTGGTTTGATGATTAAATTTAACTAAATTAATATAGAAAATTACTAATTTAATAAATTTACTAATTATGAATTGTATTGCTATGTAAATGAAAAATTTGTAAATAAAATATTTGTTACATTATTAATAATTTTTTTTAATAATTCAATATTTATAAGAATGTATTATTTAATATATTGTGATGATAAATTAAATATATTATAGTTTATACCTTACATCAGTTTAATTATTAATTTTATACCTGATGAAGTTTTTGAATTTTGTATTTAGTCCATTATTGATATAATATTTTAAGATACACTGAATTAATTATTGAAAATGTAGTCGGAATTATTAATGTAATTGGAAATATGATAATTATTAATACATTATTAAATATTTAATTGATTTTGGTATCTTCTATGATATTGTGATGCTTCAAGAATCCTGTTTACCACTTTTTTGTTTTATTATTATATACCTATGGTTATAATGATTTTATATTTTGTGTATTTCTTATAAGAAATTTTTATTTTTTTTATCTTTTGATTTTTTATTTTTTAGTAGAACCTCATTGTAAATATGCCTTTGTTTTTACAATTTCTTAGATTTATCTTGATTTGGGTGGATGGATATTTCTTTAGAGGTATATAATATAATAAAAATCATTTATTAGACAGTTAAATATCTTTTTCATATAAATTAGATGCATTAATAATATTTTTTATGTGTCGTTCTTTAGGTTTGTTTTGAGATTTTTCTCTTTTGGCAATAAAATGCATGTTTTGGATTCCATGTATGTTGTTGTTTCTGGGATTTCATTTTAATGGGTGATCATTTTTTTGAATACTGATACTAGGGTGGAAAACAACCATGCACTTAGATTATAGTTTTATTGAGTGTGTTGGGGTTTAAAATGAATATTTTACATTTTTGGCATGTTATTATTATTTAAGTATTTTTTAAGGATGATTTCATATTATCTCATGGTAAAATATGGAGAGAAATAATACCCGTTTCTATGACTGTGGAGGAACTACACCATGGTTCTATGATTTAATTTCTGAGATTTATTTTATAAACATTTTATAAAATTAGACCATTCCTAAATTAATGTCCTCCTAAAAAATTTAACAAAATTACAATAGTCTAACAGAGGGTATTTTACATTTACCTATTTAAAATTGAGGCATCATCTCGACATTGAGCATCTTAGAAAAAATGAAATCAGCACAACCCACCGTATTGATTGAAATTCCATCAGTTACATAACTATCTTATCAAAACACATGTTCAATTTGGTATATCATTGAAGATATCATGACTAATCATTTGATCTATCGATCTGTCATCTTCTAGGAATGTATAATATTTCTAATTCTAATAGCTTGCACAAAAATGGTGGAGTTTCAATAAAACCATACATTAGTCCATAAAAATTAAATAAATTTGTACACTACATTGATCATGGTATTCATTTTGACTTCAAAAGATGTGGAAGCACCACATTGGACATAAAGACAACCTATGATATCCCCATTATAATCACAAGAAATATCTCCATGTCTTAAAGGGATAGGATTTTTTTTCGAGGATCCATCATAAATTTTTTAAACCACCCAATATATAGTGAGATAAATTAATCCCCATTAGTACCAAAGGGAAATGGGATGTTACATGATATCATTAGATGCATAAACATTAAAAATTGTGTATTAAGTTATTGAAATGGAACTATTGAAGGGGATTTTCATTTTGAATATCAACAAAGATTGAGGATATGAATGAGAGAGAACTATATGATACCCTTTGATAAATCTTTATTTCCATTACACTATAGATAGAATTAATGATCTATTAACATGAAAACTTAAATTGATTCATTATTCAATGAGACACTAAGAGTTTCAATCAAAACAAGATAGGGTAGATGATTAAATTGAAATAGAGGGGAAAATATTAAAATAAATAAAATATTTAATTCAATATAATCAAGGACATGTGGAAACATACAATGTTATGATCAAAATCCTCCCTATGATAATGAAAAATTGCATCTTGAATATAGAAAGATACCCATATTTATAAGGATGAATATATAGTTATATTTGAGAAGCATATCTACCATAACTGAGAAAATCTGGATGGATAAATCCATTTTTAATTTAGGGACCCAATACAGATATACCTCTCATGTGTTTAATTTAAGTAAAACAATTTATAGTTAATTATTGATTTGATAACTAGTTCTCAAATAATGAAATCTATATAATTAATTAATATATAATTAAATATCATTGATTTAACATCATCAGATAGGAAGTCAAGATTGTCCACTTGTTTTATTAGGGGGATACTATTATCCCTTATAGGAGTAGAGTAGTGTATCATACTTCCAAATTGTAATCCTGGAAAAATTATCAATCAAAAATTAAGAGAGTAAATAATGGTATCTAACCATTGATATTTTGATGAAAATAGGTGAATGATATATTTAAATCTAGGCCTAATAAGGATGTTGACATAATTTATGTTTCAAAATTTTAGTCTATTCAAGATTCTTGATATAGTAATGTACATATTATCTAAATTTTTAATAAAATGACTATATATAAATGTATATTGAAGTGATGTATTAAATAGTTATATTTTTTGATGAACAACCCATATTTTGCATTAGGATAACAAAAATTATTCTGTGAAACCCTGATGATTTTTCCTTCAAAATAGCATTACTTTTGAAAAATGTTATTCACAATAGTGGTAATGTTCTTGAAAAATGAAGTGGTTCTTTTAAAGACCATTAAAAGAAAAATTTATTATAAAAATAGTATTATTTCGAAGGAAATTTTTTCCTACTATTGATATAGTCATACCGTTCTAGGAGGCCAAGAGCCATAAATTTTTTATCCAAATATGATTGAAGTATATAGAATGAGATCATATATAAAAAATAGTAAATCCTAAATATTTTATTTGAATATTTATTTCCTCGATTCCTATGTCCATTATCATATTTTATTTCATAGAAGTAGTCATGTTTTTTCCAGAAAATGTAGTTTTTATTCCATACTATCTCAATACCAAACAACTATTCATTTTCCATGAGATATTTCTTAATGTTTTTCATGTTTCCCCTACCAACCTAGTTAAAAATAATAATACCATTGATATAAATTTAATGTGATAGATAAGATAAATCTCCAGTAGCCCAAATGGTCTTTAAATCACCCTTGTGAACAATATTAAGGAGAATACTTCTATGATAATACCATAAAATGATGAAATGATTTTAGAGAGTGGATTTCATTCCCTGAATCCTCTTAAATATGTTGAATAAAATTATGTATATCTGTTGATAAGAATTTATATGTGAGATGATCCAAGATTAATTGTAATCCACTAAAAACAAGAGATCTATTATATATCTGATATGAACCTCACCAATAATACCAAAACTCATGGTGTTAAATGATTTTTTAACTTTATGATTTAGGTAAATATTACCTCCACTAGCAATATAAAAAAATATTTAAAAATTCAAAATAAATGCATTCAAAATATTGCAACCTTCTCCATTTAAAAAATCCAAATTAGTTTAAAGATATAAATTAATATGAGTCATTAGAAAGACAATTTTTTAATTTTTTTTTGAATTATTGTATGGATACTATAGACAAGTGAAACATAATAGAATTGAATAATATATCATAAATTTTACACTTTTAGAATATGTGAATAGAATTTGGCACTAGGACCATGTGAGAGGGAACATAAAATAAAACAATGATCATCTTATTTATAAATATTATGTTGTATAAGATACCAAGATGTTTGGGAAAAATAGTTTGTGAAATCATATGTTCCAAGAGAGATCCCATTTTTAATGCCGAAGATTGAATTCTTAATTTCAATGTCCAAAGTAATTTAAATGAGAAAATGGTATCTTCCTTACTATCCAATCTAGGAATAAGTTATTCCACAAAATCTAAGAATGTAGAAGGGACATTGAAAATATTCATATAAAATGTGATCATATGGTTGGAAAGATCTTGTATTCCATAGTAGAGATTATCACTATCCATAAGAAGTACAAGAGGTCTGATATATCATTTTTGTTCATTTAATGAAATTAAATTATTTAGTGTTTATATCGTAATCCTTAAGCCTACAAATCTTAAAAATATCCTTCTAAATTAAATCATTGAGCTTAATATGTTTGTTGAGTTTTGAATACAAGGAATCGTATTTTTAAATAAGTCCAAATTAGTTATTCTTTTTAATGGAATATTAAAAGTGGTGAAGAGATTATTAAAGATAATAAAAAACCATATCTGAAGAGATAAAGGAGTTTTGTATCTGAAATTTAATCTTTTATTATTAAATTTATACATGATAATGAATTATAAAGAAATAACTTTGTAATCAATCTAGGACCCTGAATCATGAACATGTTTTAAACATTAATAATGATAAGACCCTGAATTCTTAAACCTGGAGAGAAGAAATGGATTCTTATCAATATATGTGAAACTCAAAAGAATTGTGTGGTTATAAGAATTAGATAAAATCATGTGGGTACATTAAATATACTCACTTGTATATATTGAATTTTTACTGACACATTTTCATTCTATAATGTTGGACTGTATTTTGTTGATATTTTTTTAATACAAGGTGAATTTATATTTGACCTGATTAATCACAAATATATTGAATTCATCAATTTACTCTATAAAATAAGTAGTTGAAATTTTTTGAAAAAACGGACCAATATTATCATGATAATTAATAATTTAATTCAAGTCACCAATGATGATTGAAGGGTATATGATGGTACAAGAGAGTGTGTTAATTCCCATCCATTGAAATCTTTTATCTACGTAACTGTTAAAAGAATATATAATTGAATAAATCTTCTTACTATGAAACCCATACCTCAATACTAGTCAAGTATATAACAACCGAAAAACATTATAAATAATCAAAAAAAATGTCACCAGAGAAAGATATATTTAACGCAACCTAAATTAGTGGTCATTATTTTGGTCTCAACCCTAAAAGTTTTCCAGGGGTCTCCCTAGGTCCACAGCTTGAAATATAGTCAATTAAATTTATGGAAAAATTATAAAATGTGTAACTCCAATTAAAAATAGAATATGTACAAAAAATTTATAAATGGTGAGACATTAGGGAAATGTCATAGAACACATACCTTATGTATGTACTATATTAATCATTATGCATTATACATTTTGTTGGCCATGATAGAATGAAAATGGAGAAATATATGTATTACAAACAAATAAGTAATATGATATTCCATCATATTATCATCATCTAAATAAAGATAAATAATGAAAGGATAATAAAGATCGGAGATTTTATCTTCAGAAATCCAATGACACAACCATATATTGGTTTAGAGGAATAATGGAGTTGTTAATGAAGAACCATGATGGGGAGGGCTTTAGATATTTAATTAGAGAAAATACAACATCATTTACTATACTTATAAGAAAATGTAAGATGTTTTATGTAATAAATGAGAAAGGTAAAACTAGTAGTTTTACACATATTTAAAAAGGACCCCAGTTTGGAACCATGATTATCCAAAATGTTCACCCGATATACTTGGATTACAATCCAAGGAAGGGGATCCCATTGATCACAAACCTTATTTGGTAAAATTTACAACAACCAATCCATTTATTATTTTAAATCATATATTTTTCATTCATGATCATGTAGCATTTGTATCAAGGTGAGGTAAACCTAGATGGCCCTCTATTTTGTGTTGAACAGCACATATGGTTTCATCAAACCATACAGACTGTGACACATGGTTTATTCTGACAGTGCAACCTACTTATTTCATACACCATCCTGGGTTCCTAGATCCAAACATGTCTTGAACAACATCGTTTCCTCTACAAATTTGTTATGAAATTATATTAGGATAAAACCCAGTAATTAAAATGTATGAAAAAGGAAAATTACCTCCGTTAAAATCCATGTTTATATATAATCCACTCACTAAAGGAACACTTACCTAATATGCCTTTTTGATGGTGGTAATTCTCTTTCGGAGAACAACTCTAGCCACTAATCATGTATATAAGCCACCCAATCCCATGTTTTATTCGGTAATTGGCAGTCAAAATACATCACCATCACGCAATGGAAAATTGAATAAACATGAACTAAAATGGCCATTAAAAATGAGGCACCAACTTCCATAGCCTATGTTTCAATCATTTCCAATGCTTGGGTGATACTTCCAAGAAACCCTGATCCCTGTCCTCATACTCCATAGGTAATCAATGATGATAAATAAATGATTTATTTTTAGAATTATTAGTATAACTATATTTTTGATATACCAATTCTAGTTTGAAGTCGGTTAAATGATTTGTGGACCTAATAGCAGACCCTCCCAAACATTTATATTGTACATAGGTAAATTTCATGTCCTACTATAAAAGGTCTCATAGAGAGCCATCTTATTATTTTCTAAAATATATTATTTTAGTAAAATTGAATCGGTGGTATATTTTTTCACAAAATAAAATTTGAAATCAATGAATAATGGTTGGATCATGCCTTTCAACACATGAATAGTATATTTTGAATGGACATCATCAGAGGGTGAAAAATGGGATCATAAGCACCTGTATACCCAAATATTTATGTAATCTTTTACAGAAGATCGATGAGAAATGAGAAAAATTATCTAATATTATAGTATATGCGAATTCTAATAGTATTATAATTTCATAGAAATATTGTCTTCACATCTCATCCACTAAGAATTTATCTCAGTTATAAAGTATGTTGGACACCTTAATTAGTTGATCCACCAGTGCACAAACCATGCCACTACATCGAGCAGACTTAATTAATACAATCACCAAATCCATTATGATTCCATTCCATTTCTGTTATATATTTGGTAATGGCTGTTAAAATACCTAGGGAAACTAGTTCCCATCCTTCACCTGGTAATAATTGGATCACGTATTGATAAAACATTTAATAGGGTGTTTCATTTGAGGAAACCAATAATAGCGTTCCATATCACAATATATCATGGATATACCTAGAAGAAATTATCATGCAAAATCATGCGATTTTCACATGAAATCATCCATTATGTTGGTTGGAACCCATATATACCCATGAATAATATTGATGTTGTCTCCAATAATCGGCCAATCCAATGGTGGGTTTTCAACTAAAATACATTCCTATAAGACCAAAAAAATAGGATTTTAAAACTATATTCTCACCACCCTATCATAGAGTGAACATGTAACTGCTAAGGATCAATTAAAATTCTACACATAATTTAGGGAATCTATAAAATAATCTAAAAAATAAACGATGTTACCTTCAATTCCAAATTGGATTTTTGAATGGCATTTTCCTAGGTTTTCTGGTGTAGTGCTTGAGCTACTATATTTCACTCTCCATTCATATAGGTAAGATTAATTTCAACATAATCATGGTATTCAGCCCATACTGACTATCTGATATTTAATTCATACCATAAAAATATATATTTTAGGATATTTTGGTCTGTAAACACCATAATGCACTCTCTCATAAGATAATGTCTCTATAAACACAAGTAAAGAACAACTACTAACATCCCATGGTTATTCAATATGTAATTATTCTTGTGAGATTAAAAATTGAGAGTGACATAAACAAAAAAATAAATCATATTGTATTAACACTACACCCACCGTGATTCCTGATGCATCACTAAATACTATATTACCTCTGTAAGGATCTGGAAGTTTCCGGATGATTTCTAAATTATCCTCTCATTCATATCTAAAAAGGACTTGTAAGACAATTAATAACACATGAACATGAAACCATTAATAGTTTGAAATATATTGGGTGATGCTAATTTTGATAATTCCACTACAAAATTCGTATAATATCTATCCAACCCTAAGAAACATCATATAAAAAACAAATTCTTGGAAAATCCAAGGAAGAAATATTTTTCTGGTTCTCTTATTCAACTAATACTCCCAATTTTGAGATAATATGTACCATGAAGTAAACCATGTTTATTTATAAGTGGTACATTTTGATGATATCAAATAATCGATGATCTATCATTGTACTCAATATGATATCAAGGTGTTTGGCATGCTCGCATCGAGTATGAGAATACAGAATGATTTTATCATAAAACACCATTATGAAGGAATCCATATAGGGTTGGAAAACCATATTCATAAATTATATGAAATAAGTGTTGGAATTATTAATAAAAATAGGCATGTCTATGTTCTCATTTAAACTTTACAAATTTTGGATAGTCGTACATGATATATCTAAAGTCCTAACTCAAACCTCTTGGTAGCATGATCTCCGGTTGATCTTTGAGAACACTATAGCTCCTCAGAAATAAACATGAGGCAATTTATTTGAATAAATGGATATTGGTTCCTAAATTTATGTGGGTTCAACCATTGGAGATTCAGTCATAGAGAAATGGTTCTATCATATTTCATGTAGACAAGGATAGGCATAGCCTAAGGAGATGTTTTGGGTCAGATAAAACTGTATGATTATAAATAATCTGAATATCTTTATAGATCTTAGATCTTAGTAGTTTCTAACCAAAATTTTTGAATAAATAATGGATTTAGTATTCAAATTATCTCAATATAAAAATCTATCATTCTCATTATAGTTTTTCTAGAGAAGTCATCTTGAAAAATATACTTAAAAATTATCTATAAGAGGAAAATTAGTTAGTCACACCATTTGATTATCCATGAATTAGGTGGAAATATGGCCTATAATGTCTTCACCCTCGATGATTTGGTCTGGATCAACAATCATGGAAATCCAAAACAAAATTATGAAGATAAATATCACTCAATGGTGAGGTGAAATATATCATTCAGTGATATGAGTCAACAAATGCATGATAAGGGACTAAGTAGTCCATCATGAGATGGTAAATGAATCCCTTCATCTTATGTTTGAAAATGTCCCAAATAAATTATAAATGAAAAAATTAAAGAGAAAGTATTTTCATTGTCTTATACACATTTTCAATACAAAAAATGATTTATGTAGGGTAATCACCACACAAATGTATTGAATTTTATTCCCAATAATTTAAAAAATCGATACGGAGATAATGGTGTCTGAAGAACCCATATCAGACAAGGAAGATCATATTGTAGAGTCTATTAGAATAATACCTCCTATGGTTGATAGTTGAACACTATTATCATTGTTTTCTACTATAATTATAATAAATAATCTCATCCAAATACCATAGTTATAGATGGGTACCCTGAAATGGTCCTCTCTACTAGAACTGATAATCAGATGTCTAGATACCTTAGTCATGACCACTATCTCATCCAATTCGGTCGGTGCTTCTCCATATTTCTCAATGACATTGGTTCAATAGTCATTCTTCTATGCATGGTGTTATAATGGGTCCTCTTCCCTAATATAATTACAGAATGGTTTTGAAAAACCTCTAAAGATGACCCATCTAGTAGCAAGGATTATAGTCCAGAGGGTCCCTATCATAATGTGGATTCATATTCACATAAATTGAAAACTAATGGAATATAACAGATCTAATAGTTGGGTTACTCCATATTCCACTACTCTAATGAGAAACATCAATTATACTCTTCTTAAGGATACAAGAACCAATGCACTATCTAGTTATTTGTTATTTCAAAATTATTCTTTTGACTTTTATGTCATTTGTTTTGGAAATCACAAATCATTTTATACTCATTTCTCAAATAAAGGACTTACATTGAATATAGTTTCTATGATTATCTTACTGACTCATTCAATCATAGAAACTCTATCAATTGTGCTCACTCTTTCAATCATGCTGACTCAATAAATTGTATAGACTCTGTCAGTTGTACGGACTCAATCAATCGTATTGGCTCTATTTATCATATTAAACCTCTCTATCGAACTGGCTATGATCATTGTACTCATATTATTCATTGTACTAAATTTACATCATATAAATACATTTCAATATGTAATATTAATCATACTAAAGTTTTACTTTTATCTCATTCATGCTTGTATTCATATCAAAACACTTATTCATAATAATTATACTCAAGTAATAATTTTCATATATATTATTTTTTTAACTAAAATGATGTAGTGGAGGTAGTTATAAACTAATCCAAATGATGTCCTATTTTCTATTTCAATATGACCATTATAATTCTAGGTGTCCAAGTCCTTATGAGTTTTTAGAGAAATATTACTATTAGAGAAAATAAGACCGTTCAAACTTGATGCCTATAAATAGAAGGCCATTTGAAATAGAGACAATACTTTGATCATACTTTTTTTATATCATGTTCTAGAGAGAGATTTTGTGACTTCTCCCTTGCTTAATGTGAATTCCATGAAATTACCAAATATTAATGACTTTGTTCAGAGATTTTGTATTTCTGTATGTGATTTCTTTTTTTTCTGTTAATCAGCTGATAATGATCAAGGGTTGTCGGGGATATGCAGACTATGCAACCAATCATCATATCGAGATCTTCCAAGTGTTTGAAATACAAAGGTACTGATTACCTATATAACCAAGGGATTTCGGGTATAGCAAGACATACATACTGATCATTGTATTGAGGACTTACCAAGGTGGTGGTAAGACAGACCACATATCCTAGGTGAAAAGATTCCAATAACTTTGGTATAAAATAATTGTATAACATTTTCTTTTTGATTCTATTAGTATTATAATGTGAATTGTATTGTTTCCACATTAATTTCATATTCATTTCAATAGTAATTGTTTTAATTAGAATTCTTTTGATACATATTTTATTAATAGATTCTATATGTTGTATAGTGGAATCATTTTCATTGGCATTACTTTGATCATTGTATTCAATTAAAATTCCTTTGTTTTACATTTCCTATAATATTAAATCATATCATATCATATCTATTTGATCCAAGACCATTGTGGACAATTGTATTGGTTTTGAATTGTATCAGTTTAAGATCTCTTAAACTATGTACTTTCATAAGTGTTCAAATAAAATGTTTTTAAACATACAATTCACCAACCTATTGTATTTTTCCATATAATATCCATATATATATATATAATGATCCAAAAATTGGTATTAGAGTTGGTTTCCACTGATTTTATATTATTTTATTTATTTCTTTTGGCAATACAATTGTGTTGATATTAAATTTTTTTATATAAATACATACTTAACATATGTGTGGAGTAGAAAAGTATTGTTTTATTAGATGGAATTAATGAATATTGGATCAATTTAAAATTTAAATCCAACGATACCAAATATATTCAATGGGAATGATTATGAGTACCAGAGAGATCAAATGAAGACATTTGTTATTAATACCAGAGTGGTCCACTTTATTACACTTACTGGAGGTTACAAAATCCCTGAAAAAGAGGTCATTACATTCACCAAACAAGAGAATCTATAATATTAACTAAATTACAAGGTATGAAATACATTATTATGTTCTATGAACTGGAATATATATAGTCATATATCATTATTTGAATCATCCAATTACACTTGGAAAAAATTGGAATTCACACAATTTGGTACATATAACATTATAGAAACTAGAAGAGAAATGAATTGAGATGAATATCATGGGTTTATTATTCCTTACGGGGAACCAGTATGTAAGGTTCATTAAATATTAATGAAAATTGTCTATAGTTTAAAATCTATGGGGGAAGAAGATCTTGATGATGAATCACTTGTAGACTGATTGTTTATATAATGCCAAATTAATGGGAATCAGAAAGGAAAATTGTTGATGAAAATAAAAAAGTTACTCAAATCACTCTTGATGAGTTATTTGGAAGCCTTCAAAAAAATGAGATAAGAATGAAAAGAGATGCTGATTTCAATAAGAATAAGAATGATAATAGGTGTGTAGCTTTTACTACTACTTCCAAAGCTAAGATACTAGAAATGTATTATAGGATCCATATAAATTAATGTTGTTATGTCTGAATCAAGTAATAGTGAACAATCTGAAAACAAGTTAGAAAATCCTACTTGAAGGATAAACAAGACTTTGGGAAAGAAATAATTTCAATATAGATTAAAAAAGAAATATAGGAAGGATATAAAAGACTCAGAAATAACCTCTTATGAATGAAAAGGAGAAGGTCACATAAGACGTGATTGTCCATTACTAAAAAAACGCAGAAAGAAGAAATATTCTAAAAGAAACAATAAAAAGTATTACAAGCCAAAGACAATGAAAAAATTGAATGAAAATGATATTTAGAGTGCTATAGGTGGTGACTCATAAGATTATTCTATAGAATATGAATCTTCTGGACAATGAAATATTGAACAAATAGCCAGAATACCAATTGAAAATCATTGTTTCATGGCTACGTTTATATATGATAGATCTCTTAAAAACGATTCTTTAAATTCTAATTACCCTAATGAGATACATTGTTACTCTTCAGATGAAGGAATATTCCTCAATAGAGTAAAATTAACATTATTTTGAAGAAGTATCTTGATTTTCAAAATTTTTTAATAATGAAAATTCCTACCTGCAGAAAAAACATTATAATGAAAATTTCAAAATAAATGTTTGTATAAAATAAATATAACATCTTTAAAAGGATCATGATAAGAAATATTTGAATTTTGAATATATTTCAAGAAAACTTTTTTGAATTAAATTATGAGAAGGATAAACATTCTATGTATTTTGAAAAACCTGTTTTAACGAATAATGTTTTAAAACCAAAACCATCTTCAAAAAAATTTCTCATTAGAATGCTAATTAAATCATTTTACTAATGCATGAAATCTTTCCTCTTAAGAAACATTAATCAAAATTCACCTTGGGATAATTTTTTTTTTGATATAATGTATTCTCTAATTATTAATATTAAAAATATTTCTAGAATTGGTTACACTCACTCAAAATCTGTTTTTAGTCATAAATATTTTGTTCCTAAAGTTCACCTTTTTGTACTAAATATCAATGTGGTGGAAATTATGGAAAACATTGTTCTCTTAATAGAAATAAATCATTAGGCATTCATTAAGCTCATTTTGAAAAACAATTGGGGATTCCCAAAATTATTTTATCTAACCTTACTAGATCCAAACAAGTTTGGGTTTCGAAAAACTAATAGTTTATTTTTAGGAAAATAAGAAGTGTATCAATAAAAAGAACATTTAGTACAAGGATAGTGGTTGTTCTCGACACATTATAAGAAATAAATATTACTTTGAAAATAGTATTGAAATAAAAGGTGGATAAGTTACCTTTGGAGACAATTTTCAAAGAAGGATTTTTGCTATAGGTAATATTTTTTTTCTTGGTAATGATTTAATTTCAAATGTTTATTTGTAAAAGGTCTTAGGAACAACCTCATCTGCATATGTCAATTATGTGATGAAGGATTCCTTTTGAATTTTAGGAATTATAGGTGTTTAGTTCTCAATTACAAGGAAGAATTCATTCTATCTACCCATAGGCATTAGAATGTATTCACTATTAACTTAGAAGACTCTAGGACACAATAATCTCCTTGATTATGGGAAATTGAAGACCAATATTGCCTATGAAATAAAAGTTTAAGACACTATAACATTATTCACCTTTGTAAACATTCAATGAAAAGAATTATTAAGTATCTACCAGATATTATGTATGATTCATAAATTATTTGTTATCCTTGTCAATATGGAACACAATATAAAACTATCTTTAAATCAATCAATGAAGATTCAACATCTAATGAATTACAGCTAGTGCACAGGGATATTTTCGGTCCTACACAAACTAGAAGCATTGGAAAAAATATTGTGTATTTGTTTTAGTTGATGACTACTCTATATTTACATGGGTCCATTTTCTATCAAAGAAATATGAATCCTTTTTTAATTTTAAAACATTATGATCCCAAGTTAAAAATGAGAAAAACCTAACACTGATAATTATACATAGTTATCATGGTGGTGAATTTCAAAATATGGATTTTGAATCATTTTTTAGTAATAAAGGTATTAGTCACACATTTTTAGCTCTAAGAACCCCTTAGAAAAATGGTGTTGTTGAGAGAATAAATCGTATAATTCATGAAATGTCAAGAACCATGTTTATCGAATTCTCAATTGTTAAGCATTTAAGGGCTTAATCTGTTAGTACTATATGTTATTCGGTAAATCATGTTTTAATAAGAAATTTTATTAATAAAACACATTTTGAATTATGGACTGGACGAAAACATAATTATTCATACCTCAGAGTATATTGATGTAAAGTATTCACATTTAATATAAAAGGTAATTTATATAAATTTGAACCCAAATATGATGAAGTAATATTTATAGGCTATTCCAAAACATCTAATACTTATAGAGTTTTTAACAAAAACTCTTGTTTTTTCAAAGAAAAACTCAAATTTGAATTTGATTAAACTGGCCCCTTGGTTTTTAAAAAATCCTTACCATCATAGACATATCTATTTTCACAAACTAATTACCAACCGAATATTGATAAATCTTCAGATAAGGGGAACAATCAAGAAATTTGTTTTGGAATATTTACCCCAGAAGAATTTCAATATTATGATGATGAATAGGTTTTTCAAAACCTAAATCAATGGATTCTTAAAAATTATCCAAGTGATATTGTCATTAGTGATATAAATCAACCTATAATGACCAGAAATTCTTTGAGAAAAGAAATTACACATCTTGCTTTTCTATATCAATTTTATCCTAAAAATACAAGTGAGGAATTAGGTTATGAAGATTGGATTAAATCCAAACCAGATAAAATAAATAAATTTGAAAGGATTCAAGTCTAGAATTTGGTTAAATTACATAAATAAACTACTTAATTGGCATAAATGAGTTTTTAGAAACAAATTTTTTGAAAATGGAGTCATTGTAAGAAATAAAGAAATACATGTTGCTAAGGGATGCAATTATCAAGATGGAATATAGTATGAAGAAACATATTCTACCATAGCTAGACATGAATATATTCATATTCAGTTTGACTTTGCAGCATAATTTAATTTCAAACTATTTCAAATGAATGTAAATTGTGATTTTCTTAATGGTTTTGTACATGTACATGTTTTTTTCGAAAAAAATACTGTTTTTATATATCCGAAACATCCTGATCATGTTTTTAGATGTACCAAAGCTTTGTATGGAAAAAAAGACTCAAGAGAAAGGTATGATAGGCTTACTAGATTTATTTTACAAAACAATTATGCAAAAGTTACTGATGATCCATCTCTTTTTATAGAAACAAAAAAAATGTTTTTATTGTACAAATTTATGTTTATGACATTATATTCAGATCAACTCAACATTTTCTAACTGATTTTTTTCAAATATAATAAAATCTTAGTTTGAAATGAGTATGATGGGTGAGTTAACATTCTTTCTAGGTTTTCAAAAATCTAAAATACTATACGGAACCTATATATATCAACATAATAATATCAAATACATACTAAAAAATTATAGATATGACACTACTAAAATTATTATCACTGAAATCAATACCTCAAATACACTTGATCATGATGAACCCGTAAAACCAGTGGATAAAACGACTTAAAGAGTTATGATAGAACATTTGTTATACATGATAGCTAGTTATCCAAACATAATATTTTATGTATTCTTATGTGAAATATTCCAATAAAATCCAAAATAATCCCATTTAAAAGCTGTGAAAAGGATTTTTTCCGTATTTAAAAGGTACTTCGGATTTAGGTCTTTTCTATTATTATGGAAAAGATTTTATTTTGAATTTTTTTTTCAAATGCAGATATTGGTGGCTGTAGAATGGATAGAAAGAGTAAATCCAGAACATGTCATTTATTAAGAGATTCATTAGATTCTTGTTCATGAAAGAAGCAACACTCAGTATCACATTCAACTTCTAAAGATAAATATATAGCAACTGGAAGTTTTTGTCATCAAGTGTTGTGGATGCAACACACACTCATTGACTATGGTATGATTTTTTCCAAAACTCAAATACTATGTGACAAAAATAGTTACATAGCTCTTAGTATAAACCCATCACATCACTCATGAGAAAAACATATAGTTATTTGGAATCAATTTCTTAGGGATCACACACAAAAAGTAAATATTATTTTACATGTTATCGAAACTCAAGAACAACTTGCTAACAATATTTCAAACCATTACCTTCTGATCTATTTGAATTTATTAAATAGAATCTAGGAATGATTAAAATAAAATAATCATTCGCATCTACTTTGGGTCATTATATTTCTACATACAATAAATAACTCCTCTTAAAAGGGGGAGAACATTAGTTTTTTGTTCTTTGTTTTACCTGTTTTATATTATTTTGTTTCATATTGTTTTTATTTTATCTTATTTATATTATTTTATAGTTATATTTCCATTATTTTTTTCTTTTCTTTTGAAATTTATTTTATTATTTTGACATTATGTTGAATTTTTTGATATATTGTTTACTATTTAAAAAATTTTATAGTTTTGACATTTTGTTTATTGGCATGAAATCCTTCAGTAATAACATTGTGTTCCATCTACTTGAAATCCTTTGGTCGTGACATTGTATTCCATCAGATTAATAACCAATGGTAATGAATTTTTTTTCCAATGTCTTGACTACCTATGATAATGAATTTTTTTCCATCGGCATGACAAACTATGGTAATGACTTTGTTCTCCATCATCTTGAAAAGCTATGGTAATAAACTTTTTTTCCATTAGATTGATGACCTATGGTAATGCATTTATTTTTCATCATCTTGAAAACCTATATTAATGAAATTTTTTTCCATTGGTGTGACAACTGATCCGATTTACATTATTTTCATCAGTTTTATGTTTGTTTTTATTTTATTTTCATTACAGTATTGTACTATGTTTAATTTCATAAAACAATGTAACTGAATTTCGAGTGCGAAATTCATTTTATGGGTGGTAGAATGTAACATCCTGAGATTTTATGAGAAATATTATTTTTAATTTCATTGATTTCTTATGTTGTATGCTACACCAAGATTAGATTGTGCTATACACAACACTGTATTATCTTGTAGTATACAGAACACTATTCTTTGCTTGTGTTGCACGTAAGAGAGAACTCTTCAATAATGTGTGTTGTACGCAATACCGAGTTTCACTAAACAAAGATATATTGTTATAATATTATTATGAACTAGCCTTTATGAATAGTACTAACGAAATATTAAATTTTATGACATTATCATTCATCTTACATATTTTCTAGAATATGGTATGAGAACAAAATTATTTTTTTGGATAAAAGAAGCATTTAAAAAAAATGCAGTTTTGTCACCTTTTGACGGCGCACCCATTTTTAATATAATTTTTGATATATTAATAAGTTCAATTTTACAAATTCAACTAATTATTTTGAATCATGATATAAAATATTAATTTTGAGAAAATGTTCATATTTTTATGATAACATTCATATTTTGATGAATAGTAAAAATAAGTTAAATTTTAATTAAAAGAATTTTTTTCGATATAATTTGAATGGTTAAATTATAATATTGAATGGTTTTAAAGTATAAATAGAACATATTTTTAAAATTTAATATAATTCATGTCATTATCATTAGTTTTACATTGAATTCATAGATAAAAACATTTCAGTCATTTGCAATGTTTTAAACAAAAACCTATTTTTTGACAACGAGATTACTTTTATATTAATTTCTATAACTTATATGTTTTGAATTTGGAAAAATATAATCCATATTTTTAATAATTAGGTCATAATTTGGTTAATAAGATCCTTTTATATTTTTTCATTATGAATTGTAACTATGGTTAATTTTATTTACCATATTTAAAGGTAAATTTGATTAATTAAGGGTAATAATAATATTATAAAATTACGCTAAAAATTTTCTTAATATAATTGGATGATTATATTTTGTCCTAAAATATACTTGGGTTTAAATTTTATCTATTATAACCCACATGGATGAGATGGAGACCTTTAATTTATTTTATTTAATGGAATGTGAATTATGTCTCACTCAAACATTAATAATTAATTATTTTTGATATTATGTTAAATGGAATATAAATTCGATTATAAATTCTCATTTGAAATATAAAATGTTTTTATTTATCATGGTAATTTATTTTTAATTTTTAGGAAATATATAATTACCTTAATATCTTTTACATTAATGATGCAAATTTTATTTATTTATTGAAAAATCAATAATATTGTTTTTATTAAAATAATAATACCCATTAAAAGGCACAAAAACTTGACAAAACATTATTCTTAGAGTATATATACACCATAAGCATACAAGGGTATAATTTTGGACAATTTATAGACTTATAAATAATATTATGATATTTATATTATTTTATTTTAAACGGTGTCAAAGTTGTCACCTTCATAATTTAATAATGATAACAATTTTAAATTTGGTTGTTTTAGAAGTTAAATTTGACTAAAAGTATTATTATGAAATATATTAGATTTAGATTCCTCATATTATTTAATTTTTAATTTTTATGTAATAAATAAATATATTCAATAATTATACAAATATGTTGTAGTAATTATTTTATTAAGAGAAATATTAAATAAATGGTTTTAAAATTATTCAATTAAATTTTATATGAACTAATTAATTTTCTCCATGACTTTTCTAGTTGCATATGTAATTTCATGAATGTTTTAAATATTTTTCTTCGACTCTATCATCATTTTGTATTTAATTAAATTCAATGAAATGAATAGTGTTAAAATGGACACTATTGGTATTTTATAAAAATAACTTATTTTTAAATTGATTAAAAATCACAATAATATTTAAAAATTAAAAATTAAAAATTATATGGTAGAAAATTTCATAAATTATCCAATTATGGACAATTAACAACACATAAGTACCTATTTATAAAAATTTAAAATTTAGAATATTATTACCTCAAATAAAATTAAATATATTAAATAAGGGCAGATCAAAAAGATAAGTTTTAAAATAAAAATAAAACATGTCAAAATTTGATTGGTTGATGAGATTAGAACTCTATAGTATCTCATATTCTTATTTAAGTCACTTTGGATCTTTTTATGTGGGGGTTGAGTTTATTATAAATTAATATTTTGGAGGTTTCCCGAAGTGCCCCTCTACTCTCTTATAAAAGGGAACCTCTTCCCTCTCCTCTTCACTAAATTTTGTGCCTTAAATCTCAGAAAAATCCTGAAAATTCCTCTTCCCAAACTCTCTAGTAAAATTATATATGTTCTGGTCTTCTCCAAAGACCAACTCTAGTGCCCTAAGATGAAGTTTAAAGAAGGCACTTTGAGGAAGATGTAATATCTTCTACTAATTCATACAAATTTATTTCTTCTTCTATTTCCACTTATTTAGTTGTTTCATTATAAAGTAATAAAATCAGAATCACTAATATAATGATATGTTATTATAAATATGAAACAACCCTATTTCACATTCTACCTATCCTACGTAAACTGAAATCACTACTCGTGCATATGTATGGAATACGGTCTCTACACAGTGGTGTAATCTTTTTTTATCACCAACATAGTTGGATGGGTATAATGATGGAATAAATAATTATATATTATTATTTAAAAGTGATATTGATTATGAAATATTATACACTATAAAATTCAATACAATTACTCAATCATGGGGAAGGTATCGTCGCTCGTGCGTACATACGACCAATTGTCTCCACGATGTGATGTGATCCATTCTACATGATATTATTTGAAGAATGATTATATAAATGAATATAATGAATAAATATGATATGAATTATAATAATATCATTCTGTAAATGATATATCTATAACCTAAAAAGTGGAATAAGAATTTATTTGACAAAAGATGCATAAGAATATAAGGGATTTAACACCCGAATGACAAGTAACAATGATATATTACTAATTAATATATAATAATATGACCATATATGATAACATAACAATGACTATGATTATGTAATAAGTATATGACATTATTTAAATAATTATATAGGTGTTTCATATAAGTACAATGCATATCAGTCCTAAGGTAAGGGAAAATCTCGCATTCTCATTTTTTATCCGAGATTGATTATACATCAGTATTTACATGGGCATATATATCATCCACATCAATGATTCCTCAATGTGTAATATTATTTTAATCATCCTACAATTTTTTAAATATAATTTTACCTATTGATTATTTTTTAGTAAAATAAATGACACAAATAGATTTTCGTTTTTAGTACGAGATACCCTTTGACATTTTTGGCCAAAGTACGAGAAGAATGTTATTTACTTATATAGCATGAACATATTTTTATGATTTAATAACGGCTTATTTAAATAATACTTCCTCTATAAGAATTCATGATTATTTTCAACAACTTTATTTTCCTTTAATATTGCACATCATTTGGAGAAAAGGAAATGATTTAAAAAAAGAAATGATATTTTCCTCAAGAATTAATTTCAAGTGTTTATTAAAAACTATTTTCCATATTGGATTTAATTCATTAATATGGTTATTTTTTAATTATAATGTTCCTATTATTTACATGGTTTTATTTTATTTATGTTGAAATTATATCAATTGTGTTATATGGATTATGTTAAAATGGGATGATGTTTATGAAACACATATTATTCGTTGTGTTATGATGAATGATTTATGTTTATATTGTGGCACACATAAGAATGATTTCACCATGAGATGGGTGGGACCTATATATCCCTCCAATGCATTGGTTAATGATTTATATATCAGTATATAGACATGGGCGGAATGGTAAGTAAATATGGTTCAGTAATATAGGGATGGAACAACAAGTAAACCCAGTTTAGTAATGGACTTTGTCCACTATGATGGTCTTGGAAGAAATGTATGGATACTATGGAAATCATAATATGTTATTATTAGTTTGACACAATTACATTTTTTACTTAGATTCTATTATTTCATTTTTAATGTTTTATTATGATCCATGCCTTATATACTGCCACGTTTTATGACATCGCTCTGTATTTTGTTGTTTAAATTTTATGTTCTTGTTTTTACATTGAAATATGTATGGATTATTTTATGTTCTCCATGATTACCCACACTGATCATTTTATTTCATCCTTTCTATGTTTTCTTTTCCCTTAGGACATAAAAAATGGTTTTAGGTAATAAAACAAAAGGGGGAGATCATTATGGGAGATTTTTAAAAACTGTCACCATGATTAGAGTATTATGTTCCAATTTTCCAAATATAATAAACTATTATGGTCCTTTGGTGTTTTTTTTGTTTTGTATTATGTATTCCGAAAAAGTTATATAATGTTCATGTACATCAATCTTGGGTCTCAACATTCAAGTTGGCTTTTTTGGGTGATTTCCTCTGAGGCCTATGGGTCATATAATTGTCTCCAAGACATCGGGACTTATAAGGCTTACACCTCACCCCTTGAAAGTTGGATTATCAAAATAATAAAAAACAAATGCCTTCATACCATTCAGGATATATAATGGTAACATAATTTCTTTTTCTTCATATCAATTGAAGCCATATGTGTAAGTTTATCCCACACATAACCTCTAACTGGATGAAGTAGTGTTTTTTTATAAATATGGAGATTGTATTTATATTGATCAATGTCTGAAATGTATACTAGTCATTGAATTTTGAAGATTATACTCACTCATAAAGAGTTTAACATGATATAGAGGATATGGATGGAGTTGATAAAAAAATATGACTTCATAATTCATTATCATACTACAAAATAAAATAATGTAGGTAATGCTTTGAGTTGGAAAAATAATTGTTCATTAACTTGATCATGATCCTTTGGATATTGATTTAATGAATTTTGACATATAATTTGTGGATAAAGTAACATCATCGATTTTGTTTTATGATTTAGTATAATATCTTCTATCAAAAAAATAAATCAATACTATAAGGAAGATCAAGATTAACAGTAAAATTCTGAATTGGTTAAGAAGTTTAATTTTTCTAAATTTAACATTGATAAAGTTTACATTTTGAGAATTGAAAATTATTTATGTTTTCCGTGTAACTCCAAGTTATAGAGATAATTTTTGAGTAAAGCACGTTGTACCTTATTTTCTTTTCATCCTAACAATAGTAAAATGTATTGGGAACATCAAGAGTATTCTTGGTGTGATGGAATGAAATGAAATATTGTCTAATTTACCATGAAATGTTTCACTTATAAACATGATAAAAAAATTAAAATTACCAAAGGGGTGATTCATCCATTTCACGTTTTATATTGAAAGTGGTAGAATATATCTATGGATTTCATGGTGGGATTACTAAAGACTTCAGGGGGTAATAATATGATTTGTATTTCTATTAATTGATTAACTAAATCTATACATTTCCTTACCATTAGAGATACTTTGTCTTTAGATAAATATTTTGAATAGTATCTTAAGGATATAGTCAAGTTTAATGGGGTTCCTCCCTCGATTATATCTAACCACGATCCCGGGTTCACTTGATTTTTTTGGAAAGGAATTTAGAAGTAATAGAGTATGAAATTAAATTTTAGAACAAATTTTCATTCTAGATATGATGGACAACCCAAAATAATTAATCAAACATTGGAAGAAATTAACTTTTCTTTTTCAATGGATTATCAAGCAATTTGGATAATAATAATTCTTTAGTTTAGTTTTCTTATAATAATAGAATTTATTCCAATATATAGATGTCACCTAATAAGGAAATATATGTAACATGATGTCGGAATCCTACATTCTCTAATGAAGTAGGTGAAAGAAAATTTATGGGACTATAATTGGTAGAGTAAATGGTTGATAATATGGTTAAAATTCTTCATAAAATGACGATATATCATAGTAGGAAGAAAATTTATTATAATAAAAGGGAGTAAGATATTTATTTCGATGTAGGTGATCATGTGTTTCCTACGGTATATCCATGGAAAATTATGATTTGATTTATTATAAATGGTAATATAAGTACATGGTTACTTTGACCTTACTAAATCCATTAGAAAGATTTTTTATTTCCTACCAAGGATCTGTTCCTTAGAGTTTATCTTAGGTGCACAATGTTTTTCATTTTTTGATGTCATGAATATATATAAATGATTCATATAATGTTTTGATCAATTGTGTAGTTAATTTATATGATACAATTTCTTATAGGGAACAAATTATTCAAATTATTTACTATAGTGATTTGGTAGTGTGGAACAATGAAATTATATAGGTTATGGTTTTGTTGTGATACCATATGGTTGAAGAGGCAACATAAAAATATAAAAATTCAATGAGTGAATTATATACACACATGTTTTAATAAGTAAATAAAATTGATAGTATATAATTCAATAAAAGTGGGTAAGAAGTTTCAACCAATTTAATGTTGATATAAATTTTTTTTGTTCGTTAATTAAAAAGTATTGGATTATTTTTTAGAGAAACGGAAAACACTTTATTTATAACGAAATTGGATTTTTATGAATTATATAGTTTTATATAAAATATTGGTTTCCAAATGAAAAAATTTCCATTTGAAAAAATAAATTTTAATTTTTTATTAAATATTTTATATTTATCTTTGGATGAATTTTTGAGATTTTTTTTGGAAAGAATTACTATTAATTGAATTATGAATAATATTGATTTTTTAAATTGTATTTTCCTTTCAATTATTTAGAAAGTGAAATTTTATTTTTGATTATCTTTAAAATGATATTTATTCCATTTTTATTAATAATAATAATTCAATTGTAGTACTTTCAAATAATTTTAATCTAAAATTTATTATATAATCATTTTTATAATTAAAAATCCATTTATTTGAAAAAATAATTTTTCATTATGTTTTACCAATTTAAATATTAAATTATATTGTGAAACTTAAATGTTTGGAATCATGAAAAATTGATTCCATATTTTGAATTATTGTGTATAAATTTGGTAAATATTTCCCATTTCTTTTTTCTGAAAAAAATAGCCAATTTATTAATTTTTTTACCATAATAAAGGCTAAAAAAGTAATTGAAAATAAAAATAAATTGATAATGACTATAAAATGAAAATAAAAAATTCCTAAATTTATTAAATGAGTTAATTCAATCCATAATCATCTAATATTTGTGTATATGGACTTTTTTTCCATTTTCATGTGATTATAACCTTTATAATATTTAATTTTAAGAAAAGTGAAAAATTTCACATCGTTGTATGTAATGACTATATCATTTTTAACATAGAGATACTAGAGTATGTATTCTATTATAAAATGTTTTTTCAAATATAAATGATTTATTTTATCCAAGATATTTTTTTAATTTTTTTTTAATAACTAATTACCTTAAAAGCTTATACAATGATGGCGTGATTAATATTTAATTAAGGGATAAATAAAATAAATATATTAAATTTTTTAAAAGTACTATAAATTAAAATAATTAATGTTTCCAACAAATATAATTGATAAATATAATATTTTGGTGATTTATTAAAATATTTTACTTAAATTTAATATATTTGTTTGCTGTTATAAAATTCAATGTAAATGAATTGTTCTAAAATTTACATAATTGATATTTTATGCAAGTAATATTTTATTAAAAGTTATAAAACTACTAAAAATTCCATAATTAGGATAATTAATATTATATTGTTTATAATATCAACCATGGCCCATTAATAGTTCATATGTCTATTTATGGTAACTATTTTTACGCTCAAAGAGTAAAATACCTTGTTGTCATGATAAATGTGAAAAGGTATAATAGGGGATTAAAACCAAAATATAATGGTAAAAGTGTTATCTAAACATATATAAAAATTATTGAATGAGATTATTTTAATCCATACTCATATAATATATTACTATTATAATTTAGATCCATTTGGACAAAAAAATTAATTTCTATAAAATTAATATTTTAATAAATTCCAAGAGTTCCTCTCTCTTCTCTTATGAAAGGGAACCAATTCTTATCATTTCATTAAACATCAATAACCATTTTGTTCTTCCATGATCTATCCAAATCCCTAACTAACATATCTTCCCATGTTCTAGACACAATATTTTAGGAATAATTCAAATATTATAGTTGGTAAAGACATATGCAAAGGAAGATTATCCTAGTAAGAGGAAGATAAATAATATATGTGATGAGTCAGAAATAATGTAAGAATTTTTTTAAAAAAACCCTCTTTTATGGTTTCAATTAAAACATCTGTTTTATTCTATATCCATTTTTTTATAATTATTTTATTTCTATATTAATATGGATGAAATTGAATTAATGACACATTATGTTTCATTTGACATTATTTCAAATGTTTTCCAAAAAAATATTTTTATGAAATGTTTTATCAGTCTTTAAAAAAAGAAAACAAAATCTTTTATTTTAACATATAAGGTGACAAAATCCTCTCAATCCCACATAACTATTATTTTTTATCTTCCTTAATGAGAATTCATATTTAATTAAAATGAAAACCCCTCTTTTTGAGTGTTCTAATTATTTACAAAAATTTTTAACATTTAATCGGTATATCAATATATGAAAATGTTTTCTTCTGAGTGAAAATAAAACATATTATGATGAAAGATTTTATGTATTTAGTTATGTTTCTTGGGAATGTTTTATGAGGTTTGATGGTTTATTTATAAAATAATGATTGATTATCCACTTATAACTCACCAATTCATTGGGTAAAGGAAAAAAGTTAACTTATTACATTTCCCTTAAGATATTTTGATAAAATATTATGATTTTTATTTCAATTTTAACCATTATGTTTATTTTATAAATAAATTAGATCACAATTCGATGTTTAACTATGAAGGTTATTCAAT
Source organism: Viscum album (assembly GCA_963277665.1). Classification (NCBI taxonomy): domain Eukaryota; kingdom Viridiplantae; phylum Streptophyta; class Magnoliopsida; order Santalales; family Viscaceae; genus Viscum; species Viscum album. The sequence goes on along the minus strand of OY728148.1, from coordinate 1,878,848,787 downwards.
TTTTATGAGTTATAGAAAAATAATTTCTCAAGTTACCTATAGGATCTATCTATTATTTCTTTGGGGGTTTATTCAAATATTTTAATTTATCAAGGCAATATAACAATATTATGTTTAATGGAATTTTTATGATAATTTTTATGCATGAAATGAATAAATTTGTGAAAACATTATTTTTAATTTTTCATGATTTCATTGAAATCTTATGTTTTTTATTTTAGAATTATGAATTCTTATGAAATGTTCGCCAACGAGCCTATACCCCGAGTGGTAGAGGCTCCAAAATTTCATCCCAATGTCCTAGGATCTAATCATGGTGGAGGATAATTTTTAGGTTACTATAGCAGTACTATAGTAGGAACAATGAGGTACTATAGGTGAGGGCTCACAAAGGTACTAGCTTAGATGGAAGAGGATCTTCACTTAAGTCATGAGACAAACTGAAAGTGCTTCACGTAGGGGGTTTCTGCCTTCTGGAGTTGGTTATGCCTTTGAAAATGTATCATATGATAAAAAACATGGGATAATGTTTATCCTAGCACCACATATCTTTTAGGTGTCCTTGGATAGGTCTCACGTAGGTCCCTTATTAAGTAATGGAGCCTCAAGTATGTGGTTTCTCACTAGGGAAGAATGGGTCCTCATATAGGTTTCTTGTGTTTGGGACCCAAAATCTACATTTATATCACTTATAACCCTTAATTACCTCTTCTCTAAAGTTTCAGATATCTACTTGGAGAATTTTTAGAGACCTAGGCAAATGGGCTGCATGGCCAGAGCTTGGTGCTTCTTCCAATTTTTCCAGGTGTTCAAATAGGGATCCTAAGTTTCCTATTTATTTGAATCTAGGGGACCCCAGTTAAAGAAGTTACCCAACATAGATATATGATATAGGTACCCGACGTATGTAACTATTGTAGGTGTGTCCCTCCCTTAGGATCCACACATGAGGGTTTCCCAGCCTTCTGATACATAGGTGTGTCCGCGCAACCTGGGATGGGAAATTCCATTGATTCTCCATGGTAAATATTAACACATTAACATGGTTAAGGTCCTATTCATAATAATTTAATCTCTATTAACAAAATATAGTTTTAATAAGATTATCTTATTAAGACATGTTATTGAACACTTGGGTGGTATCCTTATAAGCATGTTATCTCACACCCTATGCACCCCTTCGGTGTTGCGTATACCTTTGTTTTTTTTCAAACCTGGGAAAGGTAAGGAACCTCATTGAGGTATTAAGGTTTCTGTTAGATGTGTTTCGGTAGATCGTGGTGAGATGTTGGGAGTTTCCTATGATGTCACATGGAGTATTCAGTCGCCTATTATAATTTTAATTTAATGATTGGACTTGTACTTTGGGATGTTCTAACAGTTTCTTGAGTTGTATCATTCCCTCTATCTTCTTTAAAATTATGGAAATATTTTATCTCTTCCAATGTTTCACTATGTCATAGACACACACGGATATATTCCATGGTGTTTCATTATGTTTCTTGAAATCATTACATCTTGTTTTATATGCCTTGGTGCTAGTCACCATCATATGGGGATCTGGAACGCCCTTCGGTTATGTCGCGGGTTTGGTTGGGTACCATTTTGAGAGGGTATATGGGTCAATTCATAATAATAACAAGATGATACATTATGATATATTTTATTCAAAATAAATTCAATCACTTTTATATAATTCAATTAATAAAACTCCATGTTTTGATTATGTTACATGAAACATTGTGCTTATCTTGTGATGCATTCAACAACAAGTTTAAACGATATGTGATAATCCATTAAAAAAATATTATTTAATGATAACCATTATAACTGATACAAAATGATTGAGTGTGTGAAAAAATAAATAAATTATGAAATTTTTATAGTTATAAATGAATAAAATTATTTCACTAGTAATTTACTGATTAGAAATAAATAAATAACCATTAGAAATATTTTTTTTGAAAATTGTATTGTTTATAAAAGTTATATTAGTGGCACTTTGAACATATAATTTAAATTATTTTTTTACCAATTTCAGAACATGTATTTAGAAAAATAATCTTCATTTTGGAAATACACATGCCAATGATTTATTTTGGTGATTTTCTGAGAAATTTCTGAAAAGATTCATTTTTTGATGAATATGAGAATACTGATTTTCAATGAAAACTGCCTTTTTATTTCAATTATTTTTTAAATTAGTTTTAAAGTCAAATAATTTCAATAATATTATTATTTAACTAATTTATATCATTGATATCAATTTTATATTAAAATATTCTTTATATATGAGAATTTTGTCTTTGGAAAACTGCTCTTTCATCACGTCTACGGTGTAATTTTAAATTGAATTATGCCACATAAATGAGTTTAATTTGTCAATATAGATTAAATATTTGGAATCATCATAGTTTATATTCTCTAATCATGCTAGAAAATTTTCTTAATATAATGAATAGTTAAAATAGTAAAACATATTTACTGTGAATAACATAAAATATGGATTTCATGGGGTTAAACTAAAATGAAAAATTTTAAAATAACCTAATAAATTTACCAACACATATTTTCTAGCCATATATCAACATAATAACATTTAATGTTAAATAATGGACCATTTTATATCCTTATGTCATGTAAAAAATGTATGTATTTCTTTTTCATTTCAAAAAATACTATTGTGCCACTCACGTGACTTATAAAATTATACCCATCTTATATAATATTCACATCACCCAAACCCTTTTAGTATAACAAAAACTACCCAAATACCTTATTAATTTCCATATACATGACATATATTCCTCATTTTGATTATAAATCCCAAATATGTGGGTTTAGGTTTAAACATAAACAGGCTCTCAGAAGAAGAAGTAAATTTATTAAATATATGTATTTTTTTATTTCTTCAATTACATTCATTATAAATTATAAAACTATTATAATACTAAAATGTTTCTAGAATTAGGTGGACCTTCTCCTATTAAATTTTATTAAAAAATTATAGTTCTAAACAAGATATTAAAAATATGTTTTACAAAGATAGGTATAAAAATCTCCATGATAGTCAGCCTCAACAAAACAAGGACAATAATCTAGTAACAAAAAAGGAGTATCTTGAACGAAACTCTAAAAATTACCTATTTGAAAGAGAATAAGGAACAATATTTTCCTCCATGTTGACACGAGTAATATTAAGAGAAATAAAATCCATAAGATGAAGACAGTCAATCCAATATGTGAGCATTCTCCAGGGTACATTCTTGGAGAGGCCATTGTGAATTTTCACAAAAATGGATGAATTTTTTTCCAACCATACTGTATACCGACCATAATTGGTAAAATTCATGATCACCTTAATCATAGACCACAACTCATCTTCAACTGCATATCTATTCCCAATGAAATGAAATAAGAATCCCTTAACGAGACCCTAGTGGGTGTGAAATATACAATCAAAATATCTCCAATATACTTATATGTTATTATGTTAATTTAATTACCAAAATCCATATCCACTTTAATAAAATAGAAAATGAGACCATTGTTCATTTGTACAACACATTACCAATTCACGACCTGATGTAATTCAATTACCATAACCACTGTTAAAGGATGCATAAAATGATGGATTTAATATATTTTAATTTTATTTTTGTAATTATTATACTTCTGTAATTATGATATCAAATATGACTTCTTACTTTATATTATGTGAGGGATATGATAATATCACCCGTGTGTACAGCGGATTACTAACTCACGAAACGATCTATTTAATTTTTCATTTATGCATTACAATAATGGTAGTAAAGTTAATGTTAATGAATATATGTGATAATAATGGTATAAAAATTATTTCGTAAATATAATATCTCATAAAACATCATGTCTTTCAATCTATTGGAAAAAATAACGTTGCGTGTACGCGTATGTGGACTACCGCCAGCACGTAGCAATGTGAATTCTTTTTTATTATATTTTTACAAAGATGGAAATAAGGATCTGTTTGATTAATATATATTATATATATAAAATAATATTAATTCTAAAAATATGAATTATTATTTATTTTTATTTCGTTCCATCTGTCAAAAAACTGGAAACAACGTTCATGTGCATGGACGACCTACCATCTCCATTAAACATGAAATCTATTTTCTATCTATAATAATAACATATTACCCTAATTAAATTTATAGTGAATATATGAGTAATTTATATCATTTAAAACATTCTCGATATGATGTTACCATGATCAAATTAAATGTACCAAAATTACTAAACAAAAATATACATGAAAAATGAAGCAATTATCTCTTGAAATAGTTATTTTAATAAATAATTGATAAAAAATGGGTGATAAAATGCCACAAGTAAATCATATATATTATAATGGTTCTTCAATATATTTATAACAAACTTATATTTTTTATAAAGGTGTTTCAGACGCACACGAAGGTAGTCGATCCTGAGGTAAGGGGTTATTGTCTCACTATTAATTCCATGGGACATACTACAAATTACCCACATATTCTTTTGTTTGGTTTATATATGACCCCTTTGATATATTTTATCACATGTTTATTTATTGTATTCGTATTTGATGTTTTATTTGATTATTATTTATTTTATGAGGCTTGTGATTTAGAAGATGCCAAAGTCGAAAGGGTTTATTTCACAATCTATTATTATTTACGATTTTTTTTATTTACGACTCCCATAGGGGATATTTTTAAAATTTCTATCATAAACACAATAATTTTTATTTTTATCTAGTTATTCATGAATTTTTTCATTTAATATCACCATTTATAAACTATTTGGTACTTAAAATGAATCCGAAAATGTTTTTAAGAAGATAAAACTTTTTTCTTCTCTTTGGTTGAAAATCCCTTTTTCTCGAAATACATATTTTTAAAAAACTATTTCAAAAATGTTATTATGATTTTCTAAATTATTTTTACAGAAAATTTATACAATTTTAAATTCTAAATAAATTCAAATGGAATCTCCATGAAAATTTCCAAACAAGGCATGCTTGGAATTTACTAGAAATTTTAAAGGAATCATTATTTTAATGTGTTTCGAATGAACATAATTTAAAGCCTTATTGACCAATAAATGTTCTAAATATTATTTCATAATATTTAAAATTGTATCTTCTAATAAAAATATTTTCAGAATATTTTGTGATAGTTCTTAAAAAATATTATTTTAAATGTGAAAAGCATATTTTCATGAAAATAGTTTGTAATGACATTTTAATGGTATTTATATTCAAAAATAACATGAACCCTTTATTTTAATTATAATCCAATAAGGATATCTTGTATTTATATCATCCTGATTCTTTTATAGAATGGTTTATGATTATTTTGGATGTGTATGTGTAATTTTATTAACGTTAATCTCATTACTCTAGACGGTTTATGATCATGTTTATTTTATCAGAGTAAGTATAAAAAATTCATATGTTAGTATTTAAAAATGAATATTTTTTTGGTTATGTTTCACCCTTTCTATATGAGGAATGCATTATAATTATTATGTTATTGGTGGGTTCTTGTTATAGATATCCCCTCAATGTGTCGATATGACTCGTGAGACAAACCGATTTTTCAAATTAGACAGGTTTCTACGCATAGATTTATACTATCTTGTGAAAGGTTATGAAGTTATGTTTCAGATGTTTAGAATTTTTTATTACCTTTTTATAAAAAATTTAAGGATTTCCATCGGATTATTAGATTAGTTATAATAAAAATTGATAATTTCAAGATTATAATATTATTTATGTTGATATATTTTTTCATCATTTATTTCATCCATATTTAGCTCATCTCATTGATTAAATTTCATCTATTTCAATTATTTACCATTACAAATTGATTATTCCTATTTATACATATTGGCTTCCAATGTACGATTTCCCATGCTGAGCATGTGAGCTCTTCCATTATAATTTATTATTTTCCCCATGATTCCAAGAAAGTTTTTTGATTGATATTCATGGATACACTATGAATAATAATATTATTCTCAAAGAAAAGACATTGTGTATTTTATGTTTTCAGTTGTAATGTGTATTTAAAGAGTTTATCTTTTTTACAAATATTATTAAACTATTTGGTTCTTTGGCATGCGATTCCTAGTATTTTATTCTAATTTAATTAAGAATTTCATCTAGAATATTGTTGTTGGGGTTCTTATAGGTTGAATATCAAAGTAGGACTTGTTCCAAATTAGATGAAATTGTTGTGAAAATATGAATAAGGAATTATAGATTTGGGATCCCAACCATTGGATCGAGGATCAGTGAGATAGCGGTTGGAAAGATCATCGAACTAAATACCATAGAATATAATTTTCAAATAAATTATGTGTTGTGGGGAGGAAAATATGGATCATTCTCAGAACAATTTCCATGAGACATGACATTCCAAGTACAATCAAGAAGAGTATTGGGCATGATAAAGTACTGTGAGGTTAATAAGATAATTAAATTTATTTCATCTCATTTATTTTTATAAATATGGTAATGTATTTAAAGACCAATTTTAATATTTTGTATAAAAATGGAATGTTTTTTACCATGATATCCCTATGATCTATACTGGAGAAAGAAATCCTTATTATGTCACTTACTTCCAAGTGTGGAACATATTATTGTGCAATATATTATGATAAAAATGAATGATTTATGTGTTATACTCAGCATTTTATTACCTTCCAATTATGGTGGTTAGTGAATAAGAGGCCACTCTTTACATAAAACACTTGGATTATACACTCCCTACTAGAATAAAGATAAGTATCAATGGACCTATATCCACAATCAAGTTTGTACATGGTTATAGGTCACCTATAGATAAGATAAAGAAATTCCCATGGATATAGGTGACTTATATCCATGGGTAGTGGTTCCTTGTGGCTATATCATTACCCATACTAACACGGGGAAGAATATTTCCCATGAAAATTAAGTTTGAAACACCTTATATCGATGTGCGGATCATCCAAATGGTCATAGGGTGGTGGGATAGGGCTATAAAACATAGTGGAATGAGCTTGTGGTAATTGATGGCATATAGCCACAGGTGCTCATACCCATGGATACATGGTTGCGTTGTGAGACTCTATAGCCACAAGATGCTAGAGCCTATAAAAATAAAAGGAATAAAAACATGGGTGTATAGGCTTATTGATATTTGGTGGCAAGACATAAGGTTGTAGTTATGGGGTCCTATAGACACTAACTATAACCCCATCATCCAGACCCTATAATTACGATCATTTATGACCATTGCTATAGATTTGTATAGCGTGATCAAAATTATAATGTATTTAATAATAATAAATAAATATGTCTATAAAATTATATATATATATATATATATTTATTTATTTATTTATTTATTTATGTGTATATAGATAAACGAAATTTTTCTTAATGGATGTATATATTTGGTTATATGCAGTCAACTAGAGATCTAAACTTGGTGATAATTTTTAAAAAAAATTGACCTATAGCCATGGTCTTCATGCTTATTGTTATAGTTCACCCATATGGACTAGATTGTAGCCATGATCTTCATTCTCATGGCTATAGGTGCATTGTGGACCAGGTTCCACACCAAATGAGATATATCCAGAATACTGTAGCCACAACCACTACTTTAGATTTTTACTTTTACAAAACTAAAAATAGTTTATATCAATGCTATGAAAACACAGACTACCAGAGGGATATTAAAATAAAACCTTTGCCAGTGTTAGAAAAAATAACTGAAAAAGGAACCCTTTATCATTGTTTAAAAAAGCTATGATAAATGGTACCTTTATCAGAGTTTTTTTATCATTGATAATGGGTTACATTTTAGTGATTTTATATCTATTGTGAAGGAAGGATTTTTTAGTGCTAAAAAATCACTGGTAATGACTTCCTATATCAGTTTTTTAGTACTTCCAAAAAATTTGAAAAATTCATTTTTTTACTCGCCACAACACCCCCATTTCTCAGCGCTCATGACACCCTTTCTCAGCAATTTCCACTCCCCAGCCCACCATAACATACCCCCAACACCTTCTCAGTATCTGTGAACACCCACCAACCCTACCTCAGTTCTATAATGGATCCCCATATAATAGCTCGACATGGAATTTATCATGTGACCACCACTCTACATTTCAATGCCCATTACCACTCTACCGATCACATATTGTTTTATATTTTTCAATATTTATATTTATTCATATATACTTAAGACTGAGTGATATATATATATAAACACATATTTTTTTTAAATATATGATATATTAATACTAACTTATATATATTAGAGTATATATATATATATGTTTATTAATATACACACATATGTATATATAAACATTATATATACATTTTTATAAGTATATAAATATTCTTATATTTTGAAAATACAAAGAAATGGTTAGATATATTCTTAAATAAAATGGATAATAGTTAAATAAATATTATTTATATAATTAATTGTACATTTTTTTTAAACTTGTCTATATATTTCCTATCAAAGGTAATTTTTTATTAATCAAGAAATGGTACCACTATACAAGGACTGATGCAATGATCTAATCACAAAACCTAGGGTGACCTAAATTAAGGGAGGCTAATTCCTCACCTCTAATCATGTTCACCCCTTTAGGTTTCCAAAAGAGAGAGCTGGGAATGTAGGGGAAACTGATGCCATGATCCACCACCACCATAGATGTGAGATGGCCAACTACCCTATTTCCCTCCCACCATGTATGGGTTACCATAGTATTATCGTCGATGATACGTTTTCATTTTCCTATGGTGTATAAAATTTACTTTGGAGTGGTAACATTATCATACATGGAGTCTCTAATGATCTTGGAGTCAGTCTCAACCTGGGAAAGATATATATTCTCATGTTCATAGAATTGAAAGCCTGTGAGCATCAGTTCAGCTTCTACTTGTATTAATGTCCCTTCGACATAATATGCAGAAAATGCCAGAAGGATAATGTCCCTATATTCTCGAACCTCTCCTCCCCCACAGATGATCCCCTCCTTACACGAACTTTCCATGTTATGATTGAAACCAGATACTGGGGGATGCCACTACATCCATTTTCTACTACTTCCTCCATTACTATAAGTATTTGGTGATGCACTGACCTTCAAACACCTCAAGGAACGCGCCTCACGCTGTTTCCTGATACCACTACCCAAAAAATGATCAATTATTTGATTATAAAAATGATAGATCCTCCAGAGTTGATAAGTCATTCATACCTAGCCTTTTTTCTAGCCTGTCGGATACACCAACAGGTTCCCTTTAAAAAGACTTCTCTAACCATTCCTTCCACAACAGTGATGTTCGTGCCGTAAAACCACTAATCTAGAAAGGTTTCATCAATGATTTTTAGAATGCAAGGCGCCAAAACAATCCTAAGGAAACTCCATACTTCCTGTTCCCATTAACTCTCAAAAAAGGTGTGATTCATATTCTCCTCTCGATGACAAGTGCATCAGTAGCATTTGGAGGTAAGGATAACACTCAATTGCTTGTTCATCTCGATATATCTAGATATAAATTTTATACCTAAAATGTATATTTATATGTATATATATATATATATTCATATATATTCCTAAATATTTTCATGTAATTCTGTATCTCGATATAATTTTTATAAGTATTTATTAATATTTAATGTAAAAATATTTATAGACAAGATTTAATTATAATGATATATGTATTAAAATAAATTTATATATGATGTATATATACAATATTGATACACGTACACACAAAAACATATTTACAGACACAAACTACCATTTATATTTCTCACATATATGTAAAAATATTTATTTATATATGTATTTTTTTAAATATACTATAATACAGATATAAATATATAATTTTTTATTGATACACACATATTTATATATATACATAACTCATATAGGTATATATATACATATATATTAATGCATTTTATAAGGTAAACAAAATTGGTAATTTTTTAATTTAAATAAAATGAATAATAAATATTTATTACCATTTGGTTCAGAAATTTAAAAATACAATTTTATTTAAATATGTTTAATTATATATTTATACTACTGATTTATTATAAGTAAATATAAGAAAATATGAATATATGTAATTATAAATAAAACTATACTATGAAAAACATTAAAATTTAAATATAATTATATCTATATGAATATAATCACTAAGAATAAATTTTGTCACCATTGAAAAGGGGGGAAAATACTCTCTTAAACGATGTTGAAATACATTGTAAATATAAAAAATTTGGTATCCCAACTAAAAACACATATTTATTGGCCATTTAGGCCTTTTTTGACCTAAAAAAAGTGACTGAGGTTTCCAAAATTAATATATTGTACATATCATCACATGATTTGATTAGATATGTGGTAGAGTGCAAATAGACACCTGAATCAAACTTGTTTTTGTCATTTAAAGTTCAATTCATATTTTCAACTTATCTTAAATAGTCCATTAATTCCTTTAATTTTTATTTTATCCAAATGATATTAAATAACTATTTGTTGATAATAATTTGAGAATTAATAATTAGTATTATTTTTTCTATTATTTTATTATCCATTTTTTCTAAATATCTCATATATTAAGTGTAAATATGTATTCATCTTTGTTGAAATCATATTTTAGAAAATATATAATCTTAATATCAATATATATTTACTTATATATTAATAAAAAATTTAATGCAATATATTTTTTATAAAAAATAATTTTTATTAGTGCAAGTAAAAAAGAACTCATAAAGATGAACCTTTATCAATGCTATCAGAAAAGAACTGATAGACACCCCCTTTATCAGCGCTTTTGTAATAACACTAATAATGCCCCCCCTATATGATTGATTTTTTTTCTAATGATGATAAGGACCCCCCCCCCCCTTTAATAGTGCATTTTTATTAGTGATGTTAAAGGGCCCCCTTTATTAGCATTTTTTCTACGCTGCTAAAGACACCTTCTTTATTAGTGGTTTTAGCTAGCATTTTTAAAGGTCGAATCTATAGTAGTGGATGTTTATAGATGCATAACTGATGTTTGTGTCTATATGAATTTATTCTACTTATGGATAGATGTGTGGTGTTTTTTTATTCTATGTCTAATGAACATAAGATGTCATAAGAGAACATGGATGCATACAACAAGCTCAAGAAATGTGAACTTTATCAGGATAGACCTAGATAGGTGAGGTTTGATATCTATAGGGAACTATTTATGTGAAAGCATGGAGAGGGTGCACTAGATGAACCTCAAACAGTCAAAATGACTTGTTTCATTAAGCATCTAGATGCTCTAATGTTTACCAATTGCGAAATTTTATACATACACATACATAAACACACATACCAAAGGAATCATATACATACATACATATACACATACATATATAAACACATACACATATATACAAATACATACACAAACAACTACATTCACTTACATATAAATATATATATACATACATAATCAAATATACACTTACACATAAACATTCATACACGGACACTATCAAATAAATATACATACACATATGCACTCACACATGCATACACATACACATGAATAATTATACAAATATATACACACACGCACACAAACAAACAGACAAACAAACAATCAATCAAACATACATACATTCATACATACATACATACATACATTCATACATACATACTTTCATACATACATAAAAACATACATACATATATACATGCATGCATGCATGCATACATACATACATACATACATACATACATACATACATACATACATAAATACATACATACATATATACATACACACATACATACATACATAGATACATACATACATACAAACATACATAGATACATACATACATACATACATACATACATACATACATACATACATAATTAAATACATACATGCATACATACAAACATAAATACATACAAAGATAAATACATACATATAGAAACATATATATACATAGACACACATATACATAAACACATACATACTTACACATGTATATTTTATATACATTTATATACCGACAATCCTTTTTCAGTTTTTTCAATTTTTGCACTAAAATCCTTTCAAACTATATCAAACGTGACTCACATCACAACACCAATAGTTGTATTAATATATATATTTATATTTAATAGAATATATTAACATATATATATATACTTAAACCAAAATATATACATTTATATATTTATAGAAATATTTAAATGAAATTTTATAAAACTATTTACATATAAACTTCATAACCAAATTAAAAACATAATTAATTATTTTTATCTAATGACATAAATTTGATGAATTTTTGTTATATAAATTACGAAAATTATATTGGATGACTTTTTCTCTATAAATAATGATGTGAGAAAAAAACTACACATAGTGGAAGGGACCATTCAGTTACAGGTTGCTGGTTTGTTGTATCAGATTTTCTCACATCATTGGAGCATAAGAAGAAAGAATGTGTTTCCTTATTCAGACCATTGACCACTTTCACCGACCTAGATCTTTTTCCCCTTCCATGTTTTGTGATAGTAAAGATTAGATGGTCCTGCTATCTGAGTAATCATTTATCACAGATCCACGAATAATGCTGAATACTCCCACAACTCGGGTTGTAGGACTCGACATTGAATTCATGTCAGTGTTCATGGGCCCAGTGAGGGTGGAAAACATCCCACCACTACAATCACAAAATGAATCTTTCTTCTGATTGGAAATTCTCTGAGAGCTGGTAGGAAACAACATCAAGCAGCGGCCGCCCACCGCCAAGTAAAATGAGAAGGCGATGGAGGCAGTGTAGCTGATGGACTAGGTTGGGAAGGGAAGGGGTATGAAGGGTAGTATGATTCAATTATCTTCATTGGAGTGTGAAACTGGTGGCTGAATGACATTTCCATGGTAATTAACAGTTGTGAGAAAAAAGGGAAGGGAGAAGGTATGGATTAGCAGAGATAAATGCCTAGTGTAGTTGGGGGACGGATGGAGGACTAATTATTAAAAACAAATAATGAAAGTCTACTTGTGGAATTAGAAAGGGAACAATAATCTAAAAATATAAATGAAAACACAATTTTTTTTAATATTTTAGAAGAATTTTTCTCCCTAAAGAATAAAATTTCATAGATATTTATAATACTAATTGATAAATTAAAATTTCACTAACATTAATCTGATAAATTCTATTGAATGTCCTTAAGATTGAATTAAATGGTTATATAAATATTTATATACTGTAAAAAATTTTGTCACGACCCGCCCTCAGGGTCTGTGCCGTGACTACCCCAAGCCCGCCTTCCATAGGCCAGGGGCTGGCGACTAGCACCAAGGCGTAAATCCCCGAAAAAGGGAAGGCATTGCCTTTGTAAAGTAAAAAATCACACAGAGTACAAGCGGAAGAAGTAAACACTGAATACAACAGTAAGTGCGGAAAGTAAAAAGGGTCCGGAAATACAAGCCCAACTGTAAAGTACAACTCGAAAGGGAAAACAACTACTGAAAAGTAAAGCTGCTACGCCGAGCTGTCCACTGGAAATCCCACCTGAAGGGTGGGTACAGATAGCTCCTCTGCTCCTCGGGTCCCGTCGTCCATTCCGAGTATGTCCCGCCCAGTGGTCCACCTCCGGGTACCGCCTCGTCGTCACATCCACCTTTGGGTACCGTCTCGTCGTGAGGTCCTCCTCCGGGTACCATCTCGTCGTATAGTCCACCTCCAGGTACCGTCCAGTCCTCGAACACTCGTCCTCTGTCAGCACTTCCCGTCGTCTGCAACCAACACAACGAGGTGCGGGCATAGCCCGTGCAGGGGTGAGTATAACGATACTCAGTAGGGACCCTGAGACCCTCAAGGTCTCACTAAAACCAACAAAGATAACCACTTAGAAGATCTCAACAGATAACCTATACTTAGGTTTATGCCCATACATATACCTAAGTTATCAAGTAACCCATCTCAATCATGAGGAAACACAAGGATTGTGAAATCAACGGATAACTACTACCTAGGTATATACCCATACGTATACCTAAGTTATCAAGTGACCCATCTCAATCATGAGGTAAACATAAAGGTCAAAAGTCTCAGCTCAAACCAGGATTTTCATTATCGAAACCATAACTGTTGAAGAGCCCCGTCTCTGTAGTGTACAGTGGTCCTGTCACAACTTCGAGGTACTTCTCACTAACCTAAGACTGTTGAGGTGCTCCTCCTGAAGAGTATCGCGGGCCAGCTGCTACAACCAAGTGCTCCCATGTGCCTCTACAACCAAGCGCACCTCTGTCGTGGGTCTGCCGCTACAACCAAGCGCTCCCATGTGCCGCTACAACCAAGCGCACCTCTGTCGTGGGTCTGCCGCTACAACCAAGCGCTCCCATGTGCCGCTACAACCAAGCGCACCTCTGTCGTGGGTCTGTCGCTACAACCAAGCGCTCCCATGTGCCGCTACAACCAAGCGCACCTCTGTCGTGGGTCTGCCGCTACAACCAAGCGCTCCCATGTGCCGCTACAACCAAGCGCACCTCTGTCGTGGGTCTGCCGCTACAACCAAGCGCTCCCATGTGCCGCTACAACCAAGAACTCCTCTGTCGTGGGTCTGACGCTACAACCAAACACTCCCATGTGCCGCTACAACCAAGCGCACCTCTGTCGTGGGTCTGCCGCTACAACCAAGCGCACCCCTGTGACACACTGGGTCGTCCGATCAGCTGTCGTCGGGTCTCAGTCAGCTACCCGGTCTCCGTACTCCGCACGCTCGTCTCCGGGAGGGTCCGCACCACGAGCTACTGGTCGATACTCCAAGTATCTCAAAGTCCCACGAAGAAGAATCTCAAAGGACCGTCTCATCATAGGGATCTCAACGCAACAGACGGCGCGTCGATCGGACGCCCGGTCTGAGAGTTATTGGCTTTTTCGTCCCAGGGGCCCGGTTGGTTTCTAAGGAAAAACCAACCCGACCATACTCCACCGGCGTCCAAACCTCGGGCGGAGTATGTCAAAAGTTCTGTCTCACTAAGAGGAACACAACAAAGCTGACGGCACGTCAAACGGATGTCCGTAGCTCAAGATATGAGTGTTTCCGCTCCGAGGGCCCGGTTGGTTTCGTGAACGAACCAACCCGGATGAACTCAAAGTATTCCGAAACTTTGAGTGCGATATACCGAAACGACCTTCTCGATCCAAGGATCGCATTTCCGCTGACGGCTCGTCGATCGGAGGTCCGTATCTCAAGTTATGGCCAAAAGACCGAAACCATCTCGAAAACGGGGGGTCCGGGTCCGGGCCGACCCGGCCCGACCCCCCCCCCCCCCCCCCCCCGGGGTCGGCCCGAACCGGGTCGACCCGACCCGGGTCCGACCGGCCCGGCCGGCGGCGATCCGGCGTGGCGGCGCGGTCCGGCGCGGCGGCGCGGCCCGGCGCCTCTGGTGCCACGCGCGGGGGGCTAAGCCCTCGCTTCATCAGCTTGGCGGCGCGGCTTTTAGCTGCGCCTTTGGAACCCCCCCCCCCCCCTCGTGGGGGGCCTGCTTTGAAAAGAACCGGGGGGCCGCCTGCCCCCCCTCAAAGAAACCCCCCCCCCCCCCTCATAAATGGGGGGTTTAGAGAGTTGACCGGGGGAATTTATTCCCCCGGTCTTTGACCTTCCGGCCGGCCACCTGGCCGGCCGGTTTTTCTCCAACGGGACCGGAAAACCGGTCCCCTTTCCGGCTTCCAACGCCGGCGGCCCGGCCGCCGGTCTTCTAGTCCCACCGCGGCCCGGAACCGGCCGCGGTGTTCGTCGTCCGGCGCGGTGCGACGGCACCGTGCCCCTCCGCCGCGCCTTTGATTCCCTTTGACGCGGTGCGATGGCGTCGCGTTCTTGATAATCCTTCCACGGCGCGGTGCGACGGCGCCGCGCAATATAATCGTGCGAATATCCACGTGGTGCGACGGCACCACGCCATCTTTTTTCAACCGCAAGATAAATCAACAAGATCAAGGAGGGGGTTCGGCCGTGTTCATGCGGTCCGGCCCCCTCACGTTAAACGATAACACATATTTAAAAATCCTCACGTTAGTCATTCTAGAACCACGAACGAGAATAAATAAATAAACAAACAGCAACAACCCCTACAGTCCTCATCAAACATTTTTCCCAATCCCACAATATACTTAGAAGGGAAAAACATGGAAATTGATAATCATATTGAAGTAAACCCCTACCTCGATAGTCGCACGTTGACGTAGTCGTGGGAAGCGGTCGTCGTTTCGTTGACGTCGGTTAGAAGACGAAGAAGTCGAGGAGGAAGCAATCGGAGAAGACGAGTCAAGATGTCATCGTCGGTGTTCTTCGTGGGTGGCGGACGTTCTTCGCGTTCTTCCACGAAGGAGATGAAGATGGTGGAGGATTTCTTCAGCTTCTCTCCAAAGCTCTTCCACACCTCACCCAAACAATCCAAATAAAATAAGGTCCCTCATTATTTTATTTACTAAGCCAAGCATTTCAAAAACTTAAATTTCAAAAACAAAACACTTAATTAATTATACATGAGTTGTGTAATTAATTTAGTGTTAAGTTATCAAGCTTTTAAGAGGGAGAGAGGGGAGTTAGGGAATTTGAAAAGGTGGGGCTCGGGTGGGCCCCTCCTCACCTTAATCCTCTCTTAGGTGGTTAAACCACCCAACTTCCAACAAAAGATTTTAACCACTTTAAAGATATAAAATAAATATTGTATCACAATTTTATTTTACTCTTCATTTCATCCATAAAATTAAACAACTCTTCCTAGGCAAACGCACCTTCAGAAAAGGTCTTCTTAACCAAATATCAGCGCTGCGAGTTCATCGGTGTCCTCGGATTTCAATACCGGATCAAAAGTTAGGAATTCCCGCTGGTTCGTTCACTGAACGTACCCGAGCCAAACTTTGTAAATTGAATCTGGACACTTCGGGCCTCGGAATCAGGTGCCGTCTGAAACCGCGCTCTTGTAAAATTCCAAAGAAAATTAAGAAAAAATTGCCCATGAATTTTATGGGTCTTTACATTACTCCCACCTCAGGGATTTACGTCCCCATAAAGATACATCAAAAACTAGGGAAACAAATGAGGGTACTGAGCACGCATCTGAGCCTCCCGCTCCCATGTGCTCTCTTGGAGGTTCCCGTGCTGCCATCTGATACGCACAAGAGGAATCGATCGCCCACGTAGGACCCGCTCCTGTCGATCCTCTATCTCCACCAGGACCTCTGTAAAAGTCGCCCCATTGTCAACGTCATACACCCCAAGGTCAATGATGTGCGTCGGGTCGTGCACGTATCTCCTCAGCTGAGACACGTGGAAGACGTCGTGCACCCGGTGCAACTGAGGTGGTAGAACCAGGCGATAAGCCACCTCGCCAATCCTACTGAGGACCTGGAAGGGTCCGATGAAGCGCGGAGATAACTTGCCACCACGGCCAAATCTCTGTATACCACGTCAAGGTGAGACCCGCAAGAAGACATGGTCGCCATCCTCGAACTCAAGTGGCCTCCGCCTCCTGTCAGCGTATGACTTTTGCCGGCTCTGAGCTGTCCTCATCCATTCCTGGATAACCTGGACCTTCTCTGCCGTGGCCTAGACCATCTCCGGCCCCACAAGAGCTGCAAATATTTCTTCTTTGCCGATAAGAGAAATCTGGTCTCATCCCCTTGATGAACCACATTCTTTGCCTAATACGGTCAATCCCGACATGGATGATACTAATCCATACCAAGGATGATGTCGTAAGGCCTCGACGCTACTACCAAGAGATCCAACCGTTACTCTCTCCTCCAAGGGTTGAGTCACACTGTCGTCATCAGTGTGTGGTAACTGGGTCTCCTCCAGTAGATGTCTCACAAGTGAGGGTCAAGTCAACAGTCAAAACTGGAACCTCTTAGTAAAAACACAAAAGAGGACAGGAATGAAAACATCACAAAGGTATGCGTCTTTTATTATTGCAGCTCATAAAACAAAGACGCTACATAATAGAAACAAGGAACTAGAAATACAAAGGACATATCCACTAGTTCCGCTCCTGTCCATTTGCTCCCAGAGCTACATGATCGAAGGCCTCAGCTGCCTGAAGCTGAGCTCTCCCATGTCCACCAACTCCCTGTGGTCTGGGTGGACCGCCTGGTGGTGGTGGTGGAAACACCCTGAAGCGTCGTCCACCTCCAGCTGCACGGCCAGCTCCCCTGTCATGGCCGCCTACTCCTTGCGGACCGCCACGGTCGAACCTCTGCCTCTGCCTTGGTGGTTCCTCAACCGTCTGCTACTCCTCTGCATGGCGGGTCGGGCAGTCACGAGCCATGTGGCCTTGCCCGCCGCATGCATAGCACTGTCTTCCACTTGAAAGACTGGCTCTGCGTTGTGTGCCCCGCACTGCTGAGCCAGTGTCCTGAGGTCGTCTGCCTGAAGGTCTGGTCTGCCTGGACCCCTGAGTCATCCATCGACTGCCAGCCGCAGAAGACTCTGCCACGTGCCGCCCTGCGGTGGGTTTCGGTGCTGGTGTAGACTCAGCAAGGAAGATTTCGATCAAAAGGGCCCGCTCCAGTACTCCTGTCTGAGTCGGTATGCTGAGGGAGATCAGCGATGCCCTGATCTCGTGTCTCAAACCCTGCTTGAAGGTCCGGGCCCGGAAGAATGGGTCACGTACCATGTCGGTCGAGTAGCGCGAGAGATCAGTAAATCTCGCCGAGTACTGAGCGACCGTCATGCTGCCCTACCGCAGCTGAAGAAGCTCCTGGATACGCACCGCATGAAGGGTGGTTGGGACGAACTCCGAGCGGAAGAGGCTCTCAAAGTCCGTCCAAAGTAGAGATGCCTCATCGTGCACCTGGAGCATCAAGCTCCACCATCGTCATGCTTCTGCGTGAAGTAGGCTCGCAGCGAGGATCACCATGAGGTCTGCTGGTGTCCTCACTAGCCTAAACACACGTACCACTGCCTCCAGCCAGTCCTCGGCTGCTTGGGGGTCCGTCTCTCCACGAAACCTGGGCGGTCACTGGCACTGAAACTCATGCAGTGCAGTGAGGCGACGTGCATCGTCAGCGGATGGTGCTGGAAGTATCGGTGGCTCGACGGGTAGAGCTACCGCCGGTGCCACTGCTGACAAAGGGCCCTACACCGAGGCCTCGTCACTCGGTGGGCTGTCGTCACACTCGACTCTCAGAACCCTAGCTGGCTGCCGTCGTGGGGCCATCCTGAATAGGAAACAGGTGCGCCACGGTCAGAACAGTATACTTGGTGAGCTGATATATAAGTAATCACAAAGAAAACTTTGAAACACACACGCAATCAATGTTTTCGTGCATTAAGTCGGAAATCAGAATTTAGGGTCCTGGTGTACGGATATGTCGGCCGCCGCACCAACACTGGACTCCCTGGACTGAGAACCACACTCAATACGCTAAACATTATTGCTTCACATAGAAAAGATCGGAGTTCGCGGTAGAACCGAACTCCTCTGATACCAATTTGTCACGACCCGCCCTCGGGGTCCGTGCCGTGACTACCCCAAGCCCGCCTTCCATAGGCCAGGGGCTGGCGACTAGCACCAAGGCGTAAATCCCGGAAATAGGGAAGGCATTGCCTTTGTAAAGTAAACAATCACACAGAGTACAAGCGGAAGAAGTAAACACTGAATACAACAGTAAGTGCGGAAAGTAAAAAGGGGCCGGAAATACAAGCCCAACTGTAAAGTACAACTCGAAAGGGAAAACAACAAATGAAAAGTAAAGCTGCTACACTGAGCTATCCACTGGAAGTCTCACCTGAAGGGTGGGTACAGATAGCTCCTCTTCTCCTCGGGTCCCGCCGTCCGTTCCGAGTATGTCCCGCCCAGTGGTCCACCTCCGGGTACCGCCTCGTCGTCACATCCACCTTTGGGTACCGTCTCGTCGTGAGGTCCTCCTCCGGGTACCATCTCGTCATATAGTCCACCTCCAGGTACCGTCCAGTCCTCGAACACTCGTCCTCTGTCAGCACTGCCCGTCGTCTGCAACCAACACAACGAGGTGCGGGCATAGCCCGTGCAGGGGTGAGTATAACGATACTCAGTAGGGACCCCGAGATCCTCAAGGTCTCACTAAAACCAACAAAGATAACCACTTAGAAGATCTCAACAGATAACCTCTACTTAGGTATATGCCCATACATATACCTAACTTATCAACTAACCCATCTCAATCATGAGGAAACACAAGGATTGTGAAATCAACGGATAACTACTACCTAGTTATATGCCCATACATATACCTAAGTTATCAAGTGATCCATCTCAATCATGAGGTAAACACAAAGGTCAAAAGTCTCATCGCAAACCAGGATTTTCATTATCGAAACTGTAACTGTTGAAAAGCCCCATCTCTGGAGTGTACAGTGGTCCTGTCACAACTCCGAGGTACTGCTCACTAACCTAAGACTGCTGAGTTGCTTCTCCTGATGAGTACCGCGGGCCAGCTGATATAACCAAGCGCTCCCATGTGCCGCTACAACCAAGCGCACCTCTGTCGTGGGTCTGCTGCTACAACCAAGCGCTCCCATGTGCGGCTACAACCAAGCGCACCTCTGTCGTGGGTCTGCCGCTACAACCAAGCACTCCCATGTGCCGCTACAACCAAGCGCACCTCTGTCGTGGGTCTGCCGCTACAACCAAGTGCTCCCATGTGCCGCTACAACCAAGCGCACCTCTGTCGTGGGTCTGCCGCTACAACCAAGCGCTCCCATGTGCCGCTACAACCAAGCGCACCTTTGTCGTGGGTCTGCCGCTACAACCAAGCGCTCCCATGTGCCGCTACAACCAAGCGCACCTCTGTTGTGGGTCTGCCGCTACAACCAAGCACTCCCATGTGCCGCTACAACCAAGGGCACCTATTTCGTGGGTCTGCCGCTACAACCAAGCGCACCCCTGTGACACACCGGGTCGTCCGATCAGCTGTCGTCGGGTCTCAGTCAGCTACCCGGTCTCCGTACTCCCCACGCTAGTCTCCGAGAGGGTCCGCTCCACGAGCTACTGGTCGATACTCCAAGTATCTCAAAGTCCCATGAAGATGAATCGAAAAGGACCGTCTCATCATAGGGATCTCAACACAACAGACGGCGCGTCGATCGGACGCCCGGTCTGAGAGTTATTGGCTTTTTCGTCCTAGGGGCCCGGTTGGTTTCTGAGGAAAAACCAACCCGACCATACTCCAACGACGTCAAAACCTCGGGTTGAGTATGCCAAAAGTTCCGTCTCACTAAGAGGAACACAACAAAGCTGACGGCACATCAAACGGATGTCCGTAGCTCAAGATATGAGCGTTTTCGCTCCGAGGGCCCGGTTGGTTTCGTGAACGAACCAACCCGTCCGAACTCAAAGTATTCCGAAACTTTGAGTGCAATATACCGAAACGACCGTCTCGATCCAAGGATCGCATTTCCGCTAATGGCTCATCGATCGGAGGTCTGTAGCTCAAGTTATATCCAAAAGACCGAAACCGTCTCGAAAACGGGGGGTCCGGGTCCGGGCTGACCCGGCCCGACCCCCCCCCCCCCCCCCCTGGGGTCGGCCCGAACCGGGTCGACCCGACCCGGCCCGACGGCGCGGTCTGGCGCAGCGGTGCGGCTCGGCCGGCGGCGGCGCGACCTGGCGCCGCTAGTGCCACGCGCGGGGGGCTAAGCCCCCGCTTCATCAGCTTGGTGGCGCGGCTTTTAGCCGCGCCTTTGGAAACCCCCCCCCCCCCCCCTCGTGGGGGGCCTGCTTTGAAAAGAACCGGGGGGCCGCCTGCCCCCCCCTCATAAATGGGGGGGTTTTAGAGAGTTGACCGGGGGAATTTATTCCCCCGGTCTTTGACCTTCCGGCCGGCCACCTGGCCGGCCGGTTTTTCTCCAACGGGACCGGCAAACTGGTCCCCTTTCCGGCTTCCGACGCCGGCGGCCCGGCCGCCGGTCTTCTCATTCCGCCGCGGCCCGGAACCGGCCGCAGTGTTCGTCATCTGGCGCGGTGCGACGGCACCGCGCCCCTCCGCCGCGCCTTTGATTCCCTTTGACGCGGCGCGATGGCGTCGCGTTCTTGATGATCCTTCCACGGCGCGGCGCGATGGCGCCGCGCAATATAATCGTGCGAATATCCGCGTGGTGCGACGAAACCACGCCATCTTGTTTCAACCACAAGATAAATCAACAAGATCAAGGAGGGGGTTCGGTCGTGTTCATGCGGTCTGGCCCCCTCACGTTAAACGATAACACATATTTAAAAATCCTCACGTTAGTCATTCTAGAACCACGAACGAGAATAAATAAATAAACAAACAGCAACAACCCCTACAATCCTCATCAAACATTTTTCCCAATCCCACAATAGACTTAGAAGGGAAAAACATGGAAAGTGATAATCATATTGAAGTAAACCCCTACCTCGATAGTCGCACGTTGACGTAGTCGTGGGAAGCGGTCATCGTTTCATTGACGTCGGTTAGAAGACGAAGAAGTCGAGGAGGAAGCAATCGGAGAAGACGAGTCAAGATGTCATCGTCGGTGTTCTTCATGGGCGGCGGACGTTCTTCGCGTTCTTCCATGAAGGAGATGAAGATGGTGGAGGATTTCTTCAGCTTCTCTCCAAAGCTCTTCCACACCTCCCCCAAACAATCCAAATAAAATAAGGTCCCTCCTTATTTTATTTACTAAGACAAGCATTTCAAAAACTTAAATTTCAAAAACAAAACACTTAATTAATTATACATGAGTTGTGTAATTAATTAAGTGTTAAGTTACCAAGCTTTTAAGAGGGAGATAGGGGAGTTAGGGAATTTGAAAAGGTGGGGCTCGGGTGGGCCCCTCCTCACCTTAATCCTCTCTTAGGTGGTTAAACCACCCAACTTCCAACAAAAGATTTTAACCACTTTAAAGATATAAAATAAATATTGTATCACAATTTTATTTTACTCTTAATTTCATCCATAAAATTAAACAACTCCTCCTAGGAAAACGCAACTTCGGAAAAGGTCTTCTTAAGCGAATATCGGCGCTGCGAGTTCATCGGTGTCCTCGGATTTCAATTCCGAGCACCGGATAAAAAGTTAGGAATTCCCGCTCGTTCGTTCACTGAACGTACCCGAGCCAAACTTTGGAAATTGATTCCGGACACTCCGGGCCTCGGAATCAGGTGCCGTCTGAAACTGCGCTCTTGTAAAATTCCAAAAAAAATTAAGAAAAAATTTCCCTTGAATTTTACGGGTCTTTACAAGTTTAATAAATTAATAGAATATAATGTATGTTATGTGGTTGAAAAATAGAATATGTTGTTTATAATATAAATTTTTCATTTTTAACTTCACAAACATATATTAGGTGGTTTTTTTGTTTTTTAACTATACTTGAATTTTACATGGTTTCTAATTTTTAACTAAATTCAATGTTGAACATATGATAAATTTCAATTTAGTCTCTATAATCAATTTTATATATCATTATAACAGTTTTTAAAATAGATTCTATTTTTTTTTAATACATAACATGTGTTATTGGATAATTTCACTAAAAAAAGTAGTGGTTAGGGACAGTTATTTATTGTTCTCGCTATGGTTTATGCTACTAACTAATTGTTTTTTGATGGTTCTTAAAATTTCTATGTATTTCATGTTCGGTAGTCAATTAGAAGTGGTTTATTTTATTTCATGGTGGTTTTTTATGATTCATTTCTTATAAATTTATCATAAGTATTTTTATTAATTAGTTTATGTTTTTTAATTAAAAAATTCATTGGGAATATAAATAAATTTAAATTAACTGATACAAATAATTTAGTGACTACTATTTTTAGCTGTGGTTAATACGAACCACTCCAAAATCTGTTTTGACTATTTTTAAACCATTAATAAAAATATATAAATATAAAAAACTAGCATTCTAGAAACCCAAACATAAATATATATTAAATATATATTTCAGACATCACAGATTCACAATCTTACAAATATCCATGATCATCATAACTGAAGTCTCAGTCACCCCATACATCAACCAATATCTCAGTCTTCAATATATATATAAAATAATTCCAACAACAACCCATGCCCAATATAAATCCATATCATGAACTCAACTGTATCTTTCAATATCTAGATCATCTTATCAACAGAAACCGACCACGTCATCTCCTCATCTATAATAAATAATGAAAAAAATTAAATCTAAACATAATAAATCATAATAATTGTTGAATAATTGATAAAATTTTAATATACCATAGAACCAAAGAATAGTCATGGAAACTTTCTTAATAAATTATTAGATTAGAAAGGTCAACCTCTTACCTACTACTAATATCTTCCACATACAATGAAAAACAATACATTTAGGAAAAGAAATGCGAAAGGGAAAAGACAAAGAATATATTCAGAATGTTGTAGATAAAATATATTATTTTTTAATCTAATATAAGATATTTTTACATAAATAAAATAATATAGAATTCAATTCTATTTTAAAATAGAAACATACATGTTTTAGATAAGATTCAACAAGTAAAACTAAAAAGAGATAAGTAAATATTATTATTTTTTAAGTACTATGCGGTGTGATTGAAATTTATTAAATATATATTTAAATATTTTGATATCAGAACAATTAATATAATACATAAGAAACTAATTAGTGGTTTCCCCACAATTTTACATCAATATGCGATCATTTTATATGGGTTTTACTATTCCAAGCACTTTTGGTGTTTCAAAATAGAAAAAATGCTTTTACGGTCATAATGGAAAAACCATCAGTCAGAATGTTTTGACATCTGTTCTTACATTTTGAAATTAAATATACGGCCGTTTTACCATGATTTTAGGACAATAATCCTTCATTTTCATTGTTTTTGACTATTACATGCAAGTTTTAGTGTTTTAAAAAACTAAAAAATGCATTTACGGACATAACGGGCAAACAATAACTCAGAATGATGTGAAGCCAGTTCATACATTTTGAAGTTTAATATATGGTTCTTTTCCAATGATTTTTAGAATATTTGACATACATTCCCTAATTTTGACCACTCTATGCAAGTTATAGTGTTTTAAAACACTAAAAACTCCTTTACAACCATAACAAGAAAACTGTCACTCGGAATTATATGTCATAGATGCAAAAATTTAAACATATATATAGAGTTTTTTATCATAAATTTAGGAAAATACACATTTTTTACTGGGTTTGATCGTTCGACACATTTTTTTGTGTTTTAAAACAGTAAAAATGCATTTATGACCATAACATGAAAACCATCATTCTGGATAAAGTGTAATCAGTTAATATATTTTAAAATTAAATCTACAGTCATTTTCACTTTATCTATGAAAAATATGATATCACTTTCCTAGTTTTGACAATTCCACCCATATTTTAGTGTTTTAAATAAAAAAAATGTTTTTACAGCACTAATAAGAATACCGTCATTTGGAATGACATTCTATCAGTTCCTACATTTCACAGTTATATATAAGGTAATTTTTCCCTGATTTAAGGACAATATTATCTATTTTTCTTGGTTTTGACCATTCCAAAAATGTTTTAGTGTTTTATGACACAAAAAATTTGTTTAAAACCATACCAGGAAATCCATCGTTCAGAATGTCGTTCTAGTAGTTCCAATATTGAAATATTAAATATATGATGATTGTACCCTGATTTAAGTAAATTAAAAACTATTTCCCTTTTTTTTGGCCCCCTAAAACATGTTTTAGAGGCTTTTGTGCCTTTCATAAGTGTTTAACATGTATTTTTGATCACACTGCATGTCGAATTGATGTGTTGTTTGTGTGTATAAATCAAAAAACAAAAAAGTTGTGGTTGTCTATTGAATTTAGGAAAACACATTTTTTTTATTGGTTCTGACCATTTCATTCATGTTTAAGTGTTTTAAAACACTAAAAACACTTTTATTACCATAATTGAAAAATCGTCACTCTGAATGACATGAGTTCATTTCCTACATTTGAAAATTAAATATACAATGTGTTTCCACTTATTTATGAACAATATGATTTTGTTTTATTATTATTGATAGCTACATGCTTGTTTTAGTGTTTTAAAATACTAAAAATGCACTTACAGCCATATCATATATCTCTCTCCACTTTATGTGTACATCAACACTCCATCATTCATGTATTTCATAATCCATAAAATAAACCATCATTTTTTGTGAATCCTTGATAAATTTATCTTTCCCAACACGCTCACTCTAATCCATCAAGTGAAATATGATGAATGAATTAAAATTTAATGGATCTTTCACTAAACCCCAATCAATGATGACACACTTTCTTTTGAAAAAGTCAACTAAAAACATTGAATGATTTTTTACATAAATTATTTCAATCGGATTACCATTTTATACCACCATTGAAAATATAAATAAACCACTACAATAAGTTTTCAAGTATTCATCATGATAAATTGTATGGAACATGAACCCTTGAATATTGTAGGAATCCAATATCATAGCCTGGCTTAGAGAACCTCGAGCCCAAAATATCAAATCATTTACTATATTAGATCGATTGTAAAAATTCATAATCTATATAAAAATATGTAATATGTTACTTTTAACATAAACAAAATAACTAAAGATAAATAAGAAGAACAGAGCTATATACTGAAAAGATGGGTGAACCATTTGAAAAGATCATTATTAATAATGTTTGTAAATTACATCTCATTTCAAGCGTGACAATTTAGTAACCTATTTATTTACCGATAAATATCGGATTGTATTATCTATGTACCCTTAAATATAAGGATATAAATATATAATCAACCAAGGAAAATTAAAATTAATGAAAAATTTATATGGGTTAACATAATACTCAAGATTTTGGTATTTGATGTTATATAAAAGCTTGAACAATTAATATTGAATGATGGAAGTATGGAAAAAAATCAACACATTAAATATGATAAAGATGTATCAATTTTTTATATTTTAAATTTTATGATATTGTTTTTATTGGATAAAAAGATAATTGTGTATTCTACATTAGTGTAGTACCTATGGAGGTTTCATTCCATTAAAAAATGAGATACATTTATCAATGTTAGTACCATTTCGGATGGTCTAACTAAGACCAAGAGCACCCCATTAAAAATATTAAAAATAATTATACTTTATTTGGATATCACACACTATTTGATTTCTAAAATTGAAAAAACACAACAGTTTTTGGTTTTTATGTGTGCTTATACATCATTCTACCATTTATGTTTATTTTATATGTGCATCAAGATTTCCAAAAAAATATCATGGGAGGGGAACATTTTACTAGACACATATTAAACCTTATTAGTTAGCGATTTTGAATAAAATATTTTAAAATTATAAATTTATCCACTGTGATAAGTAATTATTATTGAATCTTAGTCATGTATTTGGAACTGTTACAAGGTATCTAGTAAACATTGAGGAAGCATGGGTTTAATAGAATTATACATGTATTTTCTCATCCCATTTTTCTTTTTATTTCTACTGTTTAGGATTGGTGTTTTCGTAATGGAAATTTCTTATTATAAATTGTTGATCTGTTAAAATTATAATCAGTAGGAATTTATTAAATCTATTAGTAAAATTCCAACTACTATCCAAATATTAAGAATTTTTTATGGAAGTAAAATAAATGATGAAAAAAATAAATGGAATTAAAAAATATCCTAGAGTAGAATAAGTAGTAAAAAGCGGGAAAAGAGGCAATGAACACTCTGGGTGTTCAATTTATATTAAATTATAGTGTTATAACCATGTACCATTATGACACCAATTGTTGTAAAAAAATTGAATATAAATCAATAGATTATAATTATGTATATTATAAGAAAAAATGGTTTTTTGGGATATAGGAAATATGATAATACACATTGAGAAACCACTTAACAAAATTTCCATTGAAAACTCCAAAACTAAATCATCATAATGTAAATATATTAATGGTAACCCAATATTGATTTTTAAAAATAGATTCACACCCTTAGAAGTCATGAGTTTCCTTTAAAAATTAATTTACGAACAAAAATAACTTTTAACGTCATGAAATCACATAATTAAACACATTCTAAAAATTTATCAAAAGAGTATAATGTAAATAAGTCATGATGAATACATTATTTTATTTGATTAGTCCCATTTTTGACATACATGGATGAAAAGAACACCAACCACATTAATATTTTTTATTAATCTCATAAAAACTAAAACACAATATACAACCTAGGAATATGAACAAAAGATGATAGAAGCCCTAAATGATAGTTCATAAAAACAGAAGAATTAATATGTGGATACATGCATGGGGGAATAATTTGAATCTATCTGAAAATCATTTTCTCTCTATAAAACCTCTTGAATGTGGACCCTTTTACCGAATTACATGTTCATGGAAATGTGCTTCATATGAATGTCATGCAATGATTCATAGTCATGAAAATTTCATCAAATCATCATCACAAAGGATCGTCATGAAGATCCACCACAAATAGTGCACTGGTGGTTCATAAGGAGGATGAAATTCACAAATATCTAATATCTCATGAATCAAGGGTTTGTTGGAGACGGTACAGTTTCACTAGAAGAATGAGAGAAAAATAAAAAAGGATAGAGACTAAGGGAATGTGGTAAAAAATTGTGGTGAAAATGTAACCTCCCAGGTAATGATGATATAAGACATTGTTATATGTAAATTATAAAATATTAGACAATTTTTCAATCAAAACGGAAAATGTTTTATTCATAACAAAATTTGATTTTCAAGCATTTATAGTTTTTTAAGAAAAATGTCTTCCAAATAATAAAATTTTAATTTGAAAAAAAATTAAATTTTATTTTTGTATTCATAAATTCAATATTATAATTGAATAAATTTTTAAGAATTTTCTGAAAAAATGATTTCCCAATAAATAGTACAAAATTCTGATTTTTGATAAAAATCATCATTTTTTCAGGTATTTTAATAGAAAACATCTAATTTTGATTAGTTCTAAAATTAAATTAGTTCATTTTGATTAAGAAAATCGAATTATATTATTTATAATTAATATTAAACATGAATTTAGTATAAATTCATCTCAATACTTAAAAATGATTTTTTTCTAAAAGACTGTTTTCATCACATTTTACAGGATTAATTTAAAATAAAAATATTCCACTAATATGTTTTTAATCTAGATAAAGGGAATAAATATTTTGAATTGTGGGTAAATGTTTTGTAAATAGGTCACTCTAATTTTTGTTCAATATGAATAATAACCTACGTAATTTTATTAACACGGTCAATTGTAAATAAAGTAATTAAAGATAAAAATAAAATGACCTTAATAATTGGATTAATTTTGTTAGATAATTCAATTTTATCCATAATCATCCAATATTCAGTTATATTGATGTTTCATTTCATTTTTATGTTGTTATGACCTTTACAATTTTTTTTGAGAAAAGTAAAAAAATTTATACAGCTGTTTTTAATAAATATATTATTTTTAACATGGATATAACCAAAGTATATGTTTGATAATTAATATTACAGTGAAATATACATGATTTACCTTCATCTAGGTAAATTATTTTCAATTTTTAGTGACCAAATAATTACATTAAATGTATAGAAAACACTAATGTAGTAAAAATTCAATTAATGATTATATAAAATAAATTATAATAAAAATATTTATCATAATATAATTGGATATAATTAATATTAACCATGAATTTTTTATAAATCTAACATGTTAGGGATATATTAAAAATTTTATTTTAATTAAAATTATTTTAATTATTATATTAAAGTCAATGTAAATCAATAGTTCTAAAACCTACATTATTGATATGTAATATAAATAAAATTTTATTAAATGATATATAATACCAAAAAACTTACCTTCATCCAAGTGATTAGGTTATGGTTTAAAATATAAATAATTCTTAATTTATGGATTTTTTTCCCTTTATAGTAACTGTCATGACCCTAAAAGAGTAAATTATTTTATTTAAGTATTTATATGGACATAAGTGAATTATAAAGAGCAATTTTTGTTTCTTTTAACTTTATTTCAATGGGTTACTAAAGTAATAATTTTATGGAATGTTTTAACATTCATTACATAATGGAAAAATAAAGTTCTATTTTAACATATATAGTGTTAGTGACATTTCCCAACACAGTAATAGTTATTTGATTGTTGGATTCCTTTAAAATATATCAGGTTTTCTTTAAATAAAAATAACACTCATTCCCTATGTTTTGGTTATTTTCAAAAAGGGTTTTAATATGAATTATATATATCAATATTCTAAAATGTATTCTTTCCGGTGAAATTTTTTTTGGGAAAGAATTTATGTATTATTTTAGTATTTGAGGGAAATGTTTTCTAGGATATTTGGTTCCATTAAAAAATTAGTGTGTGGGATCCCTTTATAGATCATTAATGAGTTTGGTAAAGGGAAGGAGTTAACTAGTTATTTTTCTCCTAATAAATTTTTGGAATATACTGTGATGGTAATTCCAATTATAAACATGATAGTCATTTTATGTGTAACCACGACGGTAATCCAATGTGTAACCATGATGGTTAACCCATTTATAAGAGTGATATGAAAATTATTACCTAGATTACCTATAGTATTTATAAAATCATGATATGATTTTATAGGTATATTTTGATTTTTCATGGTAATATATTTATCATATGTTTAAAGGAATGTATATGCGGCTTTTTAAGGGTTAAAAGTTTATATTTTTTAAAAAATTACCTTTGATTTTTTCATGATTGGAATTAAAAATTCTTATTTTTATTTATATTATAATAAACCTCGTGAAATTATTTATGAAAATATTTGGGTAGGGATGGTGATTTATTTGGAAAAAATGTATATTTTGATCCTAAAGATAATTTTGAAATACAAAATTATAATTATTTACAAACTAATTGTTTCTTTCATTCCTTTTTATGTGTCTTAGTGAGATTTTTTTGCTCATATTGGGTTTTAAAATGTTGTTCACATGGTTTAATAAAGGGTTAGGGAAAATAAGAATTCATGTTGAAAGTCGGTAAAATAAAATGTGTTTCATTTTAATGGTTTTATATTATTGGAAAATGAATACTGATTAAAAGTATCTACATTGAATTATATGAGTTTTTATATTAGTTTTATAAAATAAATCTCTAAAAATATAAAATTAAAATATCATTGGGAATATAATAATGTGAATTCTAGTTTAATTTCAGTAGAATATGAAATTTTTATGGTCAGGTACTTTTAGTTATTATCGGATAAAAATTTTAGATAACATTAGGCATTAGGATAATGTTTATAGAATACCATTAAAATGATTTTACTTATTTTTTAAGTTGAAATGATATATAATTTTAATATTAAAATGTTTCTTTGACTATAATTTGTCTATAATGAATATCTTTACATATAGTAAATAGTGAAGCTGAATTAAGATGGCACCAAGTGGACGATATCCTTCCGAATCAACCAGCCAGAAAGGTTGGAATTAGAATTGAGCTGTTTTTTATAATGATGGATCTTCTGACACAAGATATAAATTTTTATAGTATATATTCATGTGATCATCTATATATATCCTAGTGGAGCACAAATATATTGTATAATTTTATGAGACAACATCCAATATCCTTCAACATATCATATGACCCAATATTTGATGATTGAGGGATTATAGTCATAGAAATAATATTTAATGTTATTAGATGTTGGGATATTTAAAAGATATGTATTACTATTTAATTTATTGAAGTGGAATATGACTAGTGGTAAATAATTGTAATGAATATTAGGGAAAGAGATTAGATTGATGCCTTGAAGTAGGATAAATTTAATAATATCATTCTAGAGAAATATTTTTTAAAATATTTTATAAATTCGATTGGAAAAGAGATTATTGGAATGAGGTAAAGTGAGGATGTTTAAATGGTCCCTGATGATGAAAAATTCACTCTGTTGTAATAAAACACATTAAATTATATTAATTATACTAATAATAATATTAATCAGTTTTACTCATGATTATAGACGAAATATCTAAGGGAATATGCTTCCTGATAATTGAAAATGTTATGATAAAATTGTAATATGTGTAGTTAAGGTGAAAATAGAATTTTTATATGATAATGAGTAATTAAAAATCTAGTATAAAAAAGATCAATTTTGTAATAAAAGTGCAATAATTGATCAAACAAGTCTGATATTAATAATATTTCGTTTTAAATATGTGAGATTTATGGTAAAACTAACATTGGAAAATTCTTTATAATGATTGGTAAGTGCTTATAATTTGGTATGTTTTGGCATATGTTTCATAATTTCAATGAAAATGATATTTATATTGGTAAGAACAATTACAATTAATATAAAGTAAATGGTTTTAAATGTAATTAAATTGGTCATTATGCACATGCATATATGATTACAAATTTCAGTGATGGGATATATCCAGACTATAATTAGAAATGTGTGGTGAAATCCTTTGAAAATAATTTTTCAAATGTCGGTCCTTCAAACCAAGTGGTATTCGGTACATTTCATTTTTATTCAGATTATTCTATTATCTGTTCTGATTTTCGGTGTACACATTCTTTCAGTTTTGAGAATTTTTTTGTAAATTGAAAATTTCACCTAAATAATTTAATCTATAACTAATGATAAAAACATATTAGAGATGTATTATGGAAAAAATAAATTTTTAGAATCTTACTATCAATGTTTAGGTAAATAATTCCTAAAAACCTTACTATCATTAACTTAAGAGAGTATTCTGTTATTTTGGTTATGGATTGGA
The DNA here is from genome assembly GCA_963277665.1 of Viscum album. Taxonomy (NCBI): domain Eukaryota; kingdom Viridiplantae; phylum Streptophyta; class Magnoliopsida; order Santalales; family Viscaceae; genus Viscum; species Viscum album. Next base: position 1,878,815,869 of record OY728148.1, on the reverse strand, counting down.
TCTTCATTTACCTTGTTAAGATACATTTTAGTTCTAAATAAGTTATTTTTTAGAAATAGATTCATTTTGTAAACATAAATGAACACATACATTTGATAACATACAATTAAGCTGAGAAACTGTTAAAATATAGAAAAACATTATCATTCATATATTGTAGAAAATAAGGGAACCATTAAGATTAATGATTTTCTTATAGTAAATGAATACCTGGATGTTTGTTCTGATTAGATTCCTGGTGTTATACCTAATTGGGAATTTTAATTTTATATTGACTTAGTTTATAATACTAATATAATTACAAAATCATCTTATTTAATGGATCAATTAGAACTTTTGGAATTGTGAAAATAGTTTTATGAGTTTCTTGATAAAGGATTCATTCATTTTAATGCATCACCATTGGGTTATCTTATCTTATTTTTTTAAAAAAATATTGAGCTATAATGATTTTTATTGATTATAAAGATAAAATCATATTAATATTAAGAATAAGTATTCATTGCCTTGTATAAATGATTTTTTTTATCAAAACCCAACAACATTGTATTTTTTTGAAGTTTGGCCTAAGTTATAGGTACTATCAGTTTAACTGGAAGGAGGATGATATTTTGAAAGTAGTATTTCATAAAATATAAAATCATTACGAATTTTTGGACATTCCATTTTGGTTGACAAATAATTCAGTTTCACTTATATATCTAATGAATTGAGTCATCCATGAATGTTTGGAAAAGTTTTTGGTTATTTTTATTGATGATATGTTGTGTTTTAAAAAAGTAACAAGGACCATGAAAAATATCGATGGATTGTTCTATAAACCAATAAAGAAAATATTTTATATGAAAAATTTAGAAAATTTATTTTTTTCTTGTAGCAGATTTCATTAAATTGAATCATAATAAATAAATATAGAATAAAAGTTTATCTAATTATAACTAAAATGGTCTATGAAAGGCCAAGACACAAAAATGTTACTCATATTTATAGTTTTCTTGTATTAATTGGATATTACTGGTGGGTTTTGGAAAAAAAATTTAATTATCAATCCAACTAACTAAGTTAATCTAAAAGGTAGATAGGATAAGTTGGATAAAAAAACGTGATCACTATTTTTAGGAGCAAAAAAATAAGATTTTTTAATGATATAGTTCTGGATCTGCCCTCAAAAAATGCTCTCTTTTTCATATATAGTTATAATTTATTAAAATAACAGGGTTTTATCCTGATTCATAATGATATGGTAATTGCTTATGCTTTATATCAAATGAAACAACTTAGTAAATATTATCCCTCACATTACCTCAAATTGAATGATTTTTCTACCGAAATTTTGTGACATAATTTATATAGATCCAAGTGTGAAATTTATACTGATAAAAAATGTTTTAAGAAAAATTCACTAAGAAAAATTCAATCATATTATATAGGAGATAGATTTAATTGATAAAGTATCATGACTACACAATTCATTATCATACATAAAATATAATAAATTAGTTGACACATTGGGTTTGAAAAATAATTCTTTATTAACAAGAACCTGAGCCTTTGGAAAATGTTTTGATTCTTTTATTCATAGAAATTTTGGGTGGAGTAACTTCATCTTTTTTTCAGGATTCATTGTAATAGTTTTTATCAAAATAATATTCACATATCTTTGAAAGAAGATCAACAGCTACAGAAAAAGGTATATTTTGTTAAGAATGATATGTTTACTCAATGTAACAATGATAAAGATAGGTTTTTAAGATTTAAAAATAGATTATGTGTTCTTTGTGACTCTTAATTAAAGGTAGAATTTTTGAGTGGAGACCATAGTCCATTGTTTCAATTCATCCTAAAAAACTAATATGTATAGATACCTTCAAGAGTATTACTAATTGGATGAAATGAAAATATATATTATTGATTTTCTATTGAAGTGTTTTAATTTTCTTCATTTTAGACAAGAATTAAAATTACCAAATAAGATGGTTCATCATTTTCATGTTTTAGAGTGGAAGTGTTAAAATATATCCATGGATTTCATAGTGGTATTGAAAAATACTTCTTGAGGTAATAATCTGTTTTTTGTCATTATTCAATGATTAAATAAATCTTCACATTTCCTTCACATTTAGGATTATCTATCTTTAAATCATATTTATTTATTGTTTCTATAAGATATGGTTAGGTATCATGGTTGTACTTCCTCTATTGTTTCTTACTATGATCCCAAGTTCACTTCAATGTTTGGAAATTGCTTCAAAAGTCATTGAGTATTGGACTAAATTTCAGTATAACTTTTAATTATCAATATGATGGGAAACCTGAATGAATGAATCATACCATGGAATATAAGAATTTTCTTTTTCAATGGATTACAGGGGAATTTGGGATCAACAAATTTATTTATTTTAGTTTTCTGATAATAAAATATTTCATTCAAGTATATAGATGGATATTTTTGAGGAAATATATAGGAAGTGATGTTGGAATCCAACATTATGAGATAAATCATGTGAAATGAAGGTTATGGGATCAGAATTCATAGAGGAAATGGTTGAGAACATGAATTTAATTCAAAAAAAATGACTATGGCTTAATGTTGGTAGAAATGTTATATGGATAAACTGAGGAATGATCCTTATTTTGAGGTAGGTGATCATATTTCCATTAAATATATCTATTGAAATGTTTTATGTGTTTTATTAAAAAGTGGAATTTAAGTCCATAGTTCAATAGACTGTATGAAATCCTTGATAAAGTTGTATTAGTTTCTTACCGAGTATCCTTTCCTATGGGTTTATCCTAGTAACAAAATATCTTTCATGATTTGATGTTAAGACTGTATGTGAAAAACTCATCCCATGTTTTGTGCCCTTAGGTATTTCAATTAAAAGTTAACCTATCTTATGAGGAATAGATTATTCAAATTCATTCCTTTTTAGATTATGTATTATTGAACATGGTAATTCACATGGATAAGGTTTTGTAGAGAAACCATATAATTGAAGAGGAAACAATGGTATCTAAAAATTTTATGTGTGAAATATATTCTCACTTATTTTATAATTAAATGAAATTTTGGTTATGTAATTTACAAAAGTGGGTTAGGATACAGAATCTCATTCAATGTTGATATAATTTCTTTTATTAAATTTTAAAAAAAATTACACTTTTTCCATCAATTTGAAAAGGCTTTATTTTTAACCAAATATCATTTTTAAGAATTATATAGTTTTATATAATATATTGGTTTCCAAATAATTAAATTTTAATTTGAAAAGATGAATATTATTTTTTTATTAAGTATTTCAAAATTACCTTAGTATTATTTTTAGATAATTTTTTAAAAAAATTGATTTTTCAATGAATAAGAAATATATTGATTTTTATTGAAATTTCTATTTTCTATTTTTGTATTTATAATGAGAAAAAATATATATGAATATTCTTAAAATAAAATTTTTTCCTTTTGATTAAAAACTAATTATCCAACTATAGTACTTGGATATAATTTTAAACTAAAATTTATTATAAATACATTTTTATACTTAAAAATACATTTATCTGAAACACACTTTTTATCATGATTGACTGGTTTAATTTTAAAATATATATTAAAATATATAATTTTTAAATCTTGAAAAATTTATTCCATGTTTGGAATTAAGTGGTTTTTTTTTTTAAATTGGTTCCTTTTATTTTTTCTCTATATGAATAGTTTAATTAGTAATATTGTTACCATGTTAAAGGGTAAATCGTGTAATTAAAGATAAAAATACAATGATACAATATTTAAAATGACAATAAAACATGCATTTATTTTATTATATGAGTCCATTCCAAACGTAATCATACAATATTTTTTATATGGTATTTCTTTATTTGGATGTTACTATGACATTTAAAATAATTTATTATAGAAAAGTGAAAAAAAAATTCTCTTGTTTTTAATAATTATAATATTTTCAACAAGGAGATAACTAGAGGATTTGTTCCACAAAAAATATATTTTTTGAAATATAAATGATTTATATTCGCCATGATAATTTATTTCCAATTTTTTATTAAATAAATAATTAACTTAAATGCTGAGATAATGCTGACACATTAGTTATTTAATTAAAGTTAAAATAAAATAAAATATATTTAAAATATTAAAAGTATATTAATTTTAAAAAATTAATAAATCACATGAATTTTATAAATAAATATAACTTTCTAGGGACTTATTAGAATAAATTATTCAAATTTCATTTGTTTTATTAGTGTTATAAAATTGAATGTAAATGAATAGTTCTAAAATTGAAATTATTGATATTTTGTTAAAAGATATTAATTTACTAAAAATACTATCTTCGGAACATGAATAGGATAAGGTTCAAAATATAAACCATCATAAGTTTTTGGGTAATATATATATTTATGGTAACTATCAAGACTATCATAGCGTAAAAAACTTATTATCAAGGTAAAAGTGAAAAGGTTTAACATGGGATTAAAAAAGATAAGCATAAAAATGTTATCAAAACATGAAAAAAAATTATTGAATGATAGTATTTAAATCCTCATTATATTATCATTTAATTTTATCATTTTGGATCCATTTTTTGGTCAAAATTAATTTATATTAAATTAATATTTTAATAAATTCCATGAGTGCCTCTCCCCTCTCTAATAAAAGGAATCCACTTCATATTATTTCATTACACTTTAATACCCATTTGGTTCATCCAAGATCTACCCAAATATATGCCTAATGTCTCTCACCATATTCTAGAGGCCTTATTTTGGGAATAATACAAATATTATAGTTTTTAAGGTCATAAGTAAATGAAATATTCCTAATAAAATGAAGATAATGATTTTATGTGATGAGTTGGAAGAAATGTAATATACATTCATTAAAAAAATAATCTTTTATGGTTTCAATAAAAACTCAATTTTTCATCTATATCCATATTTTTAAAATTATTTTATGTGTGTACTCATATGGATATATAAGGAATTAGAAACAAAAACTTTATGTTTTGTATGAATTTCATTCAAAGGATCTAAATAGGAACATTTTTAAGTAATGTTTTAACATTATTTAGAAAATTACAAATGAAATGTTTTATTTTAACATATATAGAGACAGAGAACATTACCACAGAAAAAAACTGTTATTTTATTTTGGATTAATTTGAAATATTTCATGTTTACGTAAAAAAACCTCCTTCCTTATTTTCTAAATATTTTCTAAATGGGGTTTATAATGGATTTGATATATAAATATTCAAAAAAAATTCTTAAGGATGAAAATAAAACATTTTAAGTTGAATGATTTTTTGTATTCTATTATATTTCTTGGGGTTGTTTTATGAGGATTGGTAGTTCTGTTATAAAATAACGACAGATGATCATGTTATAACATTATAATGAACTGGGTAATGATATAGAGTCAACATATTACATTTCTCATAAGTAATTATGATAATATACCATTATGTTTATTCTAATTGAAACCATGATGGTAATTTTTTGTCTAACAATGATGACTATTCTATATATAACCATGAAAGTTATCCATTTATTAATAGTGATATGAAATTGATTCCCTATGTTACCAACATGATTATTCCATGATTATTATGGGTTTTTGTGGTGATATTTTGAATCATCAAGGTAATATGGAGGCTTCGGGACCCAAAGATGGGGGATCTTCGAGTCCTATGGTTAAGTATATCCATAAGGATGCTAACAAGGTGATAGAAATGGAAGTTCATACTACTGAAAATCCAATTGTTTTGGCCTCACAAGTTAACCTGACGGCTGCAGAGTTTTTCAACAGGCTACAGTAGGATTTGGAAGGCCCATCTATTTCCATGGCTAGGAAAGAGGCTAGCTCGGGTTTCCAAGATATCGTATGGTGCATCACACGGATATGGAAATATTGGGGAAGAAAAAGAGGGTAAGGATTAAGGGTAATACCTTGAGCATGGCCGGTCTGAATTGTAATGGGGGTTCTAGAGGATTAGACAACTCAGCCTGACCCTTCCTGACGCTAACCAATATGTTTGAAGGGCTTTCGGAAGCCATTTTTGATGTCGGCTTGGATTCTGGTCTTGTGTTTGGTGGTGATGATGAGGGGACCTATATGGAAGGGCACATTTTAGTCAGGTTGGGTCACAAAGACGTCCCTAAGGCCGGAGAGGAGGTTTCTATAGTGGTTGAATGTCTTTCCCTGACTGATATTAACACACCGGTGATAAGGAGGGGGAATTCTTCAGGTTTCAAGGGTAATAAACTGAAGACCAAAGGGAAAAATGCTTCTAGGGGTAATAACGAAAATTTGAGTGGTCCAGGTTTCCTTCCATTCATTGACATTTTCCAGAATGGGACTGGTAGGATGACTGAGTGCAGAGAAACTATATATGCTACACCAAGAAGACGACCATGTAAATACTACTCTTACCTTCTGCGATCGATGTGTACTAGATCTTCCCTTATGCAGGAAAAAGGTGTGATTCTTGCCTTAAAAAAAGACATATTGATCAAACAACCTTGCCTAGTGCAGCCTTTACTAGAACAGACGGGGAGCTTTGAACAAAGTAACTACTTCTTCAGGGGATATAAATCGTCCAGTGAGTGGGAATCAACTACGTCTATGGAAAAATAGGACTCTTGTGTGGGATGCAGAGATGATTACGGGTATTATGATATGTAGTCTTATGGTGTACCAGTTGGTTTGTGGTTGTCCGTCATATGTCCTTTTATGTATGTTTCAAGTCGTGTTCTAGTTGGTGTTAAAAGATGTTCAGTTCTAACTTTTCCTAAATGTGTTTGGAAATAAAAAAATTAATTTTCAGACAGTATATTCTATTTTTTAATGTTTAAAATTATAACATTATAAAAAAATTATTATTAATTTTTCATGAATTCAAATAACCTTTTGTGTTTTCTTTTGGATTTATGAGGTCTTATGAAATGTTTTGTGAAATGATTTTAAAATGTTTAGTTATTTCTTGGGAAATAAAATTTTTATTTTGATCAAAAAAATTATATTTGAAAATAAATATTTTAATATTTATTCATGGACTAATGACTTTTTACTTATTTTTATATCTTTTGCGGAGTATTTTTTTTCATCCCATGTTTTAAAATGTTTTTCATTACATTTTGGGATTGTTAAAGAAAAATAATAAGTAAAAATGAATTTCATTGAGATTTTTAATGATAATTAAATGTGTTTACTTTTAAAATTTTAATGTTATCCAAAAAATGGATACTAATCATAAGTGAACAATTTAAAATATATGTTTTTTTTATGTACAAGATATGGATAAAATATCTAAAAAACTAAACCCTAAAAATATATTGGAGTGTATGATAGTTAATTCTAGTATTAATTCACTAGAATTTGTAATTTTTAAGGATGGGTCCTTATATATGAGATTATGATCTCCCCTTGGATAGCACAATATACTGTAAGCGTCTATAATAACCAACCACAATTATTTGATTCCATGAGGAGCAACTAAAGCAACTGAGTGAAAGGAGATGAAGTGGTGGAAACCTTTGATAAGATGGGTGATGATGATAATTAATTTCCAAGAGGAGCCCCAATAGTGGATCAGTGACAAAGAAAGGTATGCATAGCTTGGGATGGTAAATTAAGCAGCAAGTCAGATTAATCTGCCAAGATAATTGTACAAAACAATTCCAGCCATGTAAATAAAAGACCAACCCAAAAAATATAAATGCTGCATATATACTATTTCGAATAATCAAATAATTATAAAAAATATACATGTATGTAAAACAAATGGAATGATTCTCAAACATGGAAATTTCAAATGGAAATCACCATTCAGAAACATCCATATTTTTCAAATGAAATCACAAATTCTCTTTCACCTATGGTTATTGAACTAGAGCTGAATTTATTTAATATAAGAATTTATTGAATTTATATTACACCATGACCATAGTAAAAATGTTTGATGAGTTATTATTAGTATATATCTTCATATAACATATGGTTCCATATTCAATAAAATGGGAAAAAAATTAATTTATATCATTTTCACTAGTTACAAGTAATTTTATCAGAAAGGAATGAATAGTTTAGTAATATTGGTGAACTAGATACATACTACAATTTCACATTAACATTTGAAAACCTAAAATATATCACTGTATATTCTTTAAGAACATCATTTTCACCATTAACATATACCTTTATATTTATCATAAATCACTTCCTTGTATCATGGGAAAAATAATCATTAGAATGTGGTCAGGTAATATGCCCAATAATGGTAGTCATATACTAGAATCTAAAAAAATAAAAAATAATATAGAAATAAATAAATTATAATCAAATAATTCCACATAAATAATCACAATAGGTAAAAATTTTCAATGGATATTAAAACTATTTATATAATCATATGGGCATCAATAAATGAAAGTATAATAATGGGACTCACAATAATTAAAATATTAAACTTATCATTGAGGCCTAGTTCTAAGACATTTGAAACTTATTTTTAAGGCCTCATGCCAAGACCTCTTAGATAAATGGGTAAGGCCTCAGCAAAAAATCCATACTAGTTTGTTTAATGACACCCATCGATTCATCAAGGGTATATTTAATTCTAAGTCCTACCCTTCACTTAATATGTACAAATCATTCCTTTTCTGAATAAATAATGAAAAATAATTAAATCCCCAAAATATCAATAACTTTTAATGTTGGAAGAAGTAATATATGGAATATCAATAATTTCCCCAATAAAACCCACCAAAAAACATCAATAAAATATATTTTATATTTTGTCATAAGATAATAAATTTTTAAATAGTAATACTAAATGAATAATTTTGACAAAAATTAAATAATTTAAAAATATAAATAGAAAGGTCTTTAGTAAAATACCCTTTTTGACATGAAATCACGTATTTAAAAAAATAAAAAATATTAAGGATAATGTTTTATTTTTAAAAAAAGTAAAATTTTCATGGAAGAATCATATAAAATATTATTCTTGATTTCATGATATGTTTTTATTTCATATTTGTTAAAAAATCATTTCACCATCTAGTAAAATTGTTAAAAGGTACCTCATTCAAAAAATGCTAATAATATTCCATTCAAACTATTTTTTAAAAAGGAAAAAATGGTTAAAAATTATTTAACAAATAATTGGATAGTAATTAAAATTTTCCTTGAAATATTTTATGAAAAATATTTATATATTATAAAAATAATCAACCTCTGGGTGCTTAAAAATAACGAATACTGAATAATGATGAGTTTGGGAAATAAACCCTTACATTTTGTATGACTTATTTTATACATGTTCAAAACTATTGTGTAATTAATAAATATTAATTTTACAACTATTCCAAAACTATAATCATATATATCATCCTATATATTACTTATAATCATTTATCCCCATTTTATTAATAATTAGTTGTTAAATTCACTAATTCATGTAATAACTACTTCCTTTTTCATGTATGCTTTGGTCTAGAAATTTTCGTATTTATAGTCCCATCAAATATTAGTCATATAAAATATATAATTATGATATAAAAATAATATATATTCATTATATATGTATTTTGAGTAATCTATAAACATTGGTGATAAAAAATGAACTGCACCGTTCATGGAGATGGTATGTTGTTCGTATGCATGAAGGTTTTATCCATTTTTCAAAACACGACATGAAATAAAGGTATATAATTATTTACATATATAAAATAATCATAATATAATATAAATCATATATATTCATAAAATATATCTTCATTACCATCTAAGTAAGATATAAATGAAAAATAAATCACATCGCTTTGTTTATGCGGTAGTCCAATTGTACGCACGAGCAACATTATTGTTTCTCAAAAGTTTGGAAGTTAATAACGTAGATTTGAAATTATAATTATATTTATATAATTATTTAAAAATTATATCCAATATAATTTATATATGTAAAATATGTTAATGAAAAATGAATTACATCACTACATTGAGATGGTAAGCTATATATCTGCATGAGAGATACCTTCACATCCCATTTGATGGGAAAGAGGATAGGTAATGGATTTTTCATAATAATAATAAATTTTAATTATATTTATTATAACAAAGATTTTATTTTATGACAAATAAATTATATTTAGATTAGTTAAAGAAGAAGTAAAAAAAGAAAGTGATCGGTTTAGGTGGTTACATTCAATATTAAAGAACCCCTTTAAATATCATCTTAAGTATCCTGAGGTTGGTATTTTGGTATGACCACCTCCTATTTGACGTTTATAAGGAATTTGATATTGGATTTTTGGTAGTTTTTGTTGATATAGAAGGTGCAATGTGGTGTAAAAATTGACAGTGTAGGTGTCCTTTTAAAATTGAGTTGAGGGGAACTTTTTTGAATTTCATAAAAGATTAAATTATAATAAATCCATTCCCAAGAAACATGTATCTAAATGATTAGGAATTATAACCTATTATTTTATATGGTTTATATAACATAAAAAATAAATTTCAAATAGTTTTATATGGTTTTTTAAACCTTATCATTTGGTTTAACTCGTTTGATAGCATTTTTTTAATAATAAACGCTGTAACATTTTTTCACTATTAATAGTCCATAATTTTACAAATAATGTGAAAAATGGATCATAAATTAAAAATCTATAGCATTTGAGACCATAAATTATACATATTCCCCTATTTAAATTAATTAATTATTTTTAAATATTTTAATAAAAATTATTTTGATAAATTATCATTAATGTCAATTTTAATACTATTTATTTATTTTGACTTCGAATATAGCGTAAAATGTTTTCTGTCTAATATAATTTATATAAACATCACTAATATGTCATATTAATCTAAAGAAATTAGGCTACACTATAAATTTGTAAAATTATACTGCTTTTTAATATTTTCAATATCATTTATTTAATTTTTTATATTAATTTAATAATTACCACCCATGAATTTAAGGTAATTATATTATAAATAAAATTATAAATAAATTATCATCAAAGATATAATTTCATTATTCAAAAAAATCATTTATAATTGTTAATTACTTTATTTTTTGTCTATGTGGACACATAATTGACATTTAATACTATGATTGTAACATTTTGTAACACTCGTCAAATTAACTTTTATATTGGTCACATTCCTAGAAAATATCCATTAAAAAAATAAAAATTAAATACTAATGTGTTTATGGTTGAAATTTATTTATCCAATAATAATTAGGATGAAATATTATGAACTTATCACTTAATTTAAATATAGGTTTACCCGATATACCCTTTACCGAGGTGATAAATTTTAGCATAGTGACTATTCATATTGACAAAGAATTATAGGGTCTTATATTTTATAATTGAAAATTATGGTTAAAAATATAGAATAAATTATTTATTATTAAATTTAAATAATTTTTGGAAATTAATTTCAAAATAATGATGCAAAATGCGATGAAATCTCTTTTTAGAAAAATACAGTTTTCCTAATAAATACCCTTTTATGTTCAAAAATGTTTTTATACCAAATTAATTTAATAAATTGATTAAAATGAACCCAATTTTAAATAAATAATATAATAGAACTAATTTTACTTTTTGAAATTTTTAAATTAAAATGAATCATTATAAATTCATGAAATGATTATAATTTTGGATAAAAAATCAATATTTTTCACAATTCAAAAGAAAATAAGTCTTTTTTAAAAAAATCCAAAAATTTAACATAAGATACTTATAAATTTATTATTTAAAAAATTCTATTTTTTATAAAATAAAAATTATATATGTTTCAAAAATTTAATATAATACTTAATCAAAAAAAGAAATAAAAAACCTTGTTAGATAAATTATTTCGCTTAAGCATAAAATAACACTTTTAAAAAACGATACATATTTAATAAGAAATAATCAATTCTTTTCATTTAGATGGTCATTTATATAAATGTAATTATTTAGTTAATACTATTCATAGTTTCCAATTTATTGGTCAGGCTATAAAGGCCATATTTAAATAATGATATTTTTTGGTTTGTCTAGGCTTGGCGTTGTGTGTCATATACACTATCGAACAGAGTGTTCTTTTAAAATCTAAAGTTGTTGCATTATTTTACCATTAAATAAATTTTTAACTCTTAATTGGTACAATTGTTTTTGGTAATTGTGGTTTGAATTTTTAAAATACATTTATTTAAAACCCACATCGTAAAAAGGGTTAATAAAAATTCATTTTAAAATGTGGTGTATAAAAATATGAAGTTCAACCAGAAATTAGGTCTCTGAATAGGATAAAATCAGTGATAAGTGAAAATATGGTCAGGGAAGGTAAAATTTAATCCCAAGGATTCATATACAGTGATATAGAATATATTAAAGTGAAACATAAACATAAACAACTGTAAATGTGTAATGTGTTAAAACAAAATGATTTTATTGGTAGGAAAAGTAAATAGATAACATTTTTTTATTTCAAGGCCCTTTTTATATAGTCAATGTTTTATTTTACTATCTAGATAAATCTATAAAAAAATTAAATCACTTTACTAAATACCATTTCAAAATCGCAATCTCAACCTATAGTTGTGCTTTGATCAATTTCGAATTCAACTATTACAACAGGAAATGGATATTAAATATGTATTTTATGAGTAAATATCTGTTAATGAGTCTTAACATCCATAATTATTTCCTTTGACCCCATAATATTTACCAAAAAAAATGGTTAGAATATGTTATCCAATGTTATAAATCACACTTTAACATCAAGAAAAAGTAACCAAGGATAAACGTAATAATGTGTATAAGTATTTAACCATAACGATCTTTAAAAATATTACTGATTATTTTCAAAACACATAAATTTGATCAAAGATTTATATGTAGGTAATAAAAACCATTTCAAAATGTCACATTTAAAATATATGAATACCTCGATCACATATATATTTATACTAAATCGCTATTAACATTATCCTTATTCCATTTATCCCATAAATCCAAAAATACAGTCAACTCATTCATGAACCATCCTTGGGGCCCATGTCGTGACTACCCAAGCCCGCCTTCCATAGGCCAGGGGCAGGCGACTAGCACCAAAGGTGAATCCCTGGTAAAAAGGAAAGGCATTTCCATTAAACCTGTAACACACACAGTCTAAACACAAGCAATAGAAGAAAAAAATACTAATATAGAAAAGAAAGGTGTGTTGAAAGTAAGTGGGAAAGTATAAAAACCCATCTGATCAACAAGTTCAAGTACAAGTAAAAAGGGAAAAAACACCTAGATCATCCACCAGGGAATCCTACCTAAAGGGTAGGCACAGATCTCGAACAACTCGTCCCTATGGTACGTCTCGTCTAGTCCAGCTCCGAGCAGCCTCCCGTATGTCACCCTCAGCGTCGATCACTGTTGACCGTCCTCTACACAGAACAGAACAAGGTGCGGGCGAAGCCAGTGCATGGGTGCATATGACAATAATAAATAGGGGACCCTGAGACCTCGGAAGTACTCCCAATATCCACTAAGGATAAACCACAGTAGAAAGATACAATCACAAAGTATCAACCAAACCTACTTAGCTATATTCCCATACATATACCTAATTTACAATCACAGTCCGACTCCAACTCCCAAGCCCAAGAACAAACCAATCCACAATGGTCGTAAAGTCAATCAACTCAGTGATAACGACTTAAATACAAGACTCCTCTCACACAGGTATACAACTCAAGTACAGTGGGTGGAGATGATTAGTTATAGCCACTGAATCATCTCCTCTGTCGAACCCACGTAGGATGATGGAACAGTATCATCTTTTTCCAACCCACGGAGGATCTCGGTATAGAATTCATCGATGTCAAATCCATGAGGGATTCGGATACAGAATTCATCACTGTCAACCCCATAGAGGATCCGGGTAAAGTATCGTCGCTTTCGAACCCACGGATGATCCTGATACAGTATTAGATCCACGTAGGATCCTATCATCTCGGTTGCAGCCAGCCATAAGGTTCCCTAACACAGCACGCATGATTCTGGGAGGGTCCTCTACATGAGCCAAACATTGATACATAAACTACTATGAAGTCTTGAGTTTATTTATCTCGTAGTTCTGTCTTATCATAAGGAACCCAACACGACAGACGATGCCTCAATCGAGCGCCCGATCTTTGAGTTGTTGGCATTTTCGTTCCAGGGGCCCGTTTGGTTTTTAATTTCAAACCAACCTGACCGTACCCAAACTACATGCAAACCTCAAGTAGGGTATTCCAATGGAACTGTTATGCTCTATGATTTTCGTCACCGCAGATGGTTTGTCGATCGGACACATGTATCCCAAGATAGGGGAGAAAAGATGATTTCGTGTTAAATGTGTCCAGAGAGGAGTCCGACCCGGTCCGTGGGTCTGACTGGATTCGGTTCGCGGGTCCAAACCGACACGGTGGCGGCCCATACCACAAGGGCGGCATTCCCCAGTGGCCGCCTGGAACGGCTGTTGGCCCGGCATGCAAGGGCGGACCGGCCCGACGGGCAAGCCCGTGTGGCTTAGCCGGCCGGCCCACGTGGCCTGGCCGTCCGGCTTGTGTGGCCTAGCCGGCCGGCCCGCGTGGCCAGCCAGGCCACACCTTGGGGGGGTGCAACACCTCCCAGCATCCGAAGGAACCGGTTCTAGGCTCCGATTCGTAGTGCCACAGGACCCTTCGGGTCCCGGCTTATGGATCGCCACTGGCGGCCGGCTCAGCTAGCCACCCTCCTCTGTCCACTATGGCCTTTGGCCACAGCTCATCCCTAGCACGGCGTGATGGCTCCGCACGCATATCATCCGACCGTCGTGGCCTATGTGTCCGCGGCTTCTTCCTCTAGTGTGGTGTGATGACATTTTGCCCCTCCGGCACTATCACGGCCCGCTTGGCCTTAGCCCGATCCTCTGTGCGGCATGGCGGTGTCATGCCCTTATGGAGACCCGACAACCTTGCACCGCTGGCTTTCTTCGCGGCCGGCTCATTGTTTCTCGTTTTGTGTACTGCCTCTGTCATCGTCAAACAAGAACCAACAATAAGGGGAGGGTCAGGCCGTGTTCGTGCGGTCCGATCCCTCCTCATTACGGTGATATCATTCTTCTCTCAAAGCACACAACATATGACAGGGTACATAGTGTAATATTCAATCGTAAAATATCTTTTACGTCGATTGTCACTCGTTGGTGGTGGAAGGAGGTGAGGTCATCATTGGCGATGTTCTTCATGGGCGTCGTCTTCTCCTGTGACATGGATAGAGTTCGATGGAGATGTCTTGGGTGTTCGTCATGGGTATTTCCTCCGTTTCTTGCCCTTTTTTAAGAAGGAAGAAGATGGTGGCATTTATTCTAGTCCTACATTGATAGGATGTTCATTCAATTCTTCCAAGGCTCCACCGAAGAATTATTCCAAACAAATTAAAGCAATACCATAACCTTTATTTTAAATGGTTGGCATGAATTCAAATGGATTAAAATATTTACTTAATGAACCATTAATTTATTTATATGGATTGGCACACTTATGGGGGAAGGTGAAGAGTTTCACCAATTTAATTAGGTGTTTTGTAGAGTTAAAGGGGGTTAGAGGAGTTATGGAGCTCAGGTGGGCCCCACCACCATACCCTCCCATGGGAGGTTCGGGTGTGGTGGCCCCCGCCTCTAACCTCCCCTTAGAGATTTTAACCACAAACAAATAAAAATAAGTTAAAAATTATTTTTATTCAATTTTATTTAAAAACTCCAAAAACTATCTTCCACTCTCGTCAAAACACAACTACGGTGAAGGTCTCACTAAGAAATCACCGACAAAGGGATTTCAATAGTGCCCTTAGATTTCAGTACCAAGCATCAGTTCAAATTTTATAAAATACCATACATACGTTTACGGAATGTACCCGAACAAAACATCATAAATAGATTCTGGGCACACCGGGCCTTGGAATCAAGTGTCGTCTGAAACTGCGGACTTGTAAAATTCCCATGTATTTAAAAAAAATTCCATAGAATTTCAAGGTCGTTACATTCTCCCCACCTTAGGGCTTTACGTTCCCATAACCTACAACACTAACTAAAAAAACAAATGGGGGTACTGAGCACACATCTAAGCCTCCCGCTCCAATGTGCTCTCCTAGAGGTTCCAAGGCTTCCAGCGAACGCTCGCTAGAGGTATCAACCATCCACCTAGGACCCACTCCTATCCATATCAATCTCCATTGGAACCTCTGTGAATTTTGCCCCATCTTCGATTTAAAGCTCCCTGTGGTTGATGAGGTGGGATGGTTCATGGACATATCTCCTCAGCTGAGATACATGGAAGACATCGTGCACCCGATGCAACTGCGGTCGAATAGCTAGTCGGTAAGCCACCTTTCCTACTCTGATGAGGACCTGGAAAGGATTGTTGGATCACGGAAACAACATGCTGTCTCAGCCAAATCTCTATAGACCTCGTCGAGGTGAGACTCACATAAAGACGTGGTCTCCATCCTCGATCTCCAGTGGTCTCCGTCTCCTATAAGCATAGGACTTCTTCCTGCTCTGTGCAGTCTTCATCTACTCCTCGATGATCTGCAACTTCTCCTTCGTAGCCTACACCATCTCTGGTCCCATAAGGTCTGACTCCCTTGGGTCATTCTAGAACAGTGGCGAGCTACAAATCTGACCATACAAGGCCTCAAAAGGTGACAAACCTATGGTTGAGTGATAACTATTGTTGTAGGAAAACTCCACCAAAGGCATGTGATCCTCCCAACTGCGACTGAAGTCGATGAAAAATGCATGAAGCATGTCTTCAAGGGTCTGAATGGTCCACTCATTCTGACCATTTATCTGAGGATGGAAGGCAGTGCTCAAGTGAAGCTGCGACCCGAAAGCCTCCTATAACCCCTTCTATAGACGGGAAGTGAAACGAGCTTCTCGATCAGAGATTATCATCGATGGAACACCATGAAGTCGTATGATCTCCTGTATGTAGAAGTGTTCCAAGCTCTCTAATGAACCATGCTCTCTGATTTGTATGAAGTGGGCTTACTTGGGGACTCGGGTGACAATCACCCAGATAGATTCATGTCCTCTGGATGTACATGGATGTCCTGTCACGAAATCCATGGATATACCGTCCCACTTCTACTATTGGACCTCTAAGGGATGAACCAAACCTGCTGGAACCTGATGATCCACCTTTACCTGCTGACATATGAGGCATCAAGAGAAAAACTCTACTACTTCCTTCTTCATACCTAGCTACCAGTGCTATTGTCACAGGTCCCGATACATCATTTCCACTCCTTGATGTACCGCTAAAGGAGATGTGTCTAAATCTCTCAACACTTCCTCCTGAAGTGCTATTGGTACCATTGTACGTCCTATGAAGAGAATGACATGATCCCCACCTTTAGAATATCAATCAGGTGCCTGCCCTGTGCATATCTGAGCATGTCGCATCTCATAGTCAATGTTTCCACGTTGTGCCTCCCTGACTCACTAATGAAGAAGAGAAGTGACTGTGAGTGACTGTAGAAATCCTGGTCTATCCTTATCCACAAAGGATATCTGCAATACGTCCAGATACTCCGTCGCATCTCCTAGTAGATGAATGTCTACTCTTTTACTAAAATAATCGTCTACAACCTTCCCCTACCTAGAAGTATAGACTATCTTGATGTCACAGTCCTGGAGGAACTCTAGCCAACGCTGCGGTCTCACGTTCAGGTCCTTTTGTGAGAAGATGTACCTAAGACTCTGGTGGCCAGAGTATACTATAAAACATGTGACAATCAGATAGTGCTGCCACATATTCAATGTGAAGACCACTGCTTCTAATTCCAAGTTTATGTGTAGAGTAGTTTTGATCATGTTGTGTCAACTGCCGAGAACCATACGTGATCACAGCTCTCTCCTACATCAAGACACACCCGATTCCGGTCCCTGATGTGTTGTAGTATATTATGTATCCAATTCCCTCCTCCTGTAGCCTCATAATGGGTGATTTTTTCAACCTTTTCCTCATCTCATGAAAGCTCTGTTGTCATCTCTCCAACCACATGATGGGTTTCCACTTCTTTGTCAAGTCTGAAAGTGGTTCATCAATTATAGACAAGTATGGAGTGAATCATTGATAGTACCCAACCAGTCCCAGGATACTCTGTACCTCCGTCACACTCATAGGTGTCTCCCATGAAAGTACTACCCCAATCATCGTTGGATCCGCTGCAAATATAGCCTCTGAGATGACATGTCCCAGAAAGTGTACATCTGGGATCCAGAAATGGCACGTTGAGAGATTACCATAAATGAATACTACCACAAAACGATCAAGGTATGGCTAAAACATTCTGTTCATTTATCCAATTAACACAACTGGTAAGTTGGTTATGTTGAATTTCATAACCAAGAACACGTAGTGGCCATACCAGCATCTGAAGGATGTCTTCTGCACATCCTCATCCTGTACTCTGAGCTGGTGATAGCCCAACCTATGATCTATTTTCTAGAACCAACACTCTCTCCTTAGCTAACAAAGAGGTCATCAATCCTCGGGAGTGGGTACTTGCTCTTCATGGTCACCTGGTTCAGGCGCTGACAATCAACACACAGTCGCAATCTCCCATTCTCCTTCTTGGGGAAAAAAATTGGGGATGCCCAGGGTGAAACACTTGGTCGGATAAATCCATTCCTTTGCTAGTCCTCCAGCTGTACCAGCAGCTCACGAACCTCGGCGGTAGCCATCTGATATGCTGGAGTAGATATCGGTGTCATCACGGAGTACATGTAAATGTAGAAGACCACCTCTCTGCAAGGAGTTAGTCATGGATCATCGTCAGGGAAAATATCTGCATACTGATCCACCACAATAGAAAAACTCAGACTCTGCACATCAACTTCTCTGATGATGAGAATATCCAACTGATGTGTGATTGGATGCCCCCTCCTCTGGGTAAGTTCAGAATGCGCTGCAAAGGTTCCCTTCTCACTGGTGAAGATGAACATGGTCCCATCCATGCGGACACACCACACTTTGCGCCAAATACAATCAATTTGTGCATGAACTGTGGATAACCAGTCCATACCAAATATGACGTCGTAAGGACTTGACACCGCTACGAGGAGATCCTAGCCGTAGCTCTCACCTCCTAGTGTAATCTCACAATGATAGCACAAGTGCATATTTATCCAGTCTACTTTTGTGGGAGTCTCTAGCCGTAAAGATCGAGCCAATGGCTCTGTCGGAATCTCGGAGCTCCAAACAAGAGTTGTGGCAATAAAATAATGACTTTCACCTGTGACTATATGTACTGAAGCAAGGGTTGAGTAGACACAAATAGTACATAGAATCATCTCAGATGCACTGTGGTCTTAGGCATCGACTGCATGGTGTTGAGCCCGCCTCTGTCCACCAGCTTTATGTGGTCTGGGTGGACCTCCTGGTGGTTGTAGTGGTAGGACCTCGGAATGTCGTCCACCACTTACTGCTTGCCCAGCTCCTCCTCCACGTCCGCCTGCTCCCGGCGGACAACCACTGTCAAACCTCTACATCTGCCTGGGAGGTCCCTCTACTGTTTTTTGCTCATATACATGGCGGGCCGGGTAGTCACAAGCCGTGTGACCCTTCCCATCTCACGCATAGCACCACTTTCTCCTCGTATGTTTGGCTCTGTATTATTTGCCCCACACAACTGAACCTATATCCTGAGGCAGCCCACCTGATGGTCTGGTATGCTTGGACCTCAGTGGCATTTTTTATTGTCGGCTGTAGAAGACTCCACTATGTTTCTCCATGTGTTGGGTCTCATTGTTGGTGACTACTCAGCAATAAAACTCTTCACAAGAATGGCTCGCTCCAGCATCCCTTCCTGTGTCGGGATGCTGAGGGAGATCATAGAGGCCCTGATCTCATGACTGAGTCCCTGCTCAAAGGTCTGAGACCTAAAGAATGGGTCCCGTACTATATGTGTGGAGTATCATGAGAGGTTGGTGAACCTCCCTGAGTACTACGCCACCATCATGCTTCCCTCCTACATATGAAGTAGCCCCTAAATCCACACCGCACGAAGGGTGGATGTAACAAACTCTGATCGGAAGAGACTCTCAAAGTCTTACCAGAGTAGTGATGCCTCGTCATGCACCTGGAGCATCAAGCTCCACCATATGCCTGCTGCTGCATGCAGGAGACTCGCGGTAAGGATCACCATGATGTCAGCTGGTGTCCCTACCAATCTCAAAAGGTGATTTCGGGTTAAATGGTTATGGACAGGAGTCTGACTGAGTACGAGGGTCTGACCTGACCCAATGGGGTGGCCCGGCCCAGTGGAGGTCCATCCCGCAAGGGCGGCCCGACCCGGTGGTGGCCCGGCCCAGCTGGCCGACCCACGTGGCCTGGCCGGCCGACCAGCATGGGCCTGGCCGGTCGGCCGGCATGGCCTGGCTGGGTGGCCCACGGGGGGGGGGGGGGGGGGGGGGGGGGTGGGGGGGGGGTTCCCATCCACTTTTGAATGAACTAGAACTAGGAGCGAGTTCATAGTGCCGAGGGACCCTTTGGGTCCTACCTTGTGGAGCGCTGCCGGTAGCCGGCTCTTCAGGATGCCCTCCTCCATCTGCTACAGAACCTCCCCGGCGCAGCATGACAACACCGCACCCAAACCATCTGACCACAACGGCCTATGTGGCTATAGCTACTTCCTCCAGTGTGGTGAGATGACATCGCACCCCTCTGGAACCGCCACAAACCACATGGCCAGGGCTTGATCCTCCGCGTGGCATGGCGGTTTCGCTCCCTAGTGGCAACCCGGCAGCCTTGCGCCGCCGGATTTCTTCACGGCTGGCACGTTGTCGTTCACCACGTGTACCGCCTCCGCCGTCATCAAACAAGAACAAAAAAGGGAGGGTGAGTCCGTGTTTGTGTGGTATGAACCCTCATTATTACGGTGATATCATTCGTTTATCAAATCACACAACATATGATGGGGTAAAGAGGGTAATCTTCAATTGTAAAATATCCCCTACCTCGATTGTCGTACGTTGGCGGCAGAAGGCGGTGACATCATTGTTGGCGACGTTCTTTGTGGGTAGCGTCTTCTCTTTTGACTCGGATGAAGTTCACTAGAGATGTAGTGGAATTATTTGTTGGTGTCTCATCGCTTTCTTTCCCCGGTTGGAGAAGGAAGAAGATGGAAATGATTCTTAGTGTCCTTCTTTGAGAGGATGTTTTCTCAATTCTTCCAAATCTCCACCAAATAATTATTCCAACCAAAATAAATTAATAGCATAACTTTTATTTCAAATGGTTGGCATGAATACTAATGGATTCAAATAATTAATTAATTAACCATTAATTAATTTATGAGAAGTGGATCACTAATGAGGGAAGGGGAAGAGTTTCAACAATTTAATATGGGGTTCTATGGAGTTTAATGGGGTTAGAAGAGTTAAGGAGCTCAGGTGGGCCCCACCACCCATAACCTCCCATGGGAGGTTCAGGTGTGGTGTCCCCCACCTCTAACATCTCCTTGGAGGTTTTAACCACAAACAAATAAAAATAACATAAGTCTTGTTTTTATTCAATATTATTTATAAACCCCAAAAACTATCTTCCACTCTCGTTAAACGCAACTACGGTGAAGGTATCACTAAAAAATCATCGACACTATGAGTTCAACAGTGCCCTCAGATTTTAATTCCGAGCTTCGGTTCAAAAGTTATAAAATATCGTATGTACGTTTACTGAACATACCTGAATAAAACTTCAGAAATTGATTCAGGGCACATCGGGCCTTGGAATCAAGTGTCGTCTAAAACTGAGGCTTCGTAAAATTTCCATGTATTTAAAAAAATCAACAAAATTTCCAGGTCTTTACAAAATCCATCATAAATTTATTTTTCATAAACCACTTAACATTTAAAATGTAACTAGTACTATCCCATTTCATATTATATGTAAATAAAACATTTTATGAGTTATCTTCCCCTTTTCACTTATTCTCTAAAAATATCATATTACCTATAAATCTATTGTCCTTCTTATCAGTATAATTCAATATATGTTTCCAAATCCTTAAATAAAATCAAATATAATAAAATAAATAAACATTTAACAATTTTAATAATAATAATATCATTGAATAAAATTATTATACAATATAAGTCATGAATCCAAATGCTCAATCACATTAGTCATTCCACAATGGTTTTTGTAAAAACATAAACTTGATCTTGATCCCATAGTTTTTTGTGGTATATTCCCTTAATGAATCTGTAATTTATTTGCGTAATGAACCATATTCTTATAGATAAAATACTGAACATTAGTGGTTTATTTATTTCCCTTTTATTCAGGAGATTAATATCATTTCTCTCCACACTTGATGAAAACTAACATTCCATTCATGAATTTTCCAAGTAATTTCATACCAAAATTATCACATTTGGGGAAATACTTTATTCCCTTCATCTTCTTATCTATTTTTTCACTTTCGTCCCTCACTTATCATTATTTTTTTAGGACTATATGATTCGGATAATTCTATTTTTTAACTGACAACACTTGATTATGAATAATTATTTCATGGGACATATTGGGATACATGTTCCTTTAAAATTATATTCTTAATCCCATCAATGAAATGCTCAATTATTCTAATTTTATTAAAATATTTTTCCATTGTATGTTTGTATAACCTTGTAAATTTACCTTTATCCATAGTCACATTTTCCTCTTCCTTTAGCTGATTCTAATGAAATTTCATACAATATCTTCTAATTTTTCACAATGATTTTTTTTTCAAAAAATTATATTTAAAATAATTCCATTCCATACTCGTTATTTTCACCTCATATTTAGTGTTTTGAATCACAAACTATTATTGATCTTTACCCCATCTCATATGAAAATCATACATGAAAATATTCCCCCTTTAATTACTTAACAAATAATGAAATATCTTCTATATATAACTTATCCATTTATCAACCAAATGTATATTTTTATTCATATTAAACAATGGCTATTTCTAATGCAAGAAGAGTCTTAACATTGTTACACCACATTATGGATTATTAAATTTCTTTATATGGGAAATTTTATTTCTCATAACTTAATTCAAATACAAAAAATAATAATTATAATTTTTTCATTACTAGAAAGAGATCCCACTCCAACTTCATTATCTTCCCAAAATGGATATCCCTACCTATATAATCCACATGGATAAAGTTTCCATTCATTTCATTATGTGATGTTTTTAAGCAATAACATATAGTAGATTAGATCATAACATTATGAATAATAATATATAATATCTATAAAAGGATGACTCTTAACAGAAATTTAAAAAATTATGAATTACTAATATCAGAATCATTATTTAGGTTTCATTGGGAATATTACCAAGGATAATTATAGGGTTACGTTCCCTAATCCATGTTTTCTTAAATCTAAATCCCTTGGTTTCTATTAAACATACTATAACACCAAATATAAATACACTGATCATAGTAACCCAGATATAGTGGTGACTTACCTAACTATTGAATAGCTTAGTAGTCTTACTGAACTATATATATTCTCAAATATTGCATTTTCTTTTGAAAAAATAATATACAACATAGCATTTTTTTTAGAACATATATTTCCACATTAGTATATCCATTTGTATTAAACATGAAACAAATAATCATATCCAGGAAAAAATGAAACATAATAAAGGCATGATCTCAAATTCATTGTAAGGGTATGCACACAACATAATCTAAATAAATCATGAATAATATGGCATGAAATAAATGATCATTGAATAATTCCATATAAATAATTACATGAGTTGAAACATATCCATTGATTTATAAAATATTAAAATAATTACTTTGATATCAATAAATGACTTCATAACGATGTAATTCATAATTTGATACATATAAAACTTACTATAGGTTCCTCATTCCAATATAACTTAAACGTACTTCCAAGACCTTCTACCATGACATCTTACAGAAACGAGGAAGGCCTTTAAAAAAACATAAAATAGTTTTTCACATGATACTTATTGATTCATCAAGGGTATATATAATTATAGGCCCCACCCCACACTTACTAAGTAAAAGTCATTCCTTATATGAATACATAACACAGTATAATAAAATTCCATAAAAATCGAAAAGATTTAATTTTGGAAGAACAAGCATACTGAATATCAATACATACTTTAGTAAAAATGATCATAAAAATTATATAAAAATATGGTGGATGGAATCATAAAATAATAACCTCAATAAGTCATAATTTTAATAACATATGTTGACATATATTAATATACATTAATAAATAATGTTATATTGTTTAAGAAAATACCATTATTATTTTGAAATTGCTTATTTAAATACATAGAAAATATGGAGGGAAACATTTTCATTGAAAAAAACCATTTAAACGTGTAAAGGAAGCATAAAATAAAATATTATTCAAGATAGGAAAAAAAATATTCATACCATATTTGCTAAAAAACATTCCTCTCACACTATTGTGAAAAGGTTAAAAAGTAACACATTCAGACAACAATAAACAATATTCATTTCAAACCATTTTTTTAAAATTTAAGGAATTGTAAAAATTTCATCCTGAAATCATTGGACAGTAATATAAATTATATAAATAAAATTTTATGGAAAATATGGAAATATATGAACAATATTTTTCCAAAGGGGACTTAGACATGAAAAATCCCAAATAATGATGAGATTGTGAAATAAACCATTACATCTGGTCTAACATCTATTGTACATGTCGAAAACTCTTGTATAAAATATATAGTTTTATTATATATATTATATAACCCTAATTTTATATAACATACCATATATGACTTACTTATAAACATTTAGCACCTGTTTATGATCAATTCCTTATTAAATTCACTTTTATAGGTAATAATTGCTTTGTTTTTCATGTATGTTTCAGTTCAAAATTATTGATATTTTTTATTTGATCAAAGAATAATCCTCTAAAAATTTTAATAATGATATTAATTTCATATATACTCATAATATATGTATTTAGATCAATCCATAAAAAGATAATGGTAGAAAAATGAACTACACCATTCATAGTGACAGCAGACTGTACAAACACATGAAAACATTCTTCAACAAAGAAAATTAAAGAAAGGTAGAAAATTATTCACCTTTGAAGAAAATTATTAGATCAGGTAAATAATATGTATTTTTTAGATAAATCCTCATTACCATATATGTAAGATATAAATGAGAAATGAATCACATCCCTTTGCGGAGGTAGTAGTCCACAAGTACTTACAAGAAACATTATAATTTGTGAATTGTTTAGAAGGATAGAAGTTAGACATTATATTATAATTCCATAAGTATAATTATTTAATAAATATAATATATATACATTAATACCATAATAATTCCTATCCATAAAATTTGATAATGAAAAATGAATTGCACTTGATTGGAAAGAGGGTGGATAATAGTAATTTAATAATCGTAATTAAATTTCAATATATTAAGGATATTGTATTTTTTTTTATTTAATGATGAATAAAATAGATTTATATATGGTAAATAAGATGTATGAAATAAATTGATCAGTTAAGGTGATTACCTCTCCTTCAAAATAATTCCTTTAAATATCATCGTAATAGTCAGTAGTTCGGTGTTTTGGGATAACCACAACTTCAAAAATGTGTATAGGGATGTTAATACGGGATTGTGGCAGGTTTTTTTCAATATAGAAGGCTCAATTTGAGGTGAATAAGTGATGGAGGAGGTTCCCATTTATAGTTGTGGTGAGAGTAAATTTTGGAATTTCTTAAAATAATTAATTATAATAATGTTTTTCTCAAGAAAAAATGTATCCAAATGGGTTGGGATTAGAGCCTAGGGATTTATATGGTTGAAATTGCATCATCAAATAAAATTTGTATAGTTTTATGTTGTGTTTTAGACTATATCTTTTGGTTTTACTCCTTATATATCTTATTTTAATGTTAACCATGGTAACATCTTTTTCACTCATGAAATTATTTAATTTTACATATAAGGTGAAAAATGTATTATAAATGGAGAAGGGATAAAATTTAGGACTATATATTATCCACATTGCCCTATTTAAATATTTTAATCATTTATAAATAAATGAATTCAATATTATTTTTATAATTAATCATTAATTCCGATTTTGGAACTATTCATTTAATTTGACTTAAAATAAATCATGACTAAGATGGAATTTGAATATAATTCGTTTGAAAATCACTAACATTTCATATTATTCTAAAACTATTTTTTAACATTATAAATCACTCAAATATTATCACTTTTATTATATTTAATATCATTTATTGTATTTATCAATTAATCTAATAAATATTCTATTAGTGTTTAATGAGAAATTAAGGTATTTATATTCTAAGTAAAAATTATAAATATATTATCTTCTTGAAGATAATTTTATTATGTATGAAATTGGAATTTATATTCGGAAATAAAAATATTTTCTTCTATGTGGACACATAATAAATATTTGAAACTAAGAGAGTGATGTTTTGTAACTTTATTTGTATTTAAAAAATATATTTGTTATATTCCTCATCATATGTCCATTAAAAAAATAAAATTAGATCCTAAGGTGATAAGGGAAAAATATCTTTTATCCAATAATAATTAATAATAAATAATATGAACTTATCAATTAATATTAACATAGGCTTACCAGATATACCCATTACCAAGGTGATAAATATTTCGACACTTACTATTTATATTTCCCATAAATAACTAAGACCTTTTTACTAAAATTGAACATTTTGATTCATAATATAGAATACATATATTCTAATTGAATATCTATAAGTGGTAGAAATTAATTTTAAAATAATTTCAAAATATGTGATGAAACCATTTTTAGAAAAGTATTTTGTTTTCTGAAAAATGACTTCATATATATATAAATGTTTTTATACCAAATTAAATAATAAAATTGATTAAAATAAACATAATTATATATGAATAACACATAAGAACTAATTTTACATTTCAAACATTTAGAAAAAAATGAACTTTGTAAATACATGAAATTAATGTAAAATTTTCAATAAAAATTAGTAGTAATCACTATTCATTGGAAAATAATTCTATTTGGGAAAAATACCAAAAATTCACCCTAAGGTAATTTTGATATGATAATTTAAAAAATCATATTATCTTAAAAATATTCATTATATACATTTTAAAAATTAATTATAATTTTTTATCACAAAAATAAATAAAAAACATTTATTTGAAGAAAACATAATGGTGATGCATAAAATAACATTACTGAAAATACAATAAAATTTTCCTAATAGTTAATAACTATTTTCTCAGTAACTAGTTCCCTTAAATATATTTTGACATTATATTAAACCTATTAATATCCTCCAATTTAACATCTATTTTATAATGGATTCATTAAAATTATAATATTTTGGGGTTCGTTTAGGTTCATTGTTTCGTGTATTATATGCTATCAACCATAGTATTATTTTAAAATATAAAGTAGAAACATTTAAGAATACTATCATGTAAATTCTATGTTTTTTTCATATATGGAGACTTCAGTGATAATTTATCATGACAACCACTCTTAGAACATTACCACATTCTATGTTACTCAGAAGAATGATCATGATATGAAAATAAGTTTATTAATATTCAAAACTATATATACAGGTTATCAGAGAGTACTCCAATGATGGTTCTTGGGACCCAAATATGACATAATCCCACTTTAACAATATCCAACTAAGAACAAAATTCATCCCACTAACTATCAAATCATACTCTTCCTTATACTGAGATAATTGTTTATTCAATATCTTTACCACATTTTTTCCATCGAATTTTCGATTACTAAATCATCTCCCCTATTAGAAAAATCTCCTAAGGGATGTTACATTTTAGTATTTTATATTTCTATTGGGATGACCTTTATACTTTTTCAGTAGGCTCCACTATTATATTATCACAATAATATGTGATAGGGTCATTACTACTTGGTACCACATCAAGCTTCTGGACAAAATTTCATATATAAATTGATCCTATGGCTGCATTTGAAGATTCTATATACTCTAAATCCACTCTATAATTAGAAACAACTGGCTTCATTTATATTTTCTATCTCATAACTCCTCCATAGATACTGAAGCCATATCTAGAGTATGACTTCATATCATTTTGATTAGTTTTTAAACAAGCATCAGTATAACCCCTGAGGAAAAAATCATCATCTCCTCTATATAGTAAGAACAAAATATTAGTTATTTCAAAATATATAAGGATAAATCTAATATAAGTCCAATTATATTCACCTAGATTAGAATGATATCTATATACCATTAATAATGTATAGGAAACATCAAGTCTAGTATATAATATGTCATACATCATGAATCATATCATTGAAGCGTATGTGATCTTACTCATTTTATCTTTCTCATTATTTGTATATTGAATATTTTTCATTGAAATACGTACACCATGTGACACTAGATTCAATATAAAATTGTATTTTTCAATACTCAATATCATTAGTGTCTGTTCAATGTTAACAAGTTGGATTATTCCATGAATCCTCATGCATCCATCATGAATAATCTTGATCTTTATAACTACTTCGCCTAATTCCATAATTGAGAAACACCTATTTAACTACCCCTTGAAAGACAATAAGACTGAAATTTCCTTACCAAAATGTAAAATATCATTGACCTACGCTTCTAAAATATTTACATGATTCCCCCAAAATCTCTTACAAACCCATGGATGACATTTATTCTTAATTAAAAAAAATATTTTATAGCTTCATAAAACTGAATTTTCTTTAAACTAGATGCTTAAGAAAAAATAATTTATGGACATTAATTTAACAATTTCCTAATTCCTAAATTTGTCTAAAATAACCTTTGTTACCACTTATAAGGCCTTATCCCTAAAACATTACTTAATCTTGAGTTAAATCAATAATTCACATTGAGGATCTATTCAGGTCTAGAGTTTTAGAGAATTTTTCCATATGAATTAGATTAAATCTCAAATATTACTAATTAGACACTTATATTTTAACCAAGTTTTTTTTCACAACAATAAAAATACATAAATAAAACCATAATGTTTTTATTTATATAAATATTCTTGAATTCTTCTTTTCACTTATGCTTCCATTTACCCTATGAAAAACTTTTCAAAAATGTGGGATTGACTTAAAAATATTAGTAAGTGTTATAATATAAGGAAATAAAACATTAGTACATCAATTCATAAAAATCAATGAAATCATAATTTTCCATCATATAACTTAAGCTCTTTAACATACCTCATGAAAACATAATATTTATGAATAAAACATCAAAATCATAAATCATAATGGTAACTTGTGAAATCCATATCATTATTACATAGCATCCTTCATAGATACATAGAGAGTTACGTTTAGAATACCTATCATAATATATTCAATAAATCTCTTAGGAGAAACCTTAACGGTTTCCTCCTTCACATTACCTAATGCATTGGATAGAGATCATGGGCTCACCCACTCTATATTTATCCAATAACCAACCATATACCTAAAAAATGCCCATGAACCATAAATTATTCATAACACAAAAAATAGCATAATGTAAAGATAACATTTCCACATTACAATCACAATATAACATTTCAAGAGTATTTTCATAATCCATTATTTAAAAAAATATTTTCAATACCAAAATACGTAAAAACGGTATATGGTATTTTTTTTTAAAAGAATTATAAGAATAGTTAAGGAAGTGAAATATCAAATAATTCTAGAAGCGGAAGAATGGTCAGTGTCACCACGTACGTTAAAAAGAATCATTACATTTGTTGTTTAGTAAAATGATACATAGAAAAAATATTCCCATTGAATGAAATTGAAATTAAAAGGGGTTTATGCTCTATATAAAAGAAAGTCATATACAAATCAAAATATGCTTCAATAAAAGGAGATTGAGGCAAAGTCCCATACCTTGGGTTTGAATTGTCTTGTTCATTAATTCTATCTTTTATACATTCCATTTTTTCGAAAGAACAAGTCATATATCTTTGGGGGGGTGGTAGTCTGCACTTCCTCAGATTCAATTATCGCATTTAACCATTATGGAAGTTATAAAGGTATGATATAAAATAAAAATATAGAATCATAGAGAAAATATAAATATAATAGATATCACATATAAATATAGTTCCATAATATTGTCCATCATGAGAGGCCGTAGGAGATAATGGAAGAACAATCGTTTCGTGAGGTAGTAGTTCACCGTCTATAGAAATAGTATGTTATAAATCCATTAGATGGAGGTGTGTGTAAGGGTGGTTAGAACCATTTTAATAAAACATCCCAATATTTTTAAGAAACTAGCTTTTTATAAAAGAATTAAATTCAGATATTTTTAGGTTTTCGAGAAAGTAAATAAATAGAAGAGTCTTGAGAGAAGACATTACCTCAAACTGGGTAACTCCTTTCGATTTAAGATAAAAGGTATTTTTTATTTTTTTAGGGAACAGGTAAGGATTATAAGAGGGTGAGAGTAATTTTGGGGGCTTATTTGGGAAATTTTATAATGATCCTAGGGAGCTTGAGAGGTGTGAGTATGGGTTAGATGTGATACACTTTTATAAGAGGGAGGAGGTGTATTTTTTGAAGGTATTGAAATATTATTTTATTATAAAATTATTTTTAGTATGGAAAGGTCTAAAACTCATTTAATAAATATATATGTATATTATTGTTCAAAATAATCTCAACCGATAGGTTTTAATGATGTTATGGTTTTAAATTTAACCTTATCATTTAGGATTAATCGTTAGTTAATTTATTTGACTATTACCATGTCTTTTTGTATATTCATACTATTTTGTTAAAATAGTTACTATAATATGCCAATAAATACTCAAGTGGTTCATTAAGGACATGTTCAACCTTATCTATGTTATTCGGATGAATCTTATATTTTTAGGACTATAAAATCATTTAATAAAAAAGTGTTTTTAACTCCTTTATGTCAATTTATATACCCTTCATATCCGGACTTTTACAAAACCCATAAAAACTTGATTATTTTGAAAATATTTCATTAATTAAAAGATAAAAAGCAATAATCATCCATAAAATTCATGGATGATATAAAACGTTTCAAAATATTTTTATTTAAAATTTTATAATATCATTTATTTAAATCATTCATTAACAAGGTTATCACACCATTATCATTATTTTATAAATATATTTATTTATTTGAAGTCAAAAAATTAAAAATAAAATACCATAATGTATGAAATATTTTTAGATTTATAATTACTATTTATATTAAAAGATACTACTTATATAATCCCATATAAAATTTGTTTTAATAAATGATATTTTTAGGTTATATTTTCCTTAACATTAAATTAAAAGTAATTAAATGTCATTTTCACAAACAAGTGGCTCCATGGAGTCTTAAAATCGACCTAATAATGCCCATTCTAGGAAATATCGCATCTAATAAGGGTATGATACGTATTATTGTTATTTAATATTATTTTTTAACCTTATTCCCCAGATTTTACCTTTATCGTAGGTAAATAAAAAAATTATTGACGTTAATATTAATAATGAGTAAAAATAAACCTTACCTATTTAAAAATATTTTACCACCTAATTCAAAATTTTGATTAAATTTTTTCCAATTAAAAACAGCTAATATGTAGAAATTAATTAAAAATTAAATTCTGTTGTCACAACCAAATGACATGTTTTTTAGAAGTAAAAACTACCATAAGATTAACATATGTTTCTGTTCAATTTTAATGTGTGATTACTTCCAATGACCAAAATTGGATTAAATGATAAAAATATAATATAATTACCCTTCAAAACAAATTAAAAAGAAAATATAAATATATAAATAAAATAGATGAAATGAGAGTTTGACTTAAAATGCAGTGTTATTTAATATGCATTAAAAAAATAAACATTATCAACAAATACCAAAAATTGACCAAAATTAAATATTGATGTACCAAATATAGAGGAGACTTTTATTTTGACAAATGTATATATAAAAGTAACAAAAACTAGATTTAAAAAGTGTTCTCCATAAAAAGGTTGTAAAATGATATTTTATAGAATATTAGAGTATTTCATTCATAAAATCAGATTCATTCTTATTCTTTGCCTCTTAAATTTATTGGATAAATTTAAAAACATTTAATAATCATTTTTTATCATAATATGGTTAGTTCAATTCATTTCTGATAATACAAAGACTAGGAATTTACTACCATTTAAAAATAATAATATTATTACATTATTTTATTGGTATAACTCAACATTGTGTGCACCGTTAGATTTTAGGGAACTCTGTTGTTGTGTGTTGAGTACACTATCAGAAATATCATCCCCTAAAATGTAAAATGAATATTTAATTCAAAAATATTAATAAATATGAAAATGAAATTTTCTTTATTTACCTAGGATGTTTATGATAGATGGTATTATAAGAAGTTATATTGGATGATATCACAAAAAGGGATTTCTGTGTCCTTAAATGAGAATAATAGCTTCCCTTTTATAGGATTGGATAGGGGAACTCTTGAATTTTCCAAATATATTAAATTAATATAAATAAATTTTAATTTTCCAATTTCTTTAGAGTGAGTTATTTAGAAACTAATTTTAGTAAGGTTATAAATAATCTCATACATTAATTATTCAATTGGTTTAGTTCACATTCACACCCTTTTGATTTAGATTCAATCATTATTCAACCCATATAAATCTTACAGTGAAAACATTGATGATTTACTATTTAATGGTCAATATTGTTAAAATAAATTTGGAAAAGATCATTACATGGATCGTGGATGCAATTTTAAACCATATTCAAATCATTTGGCCGAATATAAAAATTTTCAACATTTTAAATCATTTAAAAAATAATATTTACCTCAATTTATTCATAATGTCAATTTTTATAATTGTTCATTAAGATAACATAAATAATATCAATATAATAAAAATAAATAGAAAACAATATTTTATTACATCTGTAACATGTCAATATAATCTATTAAATTAAATAATCAAATTAATTATTTCATATTTTATTTATTTGAATATTGGAAAGATAATTTATTTGATATTTCCTTTAATAAAATAATTTCTACATCAGGGTTGTGTATGTATTGAGGTAATTATTTCATCATTAAAAATTAAAAATAATTCACTAAAATCATTATAAAACATATATATTTCAAATTAGTATTTTTATTTTAATATAACTTCAGGATTAAACTATATTAAAAATGATATAGTTTTTTAAAATATGTGAGTGATATATAGGTTTTTTCGTCAAATAGAACAGTAGAAATTTCATAATCACTAATAGATGGAAATGAAAAGAAATATATTAATTTTTTTATCAAGGATGGATATAACTCATAAAATATAATTTTCTAATGTATAGTGTTAATTTTATAGTCCTTATCTGATTATTTTTACCCTTAATTAGTTGACTTACCCATCACCGGGGTACCAAAATTATTTTCATTACTATTCATAATGACCAAATATAAAGGGGATATATTTACTAAATTTATACATCCTTATTACATATATGGAATCAATTTTTTAAAAAAATAACATAGAGGTTTCATAATTTAATTTAAATTTAAACCATGATAATGAAATGAAAAATGGTTTTGATAAAACATTATCATTTAAACATATAATGTTTTTATACTAAACTCGTGAATAAAATCAAATTAAAATACTATAATAAGATTTATTTAATTAAAAATGAACTAATTAAAATTTAAAGTTAATACGAAACATAAATTTACCTTGTAAATAAATTACTATAAAATATTTATATATATATATATATATATCTATTTTAACTATTTATTGAAATAATATTCATAAAATTGTTAAAATTTCACAATATGATAATTTTTTTCTTGGTTATAAAGGTGATATTTATTTCCTTAATTAATTTTTATATATTTTTCCTAAATTAATTATATTTTTTCTAACAATAATAATTCATGGATAATGTTTTTTTTATGATTAAAATGACTTTAGAAAAATCAAGTTCATAATTTTCTATGCATTAATTATTACAATATTAATGAGTAGGACCATTTTAGAATTCATAATTTAGTTCATAGTATTAATTCCTACCAATATTATGGTTGGTTTATAAAAGCCCCAAAAAAATAATTTTTATTTATTTTCGATCGGTGTTGGATAAATTTTACTTTATCGAATAAATTGTTTTAAAAAAATGCAATATTATAGTAACTTATGTGCATAACCTAACTTATAAATATCAAGGATTATATCTAGGTTATCAATGGATTTTTTCAAATATAGCTAGTTTTATTTAAAAATATTCCTTATAATAGTATATTAGGAGTATGTGATCAACCATAGATTATATCTCAGTGGTTTCAAACATGTTGTATAGTTAGGCCTCTACATTGTTCAACATGTGGTGAATAAGTTAATATAGAACAAGATCCTTCTATTGTTACTACCCCATGGTAAAACATTATTAAATCTTATATTATCCTATAATATGTATTTTGGTATTTACATTCAATAATTTTCACAAAGTCATGTTTTCTTCAATATTTTTTTAATAATGATTTCTTAAACTCATTTTTATGGTTTTTTATATGTTTATATAAACATACTTACTATGTTTGGATTGAATAACCATCAAAAATAAATAATTTTTTTATCTGATAGCTAATATAGGAACTAAATAAAAACATCACTGAACTAATATATTAATCTCACGATTTAAATAATAAATCTAACAAAATTTCACATAATCAAATGACATAATGTTTCAGTGTCATAGGTATTAGATAAGTATTGATATTATTTTAAAAACATTCTTACATTTATCAAAAATCATGATCATATATAACCTTTAATTGAAAACACACATTTTACAATAATGTAAATAATATGAGGAATGGAAAAATATTAATTGTTTATCTTAGATGATCGGTATGTAAAAAATGTATCTTAGTGTTTTAGATAATATATGTGAAGGATATCAAAAATAATTCATAAATATCATAATATAATTTCACATGACCATTTATGATAATAATTAAACATGATAGATAGAAATATTATCATACAATGATCATCAAGAAATAATCAGTCTTATAACATAGATAAAAATACATATTAATAATAATATTATATTTTATTTAAATTGAAGAGTGGGTAATACATTAAAAAACGTGTAATCATGAAAAAATTTGATTTCATATATATAAAATCAAAAATGATTTATTTTATATCACACCAAAGAATATTAAATGTGAAAAATGATAATCCTTTTAAAGAAATTATGATAAAACCCATTATGCCCATGCCTATGTAAGATAACTCGGTATGTATATTCCAACAAATGTGTGAAAATCTTTTATTCACATTCCTATGTGAAAAATATATATATGTACATGAATAAATATAATTTGATTTATAATAAAAAAATGAATAGGAAGGAAATATGGGAAATTACATTTCATCACCCTTTCATAAGTGTGGAACAAGAATTCAATCATCAATATATCTTCATTAACCCATGAAAAATTAATGGGTTTACTAAAATTTTCAAATTAAACACATATCATGAATATAATAAATCATAGAATATTAAAATAATATCATTTTCAAAAATGAATCCTATCATAATAAAATATAGAAATTGATCAAAACATCACTTCATGGTAAATTTTCATTACATGAAAATTACATGTGAAAATATAAAAGTTTTAAAAGTAATAGTAAAACATTTTTAAAATATTCACTCTGAAAATTAAATTAGAATAACATAATAATGTTAATATCATTTTTTAAAACATTATTAAAAATATCACTAAATAAATGAATCTTAAAGGGGAATAATAATTTTGATTTAATAAATATGTAGTGGTAAATAATGAATATAATTGTACTTATTCTGTTTTGAGGATATCTTAATGAAAATTCATAACAATGAAACTTGTAATGAAATTAATTTTTTTAAAATTTATCAGGAAATATAATTAACAAAAAACAAAAAACATTGTGTTCATTAACAAAAATATTGTTGATAATTAAAAAAATCAAGGTGGAACAAAATGATCAATTATTATAAATTGGTGTTATTATTAAAAACGTTATAAATTATATTTAGAATAAAATTTATAAAACTAGTTATCATTGATATTAAAAATAATTTCACTAGACAATAAGAAGGAATAAAATAAAATTTAGTGGAATTAATGAATCAATTAAATCATGATTATTATACTCAAGTGAGAATTATTATAACCCAATTAATCAAATATTGATTTTATAAACCCCTTATAATGGTCATTATTTTCATTGAAAACGTTCCTAACATTTTGAGTAAGAATATTTACTAGATTAAAATGCCTATTAAGAAATATATGAATATTTATTTAAATTTATATGTTACATTTATTGTAGTAATTTATTTATTCATTATTTCGATTTTGTTCATATTAATTACTTGATGTGGTTTCATCTACTTCTATTTAACTATTTTTGTATATTGGAAAAAGTAATTTTTTTAATAACATAATTATTTGATTAATTGTATTTTTTTTTTATTTTATTAATCTATTAATACAAAATTTGGATAATTATATTTTTCTATAACATGATCCTAGATTATAGAATGTAACCTAATCTATTAAATATGGTAGATTAAATTAAGTTTCAATGTTTAGTGCTAGAATGACTTATAAAATGAAAAATATTAAATTTAAAAGAATTAATATTTTCATATAAAAAAATCGTATACATTAAATATAATTTTAATGAGACCTAATTTTGGATGTTATTGAAATTAAGGTATATCATCTTTTTGGGCTACAGATATTCCCATATATAGAAGCTATATATTAATTTACTATATAAAATAAATAATTTTGGAAAATATATTATGATTTAGTTCTTATAATGATGTCATAATTATCATAATATACCATTTATTACACCATTAAGCCTTCCATTACTGACAGTGAAGAAAAATAAATCTTGTCATTCATTGAGGTTGTTGTATTCAGATATAAAAGATAATGTTTTAATTTTACTATGTGCAAGGGAAATGGTAGTTAATGAATATTTAATCATCAAAACAACATTTCAGTATAATTTTAAAATTGATGATATTAAAAGGTAATGAAAATATATATTAATGTTGTGGGAAATAAAAAAATGATTCTATAGATGATCATTACAGAATAAAATTATTCTATTTTGAATGGAAGATGTTGATTTACAATTCAAGGAAATAGAATATGGAATTTTTTCAAGGCCAATGTTTTTAATAAAATTGTATAATGTTCAATAGTGTCATGGTACTAGTTTTGTTCAATCCAAAGGTAATCGAATGATTTTGTAATTGAAGCGGTGAAGGGATTCCATATAATGTAGTAGAGGGTAAATTTTTTAGTAATAAAATGTAAAACAAAATTATGAATATATGGTTCCAATTCTAGAAAAAAATGGTGTTTAGGGGGTTCTTGGGTTGGGAAATACTATACCACACAATTGAACACAAGTTATAAAAATTATTTTTTCCATTTAATTATATAATTTAACTATTATTATTTGGAGACTAACATTGTGAATTTTTTAAATCTAAATAAAATTTTCATTATCCATAAAATTTTTATTTTATTTTACCTAATATATAAACCAATATTTTAAATTTTAAATCCATTTAATAATATTTTTTTTCAAGAAGTGATAAAATCTATATGTAAGATAACTAATGTAAATGTAGTAATGTTTATTTTATGAAAACTATAATATAAGATCAATAATATTGAATATTAATTTCTATTTTTAAAAAAATTAAATTTTAAATACTAGTTATTAAATAAAATTTGGTCTTATAAAAAATGATCAATTTATAATTCAAACATATAAACAAAAAATATCATAAAATACATGATATTTTTTAAAAAAATTATAATAATAATAAAAGCTAAAACTTTTTGAAATATCCTAATGCCTTA
Organism: Viscum album; assembly: GCA_963277665.1. Classification (NCBI taxonomy): domain Eukaryota; kingdom Viridiplantae; phylum Streptophyta; class Magnoliopsida; order Santalales; family Viscaceae; genus Viscum; species Viscum album. The sequence goes on along the minus strand of OY728148.1, from coordinate 1,878,777,702 downwards.
TAATAATATACTATTAATAAGATAAAAAAAGAATAATTTTTTTCAAATTCTAATACAAAAATTTATTTTTTAAATTAATTATATAAAATATTCCAAAAAAAATTATAGGAAAATTCTTTTGGTATAATAACTATTTAACCTCCCCTATATGTAAAATAAAAAAACATGTGTTAATATTATATTTTTATAAATATCTATTATGAGTTATATGAATTAAATTTTGGGAGAATATTTTATAATTTTCACAGATACACTAGATTATCTAATATTAAAATTGAACATTATTTGTTATTTCTCTTTTATATTTATAGAGTTTTATTTACTTTACAGTTTCTTTGCTACTGTTTATATTTTTCAATTCTATAGCTTCCATACAACATGACATATTTATTTGGATTAGATTTTCTATGTGTAGAAATCAATTAATCATAGTATTTATTTATGGGAGAATGTTTTACTAAAATATATTTGTTACATATTCATCTCGATATAGTGACGATATTAGTTTTATATTTACCAAAATGTAAACTTATTACCATTTAACCTTTGTAATAATGATTGTAACATTAATAGATTTTATTTTTAATATTATGTGGTTATTAATCTTATGATGATTTTCAATATGAGTGACTTTCCCCCATAATTAATAGACCTTGGGTTTTCCTTCTCATGATTTAATTTTTATTATTGAGTAAGATATAATTTTTTTGTAGAATCTGGCATAGTGGGCCAATTTTATCATGAAAAAACATATTGTTTTCATATAACATTAGTTATAAACAATATATATATCAATAATGTACTAAAGGTTAGATTTTTATTTTGTCTCATTATATGGTACCAAAATAAAATTCTATGTATAATGGTTGATGTCATTTTTTGGATGTTATAGAATATTGTTGGCATTTTTCATTTTAATACATATCTTTTATATACCCATTTTGAACGTGTTTTGACATTTTGATAAATTTTCGTTTTATAATGCCTATTTTAGATTGGGAAAGAGACATTTTGATTTTTTTTCCCCAAAGAGGTATTTAAAATCTCTATAAAAATGTGGTGATGAATAAAAGATGTTTTGGTGGGATTAGTGGTTTTCTATCATGGTATGATTAGTTTCATTGTGATGGGTTAGTGTTATATTTTATGGTTCATTATTTAATGGTTAGTATCATGAGTATTCAAGTTTAATAAAATATAAAAGGTGGGCCATTGAATTTTTTTGTGACACCATGCCTTAGTGAAGACCATTTTGGGGAGAATAGTGTGGAAGAATTTACAGTTGAAACCTTGTGAAAAAATCAATATGAAAAAAATAATGTTTTAAGAGCTAGGGATCAGGTTGTTAATACCTCATGGATATCCCTCCATATGGGTTTTGTATACAAAATATTAAATTAAATAATATCACCAAGTATTTTGGAGGATATTCCATTTTTATGTACTTAGGATTCATATCTAACTTCAATAATGTTTCTATTGTCCATATAATATTTCACAATGTCATTTTCTAGGTCATCTAAACAATTATATAAATAGGGGTTACAATTCAATTTACTTTTACTATATTTCCATTTCTCTAAATATGGGATGAACCCAATATTCCTTTATAACCATATAGTAGATTCTATTGAGGATGAAATACATATTATTTTTGTAGAATGATCCAAATTGATTTGAGGTAACCCCATTTATCACATTCATTTTGTTCATCTTCCTTTTGAAGTAATATCATTTTGTATCTTTTTTATTTCTTTATGTTGAGTCCTTGAATATATTTTATTAGATATTTTTTTTGAGCAGTTAATTTATATTTTGGTTTTCTTGGTCCTTTTCCTCCTCACATCTTAGTGTTTTATTATAGATGCATTGAATGGTGTAGTTATTTTCTATGTTTTAAAAAAATAAAATGAAATAATATCAATATTTTCTTGTCATTTTATCTATTATTAACTCATGAATATCCATATAGCTATAAAAATTTATATTTTTAATTTATTAATTTGGTTACCCCAACATGTATTTCATTAATATAGTAATTATTTTCTCTTCTAATGTGAAACCAAAATCCCATTCTCAATTTAGATCAGTTGTTTCACTTTAATAATTATTTCATACTTTATTAAAATTCATTTTTTATATTACGAATTTTTTACATGGTGAGTTTATAATATTTTATTAGGAAAAGATTACATTGTTTTTTCCAATAATAATGGTTATTATATCCATTCTATTATATTTTTATAATCATTGTGATTTCATTCTGGTCTAGGGTTAAGGATAATTTTTGGGCATATTTATATCATTACTACATATTTTTAGTGTTGTTTTTATGGATTTATTTCCAAGTAATATGGTATTTTGTATTTCATCTTAATACAATATTTTACAATTTTCATTCCATTTTGATATAATTCCTCATTGTTTTTGTTAATTTATAAATTAGTGTATAATTATTCTGTTTCATTAAAAAATAATAGTATAATTTTAGAAATAAAATATCTTAAATATGTTATAAACATGAAATTTCAATATGATTTTAAAAATCATATTTCTGAAGAGTGATGATATAGTTTATAAATATATATGATCAACAAGTATAATGTAGAATTCATTGTGAAATGTGATGTATGTTGAAAATAAAAAAATAATATAAATTAATTTTGTTGACTATATGAAAATTGTATGGTAATGTGTCATGTGTTTATTTGGAAATGTGATGTGCATTAAATTTTTAGTTCAGTATTATAATAGGTTCCTCAGATAAATTTATAGTAGGTTGTATAATTATTATACTTAATTTTATTTATTTTAATATTTATGATATATAAGGATGATAATAATCTTTAATTTACAAAGGTAGTCTTTTTCTTGGTTATTTATTATTTGGTATATGTAATGTAATTCATTCCCTAGACCGACATTAGGACTTTTTAATTCAATATTGTGAAGTTTTATATTATTTATTAGAGGATATATAAGGATCTATACTATGGAAAAAATTTTGGTTACATTTAAATGATATCTTATGTGGTTAATGACATTGAGGTAAAAAATTATAGGATTCATTTAAGAGAGTTTGGATTATTTAAGTGTTGATTTTTTTTAGTTATAGGGTAAAGTTTATTATGGTAACTTATGGTAAATGAATATGTTATAAATGTCTATATATTTATGGTATTAAGGTTCTGGAGATTCATTTTCTTAGGGATGGAGTTACTTTTGTAATTTTTATATTTTGATTCCATAATGTTGTGGTTTGATGATTAAATTTAAATAAATTAATATAGAAATTCACTAATTTAATAAATTGACTAATTATTTATATTTTTACTATTTAAATGAAGAATTTGTTCATAAAAAATTTGTTACAATATTAATACATTTTTTACGAATTATATATTTATAGAGATATATTCTTTAATATAGTGAAATGATAAATTTAATAAATTATACTGTATAAATGACATCTGTTTAATTATTAATTTTATACAAGATGAAGTGATTGAATTTTTGGATCATTTCATTATTGATATAATATTTTATGATACTTGAATTCATCATTGAAAAGGTAGTGGGAATTAATTATGTAATTGGAAATATGAGAATTATAATTATATTAATAAATATGGAATTGACTGTGGTATCTTGTATGATATTGTGACGGTTAATGATTCTCATTTAACACATTTTTGATTTATTATCATATACCCATGGTTATAATGATTTTATGTTTTGTGGACATCTTATACGATATGATGTGTTTTTCGATCTTTCGATTTTTTATAGGATTGGTATATCCCCACTGTAAATATTCCATTGTTTTTACATTTTCATGGATTTATCATGATTTGGGTGGATTAATATTACATTACAGGTATCTAATATAATAATATACATTTATTAGACATTTAAATATTCTTTTCTTAAAAAATAGAGGCATTAATCATAATTTTAAGGGTCATTTTGTAGGTTTGTTTTGAGTTCTATCTCTTTTGGCTGTAAAATGCATGTTTTGGATTACATTTATGTGGTTATATCCAAGATTTCATTTTGAAGGGCAGTCAGTTTTAGTGAATAGTGATTCTAGGGTGGAAAACACCCATTAACTTTGATTATTGTTTTACTGTATAGGTTGTGGTTTAAAATAAATTGTATAGATTATTGGCAGGTTATTATGATTTATGTAGTTTCAAAGGATGTTTTCATATTATCTCAAGGTAAAATATGGAGAGGAATAATACATGTTTCAATTAGTGTGAGGGAACTTACCCATGGTTCTATGACTTAATTTGTGATATTTTTGTTTAAATTTTTTATAAAATTATACCATTCCCAATGTAAAGGACTCTTAAAAAATTTAACAACATTATAATAGTATAACAGATGGTATTTAACATTTTCCTCTTGAAAATAGAGGCATCATCTCGACATGGAGGGTCTTACAAAATATGAAATCAGCAGAACCCACATCTTTGTCTAAAATTCCATCAGTAACATTGGTAGTTTATCAAAACACATGTGAAATTTTGTTTCTCATTGAGTAGATCATGTCTAATCATTTGATCTATCGAGCAGTTATCTTCTTAGAAAGTAGAATATTTTAAATTCTAATAGCTTGCACAACCATGTTGGAGTTTCAATGAAACCATACATTATTCCATCAAATTTAAATATCTATGTACACTACAATGATCAAGATATTCATTTTGACTTAACAAGATGTTGAAACACTACATTTGACATAAATACCACCTATGATGTCAACATTATAATCGCTATAAATATCTCCACACCCTTAAGGGATAGGATTTCCTTTGGATGATACATCATAATTTTTTTTAATCATCAATAATATAGTGAGATAAATTAATATTCAATCGTACCAAAGAGAAATGAGTTGTTACATGCAATAATTATAGGTAAAATCATAAAAATTTGTGTATTGATTTATTGAAATGGACATATTGAAGGGGATTTTTATTTTGAATAGCCACAAAGATTGAGTTTATGAATAAGTGAGAACTATATGATACCATTTGATAAATCTCCCTTTCTCTTCCTCTCTAGATTGAATGAACGAGCCATGCACATGACACCTTAAATTGCTTCATAATTTAATTAGACACAGAGAGTTTCAATCAAAACATGATAGGGTTGATGATTTAATTGGAATATAGATGAAAAATATTAATAAATAAAATATTTAATTCACTATAATCAAGGGTATGTAGAAAATTAAAAATTGATGATCAACATCCTCCCTATGAAAATGAAAAAATTGCATCTTTAATAGAGATAGATACCCATCTTTCTAAGGATTGAATCCATGGGTATCTTTGAGAAACCTATCCACCATAACTGAGAAGATCCAGATGGAAAAATCCATTTTTAATATAGGTACCCAATCCAACTAGACCTCAAATATGTATAATTTATGTAAAACAATTTATATTTGAGCATGATGTCCATATCTAATTTTCAAATCACCAAATATTTCTGATTAATAAACACATAATTACATACCATTGATCTAACATTATCAATGATGGAGTCAAGATATTCTAATTTTTCTTTTAGTGGGATTCTATTATCCCTCATAGGAGTAGAGTAGTTTATCATATTTCCAAATTTTAATTTGATTAGTCACTAAAAGTGGCTAATATTAATTTTTAATATCTTTATATTCATTGTTCCAAAGTCTATAAACATTGTTTTTAGTGAATTATATAAATAGAACTTCATTTCTCATCTTAAATGTAATTAATGTTTAAAATGAAAATTTGGGACCAATCATTCATCTGTTTGTGGAAAACATTATATTCATTTTATGAATTTGATATTTTAAGATATTATTTATCACTTTGTTTGTAAAATATAATCTTTTAGGTTCGATGGATGAATCCCAAGGGAAGATGGATATTTTTGCACCTAAATACAGAAATTTGCTGGAGAAAGCATAATGGGCCTTAGGCCCATCAAACAAATGTGGGGCCCACAAACCAAGCCCCATGGAGCACAAATTTTTAAAGGAGAAATAGAAAAATATGAGGATCATTTTATTCAACTATGGTAGGAGATAATTCTGAATTTTTCATTATGATAAAAGGATCTAAAGTTGAGATTTAAATGGTGGTCCCAACATTAATGTACATAAAGTCTTCCCACCATTTCGACCATAACGTCATAACGGCTGTTCCAAATAACCTGATATTTGTCCAGATGGTATAGGACACATGGACGAAGATATTTTTCTCCTACGACCGTAGATGATTCGGCCCTCTTCAAATCCGAATTCACACATGAAAATGGAGGATGAATTTGGACGAAATTTCCAGGTCAGCCTCGAAACATCAAAATCCCCTAATTTTCTCACCCTCCTTTGGACACTCTAAATTAATGGGGATGGAATTTATTGTGATGGGGTGTCTCTAAGGCTCCTAATATGCCTATATAAGGATCTGGTGGTGAATTGAATTATCATATCATATTTTTCATTGGAATCGAAGTTTTTCTTTCTTTGTATTGTCAGTTTTTCATTTTGTAATTGATTTGTAAATTTCTCCCAAGTAATTTTTTCATTCAGCTTCTTTTAATTAATAAAATATCATCATATTCTTCTACTTAATTTCCTATTTCATTTTACATATCATTTTGATATTGTTTCCTTAGGGAGTGAGTTTATTCACCTAATATTTTGTAAAACTCTTCAAACAACGGTGGAGTGATTTTTATTTATTTTTCTTCTTCTACAATTCTACTATCGAAAGTCTACTGCTCGCTTTCATTGATATAATAGCATCAATGACGGACTAACACTCTAAAGTTTTTATCCAAGGGAGTAAAAGGGGATGAATGGGATGTTATTTCTTAATTTAATAATTCCTAATCAATTCTATTTATGATATTTTAATTCAATGATTTACGTTCTCCTTTAAACTCGACAATTTTAAGGATAAAAATCCTGAGTGCTAAAAACGATCCTCTACCTTGGACTGATAATAAATATTATCCTCCAAGTGTATAGGTGATTTTCCTTAGGATATTTGGATCTCTAAATTGGTGAGTGATTTGGGATGTTTGTATTTTTTGAAAGGAAACGCTCAAACATAAGACATTGAAATAATTTAAAAAGAAATTCATCCAATTCACCCCATGTGATACCCAAGGATCAACTCAGGCTTTTAAATTGAATTCACTTAGGTCATTAAAATATCAAATAATCCAATCATTTCAAACCAAATTTGGCCACTTCGTAGCCAAATCAACACTATCAAATCACCTTCTTAGAATGCATGTTTCTTAGGTTTCTTCTTAGGTATCTGAGGATCCATAACCCAATCCATACTAAAATGACCGCTTACACCATAAAACTTGGGTAAATTTCGACGCAACCAAATTTTGGCACCGTTGTCGGGGACCCAAGTAAGCACCTTAGACACTAATCTTTTTTACTCACCCCAAATTCTCTATTCTCACCCTAATTTATCTTCTCTATTCCCCTTTATCTTTCTGTGTGTCCAATGAATCCCAAAAACAATTTTAAATCAACTCAAATGGATTATCTTCCTCAATACCCCTTGATATACCAATGCTATAATCAACTGGAAAATCAATATTTGGAATCACCTCACATAGGGAATTTCATTGACCAAACCTTCATTCAATACACTACAACAGATGAGATGTACAATCAATGGGATGCTGATTTTTTAATGGATAAATTTCCATACCTCTCAAGGCTGATTTAGAGATCAAACATAATTAAGTTCATGATGTCCAAATATCTATCAATCCTAATTCTGAAAAAATTATTGAACATTTGTGTGAAAAAGTGGATTAAATGAATTTTGAAGTTTCATCACTGAGAGTAGAACTACAAATCATTGAATCATTTTTGGAACCCACTCCAACTCAGGTTGTCCCTTCCACATCACTTATAGAAGAATCTTGTTACCCACATAACTCATTTGAATTTAGTGAAGAAACCACTTTAGAATCGTGGAAAATAGAGTTGGATAATAAAGAGAATTGGTCTGGTAATGTTGAATTTCAATCTAATGAACATGAAGGAATTTTTAACGAGTGTTTAAATCAGGATTAAATTGATTTCATGAACTCACAACAGGGAAATTTTTCTTCATGGATTGAACGTTCAGAATATTTCTACAATGATGATTTTTTAGAAACACCAATCAATGAACCATTAGGAGAAATCACAAACATCAAACCCATACCCATTAATGAAACTCATCTAGAAAATGTTGGTGTTGAATCTTCAATTCAAAGGGAACCCATTGTGTTGGGAAATTTTGAAAATGAATATGATTTAGATTCTAAAAAAATTAAAATTAAAAGGACACATCTTGAGTCGTAGGTTAACAAATAATATATATATATATATAATAAAAAATTAAAAGGACACATCTTGAGTCGTAAGGAAAATACATTGACCATCGTCCAAGCCGCTGAGACTCGAATCCAGGATTGAATGGAGATTGTGGCACTAAATTCACTTCAAAAACCAGGAGAATTTGTTCCATGTTTATCATTTTAGATTTCCTCTTTGAACTTCTATCCTACTCCCCTTCTAACATTTTTTTCTTTAAACATTGGGGACATTGTTATTCTATGTTGGGGGTAGATGAAATAAAAAATGATTTTTTATTTCAAAAAGAACATGCATGGAAAGAAAAATTGCATTAACCTTGAACATGATAACACACATTGAAAACAATGAATTTGGATATCGAAAAATTTGGATTCCTTGATTTTGATTTTAATGCAAGTTTAAGATCATGAGAATATTTTTTAGAAAGTGCGGTTGTCTGATGTGATTTTTCAAAGTTTACATTTTCATCCTATTAATAAAAATGCCACAATGTATGTCTACTGGATCATGGGTGTAAATTTGAGTTGTTGGGTCCCGTTTATAATATCATAGGGTTCTATGGTCACTTTTAGTTTAATTTTAGTATCCAAAAAAACAAACAAAAAACAAAAAAAAAATTGAAAAAATAATAATGACCACATAGAGCAATGTTTTGTCCAAATGTGTGGTGTTCAGCAGTTGGGGATCATGACTATATAGTTGTCTTGCCCAGAGTTATGCTTTATATATCTATTTTAGAGAATGGAATTGACAATATGTGTGGCGTTTGGCACTTGAGTGTCACGACTCCATAGTTTTCTTGCCCAGAGTTAGTCTTTTCAAATATATTGTAGTTAAGAAAAATAAAAAATACAAACAAAAAACAAAAAAAATCAAAACAAATTTGGATTCTCATCTTAGGGTTTAATTTGATTCCCACCTAAAGCTTCCATTTTTCCCCTTCAACAATAAAATGGGCCCCATATCTTTTGTGATGCACAACACTTTATCATGCTTAATTGAAATTGGACGAAATGTGGAAATGAATTTGAACAAAGGAATGGGATTGGGCTTGGGATGTGCTTATGGACATAGATTGTTTTAAATGATTTGGGTGGGTTTCATTAATTTTTTTGGTATGAGGTATTTGTGTGAGCAATTTTTATTAAAATGTTTTTGGAAAAGGGGATTTGAATTTCATATTTGTAATTTATTTTTCTCTGGACTAGCAAAACTCAAGTTGGGGGGTGTGATTAGTCAATAAAAGTGGCTAATATTCATTATTAATATATTTATATTCATTCTTCCAAAGTCCATAAACATTGTTTTTAGTGCATTATATAAATAGTACTTCATTTCTTATCTTAAAGGCAATTCATGTTTAAAATGAAAATTTGGACCCAATCATTCATCTGTTTGTGGACAACATTATATTCATTTTCGTGAATTTTATATTTTATGATATGATTGATCACTTTGTTTGGAACATTTTATCTTTTAGGTCCGATGGATTAATCCCAATGGAAGATGGATATTTTTGCGCCCGAATGTAGAAATTTGCTGGAGAAAGCATATTGGGCCTAAGGCCCATCAAACAAATGTGGGGTCCACAAACGAAGCCCAATGAAGCTCAAATTTTTACAGTAGAAAGAGACAAATATGAGAATCATTTTATTCAACTGTGGTTGGAGCTAATTCTGAAGTGTTCATGATGATGAAGGAAAAAATGTGAGGATCATTTTAAATTGGTGAATGATTTGGGAGAATTATCTTGTTGTTTGGATACGTCTTCAATTAATGACATGAAAGTTTTAAGAAAATAAATTTATCCAATCCACCCCAAGAGAAACCCTAAGATCAACCCATCATCAATAATTGTTTAGTTCACATCATTTTATTTATATGTTATTTAAATTATATCATTAGTTCTACAATTAAAATCTACCTCAAAATTGGCCACTTCATAGCAAATCCATCAACAAATTTGTGTGTCTCAAGGTTTCTTCTTCGGTACCTGTGGATTCAATCCCTACTTGTACTTCAACGATCACTTTTACTGGTAGGGTAAATTTGGGAACATCAAAATTTTGGCGCCGTTGTCGGGGACCAATTATGTTATCTTGGAAAATCTTTTTTTTCTACCCCATTTCCCTTTTCTCGTCCCATTTCTCTTATCTTTTCCCTTTCTCGCTTTTTTTTCTTTTGGCGCATGTCTTCCTACACCTGCGATAACTCAAATAGATTAGTTAAGGTGGATAGTCCTAGGGCTGGGGAGTCAAGCAATCATAGAGGTCTTTTTCCATTAGATCCAAATATTCCCAATACTCCAAATTCTGAAAATGAATATAATGTTGTCCACAAACAGATGAATGATTGGGCCCAAATTTGTATTTTAAACATGAATTGCATTTAAGATGAGAAATGATGTTCTATTTATATAATTCACTAAAAACAATGTTTATGGACTTTGGATCAATGAATATAAAGATATTAACAATGAATATTAGCCACTTTTAGTGACTAATCGCACCCCCCAACTTGAGTTTTTCTATTTCCGAGCAAAATAAATTAAAAATCTGAAATTCAAATCCCCTTTTCAAAAAACATTTTAATACACATTGATCACCAAAAAAACTCATACGAAAAATATTTATGAAACCCATCCAAATCATTTAAAACAAGCTAGGTCCACAAGCATATCCCAAGCCCATGCCCATTCCTTTGTTCAAATTCATTGCCAAATTTCATCCAATTTGAATTAAGCATGATAATGTGTTGTGCATCACAAAAGATATGGGGCCCATTTTATTATTCAAGGGGGAAAATGGAAGCGCTATGTGAGATTCACATTTAACCTTAAGATGAGTATCCAAATTGTTTTTTGTTTTTGTTTTTTTTTTGTTTTTTGTTTTTTGTTTTTATTTTTAACCCTAATAGATATGAAAAGACTATCTATGGGCAAGACAACTACGGAGTCACAATCCCCAAGTGTCGGACGCCACACATTTGGACAAAATATTGCTCTATGAGGTCATTATTTTTTTTAATATTATTTTGTTTTTTGTTTGTTTTTTTAGATACTCAAAATAAACTAAAAGTGGCCCGAGAACCCAATTCTATAATGAAAGGGACCCCAGAACTCAAATTTACACCAACGATCTAGTAGACGTGTATTGTGGATTTTTTATTAAAAGGATGAAAATATATACTTTGAAAAATCACATCGGACAACCGCACTTTCCAAAAACTATGCTCATGAACTTAAACGTTCATTAAAATCAGAATCAAGGCTTGAAAAATTATTTGATATCCAGTTTCAGAGTTTGAAATGTGTGTTATCATGTTCAAGGTTAATGGAATTTTTCTTTCCATGCAGGTTCTTATTAAAAATCGTTTTTTTATTTCATTTCCCCCCAACATAGAATAAAATTGTCCCCTGTTTTTAAAGAGAAGAAAACTTAGAATGGGGGTAGAAGAGGAGTTCAAAGAGAAAATTAAAAATGATAATCAGGGAACAAATTCACCTGGTATTTGAAGTTGATGTTCATGATACTCTAGATTACTCCTTTGATCTCCTGGGGGATGTCGGAACCTCCTTGATTGAACATGTATCACCCAAAATAGTTCCTGAACCATAAAAATAAGAACGAATCAGACAAAACAAACGACACAATGATTTATTTAATTCCAGGTATCATCATTTTTATGATTTTCCCTTTTTTTGTTTCTTTAATCAAACTAATGATACATTGTCTTCTTTTAAATTTAAGGTTAAGGTATTACTCAAGGATCACAACACGTGAGACGGATGAATATGGTGATCCCCTTTCATACCCATCCACACTCATAAAAGAAGAACAAGTCAAGAGTTTAAATTTTTTATCCTACAAAAACATAAATAAAATAAAATAAACCGATGATACATTGTATTGTTTAAAATTTCTGGGTATGGTATTAATCGGGGATCACACCGCCTGGCACGGATGAATATGGTTCTCCCCTTTCATACCCATACTTACTCATAAAATAAGAACATGTCAAAAGTCTATGGTAATTTATAATATGAAAAAGAAAATGATTAAAAAATTTTGGAAACATGAAAACCATGGGTTGCCTCCCATACAGCGCTTTTGTTTAACGTCATTAGCCCGACATGGACGCTAAATCTATCAATTTTTCTCTGGTTCATATGTTGGCTCAGTTAACTCCTCCTTGGTTTCTTGTTTATTGAATGATTCAATGATTGGTTTTAAACTATGACCATTGACTTTGAATACATGACCACTTATGAGATCCTGAATCTCTATTTCCCCATGAGGGTACACATGATGCACTATGTATGGACCAGACCATCTAGACCTTAGCTTTCCTGGGTGTAGGTAAAGTTTTGAACTATACAAGAGCACAAATTTTCCTAGTTCAAAGTGATTGACTTTGAGATTCCTAGATTGGTAGGCCTGAACATGAGATTTATTGATCCTTTAATTTTCATAAGCCTCCATTCTAAGTTTCTCTAGTTCATTAAGATCTAATTTTTATTTTGTTTCGGCTAAAGAAATGTCAAAATTATTTTTTTTGATTTCCCAAAATGCCTTATACTCAAATTCAATAGGTAAATGGCATGATTTTCCATAAACCAAACTATATGGTGACATTCCTACGATGGTTTTGAATGTTGTAAGATATTCCCAAAGAGTATCCAAGAGTTTCTCAGACCAATATTTCTTATAGGGGTTGGCAGTTTTTTCAAGAATTTGCTTAATATCCTTATTTTCTAGCTCAACTTGACCATTGGTTTGAGGATGGTACATAGTGGAAACTTTATGAGAAATTTAGTGCATAGACATGAGTGAAGTGAATGTGAGATTACAAAAATGGGTTCCTCGATCACTGATTATAGCCCTAGGAATTATAAATCGAGAGAATATATGCTCTTTTAGAAATTGGATCACAACATGATGGTCATTGGACTTTGCAGGAATGGCTTCAACCCATTTTGAGACATAATCAATAGCTAACAGGATGTAGAGGTATCCCATAGATTTCAGAAAGGGTCCCATGAAATCAATTCCCCAACAATCAAATATTTCAATGACAAAAATGGGAGTGTGGGGAATTTGATTCCTTTTGGTAATGGATTCTAATTTCTGACACTGAGGATAACTTTTGCAGAATTGGAAGGAATCCTTAGTGAGGTTCGGCCAGTAGAAACCACTTGGGATGACCTTTTCAGTGGTTTTCATTGTAGAAGAGTGTCCTCCACATTCCTCTCCAGGACAAAATTTTATAATGGACTCTTTCTCAGACTTGGGAACACATATCCTGATGATTTGAGTAGGAAAAAACTTAAAGAGGTAAGGATAATCAAAAACATAGTGTATGACATCAGAAAGTAATTTCCTCTTAGCTTGGGTCCCCATGAATTTTGGAATGTCCCCTGTCACCAAATGGTTTTCTCTGTCAGCATACCAAGGGAAATCACTCACTGAATAGAGGTTCTAATCAGGAAATGAATCAGACACCAAGAGGTGGTGTGAGTTGTCTTTGAATTCCATCCTAGAGAGGTGATTAGCTGCAACATTTTCAACACCCCTTTTATCCTTAATGGTTAAACTGAACTCTTGAAGAAGAAGGACCCACCTAATCAATCTAGCTTTGGCATCTTGTTTTTGGAAAATGTATTTTAGGGATGAATGGTTAGTGAAGACAATGATGGGTGATCCTAAGAGATAAAACCTGAATTTCTATAAGGAAAAGACAACAGCAATCAACTCTTTCTCAGTGGTGGTTTTGTTTATTTGTGAATCATTTAAAGACTTTCTTGCATAAGCAATGACACAAAAAGTTTTCTCACATTGTTTTCATAAGAATGCTCCTACAGTGAAGTCACTTTCATAACACATGAGCTCGAAAGGAAGTTTCCAATTTCGAGATTGCATGATAGGTGGAGATATGAGAGTTGACTTGAGTATAGAGAATTATTCCTCACATATTTCTGTACATAAAAATGGAGCATCTTTTACCAATAGAGCAAAAGTGGTCAATAAATAGAGCTGAAATTACTAATTATCCTTCTATAAAAACCAACATGTCCTAAGAAGGACCTCACTTAATTAACTGTTTTAGGAGAGGGAAGGTGAAGAATGATTTCAACCATAGAATTATCAACTTCAATACCTCTACCAGATACCAGATGACCTAGAACATGTCATTCCCTTACCAGGAAATGGCATTTTCCCCAATTTAGTATGATATTCTTATCCTCGCACCTTTAAAAAACATTTTCAACATTTAGAAGGAATCCTACAAAAGTATCCCCAAAGATGTAGAATTCATCCATGAAGAACTCTAAAAAATCCCCCACCATATCTAAAAATATTCCCATCATGCACGTCTGGAAGTTACCAAGTGCATTACATAACCCAAAGGACATGCGCTTGAAGGATAAAGTGCAAAATGTACCAGTGAATGTAGTTTTTCCTTGATCCTCTCAGGAGAATTCAATTTGATTATACCCTAAGAATCCATCTAGGAAGAAATTGAATTGATGACCCGCCACTCGCTTAAGGACATTAATAAAGGGTAAGGGGAAATGGTCTGTCTTGGTACAAGATTTGAGCTTCCTATAGTCAATACAGACTATCCATACACTACTGACCCTTGTTGGAAGCATCTCTCCGTACTTGATGGTTATTACTTTGATTCCAGTCTTCTTTGGAACCACATGGATTGGGCTAACCCACTCACTATCTGCTATAGGATAGATGATACCAGCTTTTAACAATTTCAAAAGTTTTTTTCTCACTACTACCATGAGATTAGGATTGAGTCACCATTGAGGTTGAAGACATGGATTTGACTCGGACTCAAGAACAATTATATGAGTCCTGATAAGTGGGCTAATCCTAGGAATATCACACAGGGTCCATCCAATGGCTTTCTTGTGTCAACAAAGTACATCTAGAAGCATCCTTTCATGATCGACTTCAAGATAGGACTAAATGACAACAATAAAGGATTTATTATCCCCTAATAAATCATACTTTAGTGATGAAGGTATGACCTTAAATTCAAGATTATATTGGTCATCACTTTGTAAGGAAGGATGAGACTTTGTATTGAACTCAGTTTCTTTGTTCAAATTTCTTGACAAAATTGGTTCCTTGTGAATAGAATTTTCAACCACTAAATTTTATAGAGTAGTGTCATGAATGGGTATAGACTTAATGTTATTGATTTCAACCATGTTATCATTTATTGGTGATTATATAAATTCATTAATAGAGCTATCTGAAAGAGATTCAATCCAAGGAGACAAATTTCCCTCATGTGAAAAATGAAAAACAATCTCTTCTTGAATTAAACATCCTTCAATAATTCCTTGATATTCCTTGAGTTCACTATCATCACTAACAATCCAATTCACCTCATTCATATCTTAATCATCCCCAATTTTATAGTTTTCATAGTAGATGTTCATGTCTAGACTCATGTTTCCAAAGGTGATGGTCATGTTTCCATTTCGGACTCGGCTAACCGAGTTGATTGTTGCAAGGAAGGGACGACCAAGGATGATTGGGGTTTTCTCCCTAAGACCTAAGCATGGGTTATTGTCTAGAACAAAGAAGTCACCTGGGTAAATGAAATTTTCAACTTTCACCAAAACATCCTTTAAGATCCCTTTTGGAAGTCGAACACTATGATCATCAAGTTGAAGAGTGACAGATATGGGTTAGAGTTCTTCGAGCCCTAACTAACAATACATGCCATAAGGAATGAGGTTCACACTGGATCCTAGATCAAACAGGGCTTTGACATCTTTTTTCTCTCCTAGTTCAACATTTATGTAAGGGCATCTTGGGTCTTTCATTTTTGGAGGAAGGGTTCCTTGAACTGTTGTGCTTACATTTGCTGCCAGAAGGACTTGGTTCTTATGTGAGAATTTCCTTTTAAATGTGTATAGTTACTTAAGGTATTTTTAGTATGAAGCAAAGGTTTGAATGGCATCGAGGAGTGGAATGTTCAACTTGACTTGTGAGAATATTTCCTTCAATGTTTCACTCAATTCAGGCTTGGTTTCCCCCCTCATGTGTTGAGAAAATGGTGCAGGTTGTTAGGGTTTTTTGTTTAATTGTTGTTTTGTTCACATTGTTATCAGTTTCTTTAGTTTTATCTTGTGGTTCATTTGAATTTTCATTAGATTTTGAAGCTTCACATGGTTTCTGACTTATTTTTTCAGGTTTTTCAATTGATTTTCCACTTCTTAAAACTGTCACAACCTTTAGTTGTTCATGAGTTGTTTGAGTGAAACATGTCTCTCCCCTTGATTTTTGTAGTGAAATGGCCTGTTTGGTCATGTTTACCTTTCCAGTTTTGATGGTTTGATTTTCTATTTTAATGGATGATAATTCTGAGTTCATTTTTTCCATTTGTTTGCACAGTTGTTCTAGTAGGCTTTGTGAAACAATTTGGGTTGATGCTTGAGCTTGTTGGTTTATCTCAGGAGGATACTATGGTTGTTGGATAGGTTGTTGAATGGGTTGTTGATATTTCACATGAGGATGTTGGAATTGGACTAGTTGTGGTTGGAACTGATTATGATGTTGAAAGTTTTGTTGAGTGTATGGGTTGATACATTGTTGTTGTGTTGGTTTTTGATTGTCCTTCTAACGAAATCCTTGATGGTCATTACACCTTGGATTGAAGGTGTTCGTGAATTGTGTCTTCTTAATGTTCATTACATTAACATCTTTTTGTGGTCCTCCTAAAATAACATCCTTAATAGAAGGAATGGTTGGGAAATTATCAGTCTTGTTGTCATGTTTGTCACAAATTGTACAAACAAGCTCAACAGGTTGGGTTTTGTGGACCTTACTAAGATCAATCTCCTAAACCATCCTTGTGAGTGCAGAAAGTTTTGCCTTAAGGTTTTAATCTTCTCTATGATTGTACATTCCACCAGATTTGGGTGGCTTCTCATAGTATGGTGATGTTCCCCATGTTTGGTTCTATTCAGCACGATTTTCTAGATACTCGTAAACATCATTTTGGGCTTTGTTTTTGAAGGTTCCATTACACATCATATAAAAAAATCATTTTTCCCCGGAAACAGCGCCAAGATAAAAAAAATGATTTTGTTTGAATAAGAAGATGCATTGAAATAAAAATTCCATTAACCTTGAACATGATAACACACATTGCAAACCCTGAAATTGGATATCGGAAAATTTGGATGCGTTGATTCTTATTTTAATGCAAGTTTAAATTCATGAGCATAGTTTTGGGAAAGTGTGGTTGTTTGATGTGATTTTTAAAAGTTTACACTTTAATCCTCTTAATAAAAATTCCACAATGCACGTCTACTAGATCGTGGGTGTAAATTTGAGTTCTTGGGTCCCTTTCATTATAGAATAGGGTTATGGGGTCACTTTTAGTTTAATTTGAGTATCCAAAAGAAAAACAAACAAAAAACAAAAAAATTTAAAAAAGAAATATTGACCACATAGAGCAATGTTTTATCCAAATGTGTGGCATCTGGCACATGAAGATCCTGACTCCATAGTTGTCTTTCCCAGTTTTAGGCTTTATTTCTCTATTGTAGAGAATGGAATTGACAATATTTGTGGAATTCCGTACTTGGGGATCGCGACTCCATAGTTGTCCTGCCTAGAGTTAGTCTTTTTATATCAATTGTGATTAAACAAACAAAAAAGGAAAAAAATAAAAAAAAAATTGGATACTCATCATAATGTTTAATGTGATTCCCACCTAGTACTTCCATTTTTTCCCTTGAAAAATAAAATGGTCCTCATATCTAATTTGATGCACAACACATTATCATGCTTAATTGAAATCGTATTAAATATGGCGGTGAATTTGAAAAAAGTAATGGGCTTGGGCTTGGGATATGCTTATGGACTTTTCTTGTTTTAAATGATTTGGATGGGTTTCATTAATTTTTTGTTATGAGATATTTGGGTGAGCAATGTGTATTAAAATGTTTTTGGAAAAGGGGATTTGAATTTCATATTTGTAATTTATTTTGCTCGGGACGAGAAAAACACAAGTTGGGGGGTGCGATTAGTCACTAAAAGTATCCAATATTTATTTTTAATATCTTTATATTAATTCTTCCAAAGGCTATAAACATTTTTTTTAATGCATTATATAAATAGAACTTCATTTCTAGTCTTAAATGCAATTCATGTTTAAAATGAAAATTTGGGCCCAATCAATTATTTGTTTGTGGACAACATTATATTCATTTTCTGAATTTGATATTTTATGATATGATTTATCACTTTTTTGGAACATTTTATCTTTTAGGTATGATGGATGAATCCCAAAGGAAGATGGAGATTATTGCGCCCGAATGCAGAAATTTGATGGAGAAAGCATAATGGGCCTAAGGCCCATCAAACAAATGTGGGGCCCACAAACCAACCCCAATGAGGCTCAATTTTTTAAAGTAGAAATATAAGTATATGAGGATAATTTTATTCAACTGTGGTTGGAGCTAATTATGAAGTTTTCATGATGATAAATGGATATGAATTTTAGATTTAAATGGTGGGCCCGACATTAAAGCAAATAAAGGCATCCCACCATTTCGATCATAACATCCAAACGGCTTTGGAACATGACCTGAAATTTTGTCCGATGATAGAGGACACATGGAAGAAGTTATTTGGCTTCTACGACCACTAATTATTTGGCCTCCTTCTATTCCAAATGTACATGTCAAAATGGTGGACGAATCTTGACGAAATTTCCGGGTCAACTTCGAAACGTCAAAATCCCTTAATTTTCATACCCTCCTTTTGAATATATAAATTAATGGGGATGGAATTTATTGTGATGGGTGTCTCTAATGCTCTTAATATTATTATATAAGGAGATGGTGGTGAATGGAATTATCATCTCATATTTTTCTTTGGAAGTGAAGTTTTTCTTTCATTTGTATTGTCATGTTTTCATTTTGTAATTGTTTTGTCAATTTCTCCCATGTAAGTTTTTTGTTCACCTTCATTTAATTAATAAAATTTCATCATATTCTTCTTCTTAATTTCTTATTTCATTTTCCATATCACTTTGATACCGTTTCCTTTGGGAGTGAGGTTATTCACATAATCTTTTATGAAACTCTTCACAAAATTGTGGAGTGATTTTTATTTATTTTTCTTCTTCTCCAATTCTACCAGCATAAGTCTACTACCCGATTTCATTGATAGAATAGCATCAATAGAGGGATAATCCTATAAATGGCTGATCCAAGGGAGTTTTAAGGGGATGAATTGGAATTTATTTCTTAATTTAATAATTCCTAATCAATTCTATTTTTAAGATTTTCATTCAATGATTTACATTCTCCTTTAAACTCACCAATTTTAAGGATACACATCCCGAGTGCAAAAAATGATCATCTACCTTGGAGTGCTCATAAATATGATCTTACAAGTGTATATGTGATTATCATTAGGATAGTTGAAACTCTAAATTGGTGAGTGATTTTGGATGTTTGTATTTTTTTAACGGAAATGCTCAAACCTAAGACATTGAAATAATTTAAAAAGAAATTCATCCAATTCACCCCATGCGATACCAAAGGATCAACTCATGATTTTAAATTGAATTCACTTAAGTCTTTAAAATGCCAAATAATCCAATCAATTAAAACCAAATTTGGCCACATCATAGCCAAATCAACACCATCAAATCACTTTCTTAGAATGCATGTTTCTTAGGTTTCTTCTTAGGTCTCTGAGGGTCGATAACCCAAGCCGTACTACAATGACCTCTTACACCATACAACTTGGGTAAATTTGGGCTCAACCATAATCCCTGACAAATTTTAGTCTATAAAGGATTATAGATATTAAAAAGTAAAAATTATCAGAATTTTTAATAAAATTAGTAAAAATAATTTTATGCTGATGTGATTTATTAAATAGATATATATTTTTGACGACCAACCTTTAATTTTCATTAGGTTTACAAAAAATATTCCTTGAAACCCTGAGGTTGTTTCCTTCAAAAAATCTTCAAATATAAAAAAGGTTTTTCATGGAGTTGTTGATGTTCATGAAAAATTAAGTGGTCCATTTAAAGATCATATATGAGTAATTTTTTTCAGAAAGAAATAGTATTATTCCCAAGGAAAATTCATCCAAACATTGTGGTAGACAAACCATTATAGGAGGCCAAGAGTCTTAAATTTAGAATCAAAATATGATTGAAGTATATAGAATGAGGTCATACCTAAAACATGGTAAAAAAACTATTTTAATGGAATATTTTTTTCCCTCTATTACCATTTCCAATATCATATTAAATTTCATATAAGATGTAATTTTTTTTCCAAAAACAATTGTTATACTTTTTCCATCCTATCTCCAAACCAAACTACTATTCATAATGCTTGATATATTTCATGATTTTTTTCATGTTTATCCTACAATCCTATATAAAAATAATAATATAATTTATATAAAAGTAATTTTATGTATAAGATCAACCTCTAGCAGCCCAAAAGGTTTTTAAATCACCCTTGTGAACCATATTAAGTAGAATACTTCCAAGATAATACCATAAAATGATGAAATGATTCCTAAGAGGGGTTTTCCTTTACTAAATCCTATTGAATATGTTAAATAAAATTATGCATATCAATTTATAAGAATTTATTTGTGAAAAGATCGAAGATGAATTTTAATCAACTAAAAACACGAGATCAATTATGAATATAATATGTAAATCACCAATAAAAGAAATATTGATGGCGTTAAATTCTTTTTTAATGTTAATATTCAGATAAATATTACCTCTACTTCTAGCATTAAATAAATGGATGAAAAATTCAGAGTAATTTCATTGAAAATATAGAAACCATCTTCCTTTAATGAATACAAATTATTTTCATGATATAATTTAATATGAGACATTAGAAAGATCATTTTTTTATATTTTTTTGAATTATTTTATTGATAATGTGGACAAGTGAAACATAATGGATTTGTATAATATGTCAAAAAAATTACATTATTAGAATAAGAGAAAGGAATTTGGCTCTAGGAGCATGTGAGAGAGAACATACCAGGAAAAAATGATCATCTAATTTACAAATATAATGTTGTATATGATACCAAGATGTTTGGAAAAAAATAGTTAGTGAACACATATTGTATAAGAGAGATCTCATATTTAATGTCAATGATTTCATTCTTAATTTCAATGTCCAAAGTAATTAATGTGAGAAAATTGTATCTTAATCACTAACTAAGCTAGTAATAATTTATTCCACAAAATCTAAAAATGTTATAGAGACATTGAAAAGAATCATATAGAATGTGATCATATGATTGATAGGATATTGTCTTCCATAAAAGAGTTGAACCCCATCCATAATAAGGGAAAAGGTTCAAATTACTATTTCTTGATCTCCGAATAGAATAATAAAATTTACCATTTATATCACAATACTTAAGGATACCAGTCTTAAAATTATCCATTAAAATAAAATCATTGATCTTAATATGTTGGTGGTGTTTTAAGACAACTCATATTAATGTTCAATAATTCCAAATAAGTTATTATTTGTAATTGTATCCTGAATGTGGTGAATTTATTGTTAAAGAGAATCAACAAACTTATATAAAGTGATAAAGGAGTCTTGTATCTTATATATAATCTTCTTTTATTAAATTTATACATGATAATGAATTCCAAAGAAATTTCTTTGTAATCAATCCAGGACCATGAATCATGAACATGTTTTCTACATTAATAATGATAAGTCCATACATTCTTAAACCTGGAGTGAAGAAGTGGATTCTTTTAATTATCTATGAAACTAAAAAAAATTGTGTGGTTATTAGAATTAGATAAAGAGAAGGGGGTACAATTAATGAACTCCCATGTATATAATGAATTTTTATTGATAAATGTTCTATCAATTCAGTTGGACTTTATATGGTTGAGATGTTGTCCAAAACAAGTAAATTTATCTTTGACCCAATTAATCTCAAATATATTGAATTAATCTAGGTAGGGTGTGAAATAATTACTGGAAATTATTGAAAAACATGACCAGTATTATCGTGATAATGAATAATTTAATACAAGTCTTCAAAGCTGATGCAAGGGATTATGATGGTACATGAGAGTGTGTTAATTTCTATCCATATGTATCATATATCTAGGTAAATATTAAAAGAATAAATAATTGAATAAATTTTTTTATTATGAAACCCTTACTTCATTCTAGTAAAGTAGGGAACACCCGAACAATGACTTAAATAATAATAAAAGTATATGTCACCAAAGAAAGAAATATTTAACACAACCTAAATTGGTGGTCATCATTTTGGTCTCAACCATAAATGTTTTCAAGCAGTATCCCTAGGTCCATAGGTTGAAATATAATCAATTGAATTTATGGATGAATTATGTAAGGTGTAACTCTAATTAAAAACAACATATGTACAAAAAATTATAAATGGAGAGACTTTATGGAAAAGTCATAGAACACCTGCCTTACGCATGTAGTATATTAATCATCATGCATTAGACATTATGTTGGTCCTGATTGGATGAAAATGGAGAAATATATGAATTCCCAACAAATAGGGAATATGAGATTGCATCATATCATCATCATCTACATAAAGA
This sequence comes from Viscum album, assembly GCA_963277665.1. Lineage (NCBI taxonomy): Eukaryota > Viridiplantae > Streptophyta > Magnoliopsida > Santalales > Viscaceae > Viscum > Viscum album. Next base: position 1,878,754,664 of record OY728148.1, on the reverse strand, counting down.
GAAATAACAAAAGGAGGAATATGAGTAGAGATTTTATCTACAGGAATCCAATGATACAACCTTATATTGATTTCAAGCAATTATGGAAAATTTATTAAACAACCATGGTGGAGAGAGCAACAGATATTCAATAAGAGAAAATAGTGCATCATTTCTGCTATTAATAAGAGAAAATAATATGGTTTAGGTAATAAATGAGTAAGGGAAAACTAGTAATTATACTCATATTTAAAAAGAACCCCAATTTAGAAGCATGATTGGCAAAAATGTAAACCAAATATACTTGGATTACTATCCAAGGAAAGGGATAACAATGTTTACACACCTTGTATGGGAAAATGTACTCTAACCAAGCCATTTTTTATTTTAAATCCAATATTTTTCATTCATTATCATGTAGCATGTGTCTCATGGTGATGTAAAACTAGGCGGCCCTAGAGTTTGTGATAAACACCCCCACATGGTTTCATAAAACAGTATATAATGTGATACATGGTTTATAATGACAGCCCAACCTACTTATATCGTACACCTACATGGGTTCCCAGCTCTAAAAAAGTCTTGAACAACATAGTTCCATCTATGAATTTGTTAAGAAATTATAATAGGATAAAACCACATAAATAAAATGGAAGAAAAAGGATAATAACTCCCATTAAATCCTATTATATATATAATCATCCCATTAAAGGAACACATAAATGAGTTACGTTTTTGGTGGTGGTAAAACTCTTTCTGAGAATAACTCTAGACACTAATCATGTTCATCGTCCACCCAATCCCATGTCTCATTCGGTAATTGGTCGTCAAACTACATCATTATATCCAATGGAAATATTAATCTATAAATGATCTAAATTGGCCATTAAATATGTGGTACCAACTTCTCTTTCCAATGTATCTAACATTTCCCATGCATGAGTGATACTACAATGAAAACATGATCCTCAACCTCAGTCTCCATAGGTAATCAATGATGTTAAACAAAAGATTTATTGTTAGAATTATTAGTCTAAATATATTTTTTATCAACAAAATCTACATTGAATTCTGTTCAATTATATGAGGACCTAATAGAACACCCTCCCGAACTTTTATCTAGTACAGAGTTAAATGTCATGTCCTACTATACAAGGCCTCATAGGGAGCCATCTGATTTTTTATCAAAAATATATTATTGTAGTGAAATTTTATGGGTGGTATATTTGTCAACCTAATAATATATGAAATCATGGACTAATAGTTGGATAATTTATTTCAACACATGTATAGTCCATTTTTAATGGCCATTGGTCTGAGGGTGAAAAATGGGATCAGAAGAAGTGGTATAACCGGATATTTGTGTAACCATTTACAAAATATCGATGAGAAATGAGAATAATTATCTAAAATTATACTATACAATAATTATTAGAGGAGTAAAATCTCATGGAAATATTGTCTTCCCATCTCATCCACTGAGAGTTTATCTTTATTATGAAGGAAGTGTGACACCTTTATCAGTTGATCCACAAGTGGAAAAACTATGACACTACTTTGTGTAGAACTATTTAAAACAATAAAAAATAAATTATGATTCAATGAAATTTATATTATATATTTTGTAACAAATTTAATAATTCATAATGAAATTGGTTCCCTTACTTCACCTAGTAATAGGTGGAACACCTAATGATAAAAATTACAATTCGGTGTTTCCCCTGAGGACACCAATACTAGTGGTGCATATCACATTTTATCATGGAAATACCTACGTCAAATTACCATTAGAAATCATGGGATTATCACATAAACTCCTCCATTATGTTTGATGGAACCAATATATCCCCATGTATAATAAGGATGTGGTCTCCAAACATAGGATAATCCAAAGGTGGGTCCTCAACTAAAATACATTCTTGTATGAAAAAAAAATTAGGATTTAAAAACTATCATATCACCGCCCTATCGTTGAGTGAATAAGTAAATACTAAGGATCTAATAAAATTCTTCACATGACTTTTGTGAATCTCTATATTCATCTAAAAATAAGGGACATTACCTTACATTCATCATGGGATTTTTGAATGGTGTATGCCTATGTTTTCCATCTCAAGGCATGAGCTACTAAATTTCAATCACCATGCATATAGGTAAGACTAATTTGAAAATAATGATGGTATTAAAACCGTACAAACTATCAAATATTTAATTTATACTATAAAAAAGATATATTTTAGGCTATTTTGGACTATAAAATCCATATTTCTCTCTCCCATATGATAATGTATCTAGAAACACAAGGCATGAACAACTACTGATATTACAATGTTATTAATTAGGTAATTACTCTTGTGATATTTCAAAGATAGATTGTCATAAAAAATAAACCATATTGAATTAACACTACACCCATCCTGATTCCTGATGCATCACTAAAAATAGTATTACCTCTCCAAGGATTTGGATGTTTCAGTATTTTTGCTAAATTATGACTCCCTATCATCTCGAAAAAGGATTTCTAAAACAATTCATAACACATAAAAATTAAGACATTAATATTTATAATGTTATTAGGTGATGCTAATTTTGATATGCCCCTTACAAATTCATATAATATCCATACAACCCTAAGAAACATCACATAAAAACAATTCTTGGAAAGCTAATTGGAAAAAATATTTGTCAACTTCTCTTAGTCAATTGATACTCATGATTTAGAGATAATATGAACCATGAAGTAATCTATGTTGATCTAGAAGAGGTACATTGTGGTAATAACATATAACTGATGTTATATCAGTTTAATATATATGATAACAGGTTTTTTAGCATGGTCGCTTTGAGTAGGAGAACACACAATGATTTCATCATAAAAACCCATGATGAAGGAATCCATATAGGTGCGTGAAACCATATTCATTAATTATATGAAATAATTGGTGGGATTATCAATAATGAAAGGCATATCTATGTACTAATTTAAACTATACTAATTTGGGATTGTCGTAAATGATATATTTGAAGTCATAACTCACACCTGATGGTAGCAAGATCTATGGTCGGTCTTTGATAACACTATAGACCCTCAGAAATGAACATGAGATCATTTATTTTAATAAATGGTTATTGGTTTATAAATTTATTTGGGTTTAACCATTGGTGATTATTTAATAGCCTAATGATTCTGTCATATTTCGTGTAGATGTGGATAGGCATAGCCTAAAGAGATGTTTGGGGTCAGATAAAACCTTGTGATCCTAAATCCTCCAAATATCTTTACTGATCCTAGATCTTAGTAGTGTCTATCCTAAATTTAGGAATAAATAATTGATCTATTATTCGAATATGCTCAATATCAAACTCTTCCTTTCTCATAGGAGTTTTCCGAGGGAATTCATTTTGAAAAATCTCCTTAAAAATTCTCCAAAGGAGGAAACATTGTTAGTCACACCATCAGATCATCCATGAATTGTGTGGAAATATGGCCTATAATGTCTTTCACCAAATATTATTTAATCTAGATCAACTTTAATTGAAATCCATAATAAAATTATGAACACAACAATCACTCAATGGTGAATTAAACTACACAATGCAGTGATATGAGTCAAAAAAGGAATGATTGGGGACAAAGTAGTTCATAATGAAAATGTAAATGAATCCCTTCATCTTATGGATTAAGATTTCTAAAAAAAATTATAACTTCCAAATTTAAGGAGAATGTATTTTCACTGTCTAATACCATTTTTCTATACAAAAAAATGGTGTATCTAGGGTCATCACCCCAAAAAAGTATTAAATTCCAGCCCCAAGAATATCAACATTCAATACTGAGATAAAGGGTTCTGAAGATCCCATATTAAACAAAGAAGTAATATAGTAGTGTCTATTAGAATAATTCCTGCTATGGCAGATTGTTGAACACTATTCTCATTGTTTTCTATTGTAATTATCTTAAATAGACTGATTCATATACCATAGCTATAGAATGGATTCCCTGAGATGGTCCTCTCTACTATCACTAATAACCAGATATCTGGATACCTCAGTCATGACCTCTGTCTCATTCTATTTGGTTGGTGCTACTCCATGGTAAATCATGACATGGATTCAATAATCCTTCTTCAAAGCATGGTGCTATAATGGGTCCTCTTCCACGTGATAATTATAGAATGGTTTAGAAAAACCTCTGAAGATGACCAGTCTATTTTAAAAAATGATAATCCATATGGTCCCTATCATACTGTGGATTAAAATTCCCTACATTCCTAACTGATGGAATATAACAGATCTACTAGTTTGGTTACTCTTAATTCCACTACTATAATGTGAATCATCATGTATACTCTTCCTAAGGCTATAAGAACTGATGCACTATCTCGTAACTTGTCCTGGAAAATTAATCTTTTGACATTTTTTTTTTGTTATGTAAATCCCAAATCTCATTATACTCATTTATAAAATATAGGACTTTGAATATAGTTTATATGATTATCATCCTCACTCAGTCAATCGTACTAACTCTGTCAATTGTACTGACTCTGTCAATCATACTGACTCAGTGAATTGTACTGAATCTGTCAATTGTACTGACTTTATCAATCGTGCTGGCTCTATTTATTATACAAGGTATGTATACCTAAATGATTAAAATCTTTGTACTCATTTTATGCATCGTACTCATTTTTCATCATATAAATACATTTCATTAAGTAATATTAATCATACTCATGTTTTTCACTTATCTCGTACGTGATTTTATTCATATCAAAACACTTCTTCTTATCAATTGTACTCATGTTATCATTTTCATATATATTATTATTTTAACCATAATGATTTCATGGATTTATTTAAAAACTAATCAAAACAATGTCATTTTTTCTATTTCAATATGATCGTTACAATGCCAGGTGTTCAAGTCCCTCTGAGTCTTTCGGAGAAATATGACCGTTGGAGAAAATATGACTGTTAGAACCTGAGGCCTATAAATAAGAATTAATTTCAAATGGAGACAAGACTTTGAAAATCCTTTTCTTATATCAAGTTCAAGACAGATATTTTCTGAATTCCCTCTTCCTTCGTGCGAAATCCATGAAATTACAAAATGTGAATGACTCGTTCTTAGCTTTTGTATTTCAGTATGATCTTTTTTTTTGTATGATCGATCAGTGATAACGATCGAGGACTACTAAGGATAATAAGATGATGTGATTGATCATAATATCGAGGTATTTCATGGGTTTGAAAGAAAGAGGTACCGATTACATATAGTGTCAAGGTCTTGCAGGGATAGAAAGGAAATCGTACTGATCATTGTATCGAGGGAATACCAAGGTGGTGGTAAGATATGCCTTTGATCCTAGGTGAAATGATACCCATCACTTTGGGATAAAAGAATTGTAATAGTTTTTATTTTTACAACATTTTTTATTAGAAAGGGAAATGTATTTTTTCATACTTGTTTTTATATTCATTTCAAGATTAATTGTTTTCATTACAATTATTTTGATACATCTTTTATTAATAGATTCTATATACTGTATGCTAGAATCAATTTCATTTGTATTACTCTGATCATTGTATTCAATTGTATACATTTATTTTACATTAATTATTGTATTACATCATATCATATCATATCTATTAGATCCACGACCATTGTGGTCCATTGTATTGTTTGTGAATTGTATTAGTTTAATATCTCTTAAACTATGTTATTTATTATGTTTTTAAATACAATGTTTCTAAACATACAATTCACCCCCTCGTATATTGTTCCATATAATATACATATACACTTATATTACAATCCAAAAATTGTTATCAGAGATGTTTTCCCTAGATTTTGTATTATTTTCTTTTATTTATTTTGAGAATAAAATTGTGTTGCTATTATAAATTTCTATTTATAAATACATACTCCACAAACATGTGGAGTGGAAAATTATTTCTTTATTAGATGGAAAAAATGAATACTGGATAAATTGAATATTTAATTCCAACGAGACCGCCTATATTCAATGGGAATTATTATGAGTACTGGAGATATTCAATGAAGTTAGTGGTTATTTCTACAGGAGTGGAAAACATTATTATGCTTACTGGAGGTTACAAAATTACGGACAACGAATTCCACACATTCACCAATCAATAGAAGCAAGAATATCAACTGAATTACAAGGTATGAAATAATTTGTTATGTTGTATGAAAAAAAATATAGTCATATATCATTATGTGAATTATCCAATTGCATCTGGATGAAATTATAATTCACACATTTTTGTCTATTTAGTGTTATATAAACATTAAGATAAATTCATTGAGCAGAATATCATGGGTTTATTTTTACTTATGGAGTACCAGTATGTAAGGTGCAACAAAGATTTTTGACAATTGTCAACAATTTAAAATCTATTGGAGAGAAGGGTCATAATGATGGAGGACTAGTAGAAATTATTATTGATATAATTCCAAATGAAATGGAATCGAAAAGGAAAACTATTGATGAAAATAAAAATTTTACTCAAATTACACTTGGTGGGTAATTTGGAACTCTTCTATAGTACGAGACAAGAATGAAAAGAGATGCTAATTTCAATAAGAAGAATAATGATAATGGATGTGTAGATTTCACTACTACATCCGGAGATATGTCACCGAAATAGATTACATGAACAAAAGCAAATGAATTTGTTATGTCTGAATCAAGTGACAGTGAACAATCTGAAAATGAGTTATCCAATAATGCTCGAAGGATGAACATAATGGTGGGAATGAAATAATTTAAATATAGTTTCCAAAAGAAAGATAGTAAGGATAAGAAAGACTCGTATGTAACATGTTATGAATGAATAAGAGAAGTTTATATTATAAATGATTGTCCTTTACTAAAAAAAATGTTAGAATTGAGAATTATTCTGAAAGAATCAACAAAAAGTATTAGAAGAAAAAGACAAAAAAAATGTTTTTAATAAAAATGATACATGTAGGGAAATTGGTGGTGATTCATCAGATGGTTCTTCAGAATATGAATCTTTTGGACAGTGAAATAATAGACTAATATCCAGACTACCTATTTAAAATCATTATTTAATGAATAAGGTACCCATTAAAGAATCTCTTGCAAAAGATTCTATTAATGCTAATTACTCTAATGAGAAACATTATTACTCTTCAGATGAATAATCTTCCTCAGTAGGGCACAATTTACCTTATTTTGAAGAAGTATCTTGATTTTCCAAATTCCATGAGAATGAAAATTCAAAACTCAAGAAAAATCTTGATAATGAAAATTTCAGAATAACTGTACTTATAAAAGAAATAACAGATCATTCAAAGGATGTTGGGAAAAAAATTTATTTGTAAAATATTTCAAAAAATAATTTAGAAGTAAATTTTGAGATGGATTAACTTTCTATGGATTTTGAAAAACTTCTTTTATTGAACAATGTTTTAGAAATACAAATCATTTTCTAAAAAATTTCTTTTGAGAATGATAATTTAATAATTTGAATAAATTATGAAATATTTTCTCTTAAAAAATATTTATCAAAATTCAACATAGGTTAAACTTTCTATCATAAAATGTATTCTCTAATTCGTCATTTTAAAAAAATGGTTCTGGAATTGGTTACACTCACTCAATACCCATTTTTAGTCATGACTATTTTTTTCCTCATGGTGCCCCATTTTTTATTAAATGTCAATGTGGGGGAAATTGGAAAAAATAGTCATCTAATTAGAACTCAATCTTTAGGCTTTCATTAATATTATTTTTTAAAAGAAATATGGATTCCCAAAATTATTTTATCTAGCATTTCCAGATCCAAACAAGTTTTGGTTTCAAAAAACAAATGTTTGTTTTTCAGGAAAAAATGTAGTGTACCAACAACAAAAACATTTGGTAATTGCATAGTGTTTTTTCTCAACAAATGACTCTAATAAAATATTTATGTTAAAATATTATTGAAAAAAATGCAGAAATGTTACCTTCAGGGACAATTCTCAAGGAATGATTGCTGGTATAGGTAATATTTTTTCCATGGTAATGTTTTAATTTCAATTGTTTATTTGTAAAAGGTCTTAATCACAACCTCATCAGCATAAGTTAATTATGTGATGAAGGATACCTTGTGAATTTTAGGAATTATAAGTTTTTAGTTCACAATTCCAATGATGAATTCATTCTATCTTCTCATAGGCATGAAAATTAATACACTATTAACTTAGAAGAACTTAGGATCCATGAATTATTTTGCTTAAGTGTAATGGAGGACCAATATTGGTTATGGCATAGAAGGTTAGGACAATATAACCAAATAAAACTTTGTAAAAATCCACAGAAAAGACTTATTAAGGATCTACCGGATCATAGGTATGATTCTTCAAATATTTCTTATCCTTGTTAATATGGAAAGATATATAAAACTAGATTTAAATAAATCAATAAGGATTCAAATTCTAATGAATTACAACTACTGCACATGGATCTTTTTGGTCTTACACAAACTAAAAGAATTGGAGTAAAATACAATGAATTTATTTTTAAATGATGAGTACATGAGATTTACATGGGTCAAATTTCTACCAAATAAATCTGAATCCTTTTTTTAATTAAAACACTCAGATCCCAAGTTAAAAATGGGAAAACTCTACCACTGATAACTATACATAGTGATCATGGTGTTGAATTTCAAAATTTAGATTTTGAATATTTTTGTAGTAAGAAATTTATTTCTGACAAATTTTTAGTTCCAATAACCCCTTAGAAAAATGGTGTTTTTGAGAGAATAAATTATATTATTCTGGAAATTATAAGAACTATGTTGATTAAATACTCAATTACTAAGAATTTCTGGGGTGAGGCTGTTTGTACTGCATGTTATACTATAAATAATGTTTTTACTAGAACATTTCATAATAAAACACCTTGTGATTTATGGAATGGCCAAATACAAAAAGTTTCATACATCAGAGTATTTGGTTGAAAAGTATTCATATTGAATAAAAATATAATTAACGAAAATTTTTACCCAAATCTGATGAAGGGATCTTTCTAGGTTTTTCATTAACTTCTAAGGCTTATAGATTTTCTTTTTAAAAATCAATTGTGGTTGAAGAAAAAATAAATGTTAAATATGATGAATCTGAACCTTTTGTTTTTAAAAAATCCTTACCTAAACAAACATATTTATTTCCACAAACTAATTACCAACCAATAATTAAAATCTTTCTGATAAGGGTAATACTCAAGAAAATGTTTCTGAAATATTTACACAAGAGGACATTCTATCCGATGTTGATTAATATTCTTTGCAAAACCAAAATAATTTTCTTCTTAAAAATCATCCCAGTGATAATATCATTGGTGATATAAACCAAAAAATAAGGACTAGAAATTCCTTGATAAATTAAAAAGAAAATCTTTATATCCTATCTCAATTTGAACATAAAACTCCAATTATGGCATTAGGTTATGAATATTGGATTAATGCAAAGAAAGATGAAATTAATTAATTTTAAAAGAATAAAGTATGAAACTTTGTTGAAAGACCTAAATAAACAACATAATTTGTGTAAAATGGGTTATTAGAAAAAATGTTATAAAAACAGAGCCATTGTAAGAAATAATGAATGACTTGTTGTTAAGGGCTATAATAAACAAGAGGGAATAGACTGTGAAGAAACATATACTCTAGTTGATAGACTTGAATATATTCGTATTCTATTACCCATTGTTTCATAATTTAATTTCCAAATATTTCAAATGTATGTAAAATGTTATTTTCTAAATAGTTTTGTACAAGAAGAATTTTTTGTAGAAGAACCTTCTGGTTTTATAGATCTAAAACATCCAGATCGTGGATCTAAAATTACCAAAGCTCTTTATAGAATTAAACAAGCCCCAAAAACATGGTATTATAGTATTTTTGTCTTTATTTTACAAAACAAATACGAAAAAAGTACTAAAGATCCATCTCTTTTTATAACAATGGAAAAAAATATTTTTATTGTACAAGTTTATATTGAGGATATTATATTTAGATAATCATAGAAATCTATAACTGGTTCTTTTGCAAAGTTAATGAAATCATAGTTTGAAATGAGTATGATCGGTGAGTTGACATTCACTCTAGGTTTTTAAATCGCTTAAAAACTAGAAGGAACCTATATATATCAATATAATTATATAAAAAACTTACTCTAAAAGTATGAATTTGAAAATACAAAAATTATTATCTCTCCAATCAATACATCAAATACACTTGACCTAAATGAAGCTGGAAAACCAGTGGATCAAAAAAAATTATAGGTATGATAGAATTTTTATTATACATGACAGCCAGTTGTCCAGACCTATTGTTTTAGGTATTAATATTTGTAAGATACCAATAAAATCCAAAATAATCCCATTTAAAAACCTTGAAAATGATTTTCTGGTATTTAAAAGGAACTTTGGATTTAGGTCATTTCTATTCTTTTTGAAATGATTTTGTTTTGAATATTTTTTCAGATGCTGAAATTGGTGGCAGTAGAATGGATAAAAAGAGTACATCTGGAAAATTTCACTTATTAAGAGATTATTTAGTTTCTTGGTCATGCATGATACAACACTCAGAAGAACTTTCCATGATTGATGATGAATATGTAGTAGCTAGAAGTTATTATGATCAATTGATGTGGATGAAACGTACTCTCATTTACTATGGTATGAGTTTTCTCAAAACTCAAATACTATATGATAATACTAGTTCTATGGAACATAGTAAAAAACCCAGCATAACTCATGTTCAAAAAATATAGATATTAGGAATCACTTTATTAGGTATAACACACAAAAAAGAGATATTATTTTACATTTTATTACAATGCAAGAACAACATGATGAAATTTTTACAAAACCATTACAATCTGATAGATTTGAATTTATTTAACCGAAACTATGAATGATTACAATAAAATAATAATTCACATATACTTTCTATTTTTATATTTCTCCATACAAAAAATAACTCTTATTTAAATGTGGAGTACATTAGTTTTTTGTTCTTTGTTTTACCTATTTTATATTATTTGGTTTCATATTTTTTTGTATTTTATCTTAATTATTTATGTTTATCGTTATATATTCTTTATTTTTTTATTTGGATTCGACATTCTCTTTACTTTTTTGAAATTATGTTTATTGTTTAGATATTCTATATAATATTTTGACATTCTGTGTCATGACCCATCCCCTGGGGCCCATGTCCTGACTACCCCAAGCCCGCATTCTATAGGCTAGGGGCAGGTGACTAGCACCGATGGCATATTCCCTAAAACTGGTAAGGCATTTCCTTTATAACCTATAATCACATTCAACCAATCATACAGCATGATACGAACACATGTAAACTGAATGGTAAACAGAGTGAGTAAAATAAGTAAAAGGGGAAGAATACAAGACAAACTGGAAAGTACAAGAAACTGAAAGTTCAAGTAATCTGGAATAGCTCATGTTATCACCCTCTAAGGATCCTACCTAATGGATATATATATCTCTAGAACAGTCATCTCTTTGGTATGCCTCATCTAAGGTCAACCTCCAAGCCACCTCCTATCGTGGTACTCCCGTCCTCAGTCAGTGTTGTCTGTCGTCTAAACTAAACACAATGTGGTGCGGTCATAGCCTGTGCAGGGGTGAGCATAACGGTACTCAGTAGGGACCCTGAGACACTCAAGGTCTCGCAAAATTTACCATGGATAAACTGCAAAGCATGAAAATAACTGACAACCCAACTTAGGTATATTCCCATACATATACCTAAGTTATCAAGTATACCCATATTAATCATGAGGAAAACACAGAGTCCAACTCAAAGCCCAATGCTCAATTGTTCCACAAAGGAATGAATATCACGAAGGAAAGTACCACACATGTACTCCACACAAAAGAATACCACCAAGGTATTACCACGAAGGAAAGTACCACACATGTATATACTAATATCACACCAGGTATTTAAAAGGTACTGTGGTAGAGATGATTAGATGTAACTAATGGATCATCTTACTCTGTTAAGAGGCAGACCCATGATGGATACCTAAGTGCTGGCCCACACAGGATCACTCGGTGCGAACCCACATAGAATTGCTTGGTGCCAACCCACACAGTATCGCTAGGTGACGACCCACAAATGATCACTTGGGGATGACATGCCCAAGACCTCTCGGTGTTTACCCACACAGGATCGCTTGGTGCGGACCCACATAGGATTTTTGTTCATCCTTCACGTCACAGCCAGCTACTGGGTTCCCGCACTTGGCTTGATCGTTTTCGGGAGGGTCCGCTCCCCAATCCACTATTTGATTCTCCAACATCTACGAAGTCCGATAATGATTTATCACAACGGACCGCTACGTCATAGGGGTATCATGACAATAGACGGTGCATCAATCGGATGCCCAGTCTTTGAGTTATAAGCCTTTTAGTTCTGAGGGCCTGGTTGGATTCATGATCGATCCAAACCAACAATTCCCCAAAATTATCCATAAATAAAGTGGTTTATAACAATGTAACCATTTATCTCCAATGTTTTTGGTGCCATAGACGGTTCTTCAAACAGACTTCTAATGCCAAATTTATGTCCAAAAGTGTGTAAATGGGTCGACCTAGGTCTGGGTCCGGTCCGACCCGGTCGAACCATCCTTGCCCGACCTAATGTGTCTGGCCCGACCCACCCTGGGTGGCCAGGCCCATGCTGGGTGGTCTAGCATCGTCTTGGTGACCCGACCTGGGTGGTGTGGTGTGGCTGCGGAGGCCGCGAGGGCCGGTGGTGGCTGCGAGGGCTGCGGGATGGTGGAGGGCCGCAGAGGGCCGTGATGGGCCTAGGAAGGGCATGGGGTGGCATGAATGGCCGCACAACAATGCAATGAGGCAGCGGGGCATCATGACAAGGCTACAGGGCGGCAGAGGTTGTGGGTGGTGAGGCGAGGTCATGGGTCATAGAGGTCACGGGTGAAAGAGCACCACGGGATACCGAAGCAGTGAGGCCGTGTGGCGAGGCCGTGTGGCAGCACGACGAGGTTGTGGGGAAGGCAGCGAGGCCGTGGGCAGTGGGGCACAGTGGGGCATTGAGGCCATGGGCGGTGGAGCGTCATGCCTTCGTTGGTGGTCGACTTGACTGGTTTCCCTTTGTTCATCGCCTTCATCACAGTCTCGACTTCCACCGGTGCCAACCATGAGTACCAGTCATTGTCACCATCGTGATGATCACACAAAATATCAACAAGATTTTTGGAGGGGTTGGGCCATGTTTGGTTGGCCTGTAACCTCCTCATTAGGGCGGTAGCATATGGCTCATGTAAGATGATTAATTGTGAGAGGGAATTTAACATTGATCAAATTAAGACACAGCCCTACCTCAATGATTTGTTGACAAAGTTCACAAGGGAAGAGACGAAGTCATTGGGGATAGATGGGCGTTAGTGAAGTCAGTGTTTAACCAATCTTCAGTTCATTGTTGTTGAAGACATTCCTTGTCAGCATGAGAGTTCTTCATTGGGAGAGTGTTCTTAGTTGCAGAATGCGTTCTTTGTTAGAGAGTGTAATCCTCCCAATGGTTCTCCTCTCCTGAAATTCCACCAAAATAAAAATTTTCCAACATAATAGAATAAGTTATCTATTATGTTTGTTGGAATAATTTAAAATTATCTTAATTAATTAACTTATGATTTTTTGTTATTAATTAATGGGGGTGGAAAAAATAAATTCGGAGAGTTCTAGAGGTTTTACTCCGATAAAGAGGGGCATTCATGGGGGTTTTAACCTTGGGTGGTCCCCACCACAATAACCCACATGGGAGGTTAATCATGGTGGTCCCCACCTCCATATACTCACATGGGTGGTTTAGTTCAATTGGTCCCCACCTCTCAACATCCACAAGGGAGTTCCAAATAAAATAAAATGTTACAAAATTTCATTTTTTTTATTTATTCACGAAATACCCAAATTCTATCATTCACGCTAGACCTACTGTGGTTGAGGTGAAGGACACCTTATGGGAATACCAGCATTTCCAGTTCAACGGTGCCCAAGAATTTCAATTCCATGGGTCAGTTCAAAAGTTACAAAAACCTACTCGCACATTTACTGAACGTACCCGAAAAAATGTTCATAAATTCATTCTGTGCACACTGTGCCTTGGAATCACACGCCATCAATTTTTTACCAACCTGTAAAAGTTCTATTTAATTAAAGAAAATTACATGGAATTCATGGGTCTTTACATTTCAACACCTCAGTGATTTGCGTCCCCGAAAGCCACATCACAAAATTAGAAAAACAAGTCGGGGTAATGAGCACGAATCTGAGCCTCCCACTCCCATGTGTTCACCTAGAGGTACCATGCTGCCAGCAAATCCATAATATAGGTATCAACCACCCACGAAGGACCCACTCTTGTTGATCCTTAATCTCTACTAGAATCTCCATAAAAGTCTCCATGTTGTCGACATCCAGCTCGTCGTGGTCGATGATGTGATAAGGGTCATCTACGTATCTCCTTAGCTGGGATACATGGGAGACGTTGTGAACCTGGTGCAATTGAGGTGGAAGAGATAAGTGGTAATCCACCTTTCCTACTCTGCTGAGGACTTAAAAGGGTTAGATGAATCTCAGAGATTACATTTCACCTCGGACAAATCTCTACAAACCTCATCGAGGTGAGACCCGTAGAAATATGTGGTCGTCGTCCACAAACTCTAGAGGTCTCTATCTCCTATCTGCATACCACTTATTCATGCTCTGTATAGTCTTCTTCTACTCCAAGTTGACTTGAACCTTTTCTGTAGTAGTCCATACCATCTCTGGTCAAACTAGTGCTGACTTCCCTGGGTTTGTCCAGCAAAAAGGTGATCTGCAAGGTCGCACGTACAACGCCTCAAAAGGTGTCATCCCAATGGTGGAGTGAAATATGTTATTGCATGAAAACTCCACCAAAGGAAACTGATCCTACCAAATGCGACCAAATTCGAGGACGGAAGCACACTATGTTTCATCGAGGGTCTGAATGTTCCACTCACTCTGGCCATCCGTTTGAGGATAGAAGTTGGTGCTCAAATGAAGCTGCATCCCGAAAGCCTCATGTATCCCCTTACATATCCGAGAAGTAAAATTTGAATCACGATCAGAGAAAATCTTCGAGGGTAATCCATGTAGCAGCACAATCTCTTGGACATAGAGTTGTCCCAATCTCTCTAATGAACATTGCCCTCTGATCGGTATGAAGTGGGTCGACTTTGTGAGTCTGTCGATGATCACCGAGATAGAGTCATGACCTCTTGATATATGTGGAAGTCATGTCATGATGTCCATGGATATCCCATCCCACTTCCACTATGGTACCTCTATAGGTTGAACTATGCCTGCTGGTAACTGATGCTCCACCTTCACTTGGAGAAAAGTGAGGCACAGGGAGACAAACTCTGTAATTGCTTTCTTCATTTTAGGCCACCAGTTCTATCGTCGAAGGTCCTGGTACATCAATGATACTCTTGGATATATAGCTAGAGGGGATGATTGGAACTCCCTCAACACTTCCTCCTGAAGTAACATTGGTACCATAGTACGTCCTTTGAAGATGATAATTTGCTCCGAACATTCAGAAAATCCATCAGGTGCATGCCCTATGGATATCTGAGAACTTCACGCCATATAGTCAGTGTCCCCATGATACACCTTCCTGATATGATGAGGAAGTGGGGGAGTGACTGTATGAGACTGAATAAATGTTCCTCCATCTTGATCCAAAAAGTATATCTGCAAAGTGGCCAGCTTTATTTTCACCTTTCCTAGCAACTATATACCAGACCTCCGGCTGAGTGAATCTGCAACAACGTACCCCTTAAAAGGAGTATATATTTTATCTAATTCATAGTCCTGGAGGAACTGAAGCCAATATTTTTGTCTCTTGATGATTTCCTTATGAGAGAATATATACTTGAGACTCATATGATCATAGTACACTGTAAAATGCTCACCCATCATATAATGTCGCCACATCTTCAAGACGAAGACCGATGCTGATAACTCCAGGTCATGGGTAGTGTAGTTCTCCTCGTGCAGTCTCAGCTGTCGAGAACCATAAGTGGTCACTACTCGCTCTTTCTTCAGGACACAACTAAGCCCAGTCACTAATGCGTTGTACTTGACTACGTACCATATACCCTCCTCTGGTAGCCTCAATTTTGGGGCACTTTTCAGCCTCTTCCTCTACTCTTGAAAAATCTATTGGCATCTCTCTAACCACATGAAGGGTTTACCCTTCTTCATCAATGCTGATAGTGATGTTTCAACTATTTAGAAATCTGTAACAAACCTATGGTAGTATACTTCCAAACCTAGGAAACTTTCTACCTTCGTCACACTCCTGGGTAGCTCACAGGAATATACCACCTCAATATTCGCTTGATCTACTACAAATCCAACCTCTGAGATGACATGTCCCAGAAAGTGAACCTCTCAGATCCAAAACTCTCACTTAGAGAGCTTACCATAAAGCTGGTTCTCTCGTAGTGTGTCTGGTACTACCTTAAAATGATAGGCATGCTCCTCCTTAGTATCTGAGTAAATAATAATGTTGTCTTTGAATACTACTACAAAGAAATCAAGTTATGGCTGAAAGATCTTGTCACTAAGTCACATGAACAATGCGGGAGCGTTGGTTACACTGAATGGCATAACTAAAAACATGTAATGGCCATACTGACATCTAAAAGATGTATTATGAACATCATCATCTTGTACTCTAAGATGGTGATAGTCTGATCTGAGGTATATCTTTGAGAACCATCGTGCTCCCATCAACTCCTCAAAGAGTTTTTCAATACTCATATGTGGTTACTTTCTCTTCAAGATCACATGGTTTAGGCTCTGATAGTAAACACAAATCCTCAACCTCCCATCCGCCTTCGTGGCGAACAAAATCAAGTCTAACCTAGGAGAAACACTAGGTCGAATGAACCCATTCCCTATATGTCCTCCAGCTGTACCTTCACCACACAAAGGTCCGCAAGAGCCATCCGATATGCTGGTGTATATATCAGTTCCATCCCGGGGTACAAGTCAATATAAAATTCCACCTCTCAATGAGGAGGTTGACCCGGAACATCATTAGGGAGGACATCAGCATACTAGTCCACCATTACAGGATAACTCGGACTCTACACATCTACTACTCCGAGAGTAAGGCTAGCCAACATATGTATGATCGACTACACTCTCCTCTGGGTAAGTCCATCTTGTGCTACATAGGCTCCCTTCTCGCCAGTGAAGGTAAATCTGGTCCCATCCTGGTGGACACACCGCACATTGCACCTAATACAGTATATATGAGCATGGAATGTAGATAACCAGTACGTACCAAAGATAACGTTGTAAGGCCTCGACGCCGCAACTAAGAGATCCTATCCAAATATCTCATCTCCTAGAGTAGGCTCTCACTATTGGAACTAGTGTGTAATCATCGAATATTCTCCCATAGGAGTATATAGCCTTAATAATCAAGCCAACGGCCCCATTGGAATCTTCGATCTCTAAATGATGGAAGTGGAAATAAAATAATAACTGGAACCTATGTATATAAGTATTGTATCTGAGGTGACATAGACACAGATCATACCTCTTATCATATCTAGAGAGCCATGATCATAGGCCTCAGCTACCTAGAGCTAATCTCGCCCCTCTCCTCATGCTCCCTGTGGTTGGGGTAGACCACATGGTGGTGGTGGCAGTAGCATCTCGTACTGTCGCCCACTGCCAGCTGCACAATAAGCTCCTCTGCCACGTTCGCCTGCTCCTTATGGACCTTCTTGGTCGAATCTCTGTATTTGCATTTGTAGTCCTTCAACCGTCTGCTGATCATTCGTACAGCAGGTCGGACAATCATGAGCCATGTGACCCTTCCCATCAAATGCGTAACACTGCCCACTCCTGACATGATTGGCTCTGCCTCGGGTTCCCCACAAAACTGATCCTGAATCCTACGGTTATCCACCTGTAGGTATGGTCCTTTTGGACCTTTATGTCATCTATCTGCTTCCAGCTACAATAGACTCCACTATGTGATCATTGGTAGTGGGTCTTGCTGCTGGTGACTGCTCAGCAGGGAAACTCTCCACTAAGTGGGTTCTCTCTAACACCCCCACCTGCGTCGGGATGCTGAGTGAGATCATTGATGCCCTAATTTCTTGTATGATTCCCTACTTAATGGTCTGGGCCCTGAATAATGGGTCCCACATAGTATTAGTGGAGTATCATGTAACACCACAATCTTCCACGATATTCTTCTCTTTGAATAATAAAGTAGTGTGTGGTGTACGCAACTTCGAGTTCTAACACACACCACAACCAATCAAACTATCTATTATGAATAATAATACCTACTTTTTGAAATGTAATAAATTTTATGTTTCAAAATGGACTTCATTTAAGGATTCTAAGTATCGAAATTATCTTATGGTGAATTTTTGGTATTTTTCAGAAAACTTTCAATTTTTGATGAATAGTGAAAAACAATGAGTTATAGATTAAAACCAAATTTATATTTAAATAATTATTTATTTTATTTATATTTAATTAAGGTAAAAATAGATACATAATACCTATATATGATCACTATAATTCATTGGAGTTAGTTTAGAATAATTTTAGATATATAAAAATTTTAGCTAACTTTTCACCGTCTTTTACCCACCTCCTAGGAGAATTTGGAAATTCAAATAAAACATAATTTTACCACTTCTGTGAGTGGAATTTCGAAAATAAAAGATACACGGGTAATATCAAGGAGTAAAATGTTGTTCAATAAGATAAAAATAATTTTTGGTGAATAGTATCTTTTTACTTTTATTTACCACAGTTAAAAGTAAATAGGGTAATTATGGGTCAAAATGATATTAATATTACCATAACATGTGTCCTAATTCTATTGGACAAATGTATCTCGACCAAAAACATCCTTAGGAATAGATTATTAGCATTTATGTCCTCTTGGTTTAGATTAGGACATTTATTATTATTTAATTCAAAGAAAAGTTAAAATAGTTATAAACAAAGTTAAATTAATAAAAAAGTTTTAATATAGGGTTATACATAAGATAAATACTATTATAAATATTCATTAAAAATCTAAAACGATTTCCTACATAATGGTATTTTATTTATAATTTTTAAAATTAAATAGTTTAATTTATTTATGACACAATGGTGATGCATTAATTACCTAATTAATGAAATATTAAAATAATTGATATTATAAATATCAAAATAAATGTAATTTGAAACTTTTTATGAATTAAACTAATATTCTAGGTTAATATGACATATTAGGATTGGTTATATAAAATATTTTCTAAGTAATAATGGTTTTATGAAATTATCAAAAACAAAATACCCAATAGTATCAAAATTGACATAAAAGAGTTTTTAAAAAAACATATTGTATTATTAATTGATATTATATTCCTAAAAATCTATGGCTCAGAAAAAGGACTTATATAATTATAGGTGTATTATTAATGGACCACTTGGGGTATCTTTGAAGTTTATATTAACTTTATTAACTTTATAATATAAAAATACAAAGTGACATGGTAAGTGTGAAACTAATTAAGTAAGAGTTAAAAATAAAAGATAAGGTTAATATAGTGACCCAAACCTGTCTAAAAACTATTGGATGGATGGTTTTCGACCCATCCCCACCATAGCCTCTAAATAAGTCACTTTTTACCTATTAGAAACCGAATATAAATTTATTATAAAATAATATTTATATCTTTTCATAAGGTGCCCCTCACCCCTCTTATAAAAGGGCACTCCCCTTCTCTCTAATTCACACCATCAAAGCCTTTTGGTTCAGCCAACCCCTACCCAAATATTCTCTCAAATTCCCTCAATTCAACCTAGAGGCCTTAGTTTGATCAGAAATCCAACCTAATATTCCCTTTTGATCAAATCAAAATGAAAACCCCAAAGAAGAGGTAATATTTTCACCACCCTCTTTCAAGTTCCTTTCTTCTTCAACTTCTTCTTTATTTGTTATTTACATTCTAAAATAATAACTCCAGTGTCTTCTATATACCGTGATGTCATTATAAATATGGTGCAACCATATTCATCATTCTATCAATCCTTTGAATGACATGTCACCATACGTGCGTACGTACGACTTACCGTCTCCACGTCGTGGGGTAATTGTTATTCAAAACATTATTATATTCATGGGTATGATAATGATGTGTAATTTATGTAAATAATAAATATAACATGATAATTATTCTCAATATATGATATAAAATCCAATTATATATTATTTTAATATCAAAAGAATGATATTGTCGCTCGTGCGTACGTACGGACTACCGTCTCCATGAACGTGATGAGATTAAATCCCCATCATAACAATTCAAGTATAATTGTCATTTGAGGATTAAAAATAATTTTGAAATACTTGATATAATTATGTATATGAATAAAACACAACCTATCTATAATATTCATGGCTTATGTAACAAAAAATATAAAATAAAACGATTAAGTTAACACCCGAAACCACGATAATAATAAGATATTATTAACAAAGAAATGTTAAAAGATAATATATGATATCATATTAATGTATATGATTATTTTATAATTTAGTAACAACTATTTCACCATTATACGGTATGTTAACTACCCTCAATCAAGGAAAAGATTAAGGTAAGGTTTTATTTCACAATCTCTTCATTATCCGTGGTTGTTTATATATAATTATCTACTGGGACCTCTTTATCATCCACATCCATGTTTCTTAAAAATGAATTTCAAAACATTCTTACTATTTTACAGAATATGGTTTAACGTCTTTTATAAACTTTTTTGACTTTTTATTATATTTTTATAATGAAATCTTTCCAATGTTTTCCAAACACGGTATTTTTTGAACTTTTCGACAGAATTAAGTTAATTATGTCTTTTTTAACATATACAGAGGGTGCAGATATTTTTTGCCGTTATAAAATCTTCGAAGCTTCTCTTACATGATTATAAGAGTATTTTCAAATTAAATGATTTCTTTTATAATTATGTGACTTTTAAATGATTTCAAAAAAAGAGATATTTCTCTCAAATAGTTTTGATTTCATATATGTCAACATCCTTTGATAGATTTTAATATTATTTGAAGTTAATTTATTATGATACAAAACATCCATATTATATTGAATGTTTTTTGATATGTTTGACTGTGGATGTATTATTTTTATAACATTCATGGATTATGGAGAAAGTATTGACATTTCGTATACTAGTTTTAATATGAATATTTATTGTATGTCTAAACCTATTCATATGAGGAATTTATTGGACTTAATAAGTGATGGATGGAGCCTACTATAACTCCTCGATGCATCGGAAGGTCTCAAGAGATAAACTAGTTTCTTGGAACAAGGCCTTGATAAAATCTTTTTTGTAGTCTTGGCATAAGGCCTTGACTATGTTGTTATAACAGTCTGGCATTATGCATTCCATCATTATGAAAGGTTTTATTGATATTGCATGTGATTATTAGACTAGTAGAATATCCATGTGAATAAGTAAATTTCATAATTTCATTTTATCTTTTCCATATTATTCTGATGTTTATGTTTAAAAGGCTTTTGTTTTAGTTATACATTGCCTTAAAAGTTTATGCTTATTTATGACATTTTCTTCTATATTGTTATCCTTACTGAGCATCTGAGCTCGCCCCTTTCTATGATTTATTTTTTCCAGTATGTGAAGAAGTATTTTATGAATGACCTGCAGGGATAGTATGAGGGGATATTAAGAAAATATTTTGTTGTAGTTTTCATTTTATTATGTAATTGTAAGACTTATGAATATATCTAGTGTTTCCAAGACTACTAAACTAATAGGTCCTTTAGGACATGATTCTGGGTAATCAATCCAATGTTATGTAATAATGCACCGACTCTGGGTAACTGGGGTCGGGGTGTTACAGTTGTTATAAGAAGAAGTTCAGTACTAACCATGGAAGCTAGATTTAGATAAACTCTAATTAGAGCACATTTCCCTAAGATAGACTATGAGGATTAGTATATAAGAACTTCCTAGAATTTTTTTATTGTAGAGATTTTGTGAGTTTTATGACCATACATCCCTGTCTAGATATGAGTTGGTAGAGGCGGCTCTGGTACAAATGTAGCTAGGGGTAAAACCCGAAAACCCCAATTTGAGCTAGACTCGAACGGGAACGGGTGCACGTCAACAGGCCTTGCTTCACTCTTGGTTACGACACTCCCAGTGGATATGCTTATGATAATTATCATTTTCATTAAAAACCATAATGAAGGGTTTATGAGTATATACTTTCTCAATGAGAACATTTTTAGGATTATGGGTTATATCCATAAATTGTTCAATTTATGTTAAGTGTTTTACAACTATGGAATTATGAATTTTGATTCATAAACTGATCTACTTTATTCCATTGTTTAGAAATGGTTCCTAGTGGAAGGAATGAAAACTTTATCAATGCACGCACTCCATGTAGGGATTTACCTACTGCTCAAGATAATTATAGTGGAGCTAGTGATGCAACTGGTGCTGATCAGATAATAACCATACTTGGACAACTCACATAGGTTATGAATAATAACCCTGCACTTTTAGAGAACCCTGATCCGTAGTGTGGAGGATCAATGTTATATTTATTCATGAGGAAACAACCACCAACATTCAATGGGGGTACAAATCCAATAGTAGCGGAGCAATGGATAAATTCCTTAGAGAAAATATTCCACACCTTGGGGACTAGTGAAAATGAAAAAGTTGTCATGGCATTTTACCACCTCACTAGAGATGCTGATCAATGTTGGTCATTGAATAAAAACATGAAGGAAGATGATGAAGTACCAAATATGGAATGGAGGGAGTTGAAAGATATTTTCTTAGAGAAATATTTTCCTCGTGACCATCGAGCATATTTGGAAAATCAATTTCTGAGTCTGAGAAAGAGGATGAGAATGTCGCAAAGTATGTGGCTAACATTACAAGGTTAGTGATGTATGCTTCAGATTATATATGTAACCCAAGATGTAAGATTTATCATTTCTTTGATTGGTTAAAACCATTTCTCCATCAACCATTAGTCTCACAATCCTTCTCGTCATAAGAAGATATTGTCTCGTGTGCTATCATAACGGAAAAGGAGTTCTCTAAGTCTTGCGACTATAAGGAAAAGTAAGAGAAGAAGAGATCTACTGATCAAACTGAAAATGGAAATAAGGGGAAGAAGGGAAAATTTTAATATCCATCCTGTAGTAAATGTGGGAAGAAACACTCCGGTACTTTCTTGAAAGGAATGGGAGTCTGTTACAAGTGCGTTGAAAAAGGCCACAAATCTCATGATTGCAAGGGAAATAAGGAAGCTACCAATGTTCAATGCTATAAATACAGGGAGATGAGACATTATGGAAATGAATGTCTTAAGCATCAGGGGAAATTACCTCAGAAAAGGCCAGGGGATCAAGGCCAAGCTTATGCTATCATTACTGCTGAGGTAGAAGCTCCAAAACAATGCGGTGGAAGGTAATTTAATAGTTTCCTAAAGTTTAGAAAATGCATTATTTGATTCTGGATCATCTCATTGTTTCATATCTTCCTATTTTTCAAAGAAAATTAGATATTTCCAATTTTATTTAACAAGGGAGTTGTTAGTCAAAACCCTTAAGAGAGGTATCATTGATACAATATTTTGTCAATTTTTCCCCATTAAGGCATATAAATTTTCTTTATCTGCTGATCTCATAATCATACCCATGATTGAATTTGATATAATCCTTGGTATGGATTGGATTTCAGACAACAATGAGAAGGTTTATTGTAAGAAAGAAAGAGGTTACGATTTTTGATGATGATGATAAAAAACACATTATCTTTAGAGCAGAATCGTCACCACCTAATTCTTATCTAGATCCACCCCAGTAGATCAACCAAATTAAATTATCAAGGAGGAAGATAATGAAATAACTATGGGTGATGAAAATAATGTTCAAATATAGTATGTATATATTGTTATAAAATATGTAGATGTGTTTCTGGGAGATTTACCTGGACATCCTCCAGAATGAGAAATTGAGTTTTCAATTGATTTAATTATGGGTTCATGGCCCATATCGAAGACCCCTTATAGAATGGCCACATTAGAATTAGTTGAACTAATGAAACAACTAGAGTAATTGAGTAATAAGGGATTTATTCACCCTAGTGTTTCTCCACCGGGAGCCCATGTCCTTTTTCTTAAGAAGAAAGATGGATCTATGAGGTTGTGTATCTTATACAGGGAAATCAATGCTATAAAAATAAAGAACAAGAATCCCCTACCTCCCATTAATGATTTATTCGACCGACATCAAGGAGATCAATACTTCTCAAAGATTGACCTTCGATCTGGATACCATAAGTTGTGTGTGAAGAAGGAAGACATTCCGAAGATAGCATTTCGAACAAGGTACGAGCATTACGAGTTTACAGTAATTCCTTTTGGATTGACTAATGCACCCTCTATATTCATGGATCTAATGTATAGAGATTTCAAGGAATATCTCGATGATTTTGTGGTGGTATTTATTGATGATATCTTGGAATACTCTAAAAGATACGAAGAGCATGAAAATCACTAGCACATTAACCTGAAGACTCATAGAAGACATGAATTATATGGGAAGTTTAGCAATTGTGAATTCTGGCATCAGGAGATTTCTTTTCTTGGCCATATTGTTTCCAAAGATGGAATCTCTGTTGATCCTTTTAAGACAAGAGCAATCAAAGAATGGCCAGAAAATACGAGTATAACTGAGGTATGCATTTTTATTGGTTTGGCAAGTTCTTATCGACGTTTAGTCCTGAATTTTGCTCGGTTTCCTAACCCATTAATGAAGATCACACTTAAAGGGGGTAAATTTTATTGGTCAAAAGAGTGTGAAGAATGTTTTTAAGAACTGAATAAAAGATTAATCAATTCTCTTATATTGACTCTACCATCATGGAATGATGGGTTCATTATTTATAGTGATGCATCGAAGAAAGGACTTGGTTGTGTCCTTATGCAGAATGATAGAGTTATTGCCTATGAATCACGATAGCTGAAAATTCAGAAGCAAAACTATCCTACTCATGATCTTGAGTTAGCTACTGTAATATTTTCTTTGAAGATATTGAGAAACTCCCTCTATGGTGAAAAATGTGAGATTTATACTGATCAAAAAAGTTTGATGTATATTTTCTCACAGAAAGAACGCAACATGAGGCAAAGGAGATGGAATTAACTACTCAATGATTATGATTGCACTATACACTACCAACCAGGGAAGGAAAATAAGGTGGATGATGCTTTGAGTAGAATGGATCATGGAGTTCTGAACGAGATGAGAGGTGAAAAGGATCCTATATACATGGATCTATTAAATATGGATATGGGGATCACCATGGAAGGTGAAACATCAATAATTTTTCAAATTCTTGCTAAACCATATTTACTAGAAAGGATTAAGAGTCTCAGACCGATGATGAAGGGTTCCAAAGAAAGATTAAAGCTATGAATGATGGGAGATTGAGTGAATTTGTGTATGAAGATGGAATTTTGAAATTTGGGACGAGAAATTGTGTTCCCAATATACCTGATCTAAAAAGGGAATTGTTGGACGATGCTCATAGTTCCAATTTCTCTATACACCCTGGGGGCACCAAAATGTATAGAGATTTAAAGGAACATTTTTGGATGGACAACATGAAGAGGGAGATTGGTGATTTTGTGTCAAGACGTATGGTTTCTCAACAAGTGAAATCGGGAAGGTAACAGCATGGTGGAGTATTGCAACCTCTTCCCATACCTGAGTGGAAATGGGATAATATCACGATGGACTATGTCAAGGGACTACCAATGACTCCGAAAATGAATGATGCAATATGGTTAATTGTTGATCGTCTAACCAAGTCAGCACATTTTCATTCTATAAGAGAATATCTACCATAGAACGTCTAGCAAGACTATATATTAATGAAGTTGTGAGACTTCATGGAGTACACATTCCAATTGTTTCTCATTGTGATCCCCATTTTACATCATGATTCTAGAAAATTATTCAGAAATACCTTGATACTGAACTTCGTTTGAGCACTGCTTACCAACCTCTAACAAATGTAAAATCAGAACAAACTATTCAAACCTTAGAAGACTTGTTGATATCTTGCTCACTTGACTTTCTGGGTATGTGGGATCTATATTTACCCCTGGTAGAATTTTCCTATAACAATAGCTTCTATTCAGGTATTAAAATGGCACAATATGAAGTGTTATACAGAAAGAGATGTCACACACTAACCTGTTGGGATGAAGGTGGTGAAAGAAAACTTGTAGGCCTAGAACAGGTGGAGGAAACGATGAAAAAGGTGAAGTTAATCCAAAACCACATCAAAGCATCTCAAAGTAGGCAGAAGAGTTATGTCGATAACGGAAGGAAGGATTTATAATTTCAGGTGGGAGATCATGTTTTCTTGAAGGTATCATCATGGAAGGGAGTTATACGTTTTGTTAAGAAGGGTAAATTGAGTCCCAAGTACATCAGATCTTTTGAAAATTCTAGAACAAAATGGGGTTGTAGCTTACCATTTGGAAATGCCGCCAAGTGTCTCCAAAATTCATGATGTGTTCCACATATCACTGTTGAGAAAATACATTCCTGACCCAATGCATGTACTCACCAATGAGGAATTAGAACTTGAACCCTATTTATCTTACTTCGAAGATCCCATCAGGATTCGTGATACAAGAGAACAAGTGATGAGAAAACGAATGACTAGTCTGGTAAATGTTCTATGGAGAAAACATAAGATGGAAGAGGCAATGTGGGAAACCGAGGAACTTATGATGAATAACCACCAGAGTATTATTATGCAGTAATATTCTAGAAATTTTGAGGACAAAATTATTTAAAGGATGGGAGAATGTGACACCCCAAGCTTCCACGGTACGTTTCTCTTTGAATAATACAGTAGCGTGTGTTGTACGCAACTACGAGTTCTAACACACACCAAAACCAATCAAACTAGACATTTTGAATAGTAATACATAATTTCGGAAATTTTATAAATTTTATCTTTCAAATTGGACTTCATTTTTGGATTTGGAATATCGAATTTAGATTACGGTGAATTTTTGGTATTTTTCTGAAAACGTTCAATTTTTTATGAGTAGTGAAAAACACTGAGTTATAGTTTAAAAACGAAATTTTATTTAAATAATTATTTATTTTATTTAAATTTAATTAAGGCAAAAATAGATACATAATAACTATATAAGTTCAATGTAATTCATTAGAGTCAGTTTAGAATAATTTTAGATATATAAATATTTTATGAAACTTTTCACCGTCTTTTACCCACCTCCTAGAAGAATTTAGAAATTCACATAAAAGATAATTTTACCACTTATGTGAGTAAAATTTTTAAACTCTGAGAGACACGGTTAATATAAATCAGTAAAATGTGATTCAATAATATAAAAATAATTTTTGTGAATAGTAACTTTTTACTTTTATTTACAACCGTTAAAAGTAAATAGGGTAATTAAGGGTAAAAATGATATTAATATTACCCTAACACATGTCCTAATTCTATTGGACAAGGATATATTGAAAAAAAACAACCTTAGGAAAAAAAATTATCATTTATTTCCACGTGGATTAGATTAGGAAATTTATTATTATTTATTTCAAAGAAAAGTTAAAAGAGTTAAAATCAATGTTTAATTACTAAAACGTTTTTAATATAGGGTTATACATTAGATAAATTCTATTGTAAATATTCATTAAAAATATAAAAATATTTTCTACATAATTGTATTTTATTTATAATTTTTAGACATAATATGATTTAATTTATTTATGACACAATGGTGATGCAGTAATTATCTAATTAATGAAATATTAAAATAATTGATATTATAAATATCAAAATAAATGTAATTTGAGACTTTTTATGAATTACACTAATTTTATATGTTAATATGACAAATTAGGATTGGTTATATAAATTGTTTTCGAAGTAATAATGCTTTTATAAAATTATCAAAAACAAAATACCCAATAGTGTCAAAATTGACATAAAAGATTTTTTTAAAAAAAATATTATATTATTAATTGGTATTTTATTCCTAAAAATATAAGGTTCAGAAAAAGGACTTATATAATTATAGGTGTATTATTAATGGACCACTTTTGGTCACTAGGAAGTTTATATTATGTTTATTAACTATATAATATAAAAATACAAAGTGACATGGTAAGTGTGAAACTAATTAACTAAGAGTTAAAACTAAAAGATAAGGTTAATATAGTGACCCAAACCTGTCTAAAACCTATTGGTTGGGTGGTTTTTGACCCATCCCCATTTTATCCTAGAAATAAGTCACATTGGAGCTATTAGAAACTTAATATTAATTTATTATAAAATAATATTTCTACCTTTTCATAAGGTTCCCCTCACCCCTCATATAAAAGGGCACTCCCCTTTTCTCTAATTCACACCTTCAAAGCCTTTTCGATCGGCCAAAATCAACCCAAATATTCTCTAAACATCCCCCACTTCATCCTATAGGCCTTATTTTGATCATCAATCCAACATAAGGAGACCTTTTGATCAAATCAAAAGGAAGAACCTGAAGAAGAGGTAATATTTTCACCACCCTCTTTCAAGTTCCTTTCTTCTTCAACATCTTCTTTATTTGTTATTTCAATTCTAAAATAATAACTCCAGTATATTTTATATACTGTAATGTTATTATAAATATGGTAAAACCATATTCAGTATTCTATCCATCCTTTGAATGACATGTCACCATACGTGAGTATGTGCGGCTTACCATTTCCACATCGTGGTGTAATTGTTATTCAAAACATTATTATTTTGATGGGAATGATAATGATGAGTAATTGATGTAAGTAATAAATATAACATGATAATTATTCTCAATATATGATATAAAATCCAATTATATATTATTTTAATATCAAAAAAATGATATTGTTGCTCATGTGTACGTACGGACTACCGTCTCTACGAACACGATGAGATTCATTCCCCATCGTATCAATTCAAGTATTATTGTCATTTGATGATTAAAAATAATGTTTAATAACTTGATAAATTTTTTTATATGAATAAAATACAACCAATCCATAATAGTCATGTCTTAAGTATCAAAACATATAAAAGAAAACGAGTATGTTAACACCCGAAACGACAATAATAATAAGATATTATTAACAAAGCATTGGTAAAAGATCATATATGATATCATATTAACGTATATGTTTCTTTTATAATTTAATATCAACTATTTCAACATTATACAGAAGGTTAACTAACCTCAACCCAGGAAAAGTACTAGGTAATGGTTTATTTCACAATCTCTTCATTATCCAAGGTTGTTTATACGTAATTATCTACTGGGACCACTTTATCATCCACATCCATGTTTCTTAAAAAGGTATTTCAAAACATTCTTAATATTTTAAAAAATATGGGTTAAATTCATTTATACCCTTGTTTTACTTTTTATAAGATGTTTATAAAAAAATCTTTCCAAAGTTTTCCAAAAACGGTCTTTTTTAACCTTTTCGATAGAATTAAGGTAAGAATGTCTTTTTTAACTTATACGGTGGGTGCGGCTATTTTCGGCCGGTCTAAAATCTTTGAAGCTTTCGTTACAAGTTTATATGATTATTTTCAATGTAAATGTTTTCTTTTATAATTATGTGACTTTTAAATGATTTCAAAAAAACATATATTTCTCTCAAATAGTTTTGATTTCATCTATGTCAACATCCTTTGATGGATTTTTAACGTATTTGATGTTTATTTCAGAAAATACAAAACTTCCGTATTATATTGAAGGTTTTTTGATATGTTTGACTGTGGATGTGTTATTTTTATACCATTCATGGTTTATGGAGAAAGTATTTACATTTCGTATGCTAGTTTTAATACGAATGTTTAAGTTATATTAGAACCTATTCATATGAGAAATGCATTGGACTTAATAAGTGCCCGGTGGAGCCCGCTAGAGCTCCTCGATGCATAATTAGGTATCACAAGACGAACTAGTGTCTTGGCACAAGTCCTTGACAAAATCTTAGTTGTAGTCTCGACACAAGGCCTTGACTATGTGGTTATGATAGTCTGACATTATGAATTTCATCATTATGAATGTGGATATTGATATTCCATGTGATTATTCAACTAGTAGAATATCCATGTGAATAAGTAAATGGAATTATTTCATTTTATCATTTCCATATTATACTGAAGCTCATGTTTAAAAGGTTATTGTTTTAGTTATACATTGCCTTAAATGTTTATGCTTATTTATGAAAGATTCTGCTATATTGTTATCTTTACTGAGCATCTGAGCTCACCCCTTTCAATGTTTTATTTTTCCCAGGATGTGAAGAACTATTTTATGAATGACCTTCATAGATAGTATGAGGGGATATAAAGACAATATATTGTTGTAGTTTTAATTTTATGATGTAATTGTAATACTTATGAATATATCTAGTTTTTTCAATACTACTAAACTAATCGGTCCATCGGGACATGATTCCTGTTAATCAAGTCAATGTTATGTAATAATGCACTGAATCTAGGTTACTGGGGTCGGGGTGTTATAGTTGGTATCAGATGATGTTTAGTAAAAACCTTGGAAGCTAGATTTAGATAAACTCTGATTAGAGCACATTACCCTAAGATAGACTATGAGGATTAGTATAGAAAAACATCATAGAATTTTTGTATCGTAGAGATTTTGTGAGTTTTATGAGAAATACATCCCTATCTGGATATGAGAAGGTAGAGGTGGCTCTGGAACAAATGTGCCTAGGGGTAAAACCTGAGAACACCAATTTGAGCTAGACTCGAACGGGAATGGGTGCACGACAATATGCCTTATTGTACTCTTGGTTACGAAACTCCAAGGGATATGCTTAGGATAATTTTCATTTTCTCTAAAACCCATTATGAATGGTTTATGAGTATATAATTCCTCAAAGAAAACATTTTTATGATTATGGGTTATATCCATAAAATGTTCAATTTATGTTACGTTTTTTACAAGTATGGAATTTTGTATTTTGATTCATAAACTAATCTAGTTTATGCCATTGTTTAGAAATGGCGCCTAGTGGATGTAATGGAAACTTTATCAGTGCACACACTTCATGTAGGGATTTCCCTCCTACTAAAGATAATTATCGTGGAGCTGGTGATGCAACTGGTGCTGATCAGCTAATCACCATACTGGGACAACTCACTCAGGTTATGAATAATAACCTTACCCATATGGAGCACCCTGATCCACAGCATGGAGGATCAATGTTAGATCGCTTCATGAGGCAACAACGGCCAACATTCAATGGGGGTTCAAATCCAATAGTAGCGGAGCAATGGATAAATTCCTTAGAGAAAATATTCCACGACTTGGGGAGTAGCGAAAGGGAAAAATTTGTCATGGTACTTTATCGCCTCACTGGAGATGCTCACCGATGTTGATCATTGATTCAAAACATGAAGTAAGATGATGAAGTATCAAATATGGAATGGATGGATTTCAAAGATCTTTTCTTAGAAAAATACTTTCCTCATGACCATCGAGCAGATATGGAAAGGCAATTTCTGAGTCTGAGACAAAAGTATGATGAGAATGTCACAAAGTATAAGGCTAACTTTACAAGGTTAGTGAGGTATGTTGTAGATTATATACGTAACATAATAATTAAGATTGATCATTTCCTTGATGTGTTAAATTCATTTCTCCATCGAGAATTAGTCTCACAATCCTTCTCTTCATACGAAGATATTGTCTCATGTGTTATCAAGACGAAAAAGGATTTCTCTATGTCTTAAGACTATAAAGAAAACCAAGAGAAGAAGAGAACTGCTGATCACACTGGAAATGGAAATAAGGGGAAGATGGGAAAATATGAATATCCATTCGTCAGTAAATGTGGGATGAAATACCCTGGTACTTGCTTCAAAGGAATGACAGTCTGTTACAAGTGTGGTAAAAAAGGCCACCAAGATTGTGATTGCAAGGGGAAGAAGGAAGCTACTGATGTTCAATGATACAACTGCAGGGAGATGGGACATTATGAAAATGAATGCCCTAAGTATCAGAGGAATTTACATGATAAAAGGCCAAGGGATCAAGGCCAAGATTATTTTATCACTACTGCTGAGGCAGAAGCTCTGAAAGACATGGTGGCAGGTAATTTAATGGTTTCCTCAAGTTTAGAAAATGCATTATTTGATTCTGGATCATCACATTGTTTCATTTCTTCCTAGTCTTCTAAGCAAATTAGATATTTCCAATATGATTTAACAAGGGAGTTGTCAGTCGAAACCCCTAAGGGAAGTATCATTGATACAAATTTTTGTCAATTTATTCCCTATTAAGGCATATAGATGTTCTTTATCTGATGGACTCATCATCATACCCATGATTGAATATGATATAATCCTCGGAATAGATTAGCCTTTGGACTACGATGCGAAGATTTATTGTAAGAAGAAGGAGGTTAAGATTTTTGATGATGATGATAAGGAACACCTTGTCTTTAGAGCAGAATCGTCACCACCTAATTCTTATCTAGATCCACCCCAAGTAGCTCAACTAAATTCAATTATCTATGAGGAAGATATAGAAATAATTGTGGTTGAGGAAAATAATTTTCAAATAAAGGTTGTACCTATTGTGAATGAATATGTAGATGTGTTTCTGGAAGACATGCCTGGACATCCTCTAGAATGAGGAATTGAGTTTTCCATAGATTTAATTCTGGGTTCAAGGCCCATATCGAATACCCCTTATAGAATAGCCACTATGAAATTAGTGGAACTAAAGAAACAAATAGAGGAATTGAGTAATAAGGGATTTATTCACCCTAGTGTTTCTCCATGGGGATCCCCTATCCTTTTTGTTAAGAAGAAAGATGGATCAATGAGTTTATGTATCGACTACAGGGAAATCAAGGTAATAACAATAAAGAACATGTATCCCCTACCTCGAATTAATGATTTATTCGACCAACTTCAAGGAGATCAATAATTTTCAAAGATTGACCTTCGATCTGGATACCATCAGTTATGTGTGAAGAAGGAAGAAATTCCGATGAGAGCATTTCGAACAATGTACGGGCATTACGGGTTTACAGTAATGCCTTTTGAATTGAAAAATGCACCCTATATATTCATGGGTCTAATGAATAGATTATTCAAGGAATATCTCGTTGATTTTGTGGTTGTATTTATTGATGATATCTTGGTATACTCCAAAAGCTACGGAGACCATGAAAATTACTTGCGCATTAACATGAAGGCTCTTAGAAGACAAGAATTATATGGGAAGTTTAGCAAGTGTGAATTCTGGAATAAGGAAATTTATTTTCTTGGCCATATTGTATCAAAAGATGGAATATTTATTGATCCTTATACGACAAGAGAAATCCAAGAATGGACAACACCTATGATTATTGCTGACGTACAAAGTTTTATTGGTTTGGCAGGTTATTATCGAAGTTTCGTCCAGAATTTTGCTCGGTTGGCTAACCCATTAACGAAGATCACACTTAAAGGGGTTAATTTTTTTGGACAAAAGAGTGTGAAGAATGTTTTGAATAACTGAATAGAATATTCGTCAATGCTACTATATTTACTCTACCATCGGGGAATGATGGGTTCGTTATTTATAGCGATGCATCGAAGAAAGGACTTGGTTGTATCTTTATGCAGAATGATAGAGTTATTGCATATGCATCACAATAGCTGAAAATTCATAAGCAAAACTATCCTAGTCATGATCTTGAGTTAGCTGTTGTAATCATTTCTTTGAATGTATAGAGACACTACCTCTATGGTGAAAAATGTGAGATTTATACTGATCACAAAAGTTTGAAGTCTATTTTATCACAGAAAGAACTCAACATGAGGAAAAGGAGATGGCTTGAACTACTCAAGGATTATGATTGCACTATACACTAGCACCCTGAGAAGAAAAATAAGGTGGAAGATGCTTTTAGTAGAAATGATGATGGAGTTTTGAACAAGACGAGAGTTGAAAAGGATCCTATATACATAGATATAGTAAAGATGGATATGGCGATCACCATAGAAGGTGAAACATCAATACTTTTTAAAATGGTATCCAAACCATATTTACTAGAAAGGATTGAGAGTTCTCAGGCCGATGATGAAAAGTTTCAAAAGAAGATTAAAGCTTTGAATGATGGGAGATTGAGTGACTTTGTGTATGAAGATGGAATTTTAAAATTTGGGAAGAGACTTTGTGTTCCCAATATACCTAATCTAAAAAGGGAATTGTTGGATGATGCTCATAGTTCCAATTTCTCTATACACCCTGGGAGCACCAAAATGTATATATATTTGAAGGAATATTTTTTTGTGGGACAACATGAAGAGGGAGATTGCTGATTTTGTGTCAACATGTATGGTTTGTCAACAAGGGAAAGATGGAAGGCAACAACCTGGTGGAGTATTGAAACCTCTTCCCATACCTGAGTTGAAATGGGATAATATCATGATGGAATTTTTCATGGGACTACCAAAGACTCTTAGAAATATTTATGCAATATGGGTCATTTTTGATCATCTTACAAAGTCAGCACATTTTCGTTCTATAAGAGAAGATCTACCACTAGAACTTATAGCAATACTATATATTAATGAAGTTGTGATACTTCATTGAGTACCCATATCGATGGTTTCTGATCGTGATCCCCAATTTATATGAAGATTCTGGAAAATTATTCAGAAATACCTAGATACTGAACATCGTTTGAGCACAGCTTACCACCCCCAAATAGATGGACAATCAGAACAAAATATCAATCCTTAGAAGACATGTTGAGATCTTTCTCACTTGAGTTTCTGGGTATGTGGGATCAATATTTTCCTCCTGTAGAATTTTCCTATAACAATAGCTTCCATTCATGTATTCAGATGGCACCAGATGAAGTGTTATATGGAAAGGGATTTCTCACACCAACCTTTTGGTATGTCGTTGGTGAAATAAAACTCGTAGTCCCAGAACAGGTGGAGGAAATGATGAAAAAGGTGAAGGTAATCCAAATCCACATCAAAGCAGCTCAAAGTAGGCAGAAAAGCTATGCCAATAACTGATGGAAGTATTTGGAATTTCAGGTGGTAGATCATGTTTTCTTGAAGGTATCTCCATGGAATGGAGTTATACATTTTGATTAGAAGGGTAAATTGAGTCCCAGGTATATCATACCTTTTGAAAATTCTAGAACGAATTGGGGATGTAGCTTACCATTTTACTATGTAGCCAACTCTCTCCAAAGATCATGATGTGTTCCACATTTAACTATTGAGAAAATACATGCCTGACCCAACGCATGTACTCACCTATGAGGAATTAGAACTAGAACACAATCTGCCTTATTGCGAAGAGCCCATCAGGATTTTTGATACAAGAGAACAAGTGCTGAGAAATCGGACAACTCGTCTGGTAAAAGTTCTATGGAGAAACCACAAGATGGAAGAGGTAACGTGGGAACCTGAGGAACTTATGATGAAAACCACCCCAGTATTTTTATCTAGTAATATTCTATAAATTTATAGGATGAATTTATTTTAAGGAGGGGAGAATGTAACACCCCAAGCTTCCAAGGTACGTTTCTCTTTGAATAATATAGTAGAGTGTGTTGTACGCAACTTCGAGTTTTAACACACACCACAACCAATCAAACTAGCCATTATGAATAGTAATAACTACTTTTTGAAATTTTATAAATTTTATCATTCAAATTGGACTTCATTTTTAGATTTGGAATATCGAAATTAGCTTAGGGTGAATTTTTGGTATTTTTCTGAAAACGTTCAATTTTTTATGAATAGTGAAAAACACTGAGTTACAGTTTAAAACTGAATTTTTATTTAAATAATTTTTTATTTTATTTAAATTTAATTAAGGTAAAAATAGATACATAATACCCATATATGTTCAATGTAATTCATTGGAGTTAGTTAATAATAATTTTAGATATATAAATATTTTATGGAACTTTTCACCGCCTTTTAACCACCTCCTAGAAGATTTTGGAAATTCACATAAAACAAAATTTTACCGCTTCTATGAGTGGAATTTCATTAATCCAAGAGACACAGTTAATATCAAGGAGTAAAATGTGGTTCAATAAGAAATTTTATTGGTGAATAATAACTTTTTACTTTTATTTGACACGGTTAAAATTAAATAGGGTAATTAAGGGTAAAAATGATTTTAATATTACACTAACACATGTCATAATTATATTGGACAAGTGTATCTCGAACAAAAACAACATTAGGAATAAAGTATTATCATTTAGGTCTACTTGGAATAGATTAGGACATTTATTATTATTGAATTCGAAGAAAAGTTAAAAGAGTTAAAATCAATGTTTAATTACTAAAACATTTTTAATATAGTGTTATACATTAGATAAATTCGATTGTAAATATTAATTATAAAGATAAAAAGATTTCATAGATAATGGTATTTTATTTATAATTTTTAGACATTATATAATTTATTTTATTTATGACACAATGGTGATGCAGTAATTACCTAATTAAGGAAACATTAAAATAATTGATATTATAAATATCAAAATAAATATAATATGTGAATTTTTATGAAATACACTAATTTTATAGGTTAATATGACATATTATTATTGGTTATATAAATTGTTTTATAAGTAATAATTCTTTTATGAAATAATCAAAAACAGAATACCCAATAGTGTCAAAATTGACATAAAAGAGTTTTTAAAACTAATATTATATTCTTAATTGATATTATATTCCAAAAAATCTAAGGTTCGGACAAAGGACATATATAATTATATTTCTTTTATTAATGGACCACTTGGGGGTCGATTGTAAGTTCATAGTATGTTTATTAACTATATAATAAAAAATACAAAGTGACATGGTAAGTGTGAAACTAATTAACTAAGAGTTAAAACTAAACGATAAAGTTAATATAGTGACCCAAACCTATATAAAACCTATTTTTTGGGTCTTTTCCAACCAATACCCACCTTTTCCTAGAAATAAGTCACTTTGGACCCATTAGAAACCGAATATAAATTTATTATAAAATAATATTTCTAACTTTTCATAAGGTACCCCTCACCCCTCTTATAGAAGGGAACTTTCCCTTCTCTCTAATTTACACCATTAAAGACTTTCGGTTCGGCCAAAACCTGCCCAAATATTCTCTCAACTTACCTCAATTCAACCTACAGGCTATAGTTTGATCAGAAATCCATCCTAAGGAGCCCTTTTTATCAAATCAAAAGGAAGAAACCGAAAAAGAGTTAATATTTTCACCACCCTCTTTCAAGTTCATTTCTTCTTCAACTTCTTCATTCATTGTTATTTACATTATAAAATAATATCTCCAGTATCTTCTATATAATGTGATGTTATTATAAATATGGTACAACCATATTCAGTAGTATATCCATCCTTTGAATGACATGTCACCTTACGTGCGTACGTACGGCTTACCGTCTCCACGTCGTGGTGTAATTGTTATTCAAACCATTATTATTTGGAATGGTATGATAATGAAGTTAATTTGATGTAAATAATAAAAATAAAATTATAATGATTATTTATATATGATATACCATCCAATTAGATATTATTTTAACATCAAAAGAATGATATTGTCACTCGTGCATACGTACGGACTACCATCTCCACGAACCAGATGAGATTCATTCCCCATCGTATCCATTCAAGTATAATTTTTATTTGATGATTAAAAATAATTTTTAAGGACTTGATGTAATTCTGTATATTAATATAATACATCCTATCCATAACAGTCATGGCATATGCAACAAAACATATAAAAGAAAAAGTGTAAGTTAACACCCGAAACAATGATAATAATCAGATATAATTAACAATGAATTGTTAAATGGTCATATATGGTATCATATTAATGTATATGATTATTTTATAATTTAATAACAACTATTTCACCATTGTACAAGTGGTTAAACTACCCTCAACCTAGGAAAATAATAAGGTAATGGTTTATTTCACAATCTCTTCATTATCCGAGGGTGTTTATACGTAATTATATACTAGGACCTCTTTATCATCCACATTCATGTTTCTTAAAAATATATTTCAAATCATTCTTACTATTTTACAGAATATGGGTTAAACTCATTTATACCCTTGTTTTACTTTCTATAAGAGGTTTATAAAGGAATCATTTTGTCATTTTCCAAACAAGGTCCTTTTAAACCTTTTCGGCAGAATTAATGTATGAATGTATTTTTAACTTATACAGCGGGTGCATCTATTTTCCACCGTTATAAAATCATCGATGCTTCCCTTACAAGTTTATAATATTATTTTAAAAGTAAATGCTTTCTTTAATAATTATGTGACTTTTAAATGATTTCAAAAAAAGAGATATTTCTCTCAAATAGTTTTGATTTCATCTATGTCAACATCCTTTGATGGATTTTAATCTTATTTGATGTTGATTTGTTATGATACGAAACTTCCATATTGTACTAAGGTTTTGTGATATGATTGACTGTGGATGTTTTTTTTTAAAAATAGTCATGGTTTATGGAGAAAGTATTGACATTTCATACGCAAGTTTTCATATGAATATTTATGTTAGGTTTAAACCTATTCATATGAGGAATGCCTTGGACTTAATAAGTGATGGGTGGAGCCTACTATAGATCCTCGATGCATCTGTAGGTATCATGAGACAAACTAGTGTCTTGGCACAAACCCTTGACAAAATCATATTTGTATTCTTGTCACAAGGCTTTAACTATGTGGTTATGATAGTCTGGCATTATGCATTCCATCATTATAAAAGTTGATATTGATATTTCTTGTGATTATTCGACTAGTAGAATATCCATGTGAATATGTAAATGGAATTATTTCATTATATCATTTGCATATTATGCTAAATTTCAAGTTTAAAAGGATGTTGTTTTAGTTATACATTTCCTTAAATGTTTATGATTATTTATGAAAGTTTCCGCTATATTTTAATCCTTACTGAACATTTGAGCTCACCCCTTTCAATGTTTTATTTTTCTCAGGATGTGAAGAAATATTTTATGAATGACCTAGAGGTATAGTATGAGGGGATATGAAGACAAGATTTTGTGGTAGTTTTCATTTTATGATGTAATTGTAAGACTTATGAATATATCTAGTGTTTCCAATACTTCTAAACTAATCTATACTTTGGGACAAGATTCCTAGTAATCAAGCCAAGGTTATGTAATAATGCTCCAACTCTGGGTAACTGGGTTTAGAGTGTTACATATCATGATAGGTCAGTGAACCTCACTGAGTACTGAGCCACTATAATGCTACCCTAATGATTATGAGGAAGCAATTGTATGTGCACTATGAGAAGAGTCGCTGGAACAAACTCTGCCCGAAATAGGCTCTCAAAGTCTTCCCAGATAACTGTCACCTCATCATCAGCCTAGATGATCAAGATCCACCATCTTCCTACTGCTACCTATAGAAGACTGGCGGTGAGGATCACCCTGAGATATGCCGGTGTCTATACAAGTCGGATGACTCTCACCATGGTCTCCATCCAATCCTCAGCCTCCTGTGGTTCTGTCTCTCCCCTAATCATGGGTGGCCTCTGGCGCAAAAAATCATGAAATATGCTGAAGCGGTGTGCACCCTCTACTGTTGGGGCTGGTGGCATCAGTGTCTCGACGGGAAATGGTACCGCTAGTGCCTTCGCTGGTGCCTTTATTGGAAGAGGGCCCTGCATCAAGGCCTCGCCGCTCGTTGGGATATCAGTGCATACTATATCCAGAACCCTAGAAGGATATCTGCATAGAGGGGTCCTAAAATGAAGCAGGTGTTCCACAGTAAAAAACTTATTCCAGCTGAGCTAAATTAAGAGATCATAAATAAAACTCTTGAAAACACACACCCAATCAGTTTTTTCGTGCACTATGTCGGAAATCAGAAGTCAGGGTCCTGGTGTATGGATATGTCGCCCACGACACCAACATTGGATTACCTAAACTGATAACCACACTCACTACACATAAAACTATTTCCATTAAAAAAATCATAGTCCTATGTTCTATGGTAGAACTGAATCCTCTTATACCAATATGTCAATACCCATCCCTCGGGGCCCGTGCCATGACTACCCCATGTCCGGCTTCTATAGGCTAGGGAATGGAGACTAGCACCGAAGGCATATTCCCTAAAAACGGGAAGGCATTGACTTTATAAATTGTAATCACATTCAACCAAGCACACAACAAGATATGAACATAAGTAAACTGAATAGTAAACATATTGATTACAATAAGTACAAGGGTCCAGAATACAATCCTAACTAGAATGTACAAGAAAATGAATGTTCAAGTAAACTAGAACTGCTCATGTGATCACCTGCCAAGGATCCTACTAGATGGGTAAGTACAGCTCTCGAACGGTCATCTCTGTGGTACGCAATGTCTATGTTCCACCATCGAGCTACCTCTTATCCTGGTACTCTCGTCCTCAGTCAGAATTGTCCAATTTCTACTCCAAACACAACGAGGTGAGGGCCTAGCCTGTGGAGGGGTGAGTATAACGATACTTTGTAGGGACTCCGAGACCCTCAAGGACTCACAAAATCCACAAAAGATAAACCTAAAAGCATGAAATCAACTGACAACCCAACATAGGTATATTCCAATACATATAACTATGTTATGATATATTCCCATCTCAATCATGAGGAAAAAACAGAGTCCAACTCAAAGACCAAAGATCAACTGTTCCACAGTGGATGGAATACCAAGAAGGCAAGTACCACACAGGTATTCCACGCATATGAATACAACCAAGGTATTACCACGAAATAAAGTACCACACAGGTACAAACTCAGCACACACTACATATTTCTTAAGTACAGTAGTAGAGATGATTAGATGTAACTAATTAATCATCTTACTCTGTTAAGATGCAGACCCACAAAGTTCCCTAATTGATGACCCATAAAGGATCGCTCAGTGCTGACCAAAAAAAGGATTGCTTGCTGCTGACCCACACCGAATCAATAGGTGCTGACCCACACATGATCTCTCGGTGCTGACCCACATGGGATCACTCGGTGCTGACCCACACTGGATCACTCAGTGCTGAACCACACAGGATTGCTCTTCATTCTTCATGTCATAGCCATCCACTGGGTTCCCACACTGGGATTTCTCGTTTCCATGAGGGTCTTCTCCTCTATCCACTATTCGATACTCCAAATTCCACTATTTCCCATGAATAATATTCCCAATGGACCACCGCGTCATTGGGGTCTCATCGCAATAGACGATGTGTCAATTGGACTCACGGTCTATGAGTTATTAGCCTTTTAGTCTTGAGGTCCCGGTTTGATTCATGCTCGATCCAACCCTAATGTTCCCCAACCTTATCTAAAACACTATTTGGGTATACTAAAAGGACAGTTTTGCTCCATGGTTTCTGGCGCCACAAATGGTTCGTAAAACAGACGTTTGGTGCCAAAGTTATGGAAAGAAATCATAAATTGGTCGAAGTGGGTCCGGGTCTTGTTTGACCTAGTTTGATCGTGGTGTAGCCTAGCCCACGCTGGGCAGCCTATCTTAGCAGCTCGGCCTGGGTGGAGCAGTTTGGTCATGGAGGCTGTGAGGTCCACATGTGCCACGAGACAGAGTAGGGCCGTGTATGGCTGCGAGGGGGCCGCAGAGGTCACGAGGAGGCGAGGATATGGGGCTACACAGAAAGGCCATTGGGTGATGATGGAAATGAGCGGCGAGGCTGCGGGGCGGCATGGTGAGGCAGTGGGGTGCGGAGGAGTGGGCAGCAGAGTGTCCTGGGGTTCCGAGGCCGCAGGGTGGCATGGCAAGGTAGTAGGGCGTCACAGAGAGACAGAGTGGTGGCGTAGAGATGCTGTAGGGAGGCAAGGCCACAGGCGGCGGAGCACCGAGGGGAGCAGAGACCACGGGCACCGGAGCCTGGCGTTGCATGGATTCCGTGGGCGGTGGAGCGCCACGGGGCACGGAGGCTGTGGGTGGTGGAGCATCATCCCTTCTCCAGTAGTAGGCTTTACCGGTCTCCCATCTTTCATCACCTTCATCGTGGTTCACATGTTCTACTGGTGCTAACCGCTGGCACCGGTAGCCATCACCCTCATGAAGATCACACAAATGATCTAGAAGATTTTAGGATGGGTTGGGCCATTGTTTTGGCTCCTACCCTCTGCGTTAGGGCGATAGCATATGGATCAAATAAGATGATTCAATGTAAGTGTAAATTTAACATTGATCAAATTAAGACACACCCCTACCTCGATGATTTGTCAAAAGAGGTCGTGAGGGAAGAGAAGAATTCATTGGGGATAGACGGACGTTAGTGAAGTCGATGTTTCCTCGATCTTCAGTTCATTTTCATTGAAGGCATTCCTCATTTTCATGATTGTTCTTTTTTGGGGAGCGAGTTATAAGTTTGAGAACACATTCTTCGTGGGAGAGAGTAATCCTCCCAACTGTTCTCCTCTCCCCCAAATCCACCAAAATGAGAAGTAGCCAATATAATATAATATTTTATCTATTATTTTTGTTGGAATAATTTCTAATTAACTTAATTATATAATTTATGAGTTCGTATAATTACTTGAGGGGGTGTCACAAATAAATTGTGGGAGTTCAAGAGGTTTTTCTCCCATTAATTGGGGAGTCTAAGGGGGTTTTGGCCTCGTGTGGTACCCACCACCATTACCCACAAGGGAGGTTAATCTTGGTGGTCCCCTCCTATAGAACTACACATGGGAGGTTTAGTTCTTGTGTTCCCCACATCTCAACATCCACATAGGAGTTCCAAATAAAATAAAATGTTACACAATTTATTTATATTTTATTCTTTCACTAAAAGAAAAAATTATATCTTTCACCCTCTACCTACTAATGTAGAGGTGAAGGTCCCCTTATGCGAATACCTGCACTGCAAGTTCCACAGTTCCCTCGGATATCAATTCTGAGCACCGTTTCTATTGCTACAAAACCCTGCTCCCAAGTTTACTGAATGTACCCCAAAATCAATTCATATATTCATTCATGGATCACCGGGCCTTGGAATCACGCACCTTCAATATTCACGGACATGTAAAATTCCCTTTTAATTAAAAAAATTACTTGGTATATCTGGATCTTTACATTTGGTTTATTGTTTTGACAATTTGTTTGTTTTTATGAAAACTTATGGTAATGAATTTTCTTTACATCGGCTTGAAACCCTATGGTAATGATATTGTTTTCCATATACATGATAAACTATGGTAATGACATTGTTTTCCAATGTCTTTACAACCTATGATAATGAATTTGTTTTACATTAGCTTAAAACCCTGTGGTAATGACTTTGTTATCCATCGGATTGATATCCTAGGGTAATAATTTTGTTTTCTATTGGCTTGACAACATATGGTAATGCCTTTATATTCCATCGGCTTGAAAACCTATGGTAATGACATTGTTTTCCATCATTCTGACAACTGATCATATTTACATTATTTTTCATCATTTTGATGTTTTTTTATT
Source organism: Viscum album (assembly GCA_963277665.1). Lineage (NCBI taxonomy): Eukaryota > Viridiplantae > Streptophyta > Magnoliopsida > Santalales > Viscaceae > Viscum > Viscum album. The sequence goes on along the minus strand of OY728148.1, from coordinate 1,878,710,922 downwards.
TTCATTTTTTTATTGTATTATGACTAATATCATAATACTATGAAACCAACTAATTACATGAAATCTCTAACAGGTAGATTCCCTCATCCATTTTTATTTCCTTTCTATCATATCATTATTTGCTAGTTTTTTAAAAAAATTAAAAAAACCTTCTTTTATTCTCCACTAATGGCTTTTTTATCTTCTATGCTCAACCATAGAAGTCCAAAAATCATCAAAATTCGACTATAAATAGAGGAACCCCAACCTCAATCCCACAATAGCTTTTCAGAATACTCGGTGAAGCTCTTCATCTTTTCCTTAAGACTCGATACAATATTTTCATTTTCTTTTTATATTTTTCTCTCAGCCTTCTAAAAAAGCTGCTCCAAAAATGTGTTCAAAGAATTTCTTATAGAAATATTTCTTTATAGAAAGGTTAATTTCAAGAGATTTCATTGACAGTTATGGCTCAAAATTCAATATTATTATTCTATTACATTGCTGGGAACATCTATGTGTTGAGAAACCTATATCTGAAGACCATATTCTTATTGAAGAGGATAAAAATTTATACAATACAATGTAATTTTGATAATAATATAATGATTAACATTGTTTTGTACGATTGAAAATTATCAATGTCTATAAAACAAGCATCACACTTTATAAATGATCCCACAAAAGGTGATTCCTTTTTCCCATCTCATAATCTACAAGAATAATTTGGTACGTTTAACACGGAATGAGATGAAAAGTCATAGTTTCTTATCGATAAGAAGAAAAGAAAAGTATATCATAATTATACTGACAACTGGTTTTTTTGTCCTTCGGATACAGGGGTTTCTAATTCCTATGAATGTGGATAGGGAAAATCTAAATGTTTCTGACATTTTTATGCTATATTATCTAGTAAACATAAAAAAAGTATTTCTCATGGGTAAAATTTTTGAAACTATCAAGAATTTGATGTATGGAGCTATCAAGTATCATCTTATCATGTATCCATTAATTATCACAATGTTCATTCTTGAATGATTGAAATTTTGTAATATTCCTATGAAAGGGGAATCGAAAGAGCTGAATCCCTTTTGGATATGTAAGAATACACTAATGAAATTGTATGTTTGTTTTGATGAAGAATCAAAACTCATTGTCAGAGATGTGGGAGTATAATTGACACCTAATAAATCAACACCAAATAAATCGGCACCAATGCTAATAGAATCAATCCCAAAAGTTGATGCTTCTCTATAGTCAGATCCTCAAATCATTACAAAGCCAAAAGAAAAACTAAATATAGAAAAGAGGTTGTATAAAAGTGGATAATGGGGAATGAACAATTAAAAGAAGGTGATCCTATGTTTTTTCTTGATCCATATGAAGACATAGCTGAGAATAAAAAGTTATAGGAAACTCTAAAGGATGAGAATAAAAAATAAGACTCTTTTAAAATAAAAATCTCAATATTTTGGTGTTTCTAAAATTATAAAATGGGTTGAGTTGTAATTTTCTCAACTAACAGAAGTATTGCAACATGAACCTATCATAAATACTATTGCAAAGAAAGTGAAAGGGAAAAAAATAGTGCTAGATGTTCAGGAATGAGAAGAAGTGAACGATGAAATTATTTTGGAATTATTTCAAAGTTCAAATAAAAGTATAGAATAATCCTATCTTCAAAAAAAGTGAAGGAATACTATTTAATTCTCATGCCGATTAAGCACTTTCTCAATATTTAGAGACCCATTTAGAATTAATTCCATCTCTAATCAAGAAAGGGGCTCAAATTTCTCATAATGATAATGTAATTATCATCAGTAAAAAAGTTGAAGAGGTAAGAACTGAAAAAAAAGTAGAAATGCTTGAAAAAGAAATAAGAGAAAGGAAATGGAAAACAACAAGTTGATGACTCTGGTTCATCAAATGAAATAAAATCATACGATGATGATAATGAATCAGAACACACAATTTCATTGAAGAAAAGTGATTAAATTGATCGTGTTTTGAGAAGAATTGAATGGAAAAATTTTTATTTCCTAGAAATGAAGGAAAAATTGATATTATTACAGACAAAAAAGGTTTTAATTTGGTTCAATAAGGGAGCTCAAAAAGAGAGTTTTTTCAATAGAATCTGATTTTAATGTTTTGAGTGATAGTTCAGCTACTCATAAGAAGGCTTTCAACAAGATGACTAAGTGGGCATATAAATCTGAAAGCTCAGTGAATTAACATAAGGAATCAGTTGAATACTGTAGGAGACTTTCAAATGATCTAGATATTTTCTTTAATAATCCTGATAAAGAAACTATTGATAGGATGAACCAAATCTCAAAAACCAATGGTGCGGATATTCTTTCAGTAAAAGAGTTGAAAGAAAGAATAAATGATTTCCTTTTATATTTTTCAATGGTTTCATCTTTTTCGAGATGATAATGTTTTGGTGAAGAAAGAAAATACGGTTTTGACTCAAGAGAATAATAATTTTCAAGATATAATTGATACTATTGGATAAGTAATCAGTGTTCAAGAAGAGACTATTAAAAAATAAGATCAATTTTTTTGCCAACCAATAAGAGTTTATCAAATATAAAGGTGATTATATCTCAGAATACAAGAAAAGGATAAATAATATGAAGGTTGTTCTTCATGAGTTGATCATGAAAGAGAAATAAAGGGAAAACCAATGAATTCCTTTTTGTATATTTTTTTCTTGAAAGTGGATAATCTTTTAAGATTCAATGAGATTTATGTCTTCATTTCAATTCTTTTGAATTTTGATTCTTTATATACTTTTGGGATAAATGAATTTTAATACTTTTTCATTCAGCTAATGTTTGTCTTATAATAGGAATTGTATGGTTTCCTCTTTCTTTTCATATTCATTTCAATTTTAATTGTTTTAATTACAATTATTCTAATACATATTGTATTAATAGATTCTATGAATTGTATGGTAGAATCTATATCATTTGTATTACTCTGATCATTTTATACAATTAGATTTCTTTTATTTTGTATAGTATTACATCATATCATATCATATCTATTATATTGAAGATCATTGTGGTCAATTGTATTGATTGTGAATTCTATTATTTAAATATCTCTTAAACTGTTTACTTTATTAAGTGTTTAAATAGAATGTTTTTTAACTTACAATTCACCTTTCTTCTGTATTAATCCACATAATATACATATACATATATATTACGATCCAACATTACTGAATCTCTATGAATTAAAATGTCTAATGTACCTAAATTTATTCTCATTGAAAACTGATTGATTTAAAATACATGAAATTTTATATAGGGTGGAATACATTAACTTCGATGAATAAGGAATTCATGATCCCATAATCAATGCATCTTAAACGTGATGGATCATCACCACAAAAAAGAAGTGTTTTTTGAAAAATTGGTGAAACATGATTAATTTTCAATGAATATCATATCACCCTACTATATGTGCATGAAATCATAGTTAGTTATATTCTTAATGTCTCAGAGAAAATTTAATTGTATAATGATGTTTTAATATCCACCAAGAGAATGCATCGATGATGATAAGCCTTGGTAATCACATCTTAGTAGTGCTTAGAAAAATAAAATAACATATAGGTGGAGAGGTTGAATATCCTATCGGGAGTTGTTTCTATATTCTTGTATATATATAAAATTGATTCAAGCAATGATTTGAAAATATTTGGATCGACGTCCCTTTAGAATAATAATTTATTATGTCACTATGATTCATGATTCGGATTAAGAATAATAGGTGTAGGTCAGGGATCACCCTCCATAGACTATATCAAATGTTGGAAACTCTCTCGGGGTAGATTTTCAGTTCCTAGTTCAGAAATAGAATGTGGTTCTGAAAATGGATGAAGAACCATTGTGATGTTTACTTATTACCAATGTTTTTCTTATTTTTTTGACAACTATCTTTTGTAAAATAATGGTATAAAAAATAGTTAAATTTTTTCTAAATGTTCAATCCCAAACAAAAAGGTTGAGATTTTTTTGAGATATTTTTTTCAACATAAATTTGACTAGATTGATTAGAACCATAAAAAATATTGTAGTTGGGATCATGAGTCAAAAAAGTCATAAAAAATAAAATGTTTATGATTGAGAACTCCATATGTCTTAGATCCATCAGCCTGATGTTCATGCTTCATCGGAATCAATGTTGTATAGAAAGTGATAAAGTTTCTATAGATGTCTAATGAAGAAAGTGATGTCAAGAGTTTGAATGTTATATTCTTTCAAACCATAAGTCAGATGATTCTTTTTGTGTTTTTAATTTCCAAATATCAAATTTTTTAACACATTTGATCAAATATTTATGAAAAAAAATCGCATAAATATGATAAGACAGCCATATTAACATTTTTTGTAAAATAAATAAGGTGTTAGAAGAAAGGTAAGTCATAAAAAATTCCAATTAAAGTCATAAGATGCTTTAATGATCACGTTATTGTCATTAATTATGATAAATCCTCATTATAAATTATTTAGAGAAATGGATGTTGGTGAAGGTGTCGTAATTTTTTTTTTGTTCTAGAAAATTGGACCCTAAAGATCATATCAAGATATAAGAGACTAAAATTTTTTCAAATTGATTTATGAGAGAATATAAAAAGGTTTGATGTGTGACTTTGTGAAATTGACCTCGGATGTAGAACATTAGAGTGAACAGAGTCTGATCTATCAAGCATAAATGAGTTATGAATATAAAAAGATTCTAAATATTTTCTATAATATGAAATGATAAAAAAATGAATTCATGTATGATACTGATCCACCATACTAGGAAGATATATTAATCCAACAGATAATATTTCTATACTGATAAATCATCTGGAGAAGTGGTTCAAAAAAACCAATTGTTATGAGAAATGGTTTGTAGCAATCAATCATAATTAGATGATCATATTGATAAGAATACTATCATAATGGGGAAGTGTTTGAAAATGTGATAAATTATTAAGTAACCACATATATTTGAAGTCTTTTGATATTAAAACCTTGTATATAGAAGATTAAATTCAGTTTGTTAGTTTATTGGATGAAGAAAACATACTGATATTCTATTAGATATAGAATTTATATCATATTTAGTTTTAGAGTAAAATTTATTTGACTGTGAGGAGGTTGTTTCATCATAATGTGGTAAGGAGGTTCAATCAGATTAATGAAAGGAAATGAAGTCCTAAAATGAAAATTATTGATAATTATCAAGAAGATTCTATAAGATTTGTGAAGAGTTGAAATAGTCAAACTTGAAATTAAAATATTTTTAGATCTCAGTGTTTTTTATTTTTAGATAGTGAGTAATGTTTTTATGTTTCCTATAATTTCTATTTTGGGATGAGTATAAATTGGTGCATAGTAAATTCACAGTATGGAACCTATCATGTTAGAAGAAAAGAAAGGGATCTCTAGAATTCATGTCAAAGTTACCTTTACAGGATGAAACCTCATTTGATGGTCAGACATCTAAATGTTTTTTTAACCCGATTGAGGATGTTGAAACTGTGAAATTTTTAAGTGTTTGAGTAATGTGTATTAAAAATTATTTCAACATACCGAGTCTATCAGATTGAATTCATGGGAATAGGTCCATTGGATCCAACCCCATCAGACAGATATAATTGGTTCTAGACACACTATATTGAGTATTCTGGATAAGTAATTTTGGGAGAAGTTTTAATGAATTCATTATTCATTTAGTTTGGGTCAATTTTTTTTAATAAAACATTGAAAACATATAATGTCGGTAAATCATGTCTATATGAAGATGAATGTTTTATAATAGGATTTGTAAAATGTTTTTATTCACTTATCCATTATAGCGAATAACCACAGACCAATGGGATTGTCTATGAAAGGGATGTAGGTTCCCACATTGAAAATGAACCTTATAATACTCATGTTCGTTATTTATTTTCATCTTTTTAATTCATGAGTGTTAAGTAAAATATAAAATTGTAATTAAATTACATAGTTTTAAGGTTTTATATTTCTTAATGTCATGAAATGTATAAAAATAAAACAATTGATTGAACCCTCATCCCTTCTTATTATTATTCTATCCGTTAGTAAATTAATTCATATTAGGAATAAGTCTCTTTTCTTAAAACTTTATCATGTATAATATCAATTTTTTCAATTGTCGAAAAATTCCTATATTTTATGGAAAAATTTATTATGGATGAAAAAATAGGATGTTCCTTATCTCATTTCTATTTTCATATATGTTTTTGATGCTACTATAATTGGGTATTCACCTATTTAGAAAGATTATCCTATGAATATTGTTTATAAGAGAAATATTCTAGTTGATGTGAAATGAAAAAATATTATTCTCATGTGTATATAAATAAATATATTTATTAAGGTGATGGGTCCAAAAACATAAAAGTGTATATAGGAAAATTAGGAAAATAATTTTAAAGGAATAATGTAGTGAAGGATGAAAAAATATAAATCAATTTTAGTATGTTTAATGACATAATAATGAAACATGAAGATAAAATTAATGAATAATTAACCAGGTTAATTTCTTTTTTTTCTACCCAATAGTGTTTGGATAATTTCTAGAAGATTAAACAATATTAATGAAACATATGAGAATCTTGATCGACAATATTGATTCTAATATTCTCTCATTTGAATATAAAATGATTTTTTACTTGTATGTTTTCATAAAATTCTTGTTTCTTATGAAGTTATAATAGCTTCAATTGTATAAAATAATATAAAATATGAAATATAATTTGAAACTATGAGAATGATTTAAATTTAGTTTTCTGATGATGTTGATTCCTATGATTATAGGATAAATATGATAACGAGTTTAATGAAAAAATCATGTCACTTTTCTCTAAGAACTAACATAGAAGAAGGGGAATGAATGGAGGAAAACATAATATCAAATTTTTTGATTGTGGTGGAATTGATCATTTTTTTATTAATTTTATTATTATGACTATTGAATAATATCAAGATGATTCTGATGAAAAACATCATTGGATGATGTGGAACAAATGTTTTAAATAAGAAAATTCAACCTAAAAACAAAATTATAATTTTAATGGGAACATGAAATGTATATTGAGTATGAAAACTGAATTAAACTCAACTAAACAAAATTATTAAGAAGTTGAATGATCAGAAAATGTTGGAATGTTTATTGGATATGTATGAAAATTAAATAATCATAAAATATTGAAGAAAAAGGTGGTGAAGAAACATACAGTGAATATCATCTTATAACATAACAGCTTACATGCCTTTAAAAAATATCTTCACTCATGGAAGGAATAATAATTATAAATAAATTTATTTTTAACATTGTTGAAGGTGAAAATTTGTTTCAAGAATGAAGGAGAAAAAAATCTTGGTGATCTTATATTACAAATATATAGTTGTTGAAATGAGAAATATGGTTGATCAAATCACTAAGAATTTGGAATATGAGTAAGAGGAGGGTAACAATTTTCAATAAAAAATACATATGTATGAAATTAACTTGAGTAAGATTAATGAAAACATCAACATAAACAAAAAAGTAAAATATAACACTTAAAAACATGTTGACCCAACGAGCCAGTACCCTAGTGGTACCAGCTTCTACTGGGCATGCAATAGACCTAGGATCAAATCTGAGTAGGGACTATTATCCACGTACTGAAGCAGCATTCTACCAGCAGTGGAACTATAGTGGCGGTGACACTAAAGTGGCATAGGCACTATAACATGACTGTAGCGGTGACGTTACTGCATAAGGTACTAGTGCAACCCATGTACTGTAGCAGAACTATTCACTGAGTGGCCCTTTGGGCCCAAAAAAAGGGCTTTCAAGCTTAGTTTTTAGGCTTTATGGCCTTGTGACTTCAGGATCTGTAATGGGTCTCCCTCTACTGAGTCTAAAGAGGTCTTTTAATTAATTAATAAAAGGAGGATTCAGCCCTAACTTTAAAAAAATATATCTACATGCTGAGAAATTTCAAATCAATATTATGGTGAAATCCTAACAATCTAAAAATAATGTTCCATTATATTATTTTTCATTTCAGATGATAATAAATGTGTTTTGAATGTTTGTTTGGAGAAAATATATGAGAAAACTATCACACCCTCAAAATTTATAATCTATCTTAGAAGGAAAGAGTGTTCTCACCCAGAGTATGTTTGTGTTGGAAGAAGTTATTTACATAAAAAAGTTTCTATAGGGAATGATATTAATTTAATTGAAGATAATGATTTGACTGTTTGTAGTGTCATAGAATCTATTGGAACAAGTATTTTAATTATTATCATAACATATTACTTCCCAGAATAAGGTTTTAATATATAAAAAGATATTGTGGGGAAAGAATTAGTATCATTACCATCCTATAAGAAGATTAAAAATAAACATCTTAGGATGTGGTAAACGATTCAGAAAATAATACATATATATGTAATGATTGTGGAATATGTGATTAGTATAGTAATCATATAGAATTTCCTATTAAACACTTTCCATAAAATTCATATTTTGGTAGAAAATAATAAGAAGTTTGATAGAAGAATGTTGTGGAAAGTGGATTTTTTTATTAGGATATATTTTACATAAATTAAAACGAACAAACAATCAATACATGATAGAGGTTGTACATAACACATGGAATGAGATATAAAAATATTGGAACAAATTGAATATATTGATGGAGGTTCCACTACCTTTGGGAACGATAGTTCTCTAAATATTAGAGGAATCATAATGGCTGAAGATTCAAATAGAAAAGTTTAAATATAAGGATGTTTTAAATTTTTAAGGACTAAAACATAAATTTAATTTTTTACGACATATTTTTGATGATGGATATGTATTTTTTTTGAAAATTTTATTGTATCATCAAAAGTGTGAAAGATTGAAATTTTATTATAAAATTATAATGAATTAGTGGGAATCGCCTTCAAAATTTATAATTAAACAACTCTTATTGGTTAGGTTCTGAAGATGATAATATGTTAGCCCCTAGATACTTGAATATCAAGGGATGAAAAAAAAAATTAACAAACAATCAAATGTTTATTTTATATGAAGCATGATTGAATTGAAAATAATAGGAGAATATGTGCGTCTTACTTTTTATAACGGTTTAATTAATAATAAATTTAACAAGATGGTTGAGATTTTAACTATCATACCTCCAGAAGTAATTCATTCTAATTTATGTAGGACAATGATACATCAATCAACGAGAATGGAATTTTACATTTTAGCTTTTATTGATTATTTCACTCAAATAAAAAATGTCATTTTTATGATGCAAAACATATAGTTTTGAGAAATGTTTAGAATATTCAGAAGAGGTCCCAAGAATGAGATGGGGGTTTATATAATGATTTATAGAACATATAGTTGTTCATAATTCATATTAAATACTTTTCAATCATATATGATAATGAATGGAATCAAACATATCTATATTTCTCCACATATCACATTATCAAATGGATAAGCAGAAAGAATGAATATAAGTATGTTGGAAATGAGAAGAATAATTTGAGTAGAATATAGACATTCAATGTAATATTAGGAAAAATATTTTAGTTCAATTGTACATATTCATAATATATGATTATTTATTCTATAATATAACATGAACCCATATGAAATTTGGTATAAAATAATACCTCGTTGAAATACTTCAAGTGATTTCAAAGTAGATGATTTCTAAAACAATCCATATTATAGAACATTAGATAAGAAGAATGAAGAGGGAATATTTATTATCTATCCACCCAATATATGTTGTTAAAAATATTAGAACACATTTTTACAAAATGTGGTGGATTCATATGATGTGAATTTTGTTCAAAATACAAAAGAGTTAATGAGAATTTTGAGACTGAGAAAGTAAAGGTTTACAATGAAATAGATAATGATATAAAATAAACTTATCATGATTCTGAATAATTTCATGATGAGAAAAGTCATTCTATAAAAGAAACAATGAAATTTAAAAGCTTGAAAATGAATGTTAAGTAAATAATTAGTGGGAATGAGACGAATCAATTTCATAACAAAATCACATTGATATAAGAGAAGAATACATCACTCATCTCAAAAGAAAAACTAGATTATTTTTCAGTATCAATTCATCACAATTAATGGGAGGATGTTATGAAGTAATAGTTGGATCATATTGAAAAATATGAAACATGGGATCTTTTACAACAATAAAAATTTAAACATATTATAGGATCCAAATTCGTTTATAAAAACAAGTTGAATGAACATGGATGATTTTCAATTAAAAAAATCAAGGTTTCTTTCTAATAGTTATTATATAAACCATCTCTTTTAATATGAATACATTATATAACATTTTTGGAATACTTAAAAACTATAAAAACAATCTCCCAATGACCATATTGGTTTAGTTCCTTTGGAAACATGGAACATAAATCTTCCAACTCATTGAAAGATCATCCAATTATACCCCAAAGATATTCCCCCTTAGTAATTATAATTATTAATATTCCCTCATAACCTAGAGAATGGAAAAAAATAAAGGGGTGAGCACAAATGATCAGTATGGTTAAATAATGGGAATGCACATGCATATCTTGAACATAATGGTATAATAATGTGATCATGATAATTAAAAGATCATTCCCAATATATCAAATATCATAAACATGAATCATGTAATAAATATTTTTAGTTCATAAGACATTAATTAAAAGAGGATCAAGATCATAATCTATGAAATCATAATAGAGGAATAATAAATGGAATAGTGGTATACACATCAATTTTTCATATAGTGATCATCTATAAAAATAACAAACATCATGCATTAAGTTAAGAACATGAAATTATGCACCATAATATACTTATAAACATGTAACTAGGTCCATTCATAATGATGTTAACATGAAATTATGTTCACCCATAACATTATGAACATGCAATCAGATTCACACATAACATTGTGACCATAAATTATGGCTCACTGATAACATTGAGAGCATGTAATCAGGTTCACATATAGACAAATGGAAATGAAACCAGGTCTATGCATAACATTGTGATCAATTAATATGGTTAATGCATAACATTTATACTCAGGATTCATCCATATTTACCCAATACATTGGAGGTACTTATAGGTCCCACCCATCACAAAATAAAATCATACATACATGGTGCCCAAAATAATCATCATATCATGACCTATGAAATGAGATGGGTTTATATATATCAAATCATAAACCATGAAATAAAGTCGATTTCATGAACATTTCATCACTTCATAACCAATGGAAAATAGATAGGGGTCAAATATATTTCATCAAAGAATAACCCATGAAAATAAATGGGTTTCATAGACATATAACCCATGAAAGAGAAACAAGTTTCATAAACATATAACCCATAAAAGTGAAATGGGTTTAATAAACATAATTCCATCAAAACATAAACCATTAATTAAAGGATATGAATGGAACCATTGGATAATTTTCTAGAAGGGAATGAGTAACATCAATAGATGTCATCTTAAATTTAAAATAATGTTGAAAGATATTCTGAAAACAATTCATGATAAAAATATGACTTCTTCTTTGAAATGAGGGTTTTAAAACATAAAAACTTTTTAAATATAGTTTATTGAAAATAAACATGAAATATTATAAATATATATTATAAAACAAAATGGTTCTGAAAACATATAAAGATATCATGAAATTTTTTTGAAATATATTTCATTGAAATTACTTTTCAATCTTATAAATAAGTCTTGAAATTAATTTGAAAAACAATTTCCATGAAAAAATATAAATAATATTAAATACTTTTGAAATCCATTTCTTTAAAAATTAATTATAAAATAATTTTCATAAAAATCGACATTTTAAACTTGTATAGAAATCTTTACAAAAATGGTGACAGGTAAATCTATACATGTCATATGTGGTAAAGAAGATCAGTACTTTTGTATTGTAAAAGGTTATAAAATTGACATGAAATGAATGAGACAATAAGATTACTTTGACAAAAATGGTAAAACAAAAAATTGAAAATTTTATTTTAATTATTATTGGAGAGTAATGAAATATCCTTGTATACCATTTTTAAAAAACATATTTTTAAAGGAACATAGATTTCCGACCAAATATAGGGTAAAGTCGGAATTTCATAAAAAACAGTTTCCTAATATATAATGTAAAAAATAGTATAAAAATGGTACCAATACATTAATAAACCAGGAAAAACCATAGGATACTAATATTCAATAATGTTCTTGAGATATGGATCAAAAGGTTTAATTTAAGGAAGCATAAGCATAAACAATCTCGAACAGCGATGAGATTGTTTCAATAAACTCTTTACAATTGGTAACTTCGATGAAAACATCATGTGTAATTAAGTTAAATAACATAAATCTTAAAATATAATGAAAATAATTATTATAGTTATATAACATTTCAGAGGTATTATATACACCTAATGAAAAAATATAGGTTCATAGCATGACATGTGTCTCAAAGAAAAACAATTTAGACAGAATTATTTTATCTATTTGGAATATTTTTAAACATAAATCACATGATATAAATTTTATAAAATGGATATGTAAATATCCATAAATTTATGTATAAAAATAATAAAATACATCTTTGGTTAGTATACACACCACTCAAAAGGAATGGGTGGTTAATAAATCTTGTATCTCACGAAAATAAAAAATGAGATCAAATCCCATTACCTTGTGTCATGAATCTGGTCGTACTCGTACAAACCACTAGTATAATAAATATAAGTTTATTATATATATACATATATAAAATAACTGTATTATTATATCTAATAACATATATGTTTTTCTAATAACCTTATATTACCCATTTGTTAACACTTTCATGTTATAGTTACACTTCCGGTAACATTCTCTTTGTTTTTCGAATGTGTCTTAATTTTTTATATATTTAATCCTTATACATATATCATGATTTCCAAATTTTAAACCATGAAATAAATATAATTTATATTAATTATATGTTTAATATAATAATATATATAGTATATAATTATGAATTGGAACACACAATTCATGGAGACGATATGTCGTATGTTCGCATGAATGCTATTACCTTTTTTATTTTGATATTGAAAGAAAGAAAAAAAAATTAATATATGTTTATATGTATATATTATAATTCAATTAAGTTTTTTATTAAATATATATCATATAATTTCACTAATCAAATCCTTAATACGTTCCGTGTATCATGTGAACGAATCACATCGCTTTGAGGGGTGGTGGTCCACAGTTCCTCAAACAAAATTTTCATATTTACATCAAATAGAAATTATAATTTTATTTGCGTAAAAGGATAAAATAAGATTAATGAAATAAAAAAAATACAGAACATATATAATAGAGTTTCCATCATAATTTCCAACAAGATATGTGGTAATGAAAAAATGGCCAATAATCGTTTAGTGAGGTGGTAGTTCACCATACTCATACACCAAGAGTGTGTTACTCGTTAGATGGATGTGTGTAACTATAGGTTAAAACCATATCATAAAATATACTATTATATTAATTATATTGGATTTGTAATAAAATTATTGAATAATATTAATCAAGATTCCATAGAATGAAAATAAAAGATAGGTTCTTGAGAGAGGGTGTTACCTCTTAATCGAGTAACGCATTTGGGTTTGCACCCAATGGATTCGTAGGATAGATTTTTGTCCAAAATTATGCTTCAAGGTAGATGTGAGGGAATTTTTTTTTCTATTTGGGATGATATTTTTTCATACATATTACATTATAGATTTGAGGAAGTAGGGGTAAAGGATCCCTTTTTATTGTGGAGGAGGACTGGAAGACTGGAAAATATTTGAAGAGATAATTAAAACAACATTTTTCAAATTGTATATAGATCCAAGAATGGTATAATTTCTATCCATGTGATTATAGGGTATATATATTTCTATTGAATTTATTATTAACATTTAGGCCAATATGTTTAAGTCTTATTCCTTAGTAACACATTATTTTACCTTAATTGATGTAATTAATTTTAATTACATTCACTAATATTATTGTTAAAAAACCAAAAATTATTTTATTAGTAAATAAATATTAATATGATTCCAAATATTTAATCCATTTTTTCAAATTAAAATCACCAATGTGGCGTAAGTTAAGTCGACATTGAGGGTTTCTAAAGTAAAAACGTTCAAAAAAATTCAATGTTTTAATATCAAATTTCAATGTAAAATTATTTCCAATGACCAAAATTGGATTACATGATAAAATGTTTATTTAATTAAACATATAAACCATTTTGAAATCAAATTTCACATTTTAAATAAATTATATTAAAATTCAGATTGGAAAAAACATTTAGTATTTTATCTTTTCATTAAAAAATCAAACCTTACAGAAAAATAACAAAAATTTATTCCAAAATAATTTTTTTGATTATATTTTAATGTTAATGATTATTTTTACATATTAAATAAATAATACTTCCAAAAAATGTATTCAAAATTATTTCACCATTAAAAGACACAAAACTACTTTTATAAAAATATAGTTTTTTTGCAAAAAAAATTGGGTTTGTTCTTATCTTATGTCTATAAAATTTTTATGATGAATATAAAAAATATTTCATTGAATTTGTAACATATATAACACTTTAATATTACTCATTAATTTTTATTAATTTAACTTCTTAGTTAAAAATCACTTTTGGACCATAAAATTTATAATATTTTTCTTTATATTTAATTAGTTTTCATATTCATTTCTATTTAATTGTTATCCTATGAATTCATATTATATTTTTTTAAATAATATATTTTCATATATTATTTCATACTAATCATAACCTCTAATTTAACTGTTATAATATATCTTATTATATTAAAGAATTATATTTTAATAAAATATTATTTTTTAGTAAAATTCATCATTGTGTGACATGCATGCCATCAAGGAAAGTAATTAATGCAAGTAGAGGAAGATAAACTCAATGAAACATATAATGAATGATGAAATTTATGTTTCTTATATTTAAACATTTATATAGTGTTGCATATAACATAATCTAACCATTGTTATCTAATATAAAATAAACTACTTTTATTATTTCTGAAAATAAAAAAAATATCAAAAATGATAAAGTAATTTAAAAAAATTCAAAAAATCTCGAGGTATTAAATTCTACCACCCTTAAATTAATTTTAATTAAAATTTCATCTGTGTTATCAATGGATTAATACTGGAATGTTTCATTCATAAAAACCCACATCATTAAAATGGATTATATAACTTCTATTAAAAAGTGAATGTTGGAACCATAACGGTTACCCAATGTAACATATAAATAAGTTTTCACATATTAGAATATAATTGGAATGTGAATAAATTGATATAGAAGTGAAATATAATTATCACGTTCTGATAGATATTGATAGATAACTTTTTTTGGATAAAGTTAAAAATCACAAATCTATAAATCTTGGATAATATAATGGAACATTTGATTCATTAGAAACAAAGGTACATGGATTTGTTTTGGATTCACGATCCTTTTTCCTAAAGTTGAATAATTTTCATGAAAATATATTCATTAATGATTTGAACACAACAGAACCCATTTTTGTTTGTTGATCAATTTAACCTCTTTCTCTAAAAAGAATGGTGCCTTTTTCATTCCTAATATACTAACAGATCATAAGATCCATGAAATTTCATCCCATTTGTCATCAATTATCATCAACAAAAATTATTTGGAATTTGATATCCTATATGCATAAATCCTCATATTGAGAGATAAAAATTTAAACTTACTGGATTCTTTTAAATTTTAACATAATCATTCATCAAATATTTATCCTTACAACACTTATTAAATATGAAAATTAAAATCATTATAAATAATTTCATGATAACATCTTAACAATGATCCCACATGGATAAAAAATTATCACATGTTTGTCACATTCCTATCATGTGAAAACCATTATTGTATATTCCCATGAAACATGGTAAAAACCTTAATTACCATAAATCATATTAGAAAACATGTATGCTTCTTTATTCTAGTGATTGCTAGATATATTCTTTAAATCCAAGAAGTTATAAACATAATCCTTGAAAACATTGAAATTTTTTCCAATAATCAGTTCTAGAGTAATATATACCATCCAATTTACTAATTCATATCATTCAATTCTTTTTCAAAACATCATTTTCTCAATAGAATACATTAATTTGGGGTTACCTACCTTTAATAAAAATATCAGCATTCCATGAAATAATTTTTCTATGACTATATTACTATTAAAAATTTCATTTTCAATCCATAATAGAATCTTGTACTAAAAATAGTTATATATTTCATGATTCATATAACATTATATTTTAATTACAAAACAAAAATATGTCATTCATCCAACATTATTCTTAAATCATTACTAATGATTCATCACCTTATTCATTAATTCCTCTTTCCAAGAATTTTATATAAGAAACATGTATAATGGTTCCTCAACCTCAATATAATCTTTCTTGAAATGTTTAATTTAAACCCTACTAGAAGAACATCACATAACTTTTACATGTCACTTTCAGTCACTTTAACATCAGAAGTACAACCAATACATGAACCACCTTCATGATTTTCATTATGGGATTTCCACTTGGGAAATCGATTCGCATAATGAAAATAATTTACACATTTTAATCATTAACTATTAACAGTGTTTCATTTACTTATATTCATTGAATAAAACCATAAATCATATGTTGAGAATCATTTATCATTTTGGGATAGAAAATAATCATGAAAAATTACTTATAGGGTTTCCAAATCATGGATCCTACTTATTTAATCTACGGTACCTTATGTTTATCATAGGATATTCATAATCATCCTATATTTATATCCCTAATGATGGTTCATAAAGATTTTGTGAATACTCATATAAAAACACCCAGAAGAATCAAACTAGGTGTGTAGTAAGGCCCATTTTTATGTACCAGATTACCCCGAGTCAGGCCCATAAATCATTTTGGAGTTGTTAACCCTATGTATATATATGATTGTGACACATCCACTTGTAGTGTCCAAACATAGATGTACTTCTAGGAAACCACTCACTATATCTAATACTAAAATTCTAGTTCATTTTTCTAAATGTAAATATATCTTTATACTCATCCTTAGAGACATACCCTGACATTTCCTTGGAAATATAAATAGGGATCTCACTAATGTTTTCTGATCCTTGTATCTAATAGTTGACTAAAATATCATTCTAATACCAACTTTGGAGACCCATCCATTTCATACATAGACGTTTCATAACATTTATGTAATACTTAAAAAACATTATACAAATAGACTCCCAAAGACCATAATAGTTCAATGCCTTTGTAAAAATGGAAAAAATATTCTTCCTCAGTAAATGATCTTCAATGTTTCCTAATAAGATCTCCCCCCATAGTGATTATAATTAAAAACGTTTCTTCATAACATGGTGTATGGAAACAAAATAAATGGGTGAGATAAAATTGTCAATATGGGTAAATAAAGGAAATGTGTATGAATATCATTAATATATGGGTATAAGAACATTATCATGATCATTGGGAGATCATACCATAAATATCAAATATCATAATCATTAATCATGGAATAAATATTTGTTGTTTAGAATACATGAATCATGAGGGAATCCTGAGAAGATTACATGAAAATATAGCATAGGAATAAGACATTTAATGATTTATTACACATCAATGTTTAACATATTGTACTTCTATAAGTAGAAACAGGTTTACAAATTAATTTAAGGGAATGAAATTACGCCCTCTCATAAACTTATGGAAATGAAACCAGGTCCATTCATAATGTTGTGAACATTAAATTATGTTAATGGAAAACATTTTGAACATGAAATTAGTTTCATGCATAAAATTATAAAAATATAATATAGTTCACTCATATCATTGTGAACATTTAATTAGATTCATGTATAATCTTATAAACATGCAACCAATATCATGAATTACATTTTGAAAAATTAGTCAGATTCATGCATAACATTTATACTCTTCATTCATCTATAATTACCCAATTCACTAAAGGGAGACAGAGGTCCCATTGGTAACAAAATAAAATCACTCATACATGTTCCATATAAAAAGCATCATATCATAACCCATTAAAAGTGATTGGGTTTATAAAAATCAAATCATAACCGATGAAATGAAATGGGTATCATTAAAATTTAATTACAATACAAAATATGGAATATATATAGGTTTCATAACCATTTTTTTTTAATCATAACCAATGATAAGAAGCTAGTTTCATAAACTTATAACCCATGAAATAGAAAAAAATTTCATAAACATATAACATGTGAAAGATAAACATGTTTTATAATCATAATTCCATCAAAACAAATACCATTAAATAAAGGAAATGAATGTATCCTTTGGATAATTTCATATATGGGAATCTGTAACATCAATAGATTTCATAGTAGATTAAAAATAACATGTAATGATATTTTTAAAACATTTGATGAGGAAAATATCATTTTTTTTATAAATGCTCTTTAAACCATAAAAACATTTTTGAAAGCCAATTTTATGAAAATAAACATGAAATATTATAAAGATAGTTTTTAAAATAATTTTCATAACTTTTTCTTTGAAAAAATATAGATATATATTGAAACCATGTTAAAAGCATTTCATTAAATCTAATTTACAGACATATAAATAACACTTCAAAATCATTTGAAAAACACATTCCATGAAAAATTATAAATAATTTTGAAATAATTTTGAAATATATTTCTTTGAAAATTAATATCAAAAAAAACACAAAAATTAACCTTTTAAATATAAAACATAATATTCACAGAAATGAAGGTGGATAAATCCATACCGCCGCACGAGTTAAGAAGAATGTTACTCTTTCTGGTAAAAGTTTTAAAAATTAATTGTTTAGAATGGGATAATAATATTTCATTGAAAAAATTGGTAAAAGACAAAAAAATGATTTTTTATTATTATTGGAGAGTATTAAAATATTTCAAGAGACCCTTTTTATAATACATGGTTTTGAGAGAACATAGATTGCAAACCGAAGAGATGATAAAGTTGGGTATTCTAAAAACACTTTACACACTATTTTATGTAATAAAAAGTTGAAAAATGGTAATAATACTTGAATAAATCATGAATAGCCAGTGGATAAGAAAATTCATTAATGTTATTTGAGATATATATCATAAGTTTTTATCAAAGGTAGCATAAATATAAAAAATCTCTAAAAGTGATTAGATTGTTTCAATAAACTCTAACCTCTTGGTAACATTGAACCATAATACCCATGTAAAAAAATTAAAATAAATGAATCATAAAATATAATTACAAAAATTTTATTCGTGATATAATATTTCAAAGTCAGTATAAAAACCTAATGGTAAAATATATGTGTATAACATGTCATGTGACTCAAATAAGGAAAATTAAGTGCAAATAATTTAACTAATTTGTTAAATTTAGAAACATAAATCACATGAATGAAATGTCATAAAATGTATATTTTAATACCCATAAATTTATTTATAATAATCAAATAATCCATCCATTATTAGTATACATAGTACTCAAATGGAATGGGTAGTGAATAATACATGTATCTCACAGATATAAAAAGTGATATTTTATATTCTTATCATAGGTCATTACTCTAATAGTACTCATAAAAACTCATATATAAATAATATAAATGTATTATAAATATATCAGTGAACCATAAAATTTTAGGTAATAACATATAGGTTTTTATTATGACATTATATGACTCATTTTTTACTGTTTCATGTTAATGTTACGTTGTAAGAAATACTATGTTTTTTTCACATGTGTCTTAATTTATTATATATTTGGAATTTAAACCAATATAACTATTTTTAAATTATAAATCATGAAATAAATAATTTTTATATTCAGTATATATGTAGTATAATAATCAATATTATATAGAAGTATTTAATGGAATATATAGTTAATGGAGACGGTTTTCCATATGTACGCTAGAATGTTGTTTCTATATATATTGTTGTATTAAAAGAAAAAAAATTAAATAAATGTATATATTTATATATTATAATTATAATATCATTATTATTTCATATATATCATATAACTTCAGTAACAGCATCCTTAATACATTCAATGTATGGTGTGAAAGAATCATGTTGCTTTGAAGGTTGGTAGTTCACACTTCCTTAAATGAAATTATTATATTTACACCAAATAGAAACTATAAAAATATGTGTGGTAAAATGATTAATGTTGAATTAATACGTAATAAATTATATATATATATATATATAGTTTCAATAATAATTTATACCATGATAGGTAGTAAAGGAAAAATGGAAAATCATTATTCACTGAGGCAGTAGTTCGTCGTACACATAAACATTGTGTTCATTACCCATTTGATGGATTTTGTGTATGTGTAGGTAGAAACATAAAAATAAAAAAAATACTATTTTATTTTTTATATTATTGTTTTCATAATATCATTTAATAAGATTAATTGAGGTGGGGGAGGAAGAAAATAAAATAAATAAGCTTGAGGGATGGTGTTACCTCTAAATTGGGTAACTCCTTTTGGTTTTCTCCTAAGGGATTCCTTGGAAGGATTTATACCCAAAGGGATGATTTAATGGATAAGGGTAGGAGTTTGGGGGGGGGGTATTTTAGATGATTGTTTTCAAGAAAAGGGGCATGATAAGTTTGAGTATGTGGGAGGAAAGGGTCCCTTTTTATAGTGGAGGTGGTTTGACACTCATGTATATATTTAAAGAGAGAATTTGACCAACATTTTTCATGTTTCATGTGGATACAATAATGCTAAAATTTTATAAAACATGACTATAGGGTTGAAATATTGATATAAAATGTCTTTTTGACAAGTTTCTAGGTCATTTTGTTCCTTCATTTTATGGTGTAGTCATTACTTAAGCATAATTTTACCTTAATTAGTGTAATTAATTTTAATTTCATTCACAAATATATATTTTTTCAAAATATATGTTGAACTAATTATAAATTATAAATTATTTTTACTCAGAATATTTAATCCATTTTTTCAAATTCCAATCAAATAAGTGTACGAAATAAATTTAAATTTAATCATGTATTAGGTTCAACCATTTAGGGTTTAAAGTAAAAATGTTCAAAATATTGCAATGTTTTTATTTCCAATTTCAATTTGAAATTGGTTACAATAACCACAATTGGATTAATTGATAAAAATATTTACTAATTAAACCTTTAATCAATTTTAAAATTTAATTTATTCGTATAAATAAATTATATGAAAGAGAAATTTTGAACTGAAATTCAGTATTTTCTAAGAATCAGTTAAAAATTAAACCATACAGAAGAATGCCCAAAATTTAACCTCACCAAATTTTTATGTTTCACATTAAAAGTTGATATTTATTTTTACATATTAAATTTATAAATGTTCAAATAATTTTATTTAAAATGGATTCAACATTAAAATAAGGAAAAACTACTTTAATACAAATATATGTTTCTATGCATAAAATTGGGATTGTTCATATCTAGCGACTATAAAATCAATTGGATGAATATAAAAAATATTTTATTGAATATGTATCATATATATTACATTAATATCACAGATGAATTGTAAATAATTTTATTCATTATGATAGAATATCATTATGACAATATGAATTGTAATATCATCTTTTATATTATATCATTTTTCATATTCATTTATAACTAATTGTTAACCTAAGAATTCATAATATATTACTATATATTATTAAATATTCTTAATTAGTTAATAATATACATAATTTCTAATTTATCAGTTAGGTTATATATTATTATATTAAATAATAATATTTTAATAATATATTATTATTCGGTAAAATTTAGTCTTGTGTGTTACACAGGACATCGAGGAAAGCCATTGTTGTGTTTAATGAAAATAAAAATCAGTGTTTCTTATAAAGAACGATAAAATTAATGTTGGTGTAGTATAAAATTAACTTGGTGTTTTGTATAATGAAATCCAAACATATTGTTTTATTAAAAAATAAACTACTTTTAGTGTTTCATGAAATAAAAAATATCAAAAATGATAAATTAATTTAAAATAAATATAATTCAAAAAACCTAATGTGTTACAGTTATGAGCTAGTGTAAGGTGTAGATTTTGAATAATCATTTTCCCTATGTTAAGGATTATATACTATTAGAATTTATATATTAGTGGATACACATTGAAATTACAATTTTTCTTAAATTAATGTAAGGTCATCTTTCCTATTTAGAGAGATTGAGGAATAGGATTACATTAAAAGAAAATATGGTTTTCTACTTGATAATGATGAAAACTATGTTTTTACATTGAATAAATCCTTTTGGGGGTTGAAATGAGCTCCATATGCATGCTGTTCAAAGTATGGTAGTTTTTTAAACATGTTTATGTTTCTAATGGAAAAGTTGATAGTAAATTGTAATTGAATGAAGTTAACTCAAGAAAAGTAAAATTAATTATGTATGTGGATGATATAATATTTTTCTATGGATGATAAAAAAAATTTATTTAATTCAATGACGAAATGAAGAATTATTTTGAAATGTCAAAATTTTTAGAATTAAATATGGCTTATAATCTCAAAAAAGAATCATATTATATATTTAAATAGCATGAAATGTATGCAGTTGATTTTTTTTGGAAATTCGGAATGGAATAATATAAATAAGTTTGAACTTCTATTTTAGGGAGCATAATTAAGTTTAATTATGAATCCAGAAAATATGTGAATCAGAAAAAATTTCAGAATTAGATTTAAATGATTCATCACTTCATGGCCTCAAGACTGGATATTGTTTATTAAATAACATTGTGAGTCACATAAAAAAGTGAAACGAAATAGAATCATAGGTTGGAGGAAAAGAAAATTTTTAGATTTTTAAAATTATGAATGTGACATGGGATGATATATAAAATAATTTTTAATATGAACAATCATAGTTATAATGATGTTGATTGGTCTCAAGATTGTAATGATAAAAAATAATCATCTTGAGGATCATTTTTCTTGTGGGAAATTTGTGTGAGTTTCCTCAATAAGAGAAATATTTCAGTAACATTAACCATAGTGTAATCAGAATATTCATCAGATACTCAGGCTTGTACTAAAATATTGTTGATGAATGCTTAGCTGGAGGAATTGAATGTAAAGGTTTCAAAACCATTTAATATTCTTTTAGATAATCAAAATGATATTGATATTTATAAAAATATTTTCCACCATTAGAGATCAAAACAAATTGATATAATGTTTAATTTTATATAAAGGAATGTTTCTAATAGTTTTTTTGCTGAAATATATCTCTACAATCTATCAATTTTCTAGTATCATTACTAAAAAATTCCAAAAAAAATATCTATGGATTTGATTAGCCATATTTATGTTCAGCCTCCTCCAGTTATTTCATAAAACTCATAAGGTTGTCCCATAATGCGCATTGTATTATGTTGAAAAAGGGTAATTTAATGTAAAAACATTTTACTTTATAATTGTTTTTTACTTATATTTCATTTATTAATCTAAATTTTTCGTTATCAGTTTATGGGGTAGAGAAAATAGAAAAGTGATAGGAGAAGATAAATGTGAGGGTGAGTTTATCTTAACATGTACTCAAAATATTATTGTCACTAAGGGATTGAATTCCTTTAATAATATTACTTTATCATGTAGTTTAGTTATAGTTCACTCTCTTTTTAGAAAGTATATGTTTTTTTTAAATCAAAATACATGAGTGGTTTACAAAAGATGAGTTGTGAATTTTATTGACAGATTAAAAACTAGTTAATGAGTGTTTTCAATAAATTCAATATAGGTTATTGAAAACCCATTTTGATGTTTTGTTTTTAACAATGTATTGAATTTATTTAAAACTAATCTTCAGTAAAATGATGTTTTATTATTAAATGTGAAAAAAGATTAATATTTAAAATCAATCAAAATAGTGGATAATAGTTTTTTTCATGGCCCCCCTCCTCCAAAGATACACCTCCTAAGATGGAAATGAAAAAAACGAGAAAATGAACACTGATTCCCACCTCTCGTAGGCCCTGGGTTTGTGACTAGCACCAAGGGTATACAAATCTCACAATATAGGAGTCATTGCCCATAGAAAACAAGATTGGTTGATATGATGAGTTGTATACAATAAAAATCTAAGACACAATATAAAAATAATTCGCAAACCCACCACCATGCATATTGAAATAAGATTATTAAAAAAAGTCTCCAAAGTAAATACCAAAATTAATAATAAGAAGTGACAAAAAACTATTAGGATTTGAGCTAGTAAGGTCCAGCACAACCCATGAAATCATCCTAAAAACCTGAAAATAGTTTTATATACATTGGGTGATCATACAAGTATACTCAATAGAAAAACCAAAATCTATTATTCTCATTTGAAAGAATCATACTAATTCCCCTTTGAGATAACAAAATAACCAAACAGAACCTAAGAAGGTATACTAACCACCCCAACCTCACCAAGTCATGCTCATCAAGTAATGAAATCCATGTAATATAACATAAATCACATTGTTGGTAGGGGAATTTTCACCACATTCCTACTAGTAATCCATTATCTCCCAACATTGAAAATTAAAGCATTCCCATCCCTTTCATACACCATAATACATTATAATTTCACATACATGGGCCAAAACACCACAACACATCCCACTCGAACACCACTTGTCCTCACAACACAAACAACTTACAACCACTTAGGCCTCACAAAACATCACATCTCATATCGAAGACACCTTCTAAATCCCACTATATCTCATTCCAAAGACACCTGCGGAAGCACCCCACTACGACCGAAAACACATGGGAAGTCACATCTCATCCGAATACGCCATGGGAATTAAAACCACCACATAAGACACACATAGAACTCTGACCATCACAACATTTTCCATTACTACCTTTACTAGAAATTATAGTGGAAAATAGAAGTTAACCATAAATCCATACTCCTCACTATATGTTGGGAAAGAAACCCTCCCCCATGACAATGGGTGGTGTTCGACAAATAGTGCTCAACTATGATGGGGTGAGAATAGAAATCACATGATAACTACAAGTATATATAATAATAATTCCAAAAATCAATAAAAACCTATGGGTATACAAAAATAACTATTAAACTCATAACACCTTACCTTTTACAGCCACTTCTAAATTCACAACACAACACAACAATCCATAAACTCCATTTCACATTTCCAACCAATTTAATTAATCATTTATATTTTGTTAACCAAATTAACCCAAGACATTAAATATGTATTTAAATATTTAGTTATTTATTCCATAACTCCATTGGAAACTAGAAAACATGACATATCAAACAAAAAAGTGACATTCATGGTAATTTAATGAACTTCACATTAAAAACAAATCCCACCAAGACCTCTAGATACATGGTGAATCATTAAAAATGTTACTAGTGATTAAAACCCTTACCAATCATTACTATCCATATTCAATTTCATATATCTTAAACCATGATACCCATAAAAACAAACCCCAAACTCAAAACCACATCTAGAAACATTCCATAGCACAACTAGTTGTGTATCCCTACCACATCATTACACAATGCCCATATTTCCATATCAATAGAACCACCCCATGTGCACATCTGTTCCCATAACCACATCACCACACCAAAAAAATAAAGACATTTTCATATTTAACAAGTAATTCTTTATTTAATTCCACATCACCGCATCTAGCAACATTCCATATCACAACTAGTTCCTTATCCCTACCACATCACCACACAATGCCCATATTTCTATATCAATATAACCACCCCATTTTCTCATCGGTTCCCATGACCACATCACCACACCAAAAAAATAAAAACTTGTTCATATTTAACTAGGAATTCTTTATTTAGATACATTTTTCATTTTCCAATAAATGCAGATCTAGTAAAGACTATGTGTTTTGACTAACCAATCAATACCAGACTATTATGAATGTAATGATAGGATTTATGAGATCTTCATTTGTCTATAATCCATTAGAATAATGGATTTAAATCATTTTACATCAATGAATTCATTAAAAGGGAAAAACTAGAAGAAGCCAGAAACACTGTACATGAGTCAACATAAGATGAGGCACCAAATTACGTGGCACAACTTGTAAGCCATTGCTAGGAATGGCACAACTCGATGATGCACTATTCATGAGAAACCCTTACGAGAGGCACTTCTTGATGATGTACCGACAGCTGAAATGACTACCACTATCAACGAGTCATCACAAGGTGACACAACACTAGGCAAGGAACTGGTGGACAAGTGACTGCTAGTGAGCCACCCCTAGCGAGCGACCACCAGTGAGCCAATTCCAGCGAGCGATCGCTAGTGATACACTACCAGCGATCAACCAATAGTGAGCCACCAATAGTGAGAAACCTCCAGTATGACCCAACTCTTGGGTGAGCCACCATTGAAAATTTTTGAAAACATGGAAAACAAGGAATTTAAACAAGTTATTAAATGGGTCACCTTTACCATCGAGAACACCTCTATCACCAGATTTACACAATGTAATGGACCCGAGAGGTCTAGAACATCACATCAGATACCTCTCAAAACATTATCATCGTCTATAATTCAATACCAAATCCGAAGGAATGATAATAAGGTTCTAAACAACCATTCATCGAGATACCTCCCAAGGATCTTGCTACACTTGAAATACCTGTATACACACCAAATTTAAATTATAAACCACAAATTTTTGTTAGAAAGTTGAAGTGGTAAACCTCCACATCTATGAACACCTCATCCAATATATGCAAACTAGTCATTATCACATCAACCCAAATGACCCCAACAAACAATACACAATCACAACCACACCATCTCTAAAACATGTATAAGGGATTCCCATCCTCTATGTTGTGATACTATCCTCTATAGGAGGAACTACCTCACCAAAACAAGTTAAATCACATCACAGTTAATGTCTATCTATTAAGATTATGGTCTTCCCCTTTTTATGTGTCATGAAATTATCACACATCACACCACACTCATCAAAAACAATGGAAAAAAGATCTTCTTATAAAAAAATTTTAAAACATCAAACATCAATGAAAAAAAGATCAAGAAAAACATTAAACAGTACTGGGTATTAGTCATGAATCTGCTTTTATCTCTCCCATGTACTCTATTTATGGCCACCATGCCTCCACAACACATGAACCAAGGGAATAGTCCGCCTAACAAATTACTTATCCAAATAATCCTAGATCAATATTGACCACTATGAAAATGTCACATAATCCTCGATATAAAATTATCCCAAATCAATGATGTGGGATTTATTGTGATGATACCGATGAAGCTAAGAGACTTATAATATTTCGTGGATCCTAACATACAATAGAGGCAATTCCAACCGGTATTCCTCCATGCCAACTCAACCCTACTCCTCAAAGGGTCCAACAAATTTGGGAGAAATATTACCCCCTCTACCAAACCTCTACTACCCAAATTGAGGTTAATCCTTCATGAACACATGGTCCCAGAAATCAAACACTAATGGTCTCCTCTTATAATCGAAATAATACTTATTTTTGTCCTACACTGGTTTCATCGTCTCACAAATGAGCTGAACTTTAACTATCATGCATTGGACCATATTGGCACCAAAAAACATCTATCTCTCCATCCTCCATCCAGAACAATAGATAATGATACAATCTCCCATAATGATCCTCAAATAGAGCCATTCCAATGGAAGAGTGATAAATATTATAATAGGAAATATCCACTAAATGAAAGTGTCGATCCCAAGGTCCACCAATGTACAGGATGCATGGTCATAGTATATATTCATACATCTGGATAGTATGTTCCATATTCTCATCTTTCTAGGGGATTAAAGTTGTGTTGAGTCATAATTAAGTGCCAAAAACATTCTACAATCCTCTCAAGACTAGTGAGTAGACTCTGTGTCCCGATCTGAGACAATGAACCTCAAAACTCTTGGAAACAACAACAATTCATCCACATAATTTTTTCCAAAGTATATACTATTCCCAACACCTTGATTGTTATGAAGTGGGATTATTTTTAAACGGATTCACTATTTCCTTGATAATATCATATCCTCTTTGATCTCTAGGTAACAATGTGATGAAATACATTAATATTACATCCCATTTATACTCGATAACATCCAAGTGCATTAAAAACTAGCAGGGAAATGATGTTCGACTATTACTTGCTGAAAACCCAATAACTTCACCACAAACTCCACCACTGACAGTTTAATCCCTGGCCACCAAAACTTCACCCTAAAGACATGATACATCGTGGATGTTCTAAATTCATTGCAAAATTTTATCTATGAATCTCAAAAATTATTAGATCATGTATTACAACCAGAACAAAAGAACATTACAGAAAACAATATATAGTTCCAACCATCCTCTAACCATCCCTCCAAATCATCACCATGGCCAACATGATCACACATCACCTCTTCCTCTATGACACGCCACTGATACTCCACCACATGCTATATTAGAGAAGACTGTATTGCCATGTAAAACAAACAACCTCTACCACCATCCACTCTTACATCTAAGTGCATGGATTCCATTACCACCATCACTCTCTAAGAATCCATAGACTCTTGAACAACATCCTTCAACAAATTTCTTCTCAATGAATCATTTACATAATTTATCATTCTTGATTTATAGGAGTTCTCAAAATCATGGTCCTAAAAAAATCAAACCACCGCAACTATGATAAATTCAGATCACTGTTTCGCCCGGAATCCGGGGATGACCTCCTGGACGGGAGATTCAAACGTTCTGATCGGTTTCTAGCCGGTTTGTTCGTAGAACCGAAAACATCCAATGATTCCACATCCGTTTGGACCTACTTTCCAAAGGTAGGCTCTCATTAGCTTGTGGGCTAATGAGGCTTAAGAATTTGCATTGGTCGATAGGATGGGAGGTCGGACTCATCACACCTTTTTGAGGGGAATTATTGTCTACTCCGGGACTCTCTTTATATATTTAAGTTATGTTCGTGAATCCTTATTACATTACCAAGTATAAAATGAGCTTTCCTTTAGTTTTAACAATCAATGATTAAATATGCAAGAAATTTAGAGAATCTTTTATATGTACTCGAGGTTCTTCATCAATAGAGAATAATCTATATCTGTTTAGAGATTATTGGTCAATGGTATCCTTCAATACATTTATATAAAAGTCTCTTGGTCATTATGATGACCAGGCTGTTTTTAAAGCCACTCAGTGGGGCACTTGAAGTTTATCGTCATTCAGAAGGATATGGATTATTTCAAAGTTGGGATCGAACCCATAAATGGGCTACCTACGTATCCTTTGTTTTGGAAAAGGAATCAGAACCCACGTAGTTCGAGTAATGGAGTATGATGTTTATGATTGATGGCTCAAAGAAGAATGTCATAATTAATTTTACACTCTAAGCTCACGTGAGTCATGCTCGGTGTGAGAAACAAGAGGTATTGGTAAAAATTAGACAATTGTGCCATGAAAGATGCAATCATAAGAAATTGTTTGGGGATTATGTATGTATGACTGCCCAGATAGATGAAGGTTTAGGATTTACTTTTAGGGAGAAAATCCAGGAACAGGGTCCATAAAGGTATATGTGCTTTATGGAGATTTGAATACTCTAACTTGGGACTTATTCCTGAAAAGGAAACCCAAATTAGGAGAGGATTGATAATTGGGTTTTACTCCTGAGAAGGAACCCCATATCAAACGTAATTTAGGACTGGTTAAGAGAAATTTAAGGGTCTTGGGGTTTACTCTTGAAAAGGAAGCCCAAGATTATGACTGGGACTTACTCCTAAAAAGGAGGCCCATGATTATGACTGGGTCTTATTCCCGAAAAGGAGACCCAGGTTAGGAATTAAGGTTTGGGGCTTACTCCTGAGGAGGATGCCCATATTTGAGATTGGGGCTTACTCCTGAGGAGGATGCCCAAGTTAAAGGATTATGATTGGGGCTTACTCCTGAGGAGGATGCCCAAGTTTGGGAACTTTAAGAATTTGGGGCTTACTCCTGAGGAAGATGCCCAGATTAAAGGATTTATAACTGGGGATTATTCCTAAAAAGGAGACCCAGGTTATGGATTCTCTCATCTTAAAGGATGAGGTTGAATGAATGAACTCTCCATATTTAGTGACATAAGGATATTTAAATCACTAGGTTTTGAGAGATATTCCACAGAATTCCTTTCAGATAAGGAAGTCAAATCAAGAAATCATGCCATAAATGGCTTTGAAGAGTATCTTGAAGACTGAATCTTGAAAAGGAAAGGTGTAATGGCTTAAGAGGGGTAAAATGGGCAAGATGGGCACCCAAAAAAGGTAGGGGCGCGCAAGTCTTGAAAGGCGTGCAAGTCTTCCGTGGGCGCGCAAGTATGGGTCGCGCAGGTATACCTACGCGACATGTGGGGTATTTGCGCGATTTTCAACCAGCATTAGAATACTTGAGCGACTCTTTATTAATCACTTTAGAATCCTCTTGAGGTTCTTCTGGAAAAGGGACGCGCAAGTTATATTGAAGGAAATAAGTCGGCGCGCAAGTGTTGATAAGTTTCAACACTTAGGCCTTTCTTCTTCTGTTTAGATCTTCCGTTCTAGGTAAGAAATTACCTTAGAAGTGTTCCGGAATCTTTGAGAAGAGACTTGGGCGTCGGGAGCTTCAATCCGAGTTTCTGGAAAAAGATCATCCCGAATGGGGGGCCCACAGGGTCTATTTATAGGCAGGAGAAGACCCCGGGCGGTTACCGGGCGGTTACCACTTAGGTCGCGCAAGTGACTTGCGCGACCAAGGGCGTCGCGCAAGTGTACTTGCGCGACAGTAAGATAACTTGCGCGGTGCAGTTGCTGTTGATCCTTTCTTCCTGCCTTTGTCGATTTTTGATTTTTTCTTCAAAGGATGAATCACTTTGAGCTCAGATATTCCCTTTTCCGATCTTTAGATTCTGTGACGAAAGGAGCGTCAACAAAAGTCCCCCCTCAGAGTTGGATCTGGAGAGAAATGAGGATTTGACTCTGAGGAAATTGAATCCATCCAAAGGAAAAGGGGGCGCGCAAGTCTTCAGGGCACAGAGGGCGGCGCGCAAGTTCTCTCTGCACAGGCCTTAAGCGCCGGGGTACGGCGCGCAGATAGGCTTCCTGGCCTATAAATACACCGCTTTTGGCCGTGGATAACATCTGATCCCGAATTTCTCGAGCTCTTGCCGCGCAAGTCTTTCTCGCCGCGCAAGTCTCTTTTTCCACTGTTTTACTTGATGTCGCGCTATTGTAAAGGTATTTGTACTTGCGCGGTTTACACTTGCGCGTCAAAAACTAGTGCGGTACATGAATACTTGCGCGCCATGTTTAGACTTGCGCGCCTTAATGCCTTAGCCATTTTTCAAATTTGTTTCACAAATTTTATGAAAAATAAACCTATTTAAGAGTTAGTTTATTCATCTTTTGTGCAGATTTAGTGGTTTCCAAGGGAATTGGAATGGCTGATGAACTGGCTAGCAAGCAGATTGATGACATGATGAACATCATTGGCCATGATTACTATGATATCTGCGAAAGCACTCTCCCAGATTTGGATAAGTACTTGAAGAAATATCATCTTAATTTCCCACAGAGCATCTACCTGTCTCTATGTGGTCATGGTCACTTTCAAGGAGTCAATGTTCCAAATGCAAACAACTATACATCTGAAATGTAGCTGCGCTGCTACTCCTCTATTTCGGTTATGTTGTGCATTAAGAGCAACAATAATGGTGTGAACTATCAAGTTCTTTCTCTATGCCATTTCCTTGCAGATATGAAAATGGAAAACCCATGGGCTGAAATGTTTTCCACTTCCAGTTGGTGGAGAGAAGACAAACATGGTATTAGAGAAATATCTGAAAAGAGTACTCTCTCCAAATGGCTCTTTACTTCCAATGATCCATTCTCAAATCCATGTATCCATCTTCCAAGTCTCTTGGACAGAAACAGAGTCACTGTTTGATCAGCAGAAAATTTTCTAAAACTGCACTCAAGAACATCCTCTTACAATTGTTCCAAGAAGAACTAGTATCACTGCATCTCTTATTGTATCCAGTTGAATGAATGAATTCCAGGTGGTTGCTGATGAAGCTCGGGATGCCGTAAATCAAATGAAGTGTTATGTTGAAAGCCTCTTGTAATTCTTGAAAAAGAGAAGAGACTCCAGTCTGTGGATGTCCTTCTAACTCTTGTGCATCAATGAAAAACACTTTCACTTTCACTTATTTGTACCAGCATTCTCTTACTACCTGCTTCAAATTTACTTAACCCAATGGTCTTAGTAAGCATAGTTTGATTTTTACTAGGATTATTACAAATAACCCTACAAACTTTGAATCTTTTAATTGCTCAATATTACCTAAATCATACGAAAATGTATATTTAGTGAGCTGGAACTTGACTTTTATTCAGAGTTCCTTTGTCTTTTGTGGGCAGTTTAAAGTCATGCATGCCGGACATAAAGGGGCTAATGTTTAAGGTCGAAATAGATTTGACCAAAATGGATTAAAATTGATTCAATTCCTTGAAAATTTATCTGAAAACATATTACCATACTCAAGTATGAGAGAAAATATGTAAACTATGGCTTAAGAATATTTGAATCTGAGGAATGATATGAAAAAGAGCTAAAAGGCATTAGAAGAAGTAGTTTCCAAGAATGAAGTTACTATTATTTAACAAAACCCGTTAGGGGGTTGAAATATGCAGGGCCACCTAAGGGCATTGGCTGCATGGTCAAATAAATAGCATCTTTCGGCTGATAAGTCTGTTATGTGGACTGTTTATGCAAGGCCACCTATGGGCACGTGTTGCATAGTCAGGCAAAAGAACTCCCAGAAATTTACTTTCCTAGTGCTAAAAAGCCAGTGAAAGTTTATGGAGATTCAAATTTTCTAAAGTATAGAGTTTGTTGTATGGAAAGAGGTACTTGAATATGGAGAAGATATTTCCGAACAAGAATATCGAAGAACTGGATGAATATCACTCCTACGAAGGTCTGACCCAAACGTAGGGAAGAAGAATAAACCATAGACTTGAATACTTTCAGATCACGAAAAAGGATTTGGGACAAATATGTTAAGGATGGCTATTTTTTGCGGATCCCTACATACTGTTGTTTTAAGACAAATAAGGACAAAAGAGGAATCCTTCCCAAGAATGAAGTTACTATTATTTAACAAAACCCGTTAGGGGGTTGAAATATGCAGGGCCACCTAAGGGCATTGGCTGCATGGTAAAATAAATAGCATCTTTCGGCTGACAAGTCTGTTATGTGGACTGTTTATGCAAGGCCACCTATGGGCACGTGCTGCATAGTCAGGCAAAAGATTTCTCAGAAGTTTGACATTTTTGTGACTAGAAGTCATGAAAAGGGTTATGAAGATCTGAAAATATTTAGGGTTAGGATTATAACACATAAAGATGGGTATTGTCCAATGTATATAGAGATACATAGGTCAATGATAACCATAATCATGTTGTGGATGGGTCTTAAATTGAAATTTTGGACTTCACTACGTATCTCATAAGAATGAGAATCAAGCCATACGTAGTTCTTGAAATGCAGTTTAACGTCGTGCATGACGAAAGTATGAGTGATCTTAGTTTAGGGTCATAGAATCCGGACCATAATAATGAATACACAGTGTGTGTTTTCATGAGGACTTTTCAGCCAAGGGACTGAAAGTGAAATTTGGGGTTAGGCCCAAAAGACTTGGGACTGGATTCGAGGGATACTCGAATGTTCCTACGTATCCCATAAAGATGGGAATCAAGTCCACGTAGTTCTAGAACTACCCTATGTACAAATTTGGTTCGTACATGTGAAGGGTGAAAGGGGACTTTAGTGCAATGATGGTTTAACCTAAGATAAAAAGTTTAGGCATTACCATGTATGCACGTAGTCTTTTGAAAATAAAAACCATGATTGAAAAATCAATGTCAATAATAGTTCTCTCTCAAATGAGGAAATCAAATAATATTGTAGTTTATTGTCGTACCGGACAAAAGTGTTGCATAGTTTAACGTCATATAACAAGGACGAAAGTGAATCAATGTAAAGATATTGATTCTAAGTGCGGTTTCACGAATCAACATCATATGAGATGGTGGTGAACTGATGTGAAGAGATTGTTTTTGGGGACAATGATTTAATAATAAAAAAAAGTTGTTGGGACTTACACATGGTTAGGGGCCCAAAGAGAGTGTTATGGTTGAGGTTTGCTCTAAGCTCACGTGATTCATACTCGGTGTGAGAAACAAGAGGTAATAACAACCTTAACGATGCACAGTTTAATGTCATGTAGGACATATTCAGGGACTATGCAGTTTAAAGTCTTGCAGTTAGGACTATTGGTGTTGCATAGTTTAGTGTCATGTAGCAGGGACAAAATAACAGTTTAATGTCATGTAGGACAAAAAGGGGGATTTTGCAGTTTAATGTCATGAAGTAAGGACAAAAGAGTGTACCATTTTAACGTCATGTCGGACGAAAGTGCAAATATTTTAAGGTCATATACATGGACCGTGAATGGTGCAGTTTAATGTCATGCTGGACCTTTGAGATTATATAGTTTAACGTCTTTCCGGACGTGAGGTACTTTTATACAGTTTAGCGTCATGTAGTTAGGACGTCACAGTTTAACGTCTTGCTGGACATAAGGGATTTGCAAATAGTTTATGGTCATATACATGGACCAGGGATGATGCAGTTTTAAGGTCATGCTGGACGGTTTAGGGAACTTTTTCACAGTTTAATGTCGTGTAGGAAGAAGTTGCAGTTTAAAGTCATATTGGACCATTGTTGTATAGTTTAACGTCATATAGCAAGGACGAACTGGTGTTGTACAGTTTAAAGTCATGTAGCTAGG
Source organism: Viscum album (assembly GCA_963277665.1). Classification (NCBI taxonomy): domain Eukaryota; kingdom Viridiplantae; phylum Streptophyta; class Magnoliopsida; order Santalales; family Viscaceae; genus Viscum; species Viscum album. Next base: position 1,878,675,772 of record OY728148.1, on the reverse strand, counting down.
ACTAAGGTGAACCAATATGAGGATATCAGTTCTGGGGACTTTTTACAGTTTATCGTCATGCTGGACGTTGGAAATGCCACACAGTTTAATGTCATGTTGCTAGGACACAATATAGTTTAACACAATACAGTTTAGTGTCATGTAGGACATAATAGTAACCAATGTGACAGTTTAACATCATGTTGGACGATAAGGGAACTGACATAGTTTAACGTCATGCTGGACGATGAAAGTTCCACACAGTTTAATGTCATGTTGCTAGGACACAATATATTTTAATGTCATCTCAGACAAAATATAGTTTAATGTCATCTCGGAAAAATAAGGAACTTCTGTACAGTTTAATGTCATGTAGATAGGACACAATACAGTTTAGTGTCATGTAGGACATAATATGAACCAATGTGACTGTTTTGGCTCTGGGAACAATATTTTGTGTTTATACAAAATACTTCTTCAGAAATCTGGCATTAGTTGGAGTCGTGATGTGTTCTCCATCCATTGAGATTAGAGAATACGCTCCATTTGAGTAGACCTTATGTATTGAATAAGGTCCTTCCCATTTTGGTTCAAGCTTGGGAGGCTTCTTTCCTGGTATCATTGGTGCTCTGAGAACCAATACCAATTCTCCCTGAATGAATGAACGAAGACGAACTTTTTTGTTAAAAGCTCGTGCTATTCGATTCTGATAGATTTCCAAGTGGTGCAAAGTGCACAATCGTTTCTCGTCCAATCGTTCCAACTCATCCAACCGCTTCTGAGATTGTTCATCTGTAGATGACTGATCACAAATAGCAACTCTGAGCGAAGGTAACTGAACCTCAATGGGAAAAACTTCTTCTGTTCCATATATTAGTGAATATGGAGTTGACCGCGTTGTTGTGCGGGTGGTGGTCCGATAAGCCCATAAAGCATGAAAGAGTTTGCCAGGCCATGATTTCTTATCTTTATCTACCATCTTTTGCAGTATATTTGAAAGAGTCTTGTTGAAGGCTTCTATCTGGCCATTAGCCGCCGCATGATATCGAGATGAATGGTTGGACTTAATGTTGTATTCTTGATACAATTTCTTTACCTCAGAAGAACAGAAGTTGGTGTTGTTGTCCGTCAATATGGTATGAGGGACACCAAATCTAGTAATGATGTTATACTTGATGAAGCTAACAATGCATTTAGAACTGACTTCTTTGAGAGGTATTGCCTCTGCCCATTTGGAAAAGAAATCAGTAGCAGTAAGAATGTACTTAAACTGCTTGGTCGTAGCTGAAGGGTAAGGTCCCACCACATCCATTCCCCATGTGGAAAATGGCCATGAGTATTTAGCTGTATGAAGCAACTCTGGAGGTTGATGAATGAAGTTGGCATATACTTGGCATGAATGACACTTCTTTGTGAAATTAACACAATCTTGTATCATTGAAGGCCAAAAGTATCCAAGCCTTCGAATTTGATTAGATAGTCTATGTCCAGACTGGTGGGCACCACAGACTCCTACATGCACTTCTTTTATGACAGCCATTGTCTCTTCACCATCAATGCATCTGAAGAGAACTCCATCAAAACCATGTTTGTAGAGAATTTTCTCTAGGTGGTTTGGGCTATCATAAAGAGTAAAATTGACCACACGTCGCCGGATTTGTTCTTTCTCGGCTCTATCAGGTGGAAGTGTTCCATTTTGAAGGTATTCCCTGATAGGTGACATCCATCTTGTAGTATGACCATAGAGTTCAGGAATGGGACTAATTTCATTAATTTCCTCTGTTCTGACTTCAACATAAGGTGAAATTGCACGACGGTGGGCAATACTGATGGTTGTATCGTCCCGATTTGGATCTGCTAAAGCCATGGCTATATTAGCCAGTGCATCAGCTTGAGCATTTTGTGATCTTGGGACATAAGAAATTGTCGGTTCTGAAGGGAATTCTGACATTAACTCTCTGACGTAATCATACAAAGGGATTAATTCTTCTTTTCTGATGGCATAATCCCCATTGACATGTTTGATTACTAGGTCTGAATCACCTTTCACCTTTAAGTGATTCACTTGTGCTTGAAGCGCTAACTCCAAGCCTGTAATGAGAGCTTGGTATTCAGCTTCATTATTGGTACCACCTTCCCACAATAAAAAGGAATAAGGTAACACTGCCTTATCTGGAGAAATGAGCACAATTCCTAAACCAACTTTTTTGAATTTAGGATTTTCCATTTTCTTCCCTGTTGGACTTCTGGAAGCACCATCAAAATACATTTCCCATGTTTGAGGACTCTCTTGAATAAAGAAAACTTCCTCATTAGGGAGTTTAATATCTGAAGACGTGTCTTCCACTGAAGGATGTTCAGCCAGGAAATCAGCCAGAGCTTGGCCCTTAATTGCCTTTTGAGACACATACTGAATGTCGAACTGCTGTAGAATAACCGCCCACCTTGCCAGACATCCTGTAAGCATTGGACGACTAAGGATGAATTTGAGCGGATTATTACGAGATACCAATTGGACCTCGTGATGTTTCAGGTAGTGTCTCAGTTTTTGAACTGCAAAGATTAATGCTAGGCAGCACTTTTCAATACTTGAATACCGGGTTTCTGCTTCAAGCATAGTTATACTGAGATAGTAGAGACTATTTTCATTCCCAGCATCATTCTTTTGAGCGAGAAAGGCACCCAATGATCGCTCTAAAGCTGTCACATAGAGGATAAGCGGTCTACCCTCAACAGGTGGCATGAGTACTGGTGGAATCAAGAGGTATTTCTTGAAAACATCAAATGCTTCTTGACATTCTTCAGTCCACTGGTAAGTGACTCCTTTATTCAATAATTTGGTAAAGGGTAAAATTTTGCCTGCCAAATTGGCGATGAAACGCCGAATATAGGCTAAGTGTCCTTGAAGTCCTCTTAATTCTTTCAAATTCTGAGGAGGTGACATACCAAGGATTGATTTGGTCTTCTCAGGATCGACTTCAATACCATGATGGCGTACAAAAAATCCAAGGAATTTTCCTGAGGTTACCCCAAAAGCACATTTTAAGGGGTTCATCTTCAAATTATGTTGTCGAAGCTTGTGGAATATGACTTCCAAATCAGACAAGTGATTAGAACGTTGTTTGGATTTAACCACCAAATCATCTACATAGAATTCAACAAACTTCCCTAAAAGAGGTTTGAAGATACGATGCATGGCGCGTTGATATGTTGCACCTGCATTCTTTAAACCAAAGGGCATCAACCGGTAACAAAACACACCTTGAGGAGGTCTGAAGGCTGTATATTCCTCATCTTCTAGGGCCATTCGGATCTTATTATATCCGAAATATCCATCCATGAAAGAAAGTACTTCATAGCCAGCCGTCGCATCAATTAAGAGTTCTGTAATTGGAACTGGGAAATCATCTTTAGGACAATACCGATTAATATCTCTGAAATCGATGCAAACCCTAATTTGTACGTTCTTCTTCTTTACAGGGAAAATATTAGACAACCACTTGGGATATTGAACTTCTCTGACGAAGTTGGCTTTGATCAGCTTATCCACTTCAGCTTCAATTTTGGAAGCATAGGTTGGGTGTGTTCTTCTCGCGGCTTGCTTAAAACCTCGATGTTCTTTTGGTAAACCCAAATGATGAGTAGCAACATCAGGATCAAGCCCAAGAATTTCTGTATAATTCCAAGAAAAAATATCTTTATTTTGCTTTAGAAAAGAAATATACATCTCTTGCTCTTCAAGGGTCATGGCCGAACTAATTAAAGTGGGGCGTGGATCTTTCTCTGTACCCATATTTACTTCTCTGAGTTCATCCACAGTGGTAGAGATACCCTCTTCAAATGCTGGAGGAGCATCTCTAAGATCTTCTTCTACCTCTTCATCATGTGTTATTTCTTCCATTTCTACTTGAAAAGTAGATGAAAAAACGAAATTCTCATGATCATAAGAGATGTCAAAATTTTCACATTTTGAAGAAGAAGCTTCCATTTCCGACCCTATTGATGATAAAGGGTCTTCTTTGGAAAATAAAGAGGAGATGATGGATTGAGAATCGACATCATTATTCACCTCTGGTGTTACTATAACTTCTTCTAGCCTGATTATCAAAGTATAGATTTGTTGGACTTTAGCATATGAAATGAAAACATCACCACTTATGCTTTCATCACTGCTTGGTAGGTTACCAATTTCTCTCATGTTGTCTGGCTCGATCGCCGTAATTGACATTATGGATCTTTCCATAAGAGTATTTTGATTTGGGCCTATTTTTTCAATTTGACTGATAGGTAACACATAATCTGTACTCACATGTGAAAATGGATTTATTGGAATTTTCTCCAAACCATATGGAGCATTAACTTTGGTAATTTCCTTCATTATAGATTTTTCTATTCCCTTCATGTGATAAAATTCCGCCTCAATGTATTGAGACTCACATGTCTTGAACGGGGCCTTATCACCATACAATGTTCCAACTTGATCATCGAAACAGTATTTGAGACATTGATGGTATGATGAAGGAATAGCTGCATGCTGATGTAGCCAGGGTCTTCCAAGAAAGATATTGAAAGCTGAGTCTTGATCAACAATCATGAAATCCGAATTGGATACAAGATCTCCAAACTGAGTTTTGAGTGTAACTTCTCCCAGTGGTTCTTGTTCATTTTTATCATATCCTTGTAACATCATGGTAGAAGGAGATAAATCAGATTCCGTGAGGCCCAATCGACGAAGTGTACGAATGGGCATGAGGTTGACTCCTGAACCATTGTCAATGAAAGCTCTTCGAACATCTACACCATTGACTTTGCCAGATAAGTACAAAGGTTTTATGTGCCCATGCACAACATCATCTTCATCCTTATCAGTAAAAGATATCACTACATGACATTCTGCAGGATTATTCTCTATGTGATAGATTTTAGCTGCAGCAATTTCAGCTTCAAACTCCTGAGGACTTGACAAAGCTTCGATGAGTGCTTCCCGAAGATCTTTTGACATATTCAAAGCATCCAAAATTGATAACTTGGCTGGTACTTAGGCCAAGTGTTTCAATATATCATACTTTTGATCTAGAGGTCTGCGTTTCCCAATAGGAATATGCGGTTTAGCAGGTACCTTGGAAGCAGATGCTTTGGAAGCTGATGCATCTTGTATTGAAGTTGGCAACATCCTTGGTTTTGGAAGATTAGACTGATTAGATCCATTTATTTTCTGAGATAAAGAAGATGGAACTTTTAATCGGTCTTCCAAAATAATTGTGCCAAAACTGAGTTGGCCATTGGCAGAAGAACTTGCTTGTTCTTTTTGAGATCGTTGAAGGGCTCTACCATGAGTTTCTGCTGCATATACAGTGCTATCAGGGGTAGAATTAGAGTAGTGGCTTCGGAAAGATCCATGTCTTCCCCTATATCCTGAACCTCTAGAACTTCCTCGGATTCTTTTATTTGATACAGGGAATTCAGGCTCATCAAGACTGGAATATGGATCTGTTAATTGAATCATATTAACAGAACCAAAGATTAACTCTTCGTCTGATAAAGACTCTACCTGGTTAGCCTGTTTAGGCTATGCCGTTTAATGGGGCAGTGCCCGTGGCTTTGAAGTAGATGGCATGAAATCTTCCATAGTCAAAGACAATTTAGGCTTTGATACATACTCATCTTCTCCTGATTCCTCTTTCTTCTTTGAATTGTGTTTCCCTTTTGAGGATTTGTCTTTTGATGGAGGCTTTACTGCAGCTTTTGTAGGAGACACAATTGGCTTCTTCAATTTTGTTCGCAAAATGGAATGGGTCTGATTGATTGTCTTTCTGACCATCCAATCATCATATTTTTTCTCATTTTTTCTTTTGACTTCCTGCCACTCACCTCCTTCCTCTGGATCTGTAGCAGTAATACACGCTACATGAGCTGAAGAACCCTTCAATTTGACTTGTCCCAAGTCGACCATCTTTTGCAGGAGGTCTTTAAAGACAAAACACTCCTGGATGGGATGACCCAACATTTGATGAAAGGGACAATAATTGGGACGGTCTTCATCTCCTTTCTTGTTTCGCCTCTTGGGCACTGGTAATTAAACCAAATTATTTTCCAAAGCTGAAATGAAGTAACCAGGAACTTGCTCACTTCGGAAAGAGTATGTTTTACTCTTCAAATCCTCAAATTGTTTTCATCATTGATCTATTTGATCATTTGGACGAAACAACCTTTGTTGTTGGCATTCAGGAGGTGGAGCCCTTCGAGAAGATGAAGGTTTTGAAGTAGAAATAGGTACAGGTGCTTGTTTAAGCATAACTGTAGCAGTTTCCGCTTTACCCATTCTCCTTCCTGGAGCTGATAGAATTATATGAGATTTAACCTTTAGCCTGTATAAGGGAATCTTCAATCTGTTGAGCGATTGAAGTAAGGTCTCGAAACCCTCCTGTGTATTTCACAGGGATCAATGGTGTGCGTAATTCTTCACACAAATTTGCCACACAGATTGGCAACAATTCCTCCTGAGGGGGTGCTAAACTCAGGGAATACGTTAATCCCTTCCAACGAGCAATGAAATCAGAGAATCTTTCATTCTCCCTTTTCTTGCAGTTTGTAAGATCGAAAACTGTCGTTTTTGGCAAAGTTGAGCTAAACTGAAGAAGGAATTTTTGACGAAGATCCTCCCATCTGATGATTGACCAGGATTGAAAGCTTGTAAACCAGACAAAAGCTGGTCCTTGCAAGGTTCGCATGAAGCATCTGAGTTTCACTGCTTCTTGCTGCTCTGGAGTTCCCATCATAGGATCACAACAAGACACGTAATGCATCAAATGTTGTTCAGGGTCGCCTGATCCATTGAAAGTCGGGAAAACAGGGTTTCCAAAACTGGATGGAGGAGAAATTGAATCTACCCATTCAGGGTAAACTTTCTTTTCAGGTTGAACTTGCGCCCGTTTCCCTTCCATAGTTTCTAACCGAGCTGTTAATGAATCAATAGTAGTTATTAACTTTTGAAAAACATCAGGTTGAACTTGGTTTTGGGTAGGTGCAATGAATGGAGCTTGGACAGACGTGGTGGTTGGTGCTGCAACTGATGGTAATGCTGCCAACCGTTGTTGCGTTTGACTCGTAGGATTATACCTTTGAGGGTGTACTGATAAAGTAGGATATTCATGATCCATCTCAGTAGTTACAACAAATTCCTTCGGCTGTCGGACTTCAGCATTCTTAAGAAGAAGACTACTCTGAAGTAGTTCTGCATTCAACCTTCTTAATTCTTTCATTTCTTCCTCCTGTTGTGCAAACCTTTTCTCTAATGAGAGCGATTGACCTCCTTCAGAGGAAGGGTGAGAAGTAACTTGATTCTTTCCTTTCCCCTTATTGGATCCTTTTCGAAGAGGGGGAAGTGGGTTACTTGAAGGAATACCTAGATTTTGGGTAAGCCTTTGATTATGTGTGCACACACCTTCTTCATTTAGGTCTGTGTGTGCAACTTCTTGAGCAGGAACCTCTTCGTCTGATCCCTCTGATTGAGCCTCATCTGGTGAATCAGCAGCAACGGCATAGATGACATTAATGGATGCATATTGCATGGAATCCTTTCTATCAGCATTTATGTGATATTGTCTTCTTCCATGTCCATGATGAGACATGGAATTCCGTTGACTTGATCCCTCAGGAACTTCTTGGAGAACCGTCACTTGGAGAGAATCTCCTAATAGCTTGGCTTTTCGTTCCTCTTGAGGCTTATTCCCTAATCGAGAGAATACTGACTTTTTCTGAGGGAGGGATTGAGGATTTGAAAAAGTCCCCAGTCCGGTGGACTGGGGATGTTCCTGCTGCTTCCGCTCAACTCCTCGAATCCCATTTGTTGACTCTGAGGGTTGGGTTAGAGAAGTCCTCAGTCTGACAAGTTGGGGTGTCTCTTGACATGCTATGTATGAGATCTTATTAAAATCTCTCTTGATATTGCGAATCTTAGTTCGGAAATTAGCTGGATGCATTAACCTGTATCCACTTTTATCACCTGGTTCAACAGACCGTTGGATGATTTCCGAAACTTCTGTCATTTGATGACGTGTTTGCTCCAGAGGAGAGGCTTGTGCAATATTCTCGCCTGCTTGATGTAGGAGCAATTCAACAACTTGTTCTCTATATACTTGATTTTGAGAGGATCTAGTTGAAGCCTGTTCTTGAGCAAGCTTTTGATTATGAACAAAGCCCATTGATTGTGGCTGGCCATGGGCAATAACATTGCATGAGACCATTTTCGGTGGGCTTTGCTGACTGGAAAGCACTGTGAAATGTAGTGCTCCATGAACACCCCATCCTCTGATATTAACATCATATGGAGCATTGGAAATTAACTGACGCAATTTTCTTAGTGCGCCAAGGCATGAACGTTGAAGGGTTCTCTGTTGTTTTTCAGCCTTCGGATACCGAGAGACTGATAGAGATGCCAAATCAATCTGGCGTTGTAACCCTTATATTATCTTAATATGATTTTCATAATCACCGTAAGATAATACTTTCTTCTTCAATTGACAAAGAGTCTTCCATATGTTGAGATGAATATCATGGATTCCATCATCCGTCAACATCTTTGGAATGTCGTACTGGGAGTCAGCCAAAGGCCAAAACATGACTGGTACTTCACCTTTTTCCAGTTTTTTCCTCATGTTCAGCATTTCCTCTTTATCATTAAATGAATATTCTTCTACCTGTTTTGACCAGAGTTGGTGTTTCCTTGTTGCTTCATCGGATTCAACAATATTGGTAGAGAGATCATTAATCAAACTAGAAGATGCATGACTTAGGGGTGGTTCGGAGAATGACCTACACCCTGGGATATATTCTGATTGAGAAAGTATTTCACTTGTTAGCGATAAAGCATCAGACATGACTGGTTTCCCATTTGCAAGTGCCTCAAGATAAGAGGGTTTTCTCGGCACTACATTATCCACTGGAGTATTTTCCAGGCAATGTGAATCACTACTACGGAGAGGACTTTCGTAGCGAAGTTCATCATCATGGGGAGGACCACCATAATGGGTTACAGCAAAAGATGAAATCTCTTTCTCCTTGGTCTTCTGACCACACAGAGGGTTCCTGTGGTTTTCATCTGAAGAAGAAACTTCAAGATTGACCGAACTTTCATAAAGCAAGCCTTCATGAGGAAGTGTCTTTTGAAGACCTTCAAAATTAATGTTCCCGTTATTGGGAACTGAGAGAGTAGAATCTTGAATTCCGACAGATAAATGTCTGAGGGCTTCAAGAACTCCAGCATCGAGCAAGGCCTTGTTGCAGATTGGCCTTTGATCTTCTGACTGTGCTGGGCGGATCTTTTTCTTAGATGCCTTCTTACTCACTTTAGAAACCACTTGTTGACGAAAGTGGTTACTCTGAGTAGGTGTATGTTCCTAATCAGGAAAGATGGTCAGGTTAGGCTGACGATCTCCACTCAAATCAGGTGTATGTGCCCGACTTGGTTGTCCGTATGATATGGGGGAGTATGCCCCATAACCCTCTTGGACTGGAACAGATGTGTGTGTCTGTTCCGGAGTGAATTGTTGATGTGTCACTCCACTGCTAGGGATAGATTTATGTGTCTATCCCTGAGATGATGCTGAAGCTGTTATGATATCCTGGCAAGCATCCAGAATATGAGCAGGAATTTGCTTCTGCTCTTTCACCATTGACAAAATATGTTTGGTGACTTCAGCCGCCAGAACGGGGATATACGTCCATTTCGGGCTTGGAGTAGGTGTATGTGCCTGCTCCTATCCTCCTTTTCCTGTCAGTGAATCCTGACAGTACTCATGTGTGGAGGCAGAGAGTTGAGTCTGCCTCCTGTTTGTTGTCGGGGCTTTCCGACTGACTTCTCTGTGCGCTACCAAGCGAGACTGTTGGTAGGCTTGATTAGTATTAGCAGGTGTATGTGCCTGCTGATTACACTTCGCCAAACGTGGTTGACGAGATCCATCATATGTAGTCAGACGAGCCTGCTGACTAACTAGTGATGTATAAGCAGGTGCATGTTCCTGCCTATGGTACTCCGCCGGAATTGCCTGGCGGGATTGGCGTGATGCTTCCAGACGAGTCTGCTGGACAGCAGAATTAAAACGGGCAGGTGTGTATGTCTGCTCGTTGTTCTCCACCAAGTTAGGTTGGTGGACTCCATCATATGTAGTCAGGCGAGCCTGCTGACTAACTGGTGATGTATAAGCAGGTGTATGTTCCTGCCTATGGTACTCCGCCGGAATTGCCTGGCGGGATTGGCGTGATGCTGCCAGACGAGTCTGCTGGACAGCAGAATTAAAACGGACAGGTGATTGTGCTTGCTCGTTATTTGCCACCAAGTTAGGTTGGTGGACTTCTCCGGAGATGGCAGGGATGACAACCTGCCCATTGTTAACCAGATTCTGTCTCTGGCGGTTCATCTTGCCTGCTCGGGTTCGAGGAACCTGAGCTGAATGCCTGGAGTCGGTACCCTCATCATGCTGAGGGCGCACTACCGCACGAGTCTGGCGGCGATTGTTGATGGGAGCCTTCGGGAAGGACTCCTGTCTTTTTGAATTAAGGCCCTACGGGACCTGCTCATTCACTTCCTCAGAGTAAGGGAGTGAATGGAAATTGTGTTCCGGGGATAACGACCCGAAACGGTTGGAGACAGTAGTCAGCACCGCCTGCTTCTTGATCGCCGGCCGCCGTTGTCCGGACGACCAGGTAGAGTTGTTAACTTGGAGGGCTTGACGAGCGGCCTCCAGAGTTGGGATAGTACCGTTGCGACGGTACTCCTTAACCAGTGCATTAGAAACCCAGCGTTGAAGACGCTGAGTTGGTGATGTCATCCTCAGAGCGGACGACGTTCCAGCAGGAGTAGCAGCATTGGTTTTCACAGCAGCAGACCTCACAGTAGAGGTGTTCACAGCAGTAGTATTCACAGGGGTGAATTTAAGGAAATCCATTTTGCAGAAGATCTTGAGAAAAGAGTGCCTATTCCATATAACAGACATAATCAAGATGAATCTGGCCACTGCATCTTTTGGATGAGCACATGTCGATGATTGATTTGTTGGCCCAAGGGGCCTAACAAATAAGAAGAACATCACTTTAACTTGGTTAAGGATTCACGTCGGGTTCACCATTTTTGTTTCGCACAGAATCCGGGGATGACCTCCTGGACGGGAGATTCAAACGTTCCGATCGGTTTCTAGCGGGTTTGTTCGTAGAACCGGAAACATCCAATGATTCCACATCTGTTTGGACCTACTTTCCAAAGGTAGGTGCTCATTAGCTTGTGGGCTAATGAGGCTTAGGAATTTTCATTGGTCGAGAGGATGGGAGGTCGGACTCATCACACCTTTTTTAGGGGAATTATTGTCTACTCCGGGACTCTCTTTATAGATTTAAGTTATGTTCGTGAATTCTTATTACATTACCAAGTATAAAATGAGCTTTCCTTTAGTTTTAACAATCAATGATTAAATATGCAAGAAATTTAGAGAATCTTTTATATGTATTCGAGGTTCTTCATCAATAGAGAATCATCTATATCTGTTTAGAGATTCTTGGTCAATGGTATCCTTCAAAACATTTATATAAAAGTCTCTTGGTCATTATGATGACCAGGCTGGTTTTAAAGCCACTCAGTGGGGCACATGAAGTTTATCGTCATTCAAAAGGACATGGATTATTTCAAAGTTGGGATCGAACCCATAAATGGGCTACCTACGTATCCTTTGTTTTGGAAAAGGAATCAGAACCCACGTAGTTCGAGTAATGGAGTATGATGTTTATGATTGATGGCTCAAAGAAGAATGTCATAATTACTTTTACACTCTAAGCTCATGTGAGTCATGCTCGGTGTGAGAAACAAGAGGTATTGGTAAAAATTAGACAATTGTGCCATGAAAGATGCAATCATAAGAAATTGTTTGGGGCTTATGTATGTATGAATTCCCAGATAGATGAAGGTTTAGGATTTACTTTTAGGGAGAAAATCCAGGAACAGGGTCCATAAAGGTATATGTGCTTTATGGAGATTTGAATACTCTAACTTGGGACTTATTCCGGAAAAGGAAACCCAAATTATGAGAGGATTGATAATTGGGTTTTACTCCTGAGAAGGAACCCCATATCAAACATAATTTAGGACTGGTTAAGAGAAATTTAAGGGGCTTGGGGTTTACTCCTGAAAAGGAAGCCCAAGATTATGACTGGGACTTACTCCTAAAAAATAGGCCCATGATTATGACTGGGTCTTATTCCCGAAAAGGAGACCCAGGTTAGGAATTAAGGTTTGGGGCTTACTCCTGAGGAGGATGCCCATATTTGATATTGGGGCTTACTCCTGAGGAGGATGCCCAAGTTAAAGCATTATGATTGGGGCTTACTCCTGAGGAGGATGCCCAAGTTTGGGAACTTTAAGAATTTGGGGCTTACTCCTGAGGAAGATGCCCAGATTAAAGGATTTATAACTGGGGATTATTCCTGAAAAGGAGACCTAGGTTAAGGATTATCTCATCTTAAAGGATGAGGTTGAATGAATGAACTCTCCATATTTAGTGACATAAGGATATTTAAATCACTAGGTTTTGAGAGATATTCCACAGAATTCCTTTCAGATAAGGAAGTCAAATCAAGAAATCATGCCATAAATGGCTTTGAAGAGTATCTTGAAGACTGAATCTTGAAAAGGAAAGGTGTAATGTCTTAAGAGGGGTAAAATTGGAAAGATGGGCACCCAAAAAAGGTAGGGGCGCGCAAGTCTTCCGTGGGCGCGCAAGTATTGGTCGCGCAGGTATACCTGCGCGACATGTGGGGTATTTGCGCAATTTTCAACCAGCATTAGAATACTTGAGCGACTCTTTATTAATCACTTTATAATCCTCTTGAGGTTCTTCCAGAAAAGGGACGCGCAAGTTATATTGAAGGAAATAAGTCGGCGCGCAAGTGTTGATAAGTTTCAACACTTAGGCCTTCCTTCTTCTCTTTAGATCTTCCGTTCTAGGTAAGAAATTACCTTAGAAGTGTTCTGGAAGCTTTGATAAGAGACTTGGGAATCGGGAGCTTAAATCCGAGTTTCTGGAAAAAGATCCTCCCGGATGGGGGCCCACAGGGTCTATTTATAGGCAGGAGAAGACCCCGGGCGGTTACCGGGCGGTTACCACTTAGGTCACGCAAGTGACTTGCGCGACCAAGGGCGTCGTGCAAGTGTACTTGCGCGACAGTAAGATAACTTGCGCGGTGCAGTTTCTGTTGATCCTTTCTTCCTGCCTTTGTCGATTTTTGATTTTTTTCTTCAAAGGATGAATCACTTTGAGCTCAGATATTCCCTTTTCCGATCTTTAGATTCTGTGACGAAAGGAGCGGCAACAATCACGTTGATAAAATATATACCTAAAACTATTTTGATTAATGAATAACACAATGTGCTCCCCAATAAGATAATTCTACTATGAGTTCATCATAAAAACAATGAATACAAGCACGAGATCATGGGTGGATTAGTTATGCTCATGAGAACATAACTTCCTAAAACCATAAGAGACCCCTACTGACTGTTCCATTAGAGTGAATCCAAATCATAAACTCAAAGTGTAAAAAAACACCTCAAACATAAGTCCTTTCATTATAAACGAGAGCACTAGATCACTAAAATAGTTCCCCTTCATGTAACCAAACACTTCCTGACACTGATCACACCAACAAAATCCTGGTTTTTCCCATTGAAAGATGTTAATGGTGATTAAACATAAGATTAATTGTGTATAATCCTCTAATAATAGCCTAATATACAATGGAAACTACAATCCTATACAACATTCTTGGTTGATTCCAAATAAACAAATAGTTCATTCATTATTGGGTATATTATAACACCCTACTCGGACACCACATGGCCAAGCATGTGAACCACCTGTGTCCAAAACATACACTTGGACAACATTCCATAGAGCTGGTGGTGTCGAAGAACCTGGATGATAGTTATGAGATGCTCAGATCGTCTTTCGACATCAGATAGTCAAATATGTCATCGATGAATATGGTGAATAACTAGTCCGTGAACTCACAAAAAATTGATTTCATACGTCCCATGAATAGAGCTAGTGAATTTGGAACACCGAATGGGAAGAATATGCAGTCTATGTTCCCATACCTGCATCTAAATTCAGACATTGGTATATCTCCCTACATCACCCTTAACTGTTGTTATCCAGACTACACCTCAATCTTAGGAAATCAACCCGCCACTCTTAGTTGGTTAAAAATTTATATTATACTTAAAAGAGGGTAATTGTTCTTAACGGTCACCTAACTCAACCTTTGATACTCTATACACAACCTCAGACTACTATATTCATTTTCACAAAAAAAAATGGAGCACCTTAAGAAGACACACTAGGACAGATAAAACCCTTTTACATTAGATTGTCTATCTGAATACATAACTCCAACAAATTAGAGGGTTCCATCTAATAAAGAGAAATCAAAATCATAGAATCATCGGGCTACAAATCAATCCATAAATCAATATCACGCCTAGTGGTTAGAATCACAACCTCTTCAAGGAAAACATTTAGTAACTCTCCCAAGATGCAAGGAACTTATTCTATCATAGTGTACACTGATTCCACTAAAATCTCATCCATAAAAGAAAAAAGATGCTCCACATGCTGACAACCCACCTGTAATCCCCTATCTCTAATGAAAATCACGCCTTGTCCATCCACATCATAAAACACGAATATCCTATAGAAGTATTTAGTAACATCAAATATGTAATAAAGCGTGAATGTGATGAGTTTGACATTGTATGTTTTCATATATAACATGAATATATCCCCATGGGACTGATGTGGTCCCATCATCAGTCTACACCCCCGACACTCATCAAACAAGTTGTTGTGGCCTTTAATTAGCATACTCAACACCACTGTCAGGAGGGGCCTTTATATATATAGTCTCTGATCAAGGGATAGAGAAGATTAAACATTGGTGTTTGAATATAATTAATCAAAAAATGACATTAAAGGGTACTAAATAAACTAATTATACCTCTCATGATCTTTTGACTCACTAGAACTATTGGCTCTATTATGTGCAATTGAGAATACCCATATTCTCTAAATAACTATTGATAAAAACCTCCATAGACATGACCATATTTTTGTCCTTCAAAATGAGGAACATCCTCAAGTCATCATATAAAGGCTCTATCACCCCTCAATGGAGCAAAATCTTTCCACCACTGCTGCTGAAATGGTCACACTGGAAACTATTGATGAGGCTGATGATAAACCTTTCCACCTCCACCAAACTGAGCTTGGGGAACCACTGGTAAATGACTCTATAAATGATCTTAAAACAAAAATAACAAATAAAATAGAAATAATATCTGAGGAAAAAAACAAAAAACACTCGAAATAGGAGGCCAGAAAGGAAACTGCAGAGTTCGACTGCATTTTGGTCGAAACCTCAATGGTCTTGGCACATAAACAGATTCACTAATAACTATTCCTCTCAAATAAATGAATTGGATATCCTCTCATGTTAGTACTACTCATTATTACATCTTCTTGATCACATCCTCCTTTATTTTAACCACCAGATACATTGGAAACATAAAAGGATTAATAACATAGAGGATAGAAAGATATAGTTCCTCCTCAAGACTTGTCGCATGAAACCCCTCATCTAGAATGATATATGTGGGGAAATGTAATATATACTTGAACATTATCCCAATCTCCCAAACTATAATAGTCTCTCATATAAGGGAGATTATCTCCATCCTCTTCTCATCCTCCGTGGTTGATGAAAGGAACTATTCTCAGTACTCCTTCTGGAATTCAACCCACAAAATTTATCCCCCCTTCCACTTCCTTGTATACAATGACCACTAATGACACATTTCTCCTCAGATCATAATTACCTTCAATGTTCCCCATTATCATGTTAGTTCCCAAATAAAACTGATGTAGAACTCCAGATCCTCCAGCCAGCTTGTTGAATCCATGTATCAAACAAAATACTAGTACATTCCGAAATAATGTCGCAGTAATGATCCAAACTGTAACGCCCCGACCCTAGTTACCCAGAGTCGGTGCATTATTACATAACATTGGCATGATCATGAGAAAGATCAAGTCTCGAAAGACCGATTAGTTTAGTAGCCCTGGAATAACTAGATACATCCATAAATTTTTACATTACATCATAAAAAAAACATCTTGTCTTCATATCCCCTCATACTATCCCTACAGGTCATTCATAAATTACTTCTTCATAATCCTGGGAAAAATAAAACATTGAAAGGGGTGAGCTCAGATGCTCAGTAAGGATAACATTATAGCAGAAACTTTCATAAATAATCATAAACACTTAAGGCAATTTATAACTAAAACAAAAGCCTTTTAAACTTGAACTTCAGCATAAAATGGCAAAGGTAAAATGAAATAATGCCATTTACTTACTCACATGGATATTCTACTAGTCGAATGATCACATGCAATATCAATAACCAATTTCATAATGATGGAATGCATAATGCTAGACTATCATAACCACATAGCCAAGGCCTCGTGCAAAGACTACAAATAAGATTTTGCCAAGGCCTTGTGCCAAGACACTAGTTTGTCTCATGAGACCTACCGATGCATCAAGGAGCTATAGCGGGCTCCATCCATAACTTATTAAGTCCAATTCATTCCTCATATGAACAGGTTTAAACATAACATCAACATTCGTATTAAAAATAGCATACGAAATGTCAATACTTCTACCACAAACCATGAATGGTATAAAAATAGAACATCCACAGTCAAATATAACTCATTTGATACAATATGGAAGACTGTATTGTATCACATTAACCTCAATCATGAATAATGAAGGATGTTGACATAGATGCAAATAATCATTAAAACTATTTGAGGGAAATATCCCCCTTTTCTTGAAATCATTTAAAAGTCACACTATTTGTCAAGAATCCATTTAAAAACAGATTTTTGAATCAAAGTGTCCCATACCACTTTGAAACTTTTAAAAGGATTTTTGATTTTAAAACTTTAATGTCCATATAAATAAATTCTTAAAACCATTTTTTAAAACATGGAAATTAATGAGCAAGATTTAGAAGAATAAGTCTTTAAAACATTTTAAAATGGTATTTTGGTTAGAGATTCTAACCAAAAGAGAGACACTTGAGTACAAATAATTGAGGTAATCAAAACTTTGTAATATCATGAGAATAAAGGGATTCATGATATACTATGTAAAAGTACATTATATACACCACATAAAAGTGATTTGGTGTATATCAACAAAGAAGTCCCAATTGAATGTAAATTGAGATGAAATCTCTCATAAAGGTCGTATCCTTAGGTTAAGGAGAAATCAACGACATAATTATGTGTGAAAATATAAATACACTAAATATGATTGAATATTCAGTGTAAAACAATCAAAGGATATTCACACATATTCTTGTAGAAACAACACCAACGAATTGGATGTTTAACTCAACAAATGGTGAAAGAGTTAAAATTACTCTTATCAAATTCATATTAATGACTTGAGAATTATCAATAGAGTGATTATGTGTATCAAAAGTATATCCACAGTAAGGGGAGTGTAAATTATGACATAATCAAATGAATAGTGATTCCACACATAATCTTGGAGTAATATAATCAATGAAATATGCGTAAAGCCGAATGAGTGGAAATTGAAATCTCAAATTCCATTATTGATTTGGTAACTTACGAAACAAACAACCATGAAATAAGGATCATACCATGACTATGTAAATACCCATAAATTAAAGTATATTACACAATGAATACAATCATGGGCAGTACACATACACCACATGTAATAATTAAGTGGTGAACAATGGAATTCTCAAGAAATTAAGAGCGAGATAAGAAACTCCTTACCACGTTAATCAACTGAGTCGTATGGCCAAAAGTTAATAACCACCAAATGATTTACAGAATAAAATGAATATAAAGAGAATCATGATAATATATATCAAATGGCAGTACACAATACACCACTTTCAATAATTTAGTGGCGAACAATGGAAATCTCATGGAATTGAAAGTGAGATAAGAAAATCCCTTACTTTGTACTTTTTCCTTGGTCGATGGTAGGTTTACCTCCTGTATAATGGTGAAATAATTTTTATTGAATAATACAAGAATCATTTACTTTAATATGATATCATATATGACCTTTTAACATTGATTTGTTAATAATATCTTAGAATTATCGTCATTTCGGGTGTTAACGGGTTCATTTTACTTTATATTCTTTGTTATGTGAGCCATATTCGTTATTAATGGGATGTATATTATTCATATCCAGAATGATATCAAGTCCTTAGATACTATTTTTAAATCATCAAATTATAATTATACTTGAATGGATATGATGGACAATGAATCTCATCGCGTTCGTGGAGACGGTAGTCCGTACATACGCACGAGCGACAATATCATTCTTTTGATATTAAAATAATATATAATTGGATTTTATATCATATATACATAATCATTATCATGTTATATTTATTATTTACATGAGTTACACATCATTATTATACCCATCCAAATAATAATATATTGAATAACAATTACACCACGACGTGGAGACGGTAAGCCGTACGTACGCACGTATGGTGACATGTTATTCAAAGGATGGATAGAATACTGAATATGGTTGTACCATATTTATAATAACATCACAGTATATATATGATACTGGAGTTATTATTTTATAATGGAAATAACAAAGAAAGAGGAAGTGGAAGAAGAAAGGAACTTGAAAAGGGGTGGTGAAAACATTACCTCTTCTTCGGGTTCTTCCTTTTGATTTGATCAAAAGGGCTCTTTAGGTTGGCTTTCTGATCAAAATAAGGCCTCTAGTTTTTAGTGAGGGAAGTTGAGATAGTATTTGGGCAGGGCTTGGCCGAACCAAAGGGCTTTGAAGGTGTGAAGAAATGATAATGAGGAGTGCCCTTTTATAAGAGGGGTGAGGGGCACCTTTGGAAAAGCTAGAGATATTAGTTTATAATATATTCATATTCGGTTTCCAATGGCTCCAAAGTTGAATATTCAAAGTTTAAGGTGGGGATGGGTCGAAAACAACTCAACCAATAGAATTTAGACAGGTTTGGGTACTTATATTAACCTTATATTTAAGTATTAACTCTTAGTTAATTAGTTTCACTTTTACAATGTCTCTTTGTATTTTTATATTATATGGTTAATACACTTACCATATACATACAAGAGACCCCCAAGTGGTCCATTAATGATACACCTATCATGATATAAGTCTCTTGGCCGAACCTTAGATTTTTAGGAATTTAATATCAATTAATAATATAATATTTGTTTTAACAACTCTTTTATGTCAATTTTGACACTATTCAATAGTTGATTTTTGTGAAACTCATAACAGATTGATTACTTCGAAAAAAGTCAATTAAATCAATAATAATATATCATATTATCCTAGAAAAGTATTTTAATTCATTAAAAGTTTCATATTATATTTATTTGGGTATTTATAATATCAATTATTTTGATTTTTCACTATTATAGTAATTACTGCATCATCATTGTGTCATAAATAAATTAACTTATTTAATGTCTAAAAATTATAAATAAAATATCATTATGTAGGAAATCTTTTTATCATTCTAAGGAATATTTATAATCTAAAATCCAACATATATAACCCTCTGTAACAATTGTTTTGTTAAAAGATATATGCTTGTGTCATTTTTCTATTTATTTTAACTTAATTAAAATAAAGTGTCATTATCACTTACAAGTGGATCCATGAGGTCCCAAAATAGACCCAAAGATTCCCATGGTCGACCATGTATCAACCAATAGGGTTAAGACACGTTTTAGGGTAATTTAGTATTATTATAATATTATTTTTTAACCCTTGTTTACCGGATTTACCCTTTAACCATGGTAAATAAAATATTTACCGAAGTAATTATCCAAAATGTTTAAAATTAAAAGTTACCTATTTACACAATTTGAACATCCTGATTCAAAATATGGAATCCATTTTTCGAAATTCAAAACACAGAAGTGGCAGAAATTAATTTAAAATTAATTCCCGTTGTTAAAACAAAAAGCGTGTTTTTTAGAGATAATAACTATCAAAAGATTGTCACTTGTTTATGTCTGGTTTAAATGTGAAATTATGTTCAATGACCCACATTGTATTAAATGGTAAAAATATATTCTAAATATACTTTAAAACCACTCAAATTCATAATTTATCACTATTAATTATTTTGATTAAAAAAGTTGTTTTTAATTAAAATTTAGTAATTTTCACTATTCATCAAAATATGAAAGTTATCCAAAAAGTACCAAAATTTCACCCTAGGCTAATTTCGATATTACGAATCCAAAAATGAAGTCCATTTTGAGAGATAGAATTTATAAAATTTTAAAAAGTAGGTATTACTATTCATAACGGCTAGTTTGATTGGTTATGGTGTGTTAAAATCTCGAAGTTGCGTACAATGCACGCCATTGCATTATTCGAAAGGAAACATACCGAGGAAACTTGGGGTGTTACATTCTCCCCTCCTTCAATAAATTGCGTCCTCGCAATTTTTAAAAATTTTCTTGGGAATATAATGGAATGTCCCACATCGTAAAAAGAGTCAATAAAACTATCACTTTAAAAGAAAGAAAGAGAGGTATAAGGGTCATCCAAGATAACCCATACTAGGATTCCATGTAAGAAAACATGGATATGGATGATAAACTAAGTGTCAAGTTCTGATGGAGAGGGATAGAAATCATGATCAGGAGAAAGTTAACAATGAGAAAACCACAAACTTGTGTTGGGACAAATGACCATTAGTCTCCTAGTAGGAAAGTAAACAGACAACATTTTTTTTAAAGTTACATTACATAAGGAAGAGGAATTCATTTATGATATTGACTAAGAACATTATGAGATATACTTACATTTTAAGTAAATTTTCATTCTTTAATAAATTTTCACCACTAACTCAATTTTTTTTTAAACGATGAGTATTCAAGAAGACTTGGTCACACTGGAAGAGCTAGAATAAACTTCTATAGAATCACATGATCCATGTAGGATAAACCATATATTTACATTGTCTTTGAAGATTAATCAAAACCAAAATGGTTAGTGAATGATCTAATGATCCCCCAAAAGGATATTCATTGAAATAAATATGCACTAATCTTAATTTCTAAAATTAAACCAACAATACCCCAAAGTTAAATAGATACCATTCAATAACCAATTGTCCTTAAAATCCTTTAATATAATCCAAACTAATATTGAAACCCAAATCATAGAAGAATTTGATTATGTAGTCTCCCATGTTACATTGTATCTCCAAATGACATCAAATACTCTTAAAGTCACATACTTAAAAGTAATTAACATCATCACATATTCTATGTTATAGGTTAATAATTTCCATAAATAACCCAAATCAATATAAATCAACAATAAAAACGTAGATAAAAATCCACCATTACTCTACAAATGAAACCCCATTGTATTCTATTTTCCTTGGGCATATAGTGTTCCCAACAAAGCGAACATCTTCTAAAATAACATTTATCACTTAATCACCAAATCATTTTCCTATACCAAGGGTATTTATTTGATAAGACATAAGAACCCAAATCATCTTATTATTGATCAATAAAATCATTTAACAAAAAAATAGTCACATTAACCAGGGACTTCACGTAGTCCAGTGGTAGGCGATAAATCCCAATCGCACTTTGGTTGTGGGTTCGATTCCCACATCTTTGTCCGACGCGACGGGTTGTCACACGGTCTACATGTTGTCCTTTTTATAATATTACCAAAATGAGATAAATTCCTCAAAATAACATAATTTAACCACAAATGTTATATCATACTTTGCATTTTCATCCCAAATTATAATAACTTATCATTTTCTCAAACCCCAATGATCATATAAAACCAAATGGTTATTTATACCTATATCCACAAGAGAAGAGACAATTCTTCCTAAAATATCATTCTCACATGGAAAACTGCGGGGTTACAAATACAAGAGAAAATTATTCCAAAGTAAACCCATCAACAAGGAGTTCTAATACTTTTTAAATTTTTCTCCAACCATTTATTTCCACATAGCTTCTTCTTTGACCAAGAAAATATCCTATAGAATAGGACATTCACTCGGGTAATGGCCAGGTCCCCTACAATTACGGCAAATGACTATAAATGGACTCTTGGGACCATTTTTATCTTCTTCCATAGTACTCTTCATTTTTCTTCGGCAATTATTCACTTTATGTCCTTCATTCCCGCACGTAAAACATTTCGTTGTCTCATTGAGACACTTTCCTGGGTGTCTCTTTCCACATTTCCTGCATGATGAAAATTGAGGTTTCTTTTCTCCATGGTCTCCATTGCTGGAGATCTTATCATTTATCACCTTTATCTTCCTTGTTGAGTCTGGGAGTTGGTTAATATATATGTTGTTGGTCATATTTTTGGAAAACTGATTTGGCATAAAGACGATATCTTTTACGCCTATCAACATTCCATTTTGTTGCTCATTGCCACCACCGTTCCCACCATGTACATCATTCTCAAAGTCACTATGACTTCCTTGGAATCCAGCCATTGACTAAAACCAGAAATCATTGTGTGAGTAATAGTAGTCGTAAAATCATTTAGAGATTAAAATGTCACCATATTCTCAATTTGAAACATATTAGGATTAACCAAGGTCATTTACTCTCATCTTATGTATATATTACTTAGATCGGTTTGTAAAGAAAATTTAAATTATCCCAAGCATATCCCCCGGGAGTGTCGTAACCAAGAGTGCAGCAAGGCCCGTTATCGTGCACCAGTTCCCGTTCGAGTCTAGCTCAAAGCGGTGTTTTCGGGTTTTACCCCTAGGTACATCTGTGCCAGAGCCGCCTCTACCTGCTCGTATCCAGACAGGGATGTATTGCTCGGAAAACTCACAAAATCTCTACAATACCAAAATTCTAGGAAGTTCTTTTATACTAATCCTCAAAGTTCATCTTAGGTCTACGTGCTCTAATCAGAGTTTATCTAAATCTAGCTTCCAAGGTTTGTATTAAACTTCCTCTGATACCAACTGTAACTCCCCGACCCTAGTTACCCAGAGTCGGTGCATTATTACATAACATTGGCATGATCACGAGAAAGATCAAGTCTCAAAAGACCGATTAGTTTAGTAGCCTTGGAATAACTAGATACATCCATAAATTTTTACATTACATCATAAAAAAACATCTTGTCTTCATATCCCCTCATACTATCCCTGTAGGTCATTCATAAATTACTTCTTCATAATCCTGGGAAAAATAAAACATTGAAAGGGGTGATCTCAGATGCTCAGTAAGGATAACATTATAGCAGAAACTTTCATAAATAATCATAAACACTTAAGGCAATTTATAACTAAAACAAAAGCCTTTTAAACTTGAACTTCAGCATAAAATGGAAAAGGTAAAATGAAATAAAGCCATTTACTTACTCACATGGATATTCTACTAGTCGAATTATCACATGCAATATCAATAACCACTTTCATAATGATGGAATGCATAATGCCATACTATCATAACCACATAGCCAAGGCCTTGTGCCAAGACTACAAATAAGATTTTGCCAAGGCCTTGTGCCAAGACACTAGTTTGTCTCATGAGACCTAACGATGCATCGAGGAGATATAGCGGGCTCTACCCATCACTTATTAAGTCCAATGCATTCCTCATATGAACAGGTTTAAACATAACATAAACATTCGTATTAAAAATAGCATAAGAAATGTCAATACTTCTACCACAAACCATGAATGGTATAAAAATAGAACATCCACAGTCAAATATAACTCATTTGATACAATATGGAAGATTGTATTGTATCACATTAACCTCAATCATGAATAATGAAGTATGTTGACATAGATGAAAATAATCATCAAAACTATTTGAGGGAAATATCCCCCTTTTCTTGAAATCATTTAAAAGTCACACTATTTGTCAAGAAGCCATTTAAAAACAGATTTTTGAATCAAAGTGTCCCATACCACTTTGATACTTTTAAAAGGAGTTTTGATTTTAAAACTTTAATGTCCATATAAATAAATCCTTAGAACCATTTTTTAAAACATGGACATTAATGAGCAAGATTTAGAAGAATAAGTCTTTAAAACATTTTAAAATGGTATTTTGGTTAGAGATTCTAACCAAAAGAGAGACACTTGAGTACAAATAATTGAGGTAATAAAAACTTTGTAATATCATGATAATAAAGGGATTCATGATATACTATGTCAAAGTACATTATATACACCACATAAAAGTGATTTGGTGTATATCAACAAAGAAGTCCCAATTGAATGTAAATTGAGATGAAATCTCTCATAAAGGCCGTATCCTTAGGTTAAGGATAAATCAACGACATAATTATGTGTGAAAATATAAATACACTAAATATGATTGAATATTCAGTGTAAAACAATCAAAGGATATTCACACATATTCTTGTAGAAACAACACCAACGAATTGGATGTTTAACTCAACAAATGGTGAAAGAGTTAAAATTACTCTTATCAAATTCATATTAATGACTTGAGAATTATCAATAGAGTGATTATGTGTATCAAAATTATATCCACAGGAAGGGGAGTGTAAATTATGACATAATCAAATGAATAGTGATTCCACACATAATCTTGGAGTAATATAATCAATGAAATATGCATAAAGCCGAATGAGTGGAAATTGAAATCTCAAATTCCCTTATCGATTTGGTAACTTACGAAACAAACAACCATTAAATAAGGATCATACCATGACTATTTAAATACCCATAAATTAAAGTATATTACACAATGAATACAATCATGGGCAGTACACATACACCACATGTAATAATTAAGTGGTGAACAATGGAATTCTCAAGAAATTAAGAGCGAGATAAGAAACTCCTTACCACGTTAATCAACTGAGTCGTATGGCCAAAAGTTAATAACCACCAAATTATTTACAGAATAAAATGAATATAAAGAGAATCATGATAATATATATCAAATGGCAGTACACAATACACCACTTTCAATAATTTAGTGGCGAACAATGGAAATCTCACGGAATTGAAAGTGAGATAAGAAAATCCCTTACTTTGTACTTTTTCCTTGGTCGATGGTAGTTTTACCTCCTGTATAATGGTGAAATAATTGTTATTGAATAATACAAGAATCATTTAATTTAATATGATATCATATATGACCTTTTAACATTGATTTGTTAATAATATCTTAGAATTGTCGTCATTTCGGGTGTTAACGGGTTCATTTTACTTTATATTCTTTGTTATGTGAGCCATATTCGTTATTAATGGGATGTATATTATTCATATCCAGAATGATATCAAGTCCTTAGATACTATTTTTAAATCATCAAATTATAATTATACTTGAATGGATATGAGGGACAATGAATCTCATCGTGTTCGTGGAGACGGTAGTCCGTACATACGCACGAGCGACAATATCATTATTTTGATATTAAAATAATATATAATTGGATTTTATATCATATATACAGAATCATTATCATGTTATATTTATTATTTACATGAGTTACACATCATTATTATACCCATACAAATAATAATATATTGAATAACAATTACACCACGACGTGGAGACGGTAAGCCGTACGTACGCACGTATGGTGACATGTTATTCAAAGGATGGATAGAATACTGAATATGGTTGTACCATATTTATAATAACATCACAGTATATATATGATACTGGAGTTATTATTTTATAATGTAAATAACAAAGAAAGAGGAAGTGGAAGAAGAAAGGAACTTGAAAAGGGGTGGTGAAAACATTACCTCTTCTTCGGGTTCTTCCTTTTGATTTGATCAAAAGGGCTCCTTAGGTTGGCTTTCTGATCAAACTAAGGCCTCTAGGTTGTAGTGAGGGAAGTTGAGATAGTATTTGGGAAGGGTTTGGCCGAACCAAAGGGCTTTGAAGGTGTGAAGAAATGAGAAGGGGGGGTGCCCTTTTATAAGAGGGGTGAGGGGAACCTTTGGAAAAGCTAGAGATATTAGTTTATAATAAATTCATATTCGGTTTCAAATGGCTCCAAAGTTTACTATTAAAAGTTTAAGGTGGTTATGGGTCTAAAAAAACTCAACCAGTATAATTTAGACAGGTTTGGGTGCTTATATTAACCTTATCTTTAAGTATTAACTCTAAGTTAATTAGTTTCACTTTTACAATGTCTCTTTGTATTTTTATATTATATGGTTAATAAACTTACCATATACATACAAGAGACCCCCAAGTGGTCCATTAATGATACACCTATCATGATATAAGTCTATTGGACGAACCTTAGATTTTTAAGAATTTAATATCAATTAATAATATAATATTTGTTTTAAAAACTCTTTTATGTCAATTTTGATACTATTCAATAGTTGATTTTTGTGAAACTCATAACAGATTGATTACTTCGAAAAAAGTCAATTAAATAAATAATAATATATCATATTATCCTAGAAAATTATTTTAATTCATTAAAAGTTTCATATTATATTTATTTGGGTATTTATAATATCAATTATTTTGATTTTTCACTATTATAGTAATTACTGCATCATCATTGTGTCATAAATAAATTAACTTATTTAATGTCTAAAAATTATAAATAAATTATCATTATGTAGGAAATCTTTTTATCTTTATAAGGAATATTTATAATCTAAAATAAAACATATATAACCCTCTGTAACAATTTATTTGTTAAAAGATATATGCTTGTGTCATTTTTGTATTTATTTTAACTTAATTAAAATAAAGTGTCATTATCACTTACAAGTGGATCCATGGGGTCCCAAAATTGACCCAAAGATTCCAATGGTAGACCATGTATCAAACAATAGGGTTAAGACACGTTTTAGGGTAATTTAGTATTATTATAATATTATTTTTTAACCCTTGTTTACCGGATTTACCCTTTAACCATGGTAAATAAAATATTTACCGAAGTAATTATCCAAAATGTTTAAAAACAAAAGTTACATATTTACACAATTTGAACATCTTGATTCAAAATATGGAATCCATTTTTCCAAATTCAAAACACAGAAGTGGCAGAAATTAATTTAAAATTAATTCCCGTTGTTAAAACAAAAAGCATGTTTTTTAGAGATAATAACTATCAAAAGATTGTCACTTGTTTATGTCTGGTTTAAATGTGAAATTATGTTAAATGACCCACATTGTATTACATGGTAAAAATATATTCTAAATATACTTTAAAACCACTCAAATTCATAATTTATCACTATTAATTATTTTGATTAAAAAAGTTGTTTTTAATTAAAATTTAGTAATTTTCACTATTCATCAAAATATGAAAGTTATCCAAAAAGTACCAAAATTTCACCCTAGGCTAATTTCGATATTACGAATCCAAAAATGAAGTCCATTTTGAGAGATAGAATTTATAAAATTTCAAAAAGTAGGTATTACTATTCATAACGACTAGTTTGATTGGTTATGGTGTGTTAAAATCTCGAAGTTGCGTACAATGCACGCCATTGCATTATTCGAAAGGAAACATACCGAGGAAACTTGGGGTGTTACACAAACATCCTATTCCACTCTTCATACTATAGTGAAAAATAAACTATATAGGGATAAATAAAAATAGCCTACTGATTCTCTACTACCAGAGCCTCATGAAGATGATGGCCATGAGACATATCTTGTAGGAAAAAAAATTAAAGCCTGGGTAGAATGGAATTTTATCAAGGTTTTTATTAATTAATTTTACTTAGTTAACACATTTAACCTTCTCAAAATAACCCAATTCAATAATGAAAACAATTCATTATGATGAATGTACCAATCATGGGTCATTAAATTATAATAAGGACTATCTTACATGGCCATTAAATATGCTCAGTGTCCATTAACTAGATTATGGGGGACCCTAAAATCCTACATCCTAGATAGTCTAACTAGCCTATGTCATACACCATGGTCAACTGGAACTATTGTCAGACCATCCCA
The DNA here is from genome assembly GCA_963277665.1 of Viscum album. Taxonomy (NCBI): domain Eukaryota; kingdom Viridiplantae; phylum Streptophyta; class Magnoliopsida; order Santalales; family Viscaceae; genus Viscum; species Viscum album. The sequence goes on along the minus strand of OY728148.1, from coordinate 1,878,647,666 downwards.
TAAAATCAACCTTATTACTAACACCAAACTCGTTCCTATCACTCAACCATAATCCTCTATTAAAAATAATTCATGACCCCATTCTTCTAAAGAAAACCTTACTATGTTGGAAATGAAGAAAGGGAGACAATGACCACCTAATTCCCATCCTTCAATAGTCCTCGGGTTGGAAACTATAACCAATGGTGTACAAATCATAAAATATGGGAGAAATTCTCATTTTAAGAAAAAAAAATATTAAGAGATAAGATGATTCATCCACATTGAAAATCCCTGACATAATAAAAAAATAAATCCAATATCCATTACACATTAATGTGTAAAATAAGACTGTTACAATATAAAAATCTATAATGTATGTACCAAATGTAATGATAATCATTGAAAAACAACTTTCAAGATCCGAACTAGTAAGTTCATGAACAAGCTGTGAAATCCTCTTAGAAACCTAAAAATATTTTTATATAATTAACAAATGTATAGTCAGTAGGAAAACCATAGTATCTCATTTATATTTTATAGAAGTATATTAATTCCCCTATGGGAAAACAACAAAACCAAACAACACCTAAGAAGATATACTAACCACCCCAACCTCACCACGGAACTCTCATTAAGTAATAAAAACCAAGTAAAATAATATAAATTATATAGATGATTGGGTACCATGTATCTCCTTCTCAATGGTATGCCTCTCTTTCCAAACATTGAATGTCCTAGTGCTTCAATCCCATCCGTACACCACTACACATTCCTCCCGCACGCACCAGTGCCAAAATACCACAACACATCCTACCCGAACACTCCTGGGACTCACAAAACATCAATCCCATACACACATGGCCCTCACAACACATCACATATGATATTGAAGACACCTAGGAAAGCACACCATATATCATCCTGAAGACACCTGCGAAAGCACACCACCTCACAGGCAGACACCTAGGTCATTACATCTCATCCAAAAACACATGGTCTATCACAACCACCATATAAGACAATATCATAACTCAATACATCCCAATATATATCATAATTTCATCTCTTACAAGTGAGAGTTGAAAAGAAATAGTATCCAACCATTAGTACTCCTCATTGGATGTTAGGAAATACACCCTCCCTTGAGACAATGGTGGTGTTGGGAACATACTTCTCAAATATGGTGGGGTGTGAATATAAATAAAAAGTAAAATACAATTATATATATAAATAATACAAAAAACTCAATCCTATCATATGGGTTTACAAAAAAACTGTCCAACCCACAACACCATCACTTTTTCTTTGACTTCTAAATGAACAACCACACACAACGAGCAAAAAAACCCATTTCACATTTCAATTCAATTTATATATCCATTTCTATTTAATTACCCAATCTAACCCAAACCCTTAAAAACATTATTAAATAGTTATTTATTCATTTCATCTCCCCCTAAACAACTATCAAGCATGACACATATCAAACACAATATTAACATTGATTGTAAATTAGCACACTTCACATTGAAGACCCATCACACCACAAACTCTAGATACATGGTGAATATTTATTCATGTTATCAATGTAGAATCAACTATACCAATAAATATTGTCCATATTCAAAGTATTAAATTCAAAAAAACCATACCATAAATAATAAATCCCCCAAATCACAACCATATCCTGATATATAACATAACACAACTAGTTTCACAGCCATACTCCATCATCCCACCATGAAAGGATATCCATATAAATATAATAAACCCCCTTTCCACAACTATACCCATAACCACATGACCACCCCAAACAAAGAAAAACATGTTCATATTTAACAAGTCGTCCCTTTTTTAATTCCACTTTTTAATTTTTGGGTTATCTTTGAAATAGTATGATCCTTGGGAATCTAATAATTAGCCAAATATACAAGGTTAACCATTTATTAATCATGTAATTTTTCAATGGAAATAAAAAAAATTCTTTCTATTAAGATATGTTGTGCACAAACAATGTCCCCATCAGATAGTATTTTAAGTGGGTAGTTATCCCATACAAATCAAAATGTCAACAACATAATAAAATATAAACATGCATCATTTTTCCCTGCCTCTATATAGTGATCTCAAATGGATTCAATTATCATTATTTACCAGTATTAATCCATCTTCACAATAAGAAAAATCCATATACACACCTAGTATGATGAACAATTAAGAATGATGAAGGAAAAATACTTGTAAGAAAAGGTGATTGGCACATTTTAGCTGTAGAAAAACTAGGGCATGCATGCAGCTGGAAATGATCAATGGAAAATTAAACAAAAAGATACATCCTAACCAAATGACTCCTATGGGATGATGAAATATGGGAATACAATATCAATATAACCCATGAAGTATGATTCATGGGAGGAGGAATCTCTACTTTTGAAAGATCTAAACAATGTCATAGGTTTAGATAGTTTGTTTATTTTCAAATAAAGGTGGATCTGATCAATACCATGTGTTTGGGCCAACGAAAATCCCATGGAATCATAGGAATTTAATGATATGATTTATGGGATTTGAATGAGTATCAATTCCATTCAAATAAGAAAATAAAATCATTTTATGTCAAGAAGATATAAAAAGTGAAAGCTAGAAGAAGCTGGAAAAATTAAACACGAGTCAATGTTAGATAAGGCACCTCTTAAAGAGGAACCACTAAAAAGACATCGTCAGGTTAGGCACCACTCATTGAGGAACCATTTTTGAGAAATAGTTGGGAATGGAACTGCTCGAAGTGGAACTACCATATGAATATACATCCCCATTAGTGAATCACCACAAGGAAAGACACTGCTGCGGCTTGACTGGATAAGATAACTCAAGTGAGCAACCGCCAGTGAGTGCCTACCATCAAGACATTGACAATGAGTGATGACCAGAGAGCCACTACTAGGGATCCACCACTAGTGATCGACTGGTAGTTAGACACCTCTAGTGACTGACCAACAAGGTGAGCCACCGCTAGGGTGATCCACCACTAGAAAACAATGAAAACTGGGAATTTTGTAAACTGTTGAAATGAGTCACATTGACCTCCCAAAACACCTAAAACACTAAATTATCAAAATGTAATGCAACGTAGAGGTCATATCCATTATAATTTTGTTTTTGAGAAAGTCATTCTATAAAAATAGATGATCATACTGAGCAGAAATAGATACATAGTATGTTAATAATCATGACTAGTGATAAATGTTACTAGAAATATAATTTTTCTAATCAGATACTACATCGATTTCAGGTCCAGTGACATGGAGTTCATATTTCATCAGACTCAGTGTTGGTTAGAAATTTGGAATGATGATAAATAGGTTGAATTAAGACAGAGATTTTAGGAGTTAGAATGTTCTCTACATTCTAACCATAAGCCATATTATTCATTTTCAGTTTTAAATTATCAAATATCATATGTTTTTTATAAAACTTGTGATACAAGACTTATGAAGAAGAGTGGGAGAATTGGTCCATCAAAATGTAAGAAGTTATTATTTTGGAATGAAATATGTTTATTAAGGTATTATATGTCATAATACATTCATATGTATGTTTCGAAATTATTTTCTTATCATAGAGTTATTATAATTAATAATAATGTCTCTTGATAAAATTAATTAAAGAATAGATGATATTAAAGTTTTCATAATAGTTTAAATCAATTCTAGAATCCTGGACATGGAAGATCATATCTAGAAGTATGTGACTCAAAATTGGTTGAAACTCAATTTGAGTAATGCTGAATAAGATTGAACTGTTTCTGAGTGATTTCTCTATTAGATGTAGAACATTAGAGTAACTAAAGATTGATCCATTTTGATGAGATGATTTCTTAAAGATAAATTATTCTTATGATGTTTTTTCACATTATAAAATGTAAAATACTGATGTTAATTTTGATATCGATCCACTGGACTAGGAACAATACTAGATTCAATCGATGATGTTTCCATACTAGAAAACCATCAAGAGAAGTTCTTAAAGAAAACTAATTGGTTTGAAATGATGTTATAATGAAGGGAGGATCATCAAGATGAGAAGCCTATTATAATGAGAATGTGATTTATAATGCGAGAAGTGATTTAGTTTTCACTTTTATTTAAATTATTTACATGTTTCATCAATGTTTATGTAAGATTCACTTTATTTGGTTAGTCTATTAGATAAAAAGAACATATTTGTATTCAATTAGATACATAAATTTCATCAGATGTTGTTTTAGAAATAAATTCATGGGGAATGAGGTAAGAATGATTCATGATAACAATCAAAGGAGGTTCCATCGGACTAAAGAAATGATAGGAAGTATAAAAATTATAGTTATGGAAAAGGGTTAAGAAGTTTCTTGATGGTGTGTAAATATTTTAATTTTTAAAATATGAAATACAAAAATTCAATTATCTCAGAATATTTAAAATTTAGATAGCGTGTAAGGTATTCAAGTTTCCCACTATTGACATTATGATATTCCTATAAATAGATTCACAATACATTCATATTATATAACCATTCACGTGGTAAGAAAATGAATATCACTATAGAATTAATTTGAATGTTATATTTCTAGACTATGACCTTATTAGAAGGTAAAAATATGAATGATTTTTTTATAGTACTGAGTAAAATCCGACTGAGAAATTGAGAAATGATTGAGTAATGATGATTTATAATGGGTTCATTATAATGATAACATCAGACTGAATTAATTATGGTGAGTCTATCAAACCTAGCCCTACTAGACTAATGGAATATAACCCAGCCACATCAGTCTATGTATTTTGGATTGATCATGTATGTTGATGTTTTAACAATTTCAGTATTCTTTTGTTTTGGATATTTTTTTTGTAATAAATGATTTTAAACGAGAAGGATTCAGCATAATTATACAAATAAAGATATAGAAGGTGTCTTACAGGAGTTATAAAATGCTATATTCCTTTCTTAATTATATTTAATTTCCATAGAATATAGGGAGTGTCTATTCAGGGTATTTAGGTTATCACATTGAGGAGAAACCTTGTAAATATATTGTTATTTACATTATTTCCTTATTTTCATGATTGATTATTTAATAAAAGAAGATAATGTAAATAATATTAAATTAATGAATGGGTTATTTTTTTTAAATAATGGTAACTACTTAAAAGTGAACAATATATTTAACCCCACCTCTCAATTGTTATTAGATCCATTAAAACTTCAGTGGAACTACTGGAAGTAGCATTGGTGGATAATGGACCACCACCTCTATATCATGGTCATTGTGACCCACCTAGAGTATGTCATGAGTGCTTTGTAGTGGTATAGTTATAAATAATCCAATAGTACACCTACAAAACATACCAAATACAACAGAATTACTAATTGAAAAAAAACAAATGGAAAGGGTTTACTACCAAATAACCGACATCAGAGGACAGGGGTTGGAAAGTAATCATTTTTTATATTTATATGGTTTATTATATATAGATTGTTAATTTCAATTTAAGGCGGAAAAAACTCAAAAATTTGCACCAGGAATTCTTATTTATAGGAAACCATTGTACATATAATTTAAAATTTATATATTAATTTTAAAATTGAGATTAAACATAATGAAAAGATCAATGAATATGATTTTTATTCCCAGTTTATAAAGGTATATACTCTTTTTAAATCGAAATTTATGCCCATTTGAATCCAACTAAATCCCTTATATATGGTCTCAATATATAACAGGAAAAATACGGTGGTTAAATTAAATGAATAACTATTTTCCATTTATAAAGTCACATATAAATTATAAATTTAAATTGGTAGGCACATAATCTTGGCCAACCTCATCCTTGTGTAATAAGGGTTATATGGCATACATGGACCAAAATTATCTATTAAAGATACCTCAATTTATAGGTATAGGAAAAAACCAATTAAGTTGACTATATGATTTTTAAAAACCATTTTTTGTTTTATATATAAGTCATTAGTGTCAACATCACATCCAAGGAACACTCAATAATCACAGTAAACACATAAAATGTATGTAATAAAATGAACATATATGGAAAATAATATGTTTGGAATATACATACCAAGGTTTTTATAATGAACAATGTTACAATATTCCATTCTATATATGTTCAAGGTAGAATATCTATAATGAAAAAAATACAAAAATTCATTTTAATAACTAAATGATAAATGCATGTCAACATTAATATGAGAAATATTGAATAAAAAATTCATATTCTAGGGAAACATAGTGCTTAAAGATAATGTTAGTCAGATACTATGTAGAATAGTATATAAACAACATCCCACTTATTCATAGACTCTGATCTATATTCCAAATCAGTAAGAAGAGAAAAGGTCTTCCTCTGATTACACATTGTGAATTCTCGAACATAGATCACTCATAAGAAGCTAAAACTATTTGGAAACATTTCCTCAAGTTACCCTCATCATATTATAGGGTCTAATGAATAGTATAAAGGTACAATAATGTACAGGTGAGGAGAATATTATCTCATGTTATGGTGGATAACAATATAAAAATTTATAGACAAATAATGGAAGTGTAAATATTATTAATATGTATAATGATAAAAAATAAAACATTAGCATCAAATAAATAAGTAATAAACCCAAAATATGATTATCATCATAAACAAAATAATTTAATTTATTCATATACAAAAAAAACCCTTACATTTTATGATGAATAGATAAAAATAAATGATGATTAAATGAATAAAAAAACAAAAAAAAATTAAACCATCCCGAGCATTACCCCTGTAATCTGACAACAATCACTTATACTAATGAAATCAACAAAAGTTTGAAATGATGGATGATTTAATTTTCCACACCTATAATAATATAATCTTCATGGATACCAATAGTGGCCTAGATAAGGTGTGATATAAATATCTTTAGGCCACTACCAACAGTGTTCACACAATATACTCTATGAATATAAACTTAAATAGTGTGATGGTATTTATAAAAGTAGTGAAGTGAAAAAATAAATATTGGATAATTCTTTAGCAACTATTAAAAGTTTCTGTGATGATAATTTAATTAATTTTCATTTATTTTATAATTAATATATCATGTGTAAAATGTACCATAAATCCTTTAAATGATAATAATAATAATACAGGGTTTATGGTCTAACCAAGGAATATGTGGCCTCATGGTTCAGGCCAAATTATAGTTGTAACTCATTTAGTCTAACTATATATTTTTTATTGTAAAAATGGGGTAATCCAAAATATTTCCATTGTAAAATATTATAACTAATTCTATATACCTCATCCATAGTAATCAAGATCAATGCATGATGTGGAAAAACAGGATGAAATCGTGTCGGTATTTATCCAAATACATTAAGTTGAATCCCAAGAGCATATCCAAGGAATTATAATATCCAAAAAAGAAATTTGAATCCCCCAAAATATTATGTGGCATTTAAATATGAATATAAATACCAACTTCTTATGGTGGTTAAATCCTATGACAATCAACTCAATTAACCAGAATGGCATCATTTGACTGTCTGTGGCATTCACCTAGGAAACCAAGGTGGTCCCAATTCTGATCATTCATATAAAGATGAAAATTTTATAAATATATATAAGTAACCTTATAAAAATTTCAAATATATATATATATATATGTCATTATAGTCTGTGTAATATGAATTAAAAATATAAATTATTAGGTTCATTCTATTACATCTAATCCAAAATAATAATGTAAAATAAAAAATGAAAGCAATTATAAATTCAATTATTTTTGAAAGTCCATGTAATATTTATATATATATATATATATATATATTCCATTTAACAATTTAATGTTTCAATTTTTTGGGATCGAACACTTACCTAATCAAATGTCAAGTAGTGAACTCCATAATAATGTCCTACGCAAATACAAAAAATATAGACTATGTTGGGAAGATCATACCTAGAGTAATCCATTTAGAAAATTAATGTTGGTTTAGATGTTCGATAAATAATTTGTTTAAGAACCTCGGTGAAAATGCTTGAAGTGCTTCATCATGAGAAAATAGAGGCACTTGTTCATTAGAAATATGAAATAAATAATAATATTCAGGTTATAAAGATGTATGTTCATATAGTAATTTTACCCATCCATTAATGAGTGTGTATTTCGGAATCATGTGTGACCAAAATGCACACTAAACTGGGATCACTTATTTCCCAAGGGCATGCATTGTTTATGAACACTATTTGGAAAATCCTGTTTCAACCATTTAATTTTCTTCAGTTAGTTTCCTTAGTTTTCACACACATATGTGTAGACATGGTCACATAGTTAGGGAAAACCATGTGTCCTTATTCCATAAACTCAAAACACCTCACATTTTGATCAAATTGTGCACACTGGGATCCATGCTTTCTACTAACTTTGTGTTCCATTTGTTTCTTCAACTAGTCATGGTTTCATGCTCTAAAAAATCCTTAGAAACCCAATTTTCATTTATTAATTAATTAAGAACCTCTATTTAAATAAAAAAATAGAAATAAATTGAAAATAAAATGATCCACACCTCAATGAAAAACCAGGTTCTCTCACAATAAATCTCATGAAGGGTCATATTACATCAATAATGGGGCATAATTTTACCAATAACATTAAACAATTGGTAAAATTTTAATTAAAATCTTTTTAAATGATTAAAATGATATGGATCATAAATCCCATTATTGTACATAAATTTTGAAAAAATAATTATTAGGAAATATTCCAATATTATCAATGTTGTTAATGTGCACAATTATAAATTTATATCCTAAAAATATACTTATGATATAAAAACACTTACCTTAATTGTTAAAATCCTAAAATTTTCTTGAATCACCAGAAAAAAGAAGTACCAAAAAAATATATTAATGAACCATATTTATTTATATTTAAATTTTATAAACATTAAATTTAATTGTTTGGTATATCTATATTAGCATGTAATTTTCAATTTCTATTATCACATGTGAGAAATCATGATTATTTTATAGTAGTTTAGTAATGTCATATTTTTTATGAATTATTCTTTCCCATATAATTATTCCAATATGATAAACCATACCGAAATTCATTACTTATAATTTTTTATAATTTAGTATTTTCATTATATGTTTTTATTCTGATGATTCAAAAAAATCAATTTGATGAATATCATGTTTCAAATATTTTTATCAAATCATTGGTTGTAACATAAATAATTATTTTAATGAAAATTGTACCATTATAGAACCAAAATCATATAATTATTTTATTATTTATATAATATTGTATCACTAATTGAGTTGTCAATGTAATCTCTGATAATATCATATAATATTAACATGTATCTATCTATACTGAACCAAATATAAAAAAAATACAAATATTGGTTGATTATAACTTTTAAATTGATTTATTTTTGGATAATATCATTCTTAAAAAAATATTTATGTAATTTAGATATGGATAAGGAAGTGAATATAATTAATATATTTTCATTTTAATAACTAAATTAGATAAAAAAAATAGACCCATTGCTTTGTGGATGTGGTAGTTTATACAATCCGTAGTTTACATTTACATTTAATGGATAATGAATGTAATGGATGGTGGAGTTTAATTTTTGTCGTCAATATTATAATATATTTATAAAAATTACTTTTATTCCTCAATTTCACCTATATAATAAGTGAATATTGACAGCGGTGAAAAAATAATTTTCCTTTGTGAATATAGTATTATATAAAATTCACAAATAACTATTATTTTTTTCTTAATAGGAAATGGTAAGGTTATTTAATTGTAAATCCTTTATATAAATAAAATTTTTTATACAAATAATATTAATTTAAATTAATATGAATTGAAAAATATGCTTTGGAATGAAACTATGAAAAGAAATGTCATTGGCAATAAAATGTACTCATGTTTATGACTTGGGATTTCCCTTATAAGAATCCATAAAAATATGAGGCCTAAATAAATATATTTTGATAGAAGTATCAATGAATTTAAATAAAATTTAAATGGAAATATAATGAAATTATTTCTATTTGGAAATCAAATTCGTTGAGATGTCGCAAGGGGTGATGATTGTACAATATATGAATGGTGATAATTAATTTTATATATATTTAAACAGTTATTATAAAGGGTCCAATTACCATAAATCTAATTTAGAACAAAGTATTTAAGATAATAGATTTAGGGATTCGATAAGGTCCTTAATCACTTAAAAATTAAATTTTATTCATGTTTTTGTTGGTATTTTAGTAATATATATTTCACTTTTACATTTGTGGTTTTAAAAACAAAAATAATTAATAATTAAGTAATTTATTTTTAGAAAATAAAAAATTTCCATAGTAAAATACATATTATGGACTATTTCCAAATAACATATTTATATATTTTATAAAATATGTTGTTTTATTGAAAATTAATTTAAACATGATCGCATGTAATATACGAAAACATTATTTTTGATAAAATGTGTTTCTCAGAATAAAATATAATAGAATGACAAAATTATCAACGTATTTTATTTCAACAATTTATGTTGGTTGATTAAAATACTGATAAACATTTTATTTCTTTAAAATTAAACATTTTTTTAGAAAACTAATATTAAATTAATTAAATTAAAATTTATTAGCAACTATATATTATGTTATTAAAAATATAGTTTCTAGATTCAAAAATGTATCTTGAATGATATATATTTACATCATAACAAATATTTTATCTTGATAAAAGTTTAATATTTTATAATGTTGCATGTACATTTTTTTCATAAATGATATGTTTTTAATAAAATTTATATTTTAATTATAAAATTAAAAATAATCTATTTCATAAATATATAAAAATTAACCATAAAAAATATTTATATTTAATGTTCATAATGAACTTAATTTTATAATAATTTAATTCTAAAATTATTTATTTTTAATTTATCATAATGCATAAAACTATAAATTAATATTTATTTTATTGAAAATTGATGTGTTTAAATGTTATCTATTCTTAATATTATTTAACCTTAATTTATAAATTAAATAATTTTCATATATTATTTGTTATATTTTAAGATCTTGCGCAATAAAAATATTTAAAAATGGTTGTATATTTAATTTATTATTTTTCAAAACAATAATTAGATATAAAATAATTCAACCATATAAATTTTGTATTTTCAAAACATTTAAAATTTGAATTTGTTATTATCTCTATTCTTCTACAGTTTCTATTCCCCATTAATTTTATTAATAATTATTTTATAATAAATCTCAACATGTTTCAGTTTAGTGTTGCATGTGGAGAATTCTATTTAACATTGTATAATAAATAAATATCTTCCAAAACCTAAGGGGGTTAAATTATTCACCGTTAAATAAATTTCATCCTCGTAGTTTTAGTTATAACTTAATTTTGAAAATATTTATGGGTATCTAAATTATACCTAACTCAGGATAAAATTTATGGATAAATATCATCATCACAATCATAGAAAAACATATCATTTTCCATAGAATAGGTTTATCCCCTAAATTGGTGTTTTCACAAACCATTTGAGTAAGGAGTCTATAGGTATTTTGTACTATGACCAAATTTTTGTAATTTTCTTCAAAATGATTATTTAAATTACCATAACATTGACAGGCTATAGTAGGTTGATAAGATATTTCATTCCCATTTTACAAATAATTATTCCTATAATTATGAAGAATAATTGCAACACATTAAATACATTTATGGGTGGATAATATGATTTAAAATATTAATTTTCCAAAATTATTGAATATGTTATAAAACACATAAATAAGTTATATTTGACAATTATATAATCAGGGTGGTCATTTGATGTTTTTAACAAAATTTATTATTAAAATGTAGTGGGTTGAATATGTATCAAATATGTCTCTCATGTATCATTATTTGATGATCAGAGTGACATAATCTATTGTATTTTTTGGACCAAAATTTTTTATTTTTATTGAATAGAATATATATTGTTATAATTTTAGAGGATTTTTATAATGTGTATTATTTCTATAATCACTTGAATTGGATAAATAACTGACAAAATTATCACAGTCCTCTCAATTTAAGCAATAGAGTGTGGGTGTTTCATTACATGGAATCCTACTTCCAATGTTTTTCATACTATCAATTTTATAACACTTTGAAAATAATAAAATTAATTGATACCCTTTATATATTTTAATCCCTTTTAGTACATTCATTGAAATTTTCTTGGTGAAACCTCCAATAATTTTGGCTTTAAGGTATCATGTTTCTATTGAGTATATGTGACTTTTCATTTGTGTATCCAATAAAATTGTCTATCTTTTGTTGACTATAGAATAATGAGACTCTCCTATATCAATTTACACATAATGTGTCCATAGAGATACCTTTTGAAATATATTAAATAAACATATAACTAATTCCATTGGATGTAATTTTTTACAGAATACTAAATAATAATTCAATCAGGATTTTGGTTTCTATAATAAAAATTGAGTCATTCATTGGTAGTATCATGATTTTAACCTCTTAAATTAAAATTGATTCTTCCCCCTTTTGATACAATATTATAATTGTTTCCCTATTTACATCTATTTAGTTTATATACAATACTTTCTGAAAAATATATTCATAAACTCCTCTTATTCCATATATTATAAACTTCTTTTAAAATAGAATCCATAATTAGAGCCTACCACTAGTTAGAAAATCCATAAAAATAATAAATTGTAAAAACTACTATCTAATGTTATGGGCACTAGCGAATATAATATATCATTTTAGTCAAATTTACCACTAATCAATATCTAATGGATTACAATTCCAACTAAAAGAGTTTGTATGAGTTATCATGAATGTCTAAATATTGCGCCACTCCCTCATTGGTGTTTTCAATAACTCAACAAAATTACTATTTTAAATATATATTGAAACGACTGGATAATACTTACTGAGAGTTTTTTATCTTATCTATATACACATTAGGTTTATCATTTGATTAATTTCCACATTATCTATCACATAAATTTTTAAATCATTTCATCCCAAGTTCTAACCATTACCATTATAAAATTATAATTTTTAAAGTGTATTCTATAGTTAGTGAAATTTCATATAAGGTAAATGTATTCATATAAGGGGGACTTCATATATGACATGAGTATGTTATCTTATGTATCTATATGTTTAAATATACATTATAAATGTATAGTTTTAAAATTTATTTTTATATTTTAAAATGAATCACAGTGGGTCCTAAATATAATTGGAGTCATAAAATGTAAATCAATTTTTTCATTCAATCAATGAGTAAAATTAGGCTTCTTTGTCATGCACTGGTATAAAATTGAAATATTAAAAAATATTCCCTATTTTGTTTTACTACCTCTCTGTATATCTGTTCTAGATGAAATATCATCAAGTATAATCCATTAAATGGTTTTTTCTAGAAAAACCAAAAAAAATATAATCATCCAATATATTAAGATAGTATCCAATACATAAATATATACACAAGACATATCCAATTTTATTTTACTAATTATTTTTGATATATTCTGAAACAAAACTAAACCCTCAATCGATACAATATGAAGATATAATAGATGAATAGAAAAATTATTTAATTATTTTAAATAAAAAGTAATTTCGTAACAGAAATAATTTTACATACTAATGATACTATTATTTAGTGTCATGTATGAATACCTACATAAATAATATATTTTACAATAGTCAACAACATTTACTCATAATGACTCAAATCGAAACCCCCTTCTAAATAACTCACTTGTAATACAAACTATTTATCTAATAGAAAGAGAATATAATAACGAGGGAAGAGATTCATAGTATGGGAAACATAATATATAACTAATGAGGATAAAATGTTAGAAAATGAAACATATATGGGTATGAAATGATAGTAATGATCCATGAATATAACATTATGAATACATAGCCATATATATCATGGAGAAAATATGTAATATCCCAGATAAATGAAGAATATGACATTTTCATATTAATTAATATTTGTGAATTAAATATTAATTTTACTTTAAAGGGGTTTCTATGTTCGATAGCATACCTTATACGCAACAACAGGTTTTTTTGAAATCTTATATTGCACACTAATAATATAATATTAATATATAAAATGGTAGTTAACTTCTAGCCATTGTAATGGTGGTAATGAACCATACAAATTAAAATATGATTATACAAGTTTGTTAAATGTATTTACATTTATCCCATAATTTTCGGAGGCTTCAATTATAAGGCCCCAGCCTTAAACCTTACTTAATCTTGAGTTATTACAAGATTACACATTGAGGATCTTTTCAGGTTTAGAGTTTTAGATAATTAGATCATAAAACTTGCATTACATTCCACATTTAAACAAAGTGGTTACATAAAAGATAGTATTCATTTTTTCCATCAACGGAAACATATTTAAAATAAAACATGGATTCTTTCTTGACACTTCCTTAACACTATCATCATATCTTGTACCCTTCCCTTGACCTGTGAAAAAAATTTCAAAAACATTGGATGAGAATAAAAAGCTCAGTAAGGGATATAAAAATATGGAAAGGAAACATAAGTACATGTATATATAAGAATGAAATCATAATTTACCCATAAAACATAAGCACATTAACATACGTCATAAAAATCATGAATAAATCATAGAAATCAAAAGACATAAAGGTAACTTGAGGCATTCATAACATTCTTACGTAGGGAGTAACCCTCTTGGTTACGTTTGGAATACCCGTCACAGTATATTTCCTAAATCTCTTCGGAGAAACCATAACATTTAACCCCTTCGTGTTACCCAATGCATTGGAGAGCTATATCGGGCTCACCCGCCCTTAGTTTATCACGGAACCACCCATCTTCATAATAATGCCCAAGAACCATAACATAATCGTATCACATAAAACATGCATAAAGGAAACATAACATTTCCACTTTTCAATCACAAGATATCAATACAACACATTGATATAAAAAAAATTATGAAAACCATTTTCAATACCAAAATAAAAGAAAATTAAAACAAGGTATTTATTTTTCTGTTAAAAAAATGTATGGCTTGTAGAGGAAGCCAAATCTCAAATAATGGTCACGGCGGCGGAGAAGTCGTTGTCGCCGCATACGTACGAAAAAAACATTCCCTTTTGTCGTTTAGTAAAATACTTTGTATAAAAAGGATTCCTTTTGGATAAACAGAAAAGTCAAAGGGTTTTATACACTGTGTAAAAGAAGGTTGTGTATAAAACAAAACATGCCTCAATGAAAGGAGATTGAGACGAAGTCCCATACAAATATGGTATCCTTGGATTACGGATAAATCAATTAAATAATTATGTGTGACAAACTAATACACAAAATATAAGTGGATATTAAGTGTAAAACAATCAGAGGTTATTCAAACATATTCATAGAATGACATATTCAAGGAGTACAAGCTTATCCCAAAGAATCAAAATTGGGTTAAGAAGTTCCCTTACAAAAATTTGACAGCCTAACGGCGTCACTACAAAATTCAGAAAATGAGTTGATGAGAGATAAAAAGGGTATCTCATCACTTAAACAGAAATTTTAAATCACTAAGGATATAGAAGAACATATCCCAACATAATGTTATGTGAATTAAAATACATAACAAAAGAAGTCTTTTAAAAAGAGGAGGGTGAAAGGTTCCCTTACCGACATGGGTATCTTTCGAAACATACACCCTGTGAAAGAAGGACAATACAACATTGATGTAAATACTAATAAATGAATTTATATTACAAAATGAGTAAAATAATTGGCAGTACATACACCACTCAAAGGAAACTGTGGAAAATGTAGCATAAATCTCACAAGAATAAAAGTGAGATGAAAAACCCCTTATGAAAACTCGGCAGCCTAACGGCACCACTAAAAATGTACAAAAATGGATTGATGAGATCAGATAGGGTCTCTCATCATATTAACATAAATTTTACAGCAAGAGAAATATAAAATAACATCCCCCAACATAACAAATATGAGCTTAAAAGAAGTGACATAAAGGTGAGTACTTAAAAAGAAAAAGAGAGGTTAGATCTCTTACGAAAATTCGGCAGCCTAATGACGCCACTCAAAACTTCCAAAATTGATTGATGAGAGAGAATAGGGTCTCTCATCTTATGAACATAAAAATTACTGTAATAGTAATATAAAAGAACATCCCAATCACAATAAAGATCAGCTTAAAAGGAATGATATAAAAGACTTTACTTAAAAAGAAAGAGAGGAGTAGGATCCCTTACCTCGGGTTCGACTTGACTCGATCGTTCTTTAACATCCTAAATAATAAACATGAGTTAATTTATACTTGCTTAAGAACCTTTTTCAAGTTCATTATTCCTTTTATATCACTTATTTCCATGTTATAAACATTATGTAATCATTTAAGTTAATAATGTTTGTTTTGTCGATATTTGGTTCTTAAGTCGAAAGTGGACTTCTTACAATTACATGTTATTCGTGTGGTCAAAGGTTCATTATATCCAGAATGATATTCATGATTTTTATATCATATATATCATATATATCCATAATATACATGTATTTATAATATTACATAATCATTTAGAGGTAAGAAATGAAATGCACTGTTCATGGAGACGATAAGCCGTACGTACGCATGAACGATACTTTCATTTCTATGTCATATTAATGGAATTAAAACTAAATGAGAGGTTTGTATATTTTAATTCCAGAAATATATTCATCATTTATATGTAACATACATAATATATAATAACTTTAAATACATCCTTTATACATCCCACATATGGCATTAACGAATCAAATCACTTTGAGGGGGCGGTAGTCCGCACTTCCTAAAATGAAATTATCATGCTTACCCACAATGGAAACCATAAAGGTATGTCACAAAAGAAAAATACAGAAGCTTAAGTAAAACATAAACATATTATATATAGTATATAAATATAGTTACATCTTAATGGACAACTTTTAAGGTGTTATATGAGTGTTGAACAATCATCGTTTTGTGAGGCAGAAATTCGCCATCCATAGAAACAGTATGTTCTTTAACCATTTGATGTAGGTTTATGTAAGTGTAGCTCGAATGATTATTATAAAAACATAATAGTATATTGAAGATACTGTATTTGTTACAAAATAAATTAATAAAAAGATTTAGGGGGTTTGAGAAGCAAAATAAAACAAAATAACACAAGTGAAGACATTACCTTAAAATCGGGTAACTCCCTTTGGTTTGAACTCAAAATCTTCCTTGGGAAGACTTCTGCCAAAAGTGAGGCTTCATGGAGTAAAAGAGGGATGTGGAGAGACAAAATGATCAGGGGGTGGCCGAGCCAAAGGCTTTGTAAGTGTGGGTAAGGAGGTAGAGGTGGGGGCCTTTTATAAGAGGAGAGGAGGGGCACTCTTGGAAATTAAAGAAATGTTACATTATTTGAAAATGATTCTCGGATTTAAAAGGTCCCACATTAATATAATTCTAGGATAAGGTTATAAGGGTTTGAAATATACCCATCCAATAGGTTTTTGACAAGTGTAGGTTTTAGTTTTTACATTATCTTTTCATTTTATTTAAATCGTTAAATAATGAGGTAATCGCTGCATCATCATGATGTCATAAATAATTTAATTTATTTAATGTATAAAAATTATAAAAAAAATATCATGATGTAGGAAATATTTTTAGATTATTATAGTCAAAAATATGACTTGTATAACCCCATTTAAAAAAAAATTTAGTGAAACATCTCATGATTGTGATATTTTTATTTTAACTTTATATAAAAAGTTATTTATGCCATTTTCCAACCAAAGTGCCTCCATGGGTTCCCCAAGTTGACCCATGGATTGTCTTGGTCGGCCATGACACAAAAAATGATGCTAGGAAATGTGTCTAGGTCATTTCACATTATTAAAACAATATTTTTACCTTCAATTACACTAATTACCTCTAATCGCGATTAAAAACTTAAAAGCTACTATTCTCCCAAAAATTATTTTAATTATATTGAACCAAATTTTACTTCTTAATGACAACCATGTTTGTCGGAGTTTTGAAATTCAAAACACAGAGTTGGTAAAATTTCATTTAAACGGAAAATCAGTTTTTATAAGTACCACTTAGTGGTTTCACTATTCATCAAAAATTGAAGTTTTTCAGAAAAATACCAAAACATAACCCTAAGCTATATTTGATATTCCGAATTCAAAAATGAAGTCTATTTTACAAAATTAAAAACATATAATTTGCATTAATTAATTTAATAATTAATTCCCATTGACAGAGCAAATAGCATGTTTTCATGAAACAATAAGTATCAAAAGATTGACACTAGTTTAAGTCCGATTTCAAAGTGAAATTAATTCCAATTTCAACAATTGGATTAAATGGTAAAAATATATTCTAATTGAACTTTAAAACCAATTAAAAATATAATCTAATCATATAAATAAATTAGATTAAAAAAGATGTTTTGAATTAAAAGACAACATTTTTCACTATTCATTAACAAAATGAACTTTATCGGAAAAATACCAAAAATTTACACAAAGTAAATTTTTATGTCATGATTCTAAAGAAGAATTTTATTTTGTCAAATATAACACATAAAATTGTCAAAAAGTGGATTTAAAAGAGGTTCGCCATCAAAAGGCGGTTAATCGACCTTTTAATGAATATTAGAATGTTTACGCTTAAAATTGGATTCATTCGCATTTTTAATCCTCTAACATTTATTGTAAAGAGTAAACATATTTGACAAACATATATAATCATTTTGTAGTTAGTTTTGTTCATTCCCTCCATTACAACGACTGCGATTTAACTACCATTTAAAATAATATTATTTTTTTATTAGAGTGCAACGTAAGATTCCCAAGAAACTCATTGTTTTGTATTGCGTACGCCATCGAGCATAGAGTCCCCTTTAAAGTAATATTAATATTTTATTCACAAATAGGGATAAATTTAAAATTTTCATATTCTTTATTTACCTGGGTTGTTACATCCTTCCCCCCTTTTGGGAATTGTGTCCTCTCAATTTTAAAATTGGGCTCAGAAACATCCTTGAAAGTCCCACATCGGAACAAGAGTCGGTAAAACAATCACTTTAAAATAAAGAAAGATAATTACAAAGGTCACCCCAGTTAACCCATACTAGGATTCCATGTAGGAAAACATGGACATGGAAGAAAAAACAAAGGGTCATGTTCTGGGGGAGGGTGATAGTAAACATGTCTAGGAGAAAGTTAACCATAAGAAAATCACAAACTTGTGATGGGTTAAACGGTATTCGATTACCCGGTAGGAAAAGTTAATAGACAACATTTTTGATTTTTTTTATTGAGGAATTTATTAATAAGGAAACATAATTACTTATCATGTTGACTTTCAACTTTTATTAGATTTCTTATAAAAACTCATATTTTCTCCAAAATATGAGTATTTAGGAAGACTTGTTCACTATAATCAACTTCTAGATAATCACCTAATCCACAAAAGAGAACTATATGCTTCCCATGTATTTAGACTTTAACCAAAACCAAAACCAAAATGGTTAGTACAAGATCAGATAATCCATAAAAGGATAACCCTTTATAAAAATAAAATCTATTCTTAATCTCTAAAATTTGTCCAACAAAACCCAAAGTTCAACGAGGACCATTTGATAAACAATTTGTCCATAAAATTCTTCATAGTAAACCAAACTAAGATTGAAACCCAAATATTTGAAGGATTTAGTCACATAGTCTTCCAAGGTACAAATTAACTTTTATCTCTAAATAACATCAGTTGCTCTTAAATTCTCATATTGAAAAGTAATTAACCTAATCACATATCATCGATGATAGGTTAATCATTTCCATAGATAACCCAAAATAAACTTACTCTTGATTCCTAAAATCATCTAACTAAAAAGAATTAGTCAAACTAACCAGGGACTTCACGTAGTCCAGTGGTAGGCGATAAATATCAGTCGCACTTTGGTTGTGGGTTCGATTCCCGCAGCTTTGTCCGACGCGACAGGTTGTCACACGGTCTGCGTGTTTTCCTTTTTCCAAAAATATATAATTCTTAAAACATTCCCCAAAACGGGATAAAATTTTGAAAAATGATCATAAAATATTTTAACCTCAAGTTTATCTCATGCCTTTCATTTTCCATCATAACATATAATAACCCATAATTACCTCAAAAGTAAGGATCATATAAACTATAATGGTTACCTTTATAATTATTACCAGAACTTACACATCGATTGGTCGTCTGGTACATGATGCATTACAGATCATACCAAGATTCAAGTGGTTGATCATGAATCCTTGAAAGTTGGTTTAGCATAACCACGAGATTCCTCACTGAATCCCCCATTTCCTCCAGTCTTTTAATCAGAGAACCACCACAGTTTCCATCAAACCCATTGTAACTCTGGTGCCTGCTTGATCCATCCATTTACTAAAAATAGAAATGTTAGTGTGCTTATATCAACAAAATCATTAAGTACTAATGAGGAAGGTAAACACTAAGATATACTTACTCATTAACTTTATCTAAAACTAGGACTCTTTCTGATATCCTAACCATTATGGTAATGTCACTTGTGCTTAGAGAATACCCTAACCTCTAAAGTTATCTAAACTGTCCTCTGATACCAACTATAAGGCCCCAGCCTTAAACCTTACTTAATCTTGAGTTATTACAAGATTACACATTGAGGATCTTTTCAGGTTTATAGTTTTAAATAATTAGATCATAAAACTTGCATTACATTCCACATTTAAACAAAGTGGTTACATAAAAGATAGTATTCCTTTTTTCCATCAATGGAAACATATTGAAAATAAAATATGGATTCTTTCTTGACACCTCCTTGACACTATCATCATATCATATACCCTTCCCTTGACCTGTGAAAAACATTTCAAAAAATTGGGATGAGCATAAAAAGCTCAGTTAGGGATATAAAAATATGGAAAGGAAACATAAGTACATGTATACATAAGAATGAAATCATAATTTACCCATAAAACATAAGCACATTAACATACGTCAGAAAAATCATGAATAAATCATAGAAATCATAAGACATAAAGGTAACTTGAGGCATTCATAACATTCTTACGTAGGGAGTAACCCTCTTGGTTACGTTTGGAATACCCATCACAGTATATTTCCTAAATCTCTTCGGAGAAACCATAACATTTAACCCATTCGTGTTACCCAATGCATTGGAGAGCTATATCGGGCTCACCCGCCCTTAGTTTATCACGGAACCACCCGTCTTCATAATAATGCCCAAGAACCATAACATAATCATATCACATAAAACATGCATAAAGGAAACATAACATTTCCACTTTTCAATCACAAGATATCAATACAACACATTGATATAAAAAAATTATGAAAACCATTTTCAATACCAAAATAAATGAAAATTAAAACAAGGTATTTATTTTTCTGTTAAAAAAAATGTATGGCTTGTAGAGGAAGCCAAATCTCAAATAATGGTCACGGCGGCGGAGAAGTTGTTGTCGCCGCATACGTACGACAATAACATTCCCTTTTGTCATTCAGTAAAACACTTTGTATAAAAAGGATTCCTTTCGGATAAACGTAAAAGTCAAAGGGGTTTATACACCATATAAAAGAAGGTTGTGTATAAAAAAAATGCCTCAATGAAAGGAGATTGAGACGAAGTCCCATACAAAGACGGTATCCTTGGATTAAGGATAAATCAATTGAATAATTATGTGTGACAAAATAATACACAAAATATAAGTGGATATTAAGTGTAAAACAATCAGAGTTTATTCACACATATTCATAGAACGACATATTCAAGGAGTACAAGCTTATCCCAAAGAATCAAAATTGGGTTAAGAAGTTCCCTTACAAAAATTTGACAGCCTAACGGCGTCACTAAAAAATTCAGAAAATGAGGTGATGAGAGATAAAAAGGGTATCTCATCACTTGGACATAAAATTTAAATCACTAAGGATATAGAAGAACATATCCCAACATAATTTTATGTGAATTAAAAGACATAACAAAAGAAGTCTTTTAAAAAGAGGAGGGTGAAAGGTTCCCTTACCGACATGGGTATCTTTCGAAACATACACCCCGTGAAAGAAGGACAATACAACATTGATGTAAATACTCATAAATGAAAGTATATTACACAATGAGGAAAATAATGGGCAGTACATACACCACTAAAAGGAAATTTTGGCAAATGTAGCATAAATCTCACGGGAATAAAAGTGAGATGAAAAATCCCTTACGAAAACTCGCCAGCCTAACGGCGCCACTTAAAAATTACAAAAATGGATTGATGAGATCAGATAGGGTCTCTCATCATATTAACATAACGTTTACAGAAAGAGGAATATAAAAGAACATCCCCCAACATAACAAAGATGAGCTTAAAAAAAGTGACATAAAGGAGAGTACTTAAAAAGAAAGAGAGAGGTTAGATCTCTTATGAAAATTCGGCAGCCTAACGGCGCCACTCAAAACTTCTAAAATGGATTGATGAGAGAGAATAGGGTCTCTTATCATATGAACATAAAAATTATAGTAAGAGTAATATAAAAGAAAATCTCAATCACAAGAAAGATGAGCTTAAAAGGAATGACATAATAGCGTGTACTTAAAAAGAAAGAGAGGAGTAGGATCCCTTACCTCGGGTGCGACTTGACTCGATCGTTCTTTAACGTCCTGAATAATAAACATGAGTAAAATTGTACTTGATTAAGAACCATTTTAAATTTCATTATTCCTTTTATATTACTTATTTCCATGTTATAAACATTATGTAATCATTTAAGTTGATAATGATTGTTTTGTCGATATTTGGTTCTTAAGTCGAAAGTGGAATTCTTACAATTACATGTTGTTCGTGTGGTCAAAGGTTCATTATATCCAGAATTATATTAATGATTTGGATATCATATATATCATATATATCCAGAATATACATTTATTTATAATATTAAATAATCATTTAGAGGTATGAAATGAAATGCACCGTTCATGGAGACGGTAAGCCATACGTACGCATGAACGCTACTTTCATTTCTATGTCATATTAATGGAATTAAAAATAAATGAGAGGTTTGTATATTTTAATTCCAGAATTATATTCATCATTTATATGTAACGTAAATCATATATAATAACTTTAAATACATCCTTTATATATCCCACATAAGGCATTAAAGAATCAAATCACTTTGAGGGGGTGATAGTCCGCACTTCCTAAAATGAAATTATCGTGTTTACCCACAATGGAAACCATAAAGGAATGTCACAAAAGAAAAATACAAAAGATTATGTAAAACATAAACATATTATATATCATATATAAATATAGTGACATCTTAATGGCCACCTTTTAAGGTGTTATATGAGTGTTGAACAATCATCGTTTTGGGAGGCAGAAATTCGCCATCCACAGAAACAGTATGTTCTTTAACCATTTGATGTTGGTGTGTGTAAGTGTAGCTCGAATTATTCCTATAACAACATCCTAGTATATTGAAGATACTGGAGTTGTTACAAAAGAAATGAATAAAAAGAGTTTAGGGGGTTGGAGAAGCAAAATAAAACAAAAGAACACAAGTGAAGACATTATCTTAAAATCGGGTAACTCCCTTTGGTTTGAGCTCAAAGGCTTCCTTGGGAAGGCTTCTGCCAAAAGTGAGGCTTGAAGGATTAAGAGAGGTATTTGGAGAGACAAAATGAGTAGGTTTTGGCCGATCCAAAGGCTTTGGAAGTGTGTGTATGGAGGTAGAGGTGGGGGGCTTTTATAATGGGAGAGGAGGGGCACTCTTGGACAGTAAAGAAATGTTACTTTATTTGAAAATGAGTTTCGGATTTAAAAGGTCCCACATTGATATAATTCGAGGATAAGGTGATAAGGGTTTGAAATATACCAATCCAATAGGTTTTTGACAAGTTTAGGTTTTAGTTTTACAATATATTTTCATTTTATTTAAATCGTTAAATAATGAGGTAATCGATGCATCATCATGATGTCATAAATAATTTAATTTATTTAATGTCTAAAAATTATAAAAAAAAATTATCATGATGTAGGAAATATTTTTATATTTTTATAGTCAAAAATATGACTTGTATAACCCCATTTAAAAATTGTTTTAGTGAAACATCTCATGCTTGTGACATTTTTATTTTAACTTTAAATAAAAAGTTATTTAGGTCATTTTGCAACCAAAGTGGCTCCATGGGGTCCCCAAGTTGACCCATGGATTGTCTTGGTCGTACATGACACATCCAATGAGGGTAGGACATGTTTCTAGTTCATTTCACATTATTAAAACAATATTTTTACCTTAAATTACACTAATTACCTCTAATCGCGATTAAAAACTTAAAAGTTACTATTCACCAAAAAATTATTTTAATTCAATTGAACCAGATTTTACTTCTTAATGACAACCATGTATGTAAGATTTTTGAAATTCAAAACTAAGAGGTGGTAAATTTTCATTTAAACGGAAAATCAGTTTTTATAAGTACCACTTAGTGGTTTCACTATTCATCAAAAAATTGAAGTCTCTCAGAAAAATACCAAAACTTCACCCTAAGATATATTTGATATTACGAATTCAAAAATGAAGTATATTTTAAAAAATTAAAAACATATAAGTTTCATTAATTAATTTAATAATTAATTCCCGCTGACAGAGCAAATAGCATGTTTTTATGAAACAATAAGTATCAAAAGATTGACACTAGTTTAAGTCCGATTTCAAAGTGAAATTAATTACAATGTCAAAAATTGGATTAAATGGTAAAAATATATTCTAATTGAAATTTAAAACCAATTAAAAATATAATCTAATCATATAAATAAATTAGATTAAAAATATGTTTTGAATTAAAATACAACATTTTTCACTATTCATTAAAAAATGAACATTATCGGAAAAATAC
This sequence comes from Viscum album, assembly GCA_963277665.1. Taxonomy (NCBI): domain Eukaryota; kingdom Viridiplantae; phylum Streptophyta; class Magnoliopsida; order Santalales; family Viscaceae; genus Viscum; species Viscum album. The sequence continues at coordinate 1,878,622,587 of OY728148.1, read as the reverse complement.
CAAAAATTTACACAGTAAATTTTGATGTCCCGATTCTAAAGAAGAATTTTATTTTGTCAAATATAACACATAAAATTGTCAAAAAGTCTATTTAAAAGTGGTTCTCCATCAAAAGGTGGTTAATCAACCTTTTAATGAATATTAGAATGTTTACGCTTAAAATTGGATTCATTCGCATTTTTAATCCTCTAACATTTATTGTAAAGAGTAAGAATATTTGACAAACATATATAATCATTTTTTAGTTAGTTCAATTCATTCCCGCCATTACAACGGCTAGGGTTAACTACCATTTAAAATAATATTATTTTATTATTAGAGTGCAACCTAAGATTCCCAAGAAACTCGTTGTTGTGTATTGGGTATTCCATCGAGCATAGCGTCCCCTTTAAAGTAATATTAATACTTTATTCACAAATATGGATAAATATAAAAATGTCATATTCTTTATTTACCTGAGGTGTTACATCAATTGTGAATGAATCCAATTTTATGAATAATTCATATTAAAAGGCCAATTCACCGCCTTTTAATCGAGATCCCTCTATAAATATAGTTTTTCCAATTTAATACATCATAATTGACCAAATAAAATCCGTATTTAGAATTTGGACATCAAAATTTACATTTTGTGAATTTCTTGAATTTTTCCGATAAAGTTCATTTTTTTAATGAATAGTGAAAATATTGTATTTTAATTAAAAACTGCATTTTAATCTAATTTATTTATATATTTATATTATCTATTTAATTGGTTTTAAAGTTTAATTAAAATATATTTTTACCAGTTAATCCAATATTGGTCATTGGAATTAATTTGATGTTGAAATTGGACATAAACAAGTATCAATAGTTTGATAGTTATTGTTTCTTAAAAACATGCTATTTGTTTGGATAACGGGAATTAATTTTAAAATTAATTAATTCAACTTCTAAGTTTTTAATTTGGAAAAACTTAAATCATTTTTGTATTTGGAATATCAAATATAGCTTAGGCTGAATTTTTTGAATTTTTCTGAAAAACAACAATTTTTTATGAATAGTGAAACCACTTAAGAGTAGTTAAAAAACAGAATTTTTCATTTAAATGAAATTTTGCCACTTCATTGAATTGAAATTTAAAAATACAACATACATGGTTGTTATCAGTTAGTAAAATTTGGTTCTAAAAGATGAAAATAATTTTTGGTGAATAGTAACTTTTGACTTTTATTTACCGCGGTTAAAGGTAAATAGGGTAATTCAAGGTTAAAAGAATATTATAATAATTCAAAAATAACTTAACACTTGTCCTAACCTTATTGTATGTCTAATGTCTGACCATGGGAATCTTTGTGTCTATTTTGGGACCCCATGGAGCCAATTATGATAGATAATGACACTTAAGATTAATTAATTTAATGTAAAGGCAAAAATGACAAACAAAATTCTTTTAGTAAATTAATTTTTATATGTTGTTATATAAATTATATAGTCGGCAATAAATATTAATTGGAAATATAAAAATAACTCCTACATAATTGTAGCTTTTTTATAATTTTGAGTGTTCAAATAAATTAAATTATTTATGACACAATAATGATGTAGTGTTTACCTCATTAGTAAATGATTTAAATAAATAAGATTATAATGATTAAAATATTATCCAAAACATGTCCAATTCTGATTGTATGATTTTATTTCGAATATATGTAATCTTATCTTCTAATTTAATGATATATGGACCTTTAGAATCTAAATATCATTATATAATAAAATAATATTATCTCACTTTCCTAAAGAGCCACTCCTCTCCATTATAAAAGGAGAACACTTCAATCCAATTCCTCACACCTCTCAATCCTTTTGGATTGCCCAACCTCTACCCCATTAAGCTCCATAAATCCCTCTATTTCATCTTGAAGCCTTACCTTAGGCATAAGGCACTTCAAGAAGTCTTTTTTCTTCATACCAAAGGAAGTTACCCAAATTAAAGGTACCTGTTTCTATTAAATTTTTTTCTTTTATTTTATTTCTCAATCCCCTAAACTATTTTTATTCCATTCTTTTGTAACAACACCAGTATAATAAATATAATAGTATGTTGTTATGAGATGGATTCAAACTACACTTATACACACCTCCATCTAATGGATGAAGAACATAAAGTTTCTATGGATGGAAAACTAACGCCTCACGAAACGATCATTGTTCAAATATCTCCAATTTCCTCTCATGGTGTGTATTATGATGGAATGGTATTTATATATGATATATATTATGTTTATTTTTTCTTTATGTTTCTGTATTTTTTCATTTATATAAATACTTTATTGTTTCCATAGTGGGTAAATATGATAATCTCATTAGAGGAAGTGTGGACTACCACCTCCTCAAAGTGATATGACATGTTAATTTTTTATGTGGGACATAAAAGGATGGATTTAATAATATTGTATATGATATTATACTGAAATTATAATATATCTATGTATCATTATGTTTTAAATTCCATTAAAATAAGAAATTGAAATGGAAGTAGTGTTTGTGCGTACTTATAGCTTACCGTCTCCATGAACGGTGCATTTCATTTTTTCCTCTAAATGTTATGTACTATTATAAATATATGTATACACTGGATATATATGATATATATGATTAATATCATTATGAAGATAATACATATCTTACCACATGAACAACTTGTAATTATAAGGTGTTCATTATTTTTACTCAAGTACCAAATATCGATATAATGACTGTTATTAACATAAATGATTACATAATGTTTATAACATGGTAATAAGTAATATAAAAGGAATAATAAAATTTAAAAAAGGTTATTAAGAATTTATAAATTAACATTAGTTTATTATTCAGGAGAATAAAGAACGAACTGGTCAAGTCGGACAACGACGTAAGGGATTTCTTTTCTCACTTTTAATTTCGTGAGAATTCCATTGTTCGCCACTTATTTATTCCATGAGGTGTAATGTATACTGAAATTGATATATATTATCATGATTCTCTTTATATTCATGGTATTGTGTGATTCATTTTTTGTTCATTATCTTTTGGTCATACAACTTGATTGATTACTACGAGGTAAGGGATTTTTATCTCACTTTTATTCACGTGAGATTCATGCAATATTTTCCACTATTTACTTTGAGTGGTGTATGTAATTCCCATTATTATAAACACTGTGTACTATATTTTCATTTATGGGTATTTACAGCTATATTGTATGGACCTTCTTCCATTTGGCATATGTTTTGTAAGTTAGCAAATCGGTAAGGGAACATTTCACCCTCTTGTCTTTAAAAGACTTATTTTATTATATCTTTTAATTTACATCTCATTATGCAGGGATATTTTCTTCAATATCCTTATTGATGTAAACTTTATGTCCAAGTGATGAGATACCCTTTTTATCTCATCAACTCAGTTTCCTAATTTTAATGTCGTTAGGCTCTCGAATTTTTACAAGGGAACTTCTTAACCCAATTTCTATTCATTGGGTTCAACTTGTACTTCTTGAATATGTCATCCTATGAGTTTCGGTGAATGACCTATGATTTTTTTACACATAATATCCACTTATATTGGGTGTATTTATATTTTTCACACATAATTACTTGATTCATTTATCCTCAATTTAAGGATACCATCTTTATAAGGGATTTCATCTAAATTTATGTATCCACTAAGACTTCATTATTGTTTTGCACCGATTAACTCTTATATGGTGTATATAATATCCTTTGACATATTATATTATGAATCCCTTTATTCTCATGATATTATAGAGTTCTTATTATATTTTATTCCTCAATTATTTGTATTCAAGAGTTTATCATTTTGATAAAAACTCATTAACTAAAATATAATATTAAATGTTATAAATATTTATTATTATAAATATTTATCTTTAATGCCCATGTTTTAAAAATTGTTTTGAGAATTTATTTATATGGAAATTAGTTCTTTAAAATTATAATTCCATTAAAATCTTCAATGTGGTATGGGACAAATTTATTCAAAAATCAATTTTTAAATGGTTTATGAAAATGGATTGATTATTTCAATATCTTTGAATTACATCTTGGGATTTCAAATGAAATTTTATTAGTGAAATTTTTATATTTGAAATATTTTATGTGATATGATGGTACTTATACATTTTATGGGTGGTAAAGTGATAAACCATATGACAGGTGGTGTAGTGAAAACCGGTATCGGTGGTTATGTTATAACCTCCAATGCATTGGGTATAGAAGTCGGCCGTATGGCAATTACATTTAGTGATATGTGTGGAAGTCGACCGTATAGTTATTCTATTTAATTATGTTTATGTCCCAAGATACCTTTATATGTTCTGTGTTCTTTTTATGGGTTTTATGGAAACCTTTTGGTTACAAAAGGGTAAGTAGTGATCTTTTAATCAGTGAAGAGTATTTAATATTTCATAAAGGTGAAAAGTATTACTTATGATAAAATATTCATGGTTTACTTATTGTTTGAAAAACTAACAGTTTTACTTTTTTATATATCCCTTTCTGAGATTTTTATGCTCTTCCCATGTTTTCTTTGAAATGTTTATCACATGACATAATGTAGAATAGAGCCTAGGATGGGATCATGGAAAAGTCATGTTGTCTTAAATATGGAACTAGACATGATTATATTTATTTCAAGAGTTTTTATTTTATGAAAAAAATGGATACTGGGTAGAAGTGTCTACATTGTAATCTTTTGAGATGTAATAGTTATGTCATAATTCTCTAAAACTCTAAACTTGAAAAGATCCTCAATGTGAATTATTCACTGAATTCAATATTATGTAAGGTTTAAGCCCAATTCATTATAGTTAGTATCAGAGGTCAGTTTAGATAACTTTAGAGGTTAGGGTATTATTTAAGCATAAGTGAAATTACCATAATGGTTAGGATTTCAGAAAGAGTCATAGTTTTTTTAGATATAGTGTCTGAGTTTCTGATAACATGAATAATTATATCTTAGTATTTACCCTCCTCATAAGATATTATATGATTATTTTACTGATATACTCACACTTCTGGTTTTATTCAATGGTTGGATCTAGCAGGCATCAAAGTAACAATGTATGTGAAGAAAACTATGATGGTTTTCTAAATGAAAAATTGAATGAAATTTGAGCTGAAATGAGAACTCTTAAGGTTATTCTCAACCAACTATCTGGAGTCATGATTGACCAATTTAACCTTGGTGATTTTTATAAGGCATCGTATATGCGAAAAAACAAATCCCCATGGGAGTTCAGGTAACAATAATAAAGTTATGTATGTTCAAAATCTATGTGTTAAGGATGTTGAAAGAAAAACCTAGGGAAATGTTTCAAAGGGACAAAAAGATGCTATAGATGTGGAAATAATGGTCATAAAGCAATAACCTTCCATGGAAAAAGGAAGCATACAATTGACTCTAGGAAAGGGAAAGAAGTTCTTTCTGAGAAATCAATTGAATATTTTAAATGTGGTGTGCATGGTCATTATACAAGAACATGTCCTATGAAGATGATTCGGGAATGGTTTCACCAGGATCATACAAATATTGTTTTACAAATACATAATTCAATTCTAATTGAGGATGAAGAAACTGACAATGACCAATGAAATTTATGGATTATTTCCTAACATATGTTTTGAAATTATTGAATCTGAGGATATGATTCGTGATTTTGATTGAAGATAAGAAGTATTTCAGAATAATATGGAATGGAATGGTTAATGGATCATGAAGAATGTTTAATGAGTAATAATTAAACATATATGTTATTCATGTGTTATGGTAGATTTTAAGATAGTGAAATTCTTAAAATTATTAAGGCTCATTTGACGATGGGAATTACATTAGAAGACTTTTCATAGTATGTATAACCGTGAAGATTGATTTATGAATTTTTTTTCAAGGAATACTTATCTTTTCGTTTTTGGATATAGTTATAAAAATCCATTTGGGTTTATGTGATCCTTGAATTTGAGGAAATTATAGGCTAATACATTTTTGGGATAAAAATTGAAGGTTATTAGAAAACTTTCATGGTTAATATATGTTATGGTTATTTTTTATACATTTATTTCTTTTTTGGAATGCAATATAATTATATAGTTTTTGAAAAAAGGACAACACAAGGACCGTGTGACAACCCGTCGTGTCGAACAAATCTACAAGAATCGAAACCACAACCAAAGTGCAGCTGGTATTTATCACCTACCACTGGACTACATGAAGTACCTGGTTTGTATGAATATTTCTTTTTAGTTAGATGATTTTATGAATCAAGAATAAATCAATTTTGGGTAATCTATGGAAATGATTAACCTATCATGGATTATATGTTATTAGGGTAATTACTTTTCAATATGAGACTTTAAGAGTAACGGATGTTATTTGGAGATAAATGTTAAGAATTATCTTGGAAGACTATGTCATTAGATACTTTAGAGATTTGGGATTCAATCATAGTTTGGATTACTTTGAATAATTATATTGACAGTAGTTTATTGATTGTTTTTTGTTGAACATTGAGTTTTTTTGACAAATTTTAGAGATTAAGAGTAGTTTTTTCTTTTTGTAAAAGATTATCCTTTTGGGGATTACCTGATCCGGTGCTAACAATTTTGGTTTTGGTTATGGTCTGATGACATGGGAAATATATAGTTCATCTTTTGTGGATTATGTGATTCTCTAGAAGTTGATTATAGCGCTCTTAATGTGGAAAAAAGTCATCCTGAATAATCATCGTTTGGAGAAAATATGATTTTATGTTAGAAATCTAGTAAAGTATTAATGTCTACATGAAAAATAATTATATTTACTTATGTTTTAAGTTATGCTCATAAATAAATTCCTCAATGAAATGTAACATAAAACAACAACCTTGTTTGTTAAATTATCCTACTGGGGAATCAAAGACTATTTAACCCATCACAAGTTTGTGATATTCTGGTGGTTATCTTTCTCTTAAACATGTTTTCTATTACTCTCCATCAGAACATGATGGTTTTTTTCTCCTCCATATCCATGTTTTCATGGAATCCTAGTATCTATTGTCTAGAGTATCCATTGGACTTCTCTTCCTTTATATTAATGTTATAGTTTTATTGACTCTTTTTTTATGTGGGGTGTTCAATGAAGTTCCCAAGCCAAATTTAAAAATTGCGAGGATGAAATTCTCAAAAGGGGGGAAGGTTGTAACATCCCAGATAAATGAAGAATGTGAAATTTTCATATTTTTTAATATTTTTTAATTAAATATTAATTTTACTTTAAAGGTGTTGCAATGTTCGATAGTAAACCCGATACACAACAATGTGTTTTTTTGAAATCTTACGTTGCACACTAATAATATAATATTATTATATTAAATGGTAGTTTAATCCTAGCCGTTTTATTGGTGATAATGAAAAAAACTAAAATAAATATGATTATACATGTTTGAAAATGTATTTACATTTATCAAATAAATGTTAGAGGCATAAAGTGTGAATGAATCTGATTTTAAGCATAATTTACATTAAAAGGAAAATTTACTACCTTTTAATGAAGAAACCTCTTTAAATATAGTTTTTTCCAATTTAATACATTCTATTTGAACTAATAAAACCCTTATTTAGAATGGGGACATCAAAATTTACTTTTTGTGAATTTCTGTAATTTTTCCGATAAAGTTCATTTTTTAATGAATAGTAAAAATATTGTATTTTAATTCAAAACTGTGTTTTAATCTAGTTTATTTTTATAGTTAGATTATCTTTTTAATTGGTTTTAAAGTGTAATTATAATATATTTTTACCATTTAATCCAATGATGGTCATTGGAATTAATTTCATTTTGAAATTGTACATAAACAATTATCACTCATTTAAAAGTTATTGTTTCTTAAAAACATGCTCTTTGTTTTGATAATAGGAATTAATTTAAAAATTAATTAATTCCACTTCAATGTTTTGAATTTGAAAACATAGACATAATTTTTTATTTTGGAAAATAAAATATAGCTTTGGCATAATTTTTGGTATTTTTCTAAAAAACCTCAATTTTTGATGAATAGTGAAACCACTTAGTAGTAGTTAAAAAACTGAATTATTCATTTAAATGAAATTTTACCACTAATATGAATTATATTTTTAAAATACGACATAAATTGTTGTTATTATTTTTTAAAATTTGGTTCATTAAGATGAAAATAATTTTTTTGAATAGTATCTTTTGACTTTTATTTACAACGGTTAAATGTAAATAGGGTATTTCAAGGTTAAAAGAATATTATAATAATTCAAAATTACCTTAACACTTGTCCTAACCTTGTTTGATCAGTAATTTCCAACCATGGGAATCATTGAGTCTATTTTGGGACACCATGGAGACACTTATGAAAGATAATGACACATGAGATTAATTAATTTAATGTAATGGAAAAAATGAAAAAAAACAAAATTATTTTAGTAAATTAATTTTTATATCGTGTAATATAAATTAAATTTTAAACTATTTCTATTTATTGTAAATATAAAAATATTTCATAAATCAGGGTATCTTCTTTATAATTTTTATACATCAAATAAATAAAATTACATATGACACAATAATGATGCAGTATTTACCTCATTAATAAATGATATAAATAAATAAGATTATAATGATTAAAATATTATCCAGAACATGTCGAATTATGATTGGATGATTTTATTTCAAATATGAGTCATATTATCTTGTACTATAATGATTTTTGGACCTTCGTAAATTTAATATCATTATATAATAAAATAATATTGTTACACTTTCTTAAAGAGCCCATCCTCTCCCTTATAAAAGGAGAAAACTTCTATCCAATTCATCAAACCTCTTGAGCCTTTTGGATCGTCCAACCACTATCCCATTAAGATCCCTAAATCCCTTTATTACAATTAGAAGCCTTACCATAGGCATTAGTCACTTCAAGAAGTCATTTTGCATCATACCAAAATAAGTTACCCAAATTAAAGGTAACTGTTTCTCTTAAATTGTTTTATTTTATTTTACTTCTCCAACCCCTAAAATCTTTTTATTCTGTTATTTTATAAAAAAACCAGTATCGTCAATAAACTAGGATGTTGTTATGAGAAGTATTATAACTAAACTTACACACACCTCTATCTAATGGATGAAGAACACAATGTTTTTGTGGATGGAAAATTAACACCTCATGAAACGATGATTATTCAAATATCTCCAACCGCCTCTCATGGTGACCATTATGATGGAACGGTATTTATATATGATATATATTATGTTTATGTTTTCATTTTTTTCTTTATTTTATCATTTAAATAAACTTTTTATGGTTTCCATAGTGGGTAAATATGATAATCTCATTAGAGGAAGTGCGGACTACCGCCCCCTCAAAGTGACATGACTCGTTAAATGCCTTATATGGGACGTATAGGGGATAAAGTCAATAATATTGTATATGATATTATACTGGAATTATAATATAACTATGTATCATTATGTTTTTAATTCCATTAAAATATGAAATAGAAATGGAAGTAGCGTTCGTGCGTACGTACGGCTTACCGCCTCCATGAACAGTGAATTTCATTTCTTACCACTAAATGTTATGTAATATTATAAATACCTTTATATACTGGATATATATGACATATATGACTAATATAATTACGAAGATAATGTATATCTTACAACATGAATAACTTTTAATAATAAGGTGTCCATTTTTTTACTCAAGTACAAAATATCGACAAAACTACCGTTATTAACATAAATGATCACATAATGTTTATAACATGTAATTAAGTAATATAAATGGAATAATAAAATTTAAAAAAATTGTTTTAAGAAATTATAAATTTACATTAGTTTATTATTTTGGAGATTAAAGAACAAATAGGTCTAGTCAGACAACAAGATAAGGGATTTCTTATCTCATTTTTAATTCTGTGAGATTTCCATTATTCACCACTTATTTATTCCATGCTATGTAATGTATACTAACATTGATATATATTATCATAATTCACTTTATATTCATGGTATTGTGTGATTTATTTGGTGGTCATTATCTTTTGTTCATACAACTCGATTGATCACAACGAGGTATGGGATTTTTATCTCACTTTTATTCCCGTGAGATTCATGCTATATTTGTCACTATTTAATTTTATTGGTGTATGTAATTACCATGATTACACTATTTGAATAATATACTTTCATTTATGGGTATTTAAATCTACATTGTATGGTTCTTCTTCCATTTGGTGCATGTTTTATAAGTTACCAAATCGGTAAGGGAACCTTTCACCCTCCTCTCTTTAAAACAATTATTTTGTTATGTCTTTTAATTTACATATTATTATGCTGGGATATGTTCTTAAATATCTTTATTGATGTAAAAATTATGTCCAAGTGATTAGATACCCTTTTTAACTCATAAACTCATTTTCTAAATTTTAAAGCCGTTAGGCTGTCGAATTTTTACAAGGGAACATCTTAACTCAATATCAATTCTTTAGGTTCAACTTGTAATTGTTGAATAAGTTGTCTTATGAGTATGTGTGAATGAAATATGATTTTTTTTAAACATAATATCCACTTATATTGGGTTTATTTAAATTTTTCAGACATAATTATATGATTTATTTATCCTCAATTAAAGGATACCATCATTATAAGGGATTTCATCTCAATTTACTTTTCCACTGAGACTTTATTGTTGTTATGCACCAATTCACTTATATATGGTGTATATACAATCCTTCAACATATTATATCATGAATCCCTTTATTCTAATGATATTATAATGTCCTGATCAAATGTTATTCCTTGATTATTTTTATTCATGAGTCTCTCATTTTGTTAAACTCTTTAAGTAATATATCATTTTAAATGTTTTAAAGATTTATTATTATAAATATTTGTCTCTAATATAAATGTTTTAAAAATGGTTTTGAGTATTTATTTATATGGAAATTAATGTTTTAAATTTATAATTCCATTAAAATCATCAATGTGTAATCGGACAATTTGATTCAAAAAACTATTTTTAAATGGTTTATGAAAATGGATTGATTATTTCAATATCATGGAATTACTTATTGTGATTTAAAATGAAATTTTATTAGTGAAATTTATATATTTTCAATAATTTATGTGCTAGGATGGTACTTAGACATTTGACGGGTGCTTACGTGATAAACCATATGATGGGTGGTTCCGTGAAAACCAGGAGAGGTGGTTACGTTAAAACCTTAAATGTATTGGGTATGGAAGTCGACCGTATGGCAATTCCATTTAGTGAAATGTGTGGAAGTTGCCCGTATGGTTATTCCATTTATATATGTTTATGTCCCATGTTACCTTTATATTCAATGACTTCTTTATATGGTTTTTATGGTAACCTTTTGTTTACTAAATGTTAAGTAGTGATCATTTATTCAGTGAAGAGTATTTACTAATTCATTAAGGTGAAAGGTATAACTTCTGTTAAAATATTCATGTTTTCCTTGTTATTTTGAAAAAATAACAATTTTCCTTCATTGTGTATCCCTTACTGAACATTTTATGCTCATTCCATATTTTTTTGAAATTTTTTTCACATGACATAGTGTGGAATAGAGTCAAGGATGGGATCATGTAAAAGTCATGTTTTCTTAACAAATAAATAGACATGGCCCTTTTTTGAAGAGTTTTTATTTTATGAAAAAATGGATACTAGGTAAAAGTGTCTACTTTGTAATATTTTGAGATGTAATAGTTATGTCCTAATTCTCTAAAACTCTAAATCAGAAAAGATCCTCAATGTGAATTATTCATTTAATTCAATATTATGTATGGTTTAATGTCGGGTATTTATAAAATACATGTAAAATTTTGACATAAATATTTTTAAAGGGACATAAATAAATAAAACATTACCATATTAATCATAACATAGTTTATCATGAATAATAATTTATTTTCCAAAGTTTGTATGGATTCAGTTACCTTTTTCTAGTGATTTATCAAGAATCAATAACCTATTCCCCCTAGTAAATAATTCATCACAACATGATTTGAATTATCCCATGATATATAAAGTTTTACTGAATGCATTGTAATTTTATATATGTCACAAAAATTACTTAATGAAAAACCAAGAATTTGTTTTTCATATGATATTAATCCCTAATCTTATAAATAATAACCATTGAATAAAATTGGTTTCATTCATTCTATTATTATGAACCCATGGAATGAAGAATGTGTTTCCCATCATTTATAGATAGTATATAAAATATTCCCCAATAATATATGTGTATTATACTCTCAAATAATTTAGCACACAATACTATCTTATAAGGACATGTAGAAGGTTATTGGTAAAAATATATATAATTGAAAAAATATTTTGGAATTAAATATGAAATGATTGAGAAAGTGTGAAAGTGTTTTTAAAAAAAGAAATTGTAATTACCATAAATGGGGAACTTACTATAAAATTGAAGGTCTATTATTGGTATTATCAATTCGGAAAAAACGAAAAGACTGAATTTTAAAAATCCATAATCTTAATGAAATCTAAAAAAGTCCTTAAAAATATATATAGGTAACAAAATGGTGAAGTGATGGAAGTTTGATTAATTTTAGTTTTAAAATATAATATTCTTAAGAATTATCAGATAAATACACAACAATGTTCCAAAATTAAAATTGATATAATTAGAAAAAACATACATGTCAAAATTTAAAATCAACAATATATCCATAAAATGATAACAAATTATATCACAATAAATGTTGATATAATCATAAATCATTTTATTTGTAAATAATAAAAAATTCTTTTAAAATACCAATGTTGAAAATCCATATGATGAAAATATTTACGAAAGATCCTCTTGAAATGTGGAGAAATGCAATATGATGTTCACATGGGATAAATTATAAATTAGTATCTACATATAGAGAAGTAAATTAGTGGTAAAAGAAAATATTTACATGGTGGGGATTCCATTTTGATGGATGATTTGAAATATTCTCATCAATAAAATTATATTTATTATGAAGAAATTCATCATCGAAGATTATTTTCATCAAAATTTTCCATTTCCCCAAAGAAGAAGATATATAAATATAAATAAAATCATAGTGATAAAACTGTAAATATTAGATGAAATTAAATCATTATTAAGGACTCAATCTCAATGTATGGAATTTAGATTATAAAAAACATCGTGACAATAGAATCTATTCAATATAAATACATTTTAGTAATAAAAATTCATGGATATTCTAACTCTATGAATTACATAAATGTTGTAATATAAATTCATTGTGATGTAATGAAACATTATTAAGGATGTCAAGGTTCAAAATAAGCAATAATACACATGAAATTAAATATGAGATAAAGAACCCCATAACATAATCATGAATCCCACTAAATCATTATATATTTATAATAAAAATGATAAATATCATAATAACATATTTGAAATTATAATTTACATATTAAATAATTTTATAATCGAAATTTATAATTGTTCTAAAAATTTATATTAGTTTTTATTTTTCAATTTTTGATAACAATTTTCATTAATTTTTTTTTAAATATCATTATAATAGTAGTTGTTTTATTCATTATTATCCCATGTTTTATTATTCTCATAACATAAATTTTTGTTGAATTCATTTATCATAATTATTTATAATGTAATATTTCCTTCCAATGAGATTTTTTTATTATTCATCATGATTAAATCAATGAATAAAATTTTTGATAGATTTTTAAATAACAAATAAGGGTATCATATTTAATGAGTCTAATATAATTGGTACATTTCTATTAAATTCATATAAATATTTACTTATTTATAAAATATCTTATTTTTAATTATATTCACCTATTTACCCATGGAATTATCTATCATCCAATGGCCCCAAGGCCTTCAATTTTTATTGATTTTTTGATCATTCATCTTTCATGGGGAGAGGTGGGACCCATAAATGGATTGTAGGCATAAGTATTACATGTCTTGTAGTCCTTAGAGGAATTCATTGCCTGTAAGCTTCAAACATTACATACAACCCAGACTAACAACTAGTAACTGCTCCTCCCCAGCATCTTCCTTGTGAATTAGCTCTCCACCATCGCATGGCTATTCGGCTAATCTATATCGTGCATGCATAGGCTTGTCCCGATGGATGGTTCCATACACTCTCTTTCATGCAATCCATGTAGCTTCTGTTCTAGTGAAATCTTTGTGATCATCATGTTTATAGAGTTTGTGCTTTGTAGGTTGTCTGGTTTGCATCTGCACTTAAAGTGCTATAATGACTTGAGGTGGCATGAAGTCCATAATGGCCCATTGGCTTGGGTGGACATAAGTCCTTAAAGGACTTGGGGATGAAATCTGTGGCTCGAATGCCCAAACAGGGGAAAATTCATGGATGCTACAGTTTTGCACAGTTCCCGCTACAGTACCTGCTACAGTACCTTCTACAGTGCTGCTAGAGTACCAAGAAATTATACCTCCACCTGGATTTTATCCCGGGTCTCCTAGATGCACTTAAGAGTCATCACCAATCGGGCTGAGGTTCATTTGATTCCATGGAATTATCTAATTTTATTGGTTTATGTTGGTAGTTACACTAATCCAAATATGTACATACCATAATTAATGTATTTTTATGATTTTGAAAGTGGTTTTATTTGTAAATACAAAATTATTAAATATACATAATGTTATTGTTTATAAAATTTTATAATTTTTAATTATATTTATATAGTTTTAAAATTAATTATAATAAAACTATATAGAAAATATTATATGATACTTTTTGGAGGATGTAGTCAGTATAATACATAATTGATGTCTTTATTTATCAATCAATGAGAGGGAAAGACGTTGTATTATTATTTTATCCTTCAATATAATTACTATATAATATGACTCATATTTGTTCCTTAATTAAACCATTATAATTAGTTAAGGGACGTAGTTATGAAAAACTCGCATCATCGCTTCATAGAGACGGTAGTCTATATAATGAACTAACGACATTTTTTTCATAACAGAAAATGTGAATTGAGATTAATAACTTTTTCAATATAATATATAATTAATGTTTGAAAAATATTTAATTCAAAATATATTAATTAGAAAATTAGTTTTCTCAATTTAAAGATGAAAAAAATATGTTATGAAAAATGTACTACTATTGAACTCTTTGGATTTACCTTAGAAGAGAACATAAAAATGGAGGTCTCAAGTAACCTATTAATATTTTAGGCAAAAAAAATATAATAATATTACGAATGATATAAAATGAGTTCTGTTTATATTTTAACATTATTTTTTGATTGCTCTTTAGTTGTTGCATAGATGTTTCTTTTTATAAGTTGTGTGGATTACATTTTTGAAATTATAATCAATTATAATATAATTGGATTGCATGAAAAAAGAAAATTATTTATACTAAATGGAAAATTATTAGATAGAGGTATTGGATATGAATTTGAATTCATCAAAATTTTATTTTTATAAATTTTATACATGTTTTAAGCCTTTTTTCCTTATGATTTTATCTTTTATCTTTTTTTTTTGTTTTACTGTTGTATGAAATTATTACATAAGATACTTTAAATTTATAAAAATGATACGACCCTTATAAAATAATTTAATAATACTAATTCCAATTCTAAAAACCATTTTATATTATCAAATTTATCTTCATATGAAAATTTTTATTTCACCATTATAGTATATATAGCAAAAAGACTGCATTCTTAGTAGATGTGAATTCTTAGGACCCAAAGATTTGTCTATTATAAAATTATCATTTTAATTTATTTACATGATACAATTTTTTTTATTTTATTGAATTAAAAATTTATCTGTCCATAAATAACTGTAAAAATATTATTTTGAAAAAGTAATATTAAAATAAACTACTGTAAATATTCACTTTTATTACAATTTATTTTATATGAATAAAAAATTATTTTATAAATTCATAATAGTATTTAAAAATGTATATATTTACTCATTAATAATTATTTACAACGAAATTTTTTTATAAGTCATTATGTGACACATAATTATTAATACATGAAAAACTCTATACATTTAATAAATAATATATTTTTCAGTTTTCACATTAAAATAAACTGCTTTATAAAATTTTCAAAAATTCACTAGAGGTAAATATTTATTTGTTTTATTACAAAAGAATTTTTTTTTGAAAATTAAAATTTAAAAAATTTAAAATATATATTTTATATTAATATCCAAAATATAATGAAAAAATTATTTTGTTAGGAATTAATGTTTTTATTAAATAGTTGTTCTTAATATTGTTTAAAATATTTTTTTATTTAAATAATGTATATAAATTAGTTCATTTATTTTTATATAATTTATTTTCATCATAATCATCAAAATGTTGTTTATTGAATTTATTAACAATTTAAACATTTATTTGAGATAAAAAATTAATCCATATTAATTATTTTACCTATTTTTTGAAATGTTATTTAATTTTAATATATTTAATTAATAGATAATTTATTCGTCATAAAATTTTATAATAGTTTTCATCAAACATTTAATTGATCATTTTGGTTTAGCATTATTCATAGAGAAAACTGTCAAACCTTGTATTATTAAAATATATATATATTTAAAAATCTCAAGGGATTATAGATATTTTTTATTTAATGCGACATGATATTTTCTAATTGTTTCAATATATTTGATGTTCCTAAATATAGGGACTTCATAATTAAATTCTCTTTCAGGATCTAACCATACCATGATCATTTCTATTTTTGTAAGCATTACATAATAAGGATTTTGATATGAAGCCATGTAGGAAATGAAAAATAGTGAAACTAACAAGTAACTAACTAGAGATCAAGTAATTATTAAAATTTTTGGTACCCCTAAAAGATAAATGCAGAAATCATTGATTAAAATGGACGGAATGACCACATAGTAGGGGGAATCATCCATTTTTATTTATTTTTCAATGCTATACTAAAATATTAATGAAAATATAGATATTAAAAATAACAAGGGCATCAAACCATTACATCCAATTAGCAATACATTTATTATAATCTTTTCCTTTAATATCAAGGAATACAGTAGGGATCCCTTGACTCAGTGAAAATATAAACAACCGCTTATTCTTAATATTCTCTCCATATGCTTCTATAATTTCTATCTATATTTTTTTCTACTAAATAATTTATTCTCTACAAAAACCATTTTCTATTATATTATGTCATGTTTCAATTGGAAATTAAATTTAAATTACTTCACTAAATAATTTCAACTCTTCTCTCAAAGTCATTCTTTTGATCTTAAATCAAAAGATCATGATCATACAATTTAAAATTTGTAGTTATTATAAATTGAAATATACACCATACTAATTAGATGAATCATCATTAACATTATTTCAAAAAATATCATAAATTTAATTTCGATTTCATTTTCTAGGTCATTATTAAATAAAAAAAATCATTTTTAGATGTTTCCAAAAAACTATCATGCTAAATTGTGATGTGGCCATGGAGAAACATCATGGAGGTCAAGATATATATAGAATCACTGAAATATTTCTATCTCAACCCTCATAAATTGATATATCACTATATAATTTTCCTTTACCCATTCAGTCGACTACAATGTCGACAATCAACAATGGTGTGGTTGAACAAAAATTTCCAACTACATCGTAATACTTCAACACAATATTTTTGTTGTGAATAAGATACTGCAACATAAGGGTCACAAAATCTCTAGAGAAAAATAAATACACTCAAATCCACTAAATGAAGTGGTATTATCACTAATTTTTTTACATGTTATATACTCATGAATATGACATATCATAAGGGGTTGTGCGTGGAGGTCACCAAAATTATAGAACCAGAAAAATTATTCAATCTGAACTCTTTGGTGAGGACCTTAACTACACAATGAATAATAGTAGTTGAATTATATTATATATAATTTGAAATTGTGATGCGTTTTTTTATTATACTGTTGTGTATTTGAATTCATATGAATTGATAACCTATTCTACATCATCATTGTGTCTCCTTTAATTATTTTTTTCATCATAAAATCCATTCATGATATATAGACACTAGGAACAGTTCACATGGAATCATGTTATTTAAAAACATTAATTATGTTTTATGTATTGTTAAAAACCTAGTGAACTTAATAATTTCCATGACCCATCCTAGTGGGTCCCATTCAATAACTACTCCAAATGTGCCTCTAATAGGATAATGGTTGATGACTAGCACTGAGTAGGAATATCCCAAAAATGGGAGGCATTTGCCTAAATTTCTTGTACAAATACACACACACATCTCCAAGACACAAAATGATGAGATGTAAAATAACTAAAAGGATGCATGAATGTATATAAGATTCTACAATAGATTATGAAATAGAAAGTACTAGAAATTAAACTTGGAAAAAATAATCCCACTACAAATAGTATGTAACCATATGTCCAACCCAAATGAAAAGGGTGCTGAGAATGATATTTGAAAACCACTAGAACACACCTCTGTCTTTTTGGTATCACCAATCACCATCCGGTTCAGTTCTACTGAGGAATTTTTCAAAAGGTCAATCTTCTACACAAGACATGACACATGCGACAAGACCCATGTCGGGTTGAGTATAACAACACTCAATATGAATCCAAAAACCAAAAATAAAGACATAAAAGGAAATTAGAGTCATCTCTTCATATATATATGTCTAAAAAACATATGAAAATAAAATCCAGATATTTCCAATAGAGAAACAACACTATCAGGCATTCATAACCTACTGTCATCCATAGTATTCCATTTCATGCCTGATCATTTCAGAATATCTCACTACTTGAGCCATTATATCATAGGGGACACTCAACAAATAGTTCTGTCTCATTTTTACTTTTCCTAAATAGAACACATTAGTCATTGAAGATTATGATACATAGATAGGGGATCATTCCCAAAACTATTGGGGGATACCGCGAACGGAATATGGATCAACCCACTATGTAGTGGATCACATGATAATTATTCCAAAAACACTAATGATGAGCCCCCTATATGGAGGATCAATTTCTAACTGATGGATATTATGCTGATCCCAAAAACTTCCCTAAGGGGGATAGAGGGTCTCACTCTAGTCTCATAAAGGAATACCATAACTCTATCTAAGACTTGGCATCTTGAGGGTATTATAGTCAAGTGATGTAAATGTAATGAAATACTAAACCATCAAAGAATGGACATAAGTAATGCTATCAAAATATACTGGTTCAAACTAAAACTAAATATTGGCCTCAAAATATTTGTCTAAATGTTTCGGTCTCATCGCCGCAGCTGGCTCATTGATTAGACATTCAGTTTAGGTGTTATGTGTTTTGAAAAAACTGGCCCACACACCTACATGTGTCGATGGACATACAACCACAGTAGTTCCCCCAACCATTTTGATTGACCTCATCGTTTGTTCCCTCCACCTCTTGTGTGATGAACCCATGGTCTACCATTAGGTTCGAACGTTTTGGTTAGTGCACACACGGTATCTCAAGCTATAGTGGCCCACGATCAACTGTTGAAGTCGACCGTAGGGGTCAGCCACAAACATGATCTACCCCGTTTTTCCAATATCTGACATGAGTCTGATATGGGTTTGAAATTACCCTCCAAAATGACCCTACCCACCATTCCAAATAGCCTGTCTCTTCGACTCGGGCCTCTTGGCCTGACCCACTCTATGTCATTGCCGCCTCTCCATGTCCATCATTCGCACCGATCAACTTCCACTGCTTCCACATAAACATCCTCTAAAAATTCCATGTCATCCTCCTTCATTCCCAAATATATGTGTCTCCACAACCCACATGCACTCTGCTACTATGTTCCACCTTCGGCTACAGGTCATCCCCTCTACACCGATGCTGACTTTCACAGACCATCGTGCCTCTTCTGATGCCTAAAAATAAAAACAGTTCTAGATCTAAGTTCCATGGTAACTAATCTCTATAGATTTGGTATCTGTTGTCAATTCAGCTCGAATCTAGATGTCCAATCATCTTCAGAACAACCCAGTAGCATCGATCTGGGGAATCATGGGTTTCTTATAGGGAAGAACAAGATGAATGGAGAGAGTAAATCACAATCAAATTCATAGGGATGATACTAGAACAATGTTCTTGTTGATCATGTTTTATCTCTACTAAAAACGTTTAATTACATAAAAGCACTCAAGAATAATATCTTGATAATACCACAAAATAACCCATCCTTGCAAACACGATCGATCCTTAAGATAATACGTTCATGGATTTTTAGACTTTCATTAGGGGAATCAATAACTGGGAACATCTCGAATGATCACCCGATGGAATTGTGAACCTGGAAATATGTGGTAAACCCATTAAGAATTACATATATATGCCATAAAAATTCCACTCTATCCCCTCAATGAGTTTAGATAATATCTCTAGAACTTGGTGCTCATACTTTACCTGATGACAAGTAAGTCATCAAGAGAAAAACTATGTTACTCCTTTCATCATTCTAGGCCACCAAAACTGATGTTGGAGGAACTGGTATATCTTCAATACACTAAGATATACCACTAGAGGTGAAATATGAAACTAACTCAGAAACTCTTCCTGTAATTCCAAATGTACTATTGTGTGCCCTCTGAAAAAACAATGTGGTCCCCACTATTTAAATATCCATCAGGTGAATTACCTATAGATAACTGAGCATGTAATGTCTCGCAATCGGTATCCCCATGTTGTGCCACCAAAACTATCTATAAGATTGGATAGGAGAAAATAATAGAATGGATGTAAGATCCTCCATATAAACCCATAATGGATATCTGGATTGAGGCTGACTACTATAATTTTTTATTCAACAACTGTGAATTGGATCTCCTTGTCAGAGCATCTTCCACCACCTTCCCCTTCCCATGAGTATCGAAAATAACAAAGGCATTTTCCAAGAGGAAAACTTGCC
Organism: Viscum album; assembly: GCA_963277665.1. NCBI lineage: Eukaryota > Viridiplantae > Streptophyta > Magnoliopsida > Santalales > Viscaceae > Viscum > Viscum album. The sequence continues at coordinate 1,878,601,525 of OY728148.1, read as the reverse complement.
ATATCATCTTCCTAATGTTCAGATACATCTGAGAGAATATATAAATGAGACTTGTGTGATCAGAGTATATGATAAACCGATCTCCCTTCAGGTAGTGATACCATATCTTCAATGCAATGACTATCGGTACTAACTCAAGATCACAGGGCACGAAATTATGCTTATGTGGTCTCAACTGGTGTGAAACATAGACAATAAAAACATTCCTCTACACCAGGACACAATCAGGATTGACACTTGATGAATCACCAAACACCACATACTTGACATCTTCCTCTAGTAACCATAAGATGGGTGTGATTCAAAACCTCTTCCTTATATTATAAAATAACTTCTACACATTTTTTGTCCAAAAAAGGATACCCTTTCATACCATGGCTGTCATGGGTGCTTCTGATCTAGAGAAGTCAAGTACGAACCTTTGATAGTACCCATAAAATCTAATGTAACTCTGCACCTTAGTTACACTCTTGGATGGCTCCTAAGAAAGATCTACCTCGTCCTATTCATGAGCCAATGCAACTTCAGCCTTGAAAATTACATGTCCTATAAAATAGACCTCTCGAATATAGAACTGACACTTTGAGAGATTATAGTATAGATGGTGCTCTCAGAGTCTGTCCAAGACCATACTCAAGTGTCTCGTATGCTCCTCCTCGATTTCTAAGTACACAAGGATTTATTTAAAGAAGACAATTATGATACAGTTAATGTAAGGACAAAATATCGTTTTCATGAATCCCATGAGCACTGTTTGGGAGTTCTACATTCCAAAAAGAGTCACCAAGTACACATTCTAACTTTAACTTCATATTAAGGCCATATTTGGTATATCCTCATCATGTACTCATAGTTGGTGATAGAAAAATATGAGGTTAATATTTGATAACCATCATGCCTCATTAAGTTAATCAAATAGGTCATCAATCATTGATAGTGGATACATCTTTTTCATGGTCATCTGGTTTAAACATCGGTAATGAACACATAACCTCAAGATCTTGTATCAATTCTTAGCAAACCAAACCGGGGGATCTCATAGTGAATGACTGGATCCCATTAAGCCCATACTCCACAATTTCTCCAATTGTATCATCATCTCATGAAGATCTGCGAGAGACATCCTGTATGTAGGTGTATTTATCAATGACTTATCAGGGTATAGATCAATACAAAATTAAATGTCACGATCGGGAGGTAAACCCAGAACAACATTAGGAAAGAGATCCTCATACTCTGCTACCACAATAGGAAATGAGGACTCATATCCTCCACTACTCCATGGGTGAGGCCATCCAACTGATGGGTAATCTACTGCATGCTCCATTATGTGATTACATCCTATGCTAACTTTGTTTCTCTCTCACCAACAATGAACAACCAAATTATATCACTATTTAAACACCAAACTCTTCACCTAAAATAGGAAATATGGGCATGAATTTTTTATAGCTAGTCTATACCAAGAATTAATTCACAAGGCCTCGCCACAACTACTAAGAGGTCCAAACCAAAACACTAACCTCTAAGAGTCTGGTCACACTATCGTCACTGGTGTGTGGTCATCTAGTCTCATTAATTATGAGCCCCCAATTATAAGTGTCATGTATACTATTCAACTAGAATCTAAGTGTCTGGAACAAGATTCATGGAATGAAAGGAATGACAAGAAACTATGTCTATCAAAAATAAAACTAAGGTGGAAATTAAACAATTCTTATCTTCTGTCATCCATGTTAACATGGGGTCATAAGCCTCCATTACATGTAGTTTTCCTCATCTATGTCCATGGGATCCATAATCCTATCATAGACAGCCTGGGGTGGTGGTAGTAATAGGTTGATCCTCCAACCACCTCCTTCTTCCATGCATGTCCCATTTGCATGTCTGATAACTTTCATGAAATTATGATTTTATATCTGCCTCTGCCTTGGCATTCCCTCATCCTTATCTCGATCTACTGGATAATTGGTCATGCCATCTGATTCCAGATGTCCCCAAACACTACATGAGTAACACCATCATTCACTATCTCGATTCATGCAGCCATGGGATTCATACACCACTGACCTTGAGTCCTGAGATCACCCCTTGATGCACCCAAAAAACATGGATCTATGTGACTATCGATGGATACCATCTTCTATGGTCTCATTTATCAGGTTCCTACTACTTTCCCCCACTACCAGTGTCTTCTCGTCTAGAAAACTCTCCACTATAATGGACATCTAAAGTACTCCATCATAAGTATAAATGATAAGGGAGAACACTAATTTCTCGATGTCCTAGTGTAAGCCCTGCATGATGGTCCAACTCCGAATGAACTGGTCTCTTATCATATCAATGGACTATCAAAAAAGATCAATAATATATTGTTAATACTCTACCATGGTCATATTTCCCTACGTGGATGAAGGATCTCTTGTCTGCATACAAATATCAATGTGGTCATATGGGACTCCTCTATGAAGTGATACTAGATGTATTTAGATGAGAGAGATGTATTATCGTGATATTAAGTCACCAAGCTCCACAATCACCCATAAAATCCATGGATAAGACTCGCGGAAAGGACTAAAATCTAGTAAAAAAGAATCCTCATAGGGTGGAAAACATGGGTGACTATGTATTGCCAATCCTCGACCATCTGGGGTCATGATTTCCATGAATCATGGAATTTTACATCCACTAAAACTTGTAAAGCACAGTTATCCTGAGTGCATCCTCACCTGGTAGTTCGGGTAATAGCTGTTTCTCGATGGGTGGTAGTATGGTTGGTACCCCAACAAAGGTTCAATCTTGCGTACAAGCCCTAGTACCGATGCCTCATTTCATGGAATATAATCCTCATGATTACATGGTGGAATCGTAGCTTGATATCTGCATGGAGGCATTATGAAATAAATCGAGATGTACCCCAATCAATAGAGAATATCTATGGAGTTGACTCAAGAAGAACATGGATGACACACCCATTTCAATTTGATTCATATACCATTGTTTTTTCCACAACTAGTGTTTTCATGTACTAATTCAAAAATAAGGATATAAAAGTCCTGGTGCATGGATATGTCAGTTGTTGCACCATCACTGGGATCACTAGCATGATAGCTGAACTCAAAACACTTAACACGGTTGACCCAAACCAACCTCACAGACTCCTAGTCCTAATTTAGACTTGACCTTCCTTTGTTACCACTATGTCATGACCCATCCCAGAGGGTCCCATTCCATGACAGCCTCATTACATCCTATAATAGGCTAGGGGCTAGTGACTAGCACTGAGTATGTATATCCCAAAAAAGGGAGGCATTATCCTAAAGTACCTATATATAGGCACATATCACCATGCCAAAAATTGAAAAAATGTAAAATAATAAAATGTATGTGTGCATACATCTATGGTCACACTATAGACTACTACAGTAAAATTACGGTAATGTAAACAGGGCTGAAAACAATCAAACACAAAGAGTCTAAAACCACATGTACTACCTGAAAGTAATGTGTAGTGGGATTGTTGTCTAAAAATAGCTGGAACACACCTATGATTGTCTGGTCTCACTAAGAATTTTTAGGTCCTAGACTTCCTAGGACTCCATCAAAAAGTCAATCATCTCCATAAGAGATGACATATGCAGGCAAGGCGCGTACATGGGTGAGTATAACAATACTCAATATGAAAATAAGAAACCAAAAAAAATATGACAAAAGAAATTAAAGTTATATTTACATAGGTATTTATCTATAGTACATATAACAAGTATTTCAGATATACTAAAGAGATACACCACACCATCATGTGGTAATAACCAACTACCTGCAATATATTTCAACTCTAAGCATGCTCATTCTATGAGAACCCATTCCTTGAGCCATCATATCATCAAAGATACTCAACAAAGAGGTATAGATCATTTTGGATATTCCCAAATAGAATGAATTGGTAAGGTATACTATGATACATAGAGAGGGGGATCATGATCAGAATCACTGGGGGATAACATGAACCCAATTTGGATCAGCACACAACATAGGGGATTACATGACATTGATTCCACAAACCCTACTGTTGTGTCCCAGTAGATAAGGAATCCACTCTATGATCATGGAGATAATTCTAATGCAAAAAAATCACTAGTGGTGATAGATTATTTCACTCCATTATCACAGAGGGATACCATAACTCTATCTGAGACTCGTCCTTTAGACGAGATTACAATCTAGTGATGTTGATGTAATGCCACAATAAAACCTTAGGGGAAGGGACAACAGAAATCTTTCACCCTATAATTTTCCGAACTGAAACCCCACCATTGGTCTCAAAATTGTTGTCTCAACATTAGGGTATTATCACCGAAATTTTTTTGTCGATTGGACACTCATTTTTGGAGTTATGATCATTTCAATGAAGAGGCCCGCATACCTTCAAGGAAATACAGATCTAGTTCCATTGTATGTCCACCTATCTTTTTGGTGGTTCCACCTTCCATGTGGTAACTCCACATCTGGTCATCCATTGTGGTCAGCCACGACTGGGCTCCACCCCAGTTTCCCCAGATCTGACTAGGGTCTGGCCTCAGCTGCTGGCATGACCCAACCCACCGTTCTGACCCGGCCCGTCTACCATTCCCGGACCACCTGGCCTGACCCACTCCTTGGTGTCACCGCTCACCCCCATCCTTCTAGTCCAACCCACTGTACTTCCACACACCACCAACAACCACTGGTCACCAAAACCATGCTGGTGGTCTCTTTCATAGACCACTACACCTCCTTTGATTCCAAAAAATCGATACAGTCTTTCATTTGAGATCCTTTGGTCCAAATAAAGATATATCTAGCATAAATTGTTGATTCTTATTTAATATGGGGTTCCAATCTAGTTCAAAACCACCCAAAATTTCCAGAATCAATTATCAGGGTTCCAAAGGTGAATTACGTGATGAACGAAGGGAGTAAAGAACAATAAAATCAAAAGGGATAAACCTCAATCGATGATTTTGTTGATCTTGGTTTGTTTCTGTTAGAATAATAAATAAAATCCAAAAAACACTCAAGAATAAACTCTTGATATTTCAAAAAAAAAATGATCAAAAATTGGGCCAATCAGTTCATAAATTAGTCATTTTTCATCATGGGAATAAATAATGAGGAAGAGTAGATTGAATCAAAAGCCCTGCCTCAATTTGAATCATTCACTGATGAAGAATGATCAATGTGTCGTCATCGTTGGTGAGATCATCCAAGATAAGTGTCCATAAATATACCATATAAGGTTCCATCATCATTCATTAGAAAAAAAATTTAGAGCATTATCAAATAATCATCCAGAAGTTCTAGGGTAATATAGCTAACCATGGAATTATGACCAAATGACACATTTAAGGAATTGGATATGTCACTATGTTAAAAATAATTTTTAATGAATTATTTCATTTCATGTATGTCCGCGATTGGGTTTTTAAAAATAACCCACGCTGACTAAAGTTAGTACACGCATAGGGTAAAGCATCTATTATAAACATAAAAATGAACATAGATTTATGATTCATGAAATAATTTAAGAGTTATTCCACCTTTTCAGGAAAACCACACAGTTGATATTAAATATTTTAATACTTTTCAAACATATGTTTCATACAGACTGGGCCTCAAAATCACACATCCTTTGAGCGCATCGTCCTGTTGTAAATCCATTTAGTATCTAAAAATAGTACACAAAAAATCCATGTCATTATAATCTTATCCTATACTCCAAAAAAACACTCTTACAAATCACCACAACCATCACTGAAATATTCGGTTTCTCAATCTCTTTTATTTATTTCATTGAAAACCAAGGAACATAAATCACTATTAATGTAAAAAAGTATCAGTGTACCACCATTGAATATGTATAGGAATACACGAGTGAATTAAATGCAATAAAAAATAACAATGAAAAAATAAAACCATATTTCATACAAGGTAAGGTTCAATATGAATATTTCTCAATCATGAAAATAACATTCATCAAATTGAACGTCATCATTACGTCAACAATTATTTTAGACCTTAATGATTCCTGGAAACACATTCAATAAACTGTTAAAACAGTTTATAAAAGATGAAATCATATAATAAAAACTTTAGTAACTATATCTATATATATTATACCCCAATGGTAACACATTTCAATGGTTACTCCACTTGAATTGTATAATACACCTATGAATAAAATACGCAGTTAAAAATAATGGATAAATTTATTTTATCAATTTTTGACCCCTTTAAACAAACTTATAAACTAAAGTTTGTAGGTAAATTGAAGTCATACCATAACTGAATAAAGTATGAGGTTTGATACATAAATTTTACCTCAAATTATATAATTCTTCAATTGATAGTATATTGGCAAACATATTTTCAATATTCACATTTTTTTAGAATCAAATTCTAGTGTCATATCAATCTTCCCACATCTTATTTTATTATGTTATATTTTATAGATGTTTTTTATACCTTTAATGATATAAAATATTTTATAAAATATTTCATTAATAGTAATGATAACATCCAAAAAGAAATGAGAACAAAAATTCAACATTTAGATCTTCTAGTTGAGTCTTCATCCACATATTATACATTAAGTCATGAGTAGCAAGAAAATATTCAGTCACCACAATCTAAAAGGTATCTAGATTTGACCTTCCTAAAAATAAATAAACACATATTATTTCTATCATGAATTACCCACAAGATGTTGATCTTTTATCATAAATAAATCCTTACCAATCAACATTTTAAAAAATAAACATATTAAGAATCTATTTATTATCACATTTCAACAAAAAAAATCTTTTTTAGATTGATGTATCTATGAATTAAATTTCTATTAATAAAATGATACTCTTTTTAGTGCATTGATACTTATAAATAATAGTATCTACATACATAATATTTGTTCATGTTGTCATTATGTAATGTAATCATTAGAATAGCTCGAAAATGATTATTTGATCTGCTTCATTTACTTGTTTTTTGATGAAAATCCTTCATAAAAAATGTGGTGTAACGAGAAATTAAATACACTATTCCAAATTATTCATCATATTATTAGAATAATATTGATTATTTAGAAAAATATTGGCCTTTTATTGAGAAATTTTAAATCCAATAATTTATCTCATCACCCATATTGAAATTCAAATTCTTCATGATAGTTTCATTCTTTGAATACAAATATCAATGAAATTTCATTATCAAATATAAAACCTTCTTTAATCTAAAAAAATTATCATATTCACTATGTGGAAGAACATATGGCAGGTCAATATAAACTTTCGATTTTAATTCAGAATTGATGAAGGTTATCGTAACATATATTTGAATGGTCTGGCAAGGCCTTTATACTGTAATGGAAATAAATAATTTTTATTTCATATATTTTTATAGGTGAAATTGTTTCATTTGCCTCAATTTTTTTAATAAATGAATAGCCATTATACAACCAACATTCTTTATTTCCCACTACTTCTCCCACTTAATTAATTTTTTTTCAGAACACCCACATTGTCTAAATAATGCTCTTCCAGAAATATTATATTCTAATTCCCATGAAATGGTATTTTAAATTAAATGAGTCTCAACATTTATTTCATCAGTACAATATATATATTCCTTTATTTATTTTAATAAATTTTCTTCATCAAAAGAAAGCAATGAGGTATGATATCTTTTCATCAATGTTTTTCTTATGTAAATATGTTTTCCTAGATTTCCGATGATATTTTGATCCCAAAAAATTTATTTTCATCTCATGATAATTTTAAAATGAATTTTTATCATAAAAATTTTTGAATCAAATTATTAAAATGGAACTTCCTCTGTATTATCTCTATTTTTTAAAATCATTACCATTGTTTTTATCAAAAATAAATTCAACATCGTTACTTATTGAACATAAGTTTATCATGACAGATTACTTTATTTATTTTACCACCAATTTAAAATCAATTAAATCAACAATGTTTTATGTCTATTTAATATAGAAATCATATACTCTTCCATTTAGTGGATAAAAAATGTTTCCACAGAAATATCTTCCTTAAAAATTTAATACATTAACAAATTTTACATTTATAATTCATTGATGACCAAATATTCATAAAATGTAAAACATGGATAATTCATTTAATATATCTCATGGAATAAAATATTATAATTTATACAATAATGGTAATGATTTGGAAAATGAACCACTTCTCTAATGACTTTTCCCAAAAAAATATGATGTATCTTTCTCTAGGGACATAGTTTAAGTAATATCCATAGCAATTAAATTTTTTTAGTTTATCCATAAAATTTTTTGGCATGTTTTGAATACAATGTTCATGAAAAATACCATGATGTTCATGATAGACATAACATATTCCCTTAGTATACATAGAACAATTATTAGTTGAGTTTTTATTTAATGAGTGACCAAAAACTTTCTCTACACTTATCCTAATTCAATTAAAATGTTTTATTTAATCTATTTTACATTTCAACAATATAACACATGTAATATGAGTAATTTAATCAATAATGAAAATAAAATCATTATATACATTTTTCACTACCTCCTCATTGGAAATAAAGTTTCATATGGAATCAACTCTAACATATAAGTAGTCTGTTTTTAAAGATTATTCAATAGAGTATTAACAAATATTATATTTTAAATAGTAGAACATATAAAATTCTTTTATATTTTTAACATTTAAAAAATAAGACAAATTGTTTATATAAATATGATATTACATGATCCTTGGGACATTATGACCATGTCTTAAATACCATATTCAAATTTATTAATTCTTGACTATATAATAATAATTTATAGAATCACCAATCCGAAATAAATTTAATATTTTCAATTGTATTTTTTAATATATCCATCATTAAATATCTTCAGGACCCCATTTTTCTGATAAATCACTTCCATCCCATTGAAACATAACTAAGACACACTAATAATATAGTGTTTCTCTCTATAGATATAAAAACAATTTTTTTAGATTTCAATTGATCTATATCAACTATTTATGAACAAAAACATTTTATTTTCAGTGAAATATCATTTTAAAAGTTCACCAGTACATATATAAATTTTTTAGTATCCCTATGTAGGATCATATTTCTGGACATATGAGAAGAATATTCGATATCCAAAATCTCTAGAAATTGACTTTCAGATGCTTTTTTGGTAAAATCATACAACAAAGATTTTTTGTTTCCATTCTTCTTCTTATTATAAGAATTGAAAATACTTCCATTTGACCACATTTGTACTATTATAAAAACAAGGCACCCATTTTACTGATTAACATGATTCCCACATAAATCTCAAACATATTACAACTGATCAAATCTATATTGTATTTTTATTTTAGATTTCACAGGATGACTATAAATTATTATATTTTTAGAGAGATGAATCCCCCAAAATTTATTCCTTGTAAAATATCTAAACAAATTATTTTATTATAAATTAAATCAAAATAGGCTTTCCATGGTCCCAAAATATACATATTGAAACATTAACCATAATCGAACATATCTTCATAAATAATCATATTTTTTCCAGAACTGGAATCACGTATTTCAGCATTCTTCCTAAAATAATTTTTTTCTAAAAAACGATTTTTTTGGTCTTCGGTATATTTCTTATACTTATGAATATTCATTTTTATCCCTTATTTTCTATCACAATTTATAGCAATTTTTTCAATCATTTTGATAAAATCAAAATATTTTTAATTTGGAAAATACGTATGTTTAAACAAAAACTGTATTCTTGATTTGATTTACCTTATCTTGACAAACACATGATTGATCAATATTTTTATATTAATTTGTGAAGAAACACTATTGTTGTCTATTATAATTTAAATTACATAACCTTTCCCTAATATAAAAAATACAGGTTTGGAAATTAAGACAACATTTTTGAATATCTTTTTCTATATCATATATTTGTTTTGTAAAATATTTAACTCGCATTATATATATTTCATTGATTAAAATATAATGACTATTGGGATATTAAATTCAACAAAAACTTATTTAATTCATCAAATTTATTCATCATTATTATATTTTCTTTAATACAAAATGATTCATATTATATTGATGATTTATTTTATATCTAAATGTATTTTATCTCTATTTAAATCATTGATATCGTTGAATGAAACTAATTTAGTTCTTTTTAATGAATAAATATGTATTATTTTCTTTAATTTCATTATCTTCATAACAATAATCACTATTTAAATATTCATTTTTCACCTTTACAATGAGTGTTTTATAATCAAAATCTGTTGATGTATCTATTTATTTTTATTAATCACTATTATAACCTCTTCTTCATTTAGATTATAAAAATTAACTATAGAAATATGAAAAATTTCCCTTTTTATCATTAAAATAAACACATTAATTTTCAATATAAAATTATATATTCTTAAATAATATCTTTAAAGAATCCAATTTATCTTTAATGATAGTATTTTCTTTTAAATATGGATAAATTATTGAAAAATTTCCAAATACTCTATAGCCAAATAATTTTAGTATAGTTTTTTAATTAGAATATACTTTTCCACTTACCACATTTCTTGAGATTATAGACATACTCTGATAAAAAATATAACCTAAATCAGAATGATAATCAGAATATAAAATCATAATATTACTCTTAATACATCACTTTCATTATGGACATCAAAGTTATTTTTTTTTTGGATCATCCCTATTCATCTTGATGGACAATCTTTCATTATCTCAGTAGTTATGAGAATAAATTTTAATTCATATAAATGAATAGTTTCTAAATCTCATCATTCAAAATAAGATTAATTTTTCACCAATCCATTAGAAGAATATATAAATTATTTTTTAAATCAATTTTGTATCATCTAATTTATCACAGTAAAATTATATTTCACTCACAATCGTATTAAATACTTTGAATAATTCATTCTAAACATCAGATAATTTATATTAATGAATGTTACATTTAATTCTCAAGATCTAAATCATTGTATACTTCACCTTATTATTCCATTCATTGATATTTGTAGTTTTATCGAAAATGTAAATGGTTTTATTAATTTGTCTAACATTTATAACATCCTTCATAGAGAATAAAGAATGTAAATATTTCATTTCATGACAATAATTGTAAGTATTAATTTAATAGATCCATCACAATGTAACATTTACTGCATGAGGTGGATAACCATATGTTTAAGCCTCAATAACATCCAAACTAATACATAAAAGTTATAGAAACATCCTTTCTATCCTAATAATATTTTTTTCAATAAAAAGATATAATCCCCTTTTTTATGGACTAAATTATGATTTTACATGATATACACGAGGCATTCAGTAAAAAATACATCTAATTGAAAGATAATTATTCTCAAACATCAAAAAAAGAATAAAAAATGAGTGGATCCTATGTGCAAATACCACATGAAAATTATTCTTCAGGATTGGTGAGGAACTATTAAGAGCTAGGTGAATATGTGATTCTACATCTTTTATGGTTCCTTTATGAATCCACAATCATGAAATATTAAAATTAATATTTATACGTATTAGTCAAAAACACATAAAAATGAATAGAATTATAGATTAACATCGTTCGCTACTAAAAGAGAGTATAACATCCCCCAAAATGATTCAGATTCCACAAATATCATATGGAAAAAAGTTTCAACAAGTAGGTACATTGAGAAGGTTTTATCATTATAAATATATTATATCAAGGCTCTATACTATTTTAGATCATCCCGACCTAGAATAATAATATATATTTTGATATAATCAATAAGAAATCCTTCCAACGATACCCCTGATTTATTGTTGTAATAATTCTCCTATTCTTCATCAACCTGAGAAAATAAATAATAGAAATCTTCACTCTATTCAAATAATTTCAATCACTTATTCATTTTCTTCTCTTTATCATCTTCTAACAATTTTTATCACTATCTACCAAACTATGAAATTTCCTCTCAAAGAAACACCTTTAGTTCATTGTATCACATCTTGTTTTAATTTTAATTTCAAATTAAAAAAAAATATTGATATTATTTTAACACCACTTTATAACAAAACCTTTGGAAATTAAATAAAAAGATCCAGGTCCATAAATCTCTAGTGGGTAGTTACTATGGACTAAAATAATCAAAAAAATTATATGATGGATCTATGTCATCATGATACCTAAAAACTGAAAAGATGTAATTTTGATAGTGTGGTATAAGGAATTATGGAACATAAATGTATTTTCAGTAGTTTCCACGTAACTATAACGATTTTCTATCATGTTGAAAATGTTAAATGGTGTATTGGATAAACAATATTGAGAACGGACCAAATCTATCCAAATAAACCCTATATAATTGACTAATCAATATAGGATTGTCCTTTATCCATTAACATGATCACAATGTAAAACAATTATGATGTAGAGGCCCCAAGAATTCTAAAACTATAACACTCAATAATGATGATATCTATAACATGGATTGTTTATTTTTATGTGGATGATTCCAGAAATCTAGGTCCATTGAAATCAACTAAACCTCACTATGTTGTGCGATATTCTCAGTTCATTATAGTACATATTTTATATTATTTATCACAAAATAGTGTATGGTATTTTGTGTAGAGGTCCACAAAATTTTATAAGCCCTAAATCTCATCAATATGATCTATTTGGAATGTATATATTTAGTTGAAGTCTTTACTGTATTGTGGACAAAATTTCTTATATGTTGTCTATTATTATATGTCGTTATCCATGTTTATTCTCCATGGAAACCTAAACTACATAATCACAATGACTCCTTCATTTATTATTTCATTAGGAACTTGTTTTATTAAATATAAACACTATAGACATTTAATGTTGAATCGTCCTATTTAAACATATAGAATATGATTTATGCATTCCAAAAAAAATATAGCATACTTAATAATATCATATTCTTGAAAAAATAAATCGAAATAATCAAAAAAACCATTAAATAATATCATGGGATCAATAGATGTGTTATATTCAAATGAAATCAAAAAAATACATACAGAATTATTTATTCATATATTTTTACTGTCCCATTTTCTACCATTACAATTATTGTATTTATGTTCTAATTTTATTCCTTTATACCATGATACTTGATTTATATTTTTAAAATCCATAATTTGTAACAGTCATATTGTACAACTCCATCCTTCGATAAACTTACATTTACTAATTTCCTATGATAAATTTGTATTAGTTAAGATTATACTATACACTCTATATTAATAAAAATATTTTTTTCCATAAGGGGGAAATTTTCTTTTCATTACATTTAACTTTTGAAAATTAGTTTTTTCAATGGAAAAGGTATTATTTTATGAGTTTTTTATTTCATTAATTTCATCTTCTGAGACTAATGTTGAGAGTTTATGTATATTGGAAAGAGATATTCTATGAAAAAACCTTATAGTTTGATTAATAATTTTTATTATATATCTTATGTAATTCCTAAATTTCATACATTAATGTCTGAATAAGTATATCATTATTATTTTATTAAATTGAAACTTTTAAGGAATCATTTATAAAAATGTTATGACCATGACTATGGTATGAAAATAAATACTATGTACGTTTTCTAAATATTTATTTTTCATAGGGGTTTAAGAAAATAATGAGATATTATTTGTTCCATTATAATATTTAATTCTATTTGTATTCTTAATTATATTGAAAACAAAAAAAATGAAATCTAAAAATAAATGTGGTTCATCATGGATTCTTATTACAAAAATGTACATCACAAATTTTAGGATTCGATATGAAAATGATATTATTTGGTTTTCCATGTGTCGGTTTTTAGATATAAATTTTCAGGAGTATGATTTCTGATTAAATATATAATTTCATCTATATAGTATTAGTAACATATATTTAGATTATAATAATATTTATGTCATAAAGGAAGTTAACTTTTCTGTCCTATTTAGGTGTGGTCTCTATCTTATATGTCTTGTCTTAAAATGACGTCATTATTTTGTTATTGATGGGTAATAATTTACAGGACATTTTGAAGAAGTTGTGTAAATTTAAATCCTAGAGTGATGCAAGTGGTTGTGTTTAGTGAATTGGGTAACAACGATAATGGGTAAAGGTAAGTTAATTAAGGGGTTTTAATGGTTCACTTTATATGTTTAGGTACTATTGGAAGATGATTTCGGTTGTCTGGTTGAGTGGGGGAACCCTCTATGAAAATAATTAGTAATGTTGTCTTTAAATTTTAGAAATGTAGTGTAGGTGTCGAATTCTAGTAATATGTCAATCCATTATTACCATTATGTTACATAATCCAATTAAATTTAAATCCAATTTCTAGATGGCTTTATTTTCATCACATTAAAAATTTACCAGAATCCTTATGAAAATTTTATCCATTCATCGTACCACAATTCTGGAATAATGGAAAACTCATCATCATCCTTATATTTGTTTTTTTTATTAGAATTTAAATTTAATTCAACATTTATTTTCTTACAAAAATAAGTCTATTTATGGGTGATTTAAATATCTATTTCCACATCTATAGCATGTGAAATTATTTTTTTCATAGCTATTATTGGATCATATGTCTTATACACTATAAAGAAATTAGATTATTGAATTAAATAATATATTTATCTATCTTTTTATTTTGGTAATAATACCCTAAGAAAATATCACATGTTTAGTAAAATATAACTCACAATTATGAATATATTCAAAATAAATTTATGAATGATTAAAGAGTTTCTTCTCTATCTTTCTTAAATGAATACAAAGAAACAATTTATTGAAAAAAAGTTCTTCATGTCATCCCACTCTAATGAATCAATTTCTATATGTTTCATCGTATTATTTAAAAATTAATAGCATTGATGAGTTTCACCTACCAAATGATTACAATAAATTATAACATTTTCCAATTACGAAAACTAGAAAATAAAATAAATTTCAGTTATAATAATTAGTTTATTATCAATTAGTTGATCAGAGTTCCCAGTAAATGATAGTGTAAATTTAATCTTGAAAAACTCCATAGTGAATTCTAATATTTCCTTTTATAATTAGAGATCTAACCATGATCCATGACTTGATAATGTCACATAAACATTACAATAATATTTTTTAATCCCATTCACATATCATTCAGTTTATTATGGGGAAAACCAATGCATTGTCCATTTCCTTTTCCATTAACATTGTTTGATTAGTTATAACCACTGACAAAAATCAAATAACTTTATATTATCAATAATAATCATTATAGAAATTCAAATAATAATTAGATACATTTATTGTATCTATTAATAATGATACTTTCTCTTCCATCTATGAATCATTAGGTTGATCCAAGATTCTCTACGGTCTTTTTTTATTAAAATACCTCATAATTTATCTCAATTAAAATATGGTGTAATTTAATAATAAAACTAGGGAGTGTCAAACCGCATGTATTGTAAGGAATCATTTAACATGCACTAAAAAGATGAAAAAGGTATATTCTAACAACTCTTGTTATGTTTATATGCCTTACTAATATATTTAAAAAACCACATCAACTATTTTTATCTCAGTATATATGTATTTTCTTCAGAAACCCACACACATTTCATTAAAATAATATAGGATTTTCTTCATCACAAATTAATATTTTATGGGATCTCACATACATTTCCATATAAATTTTTTCAAAAGTTAATAAAATAATCTAAGATAACAAATATAGAAACCCAAACTATTCATTCATAAATACTAATAGTATTAACAGAAAAATTCAATTACATATCTTAAATATCCCTTTAAGAACTATAATATTTTAGTGACTTTGTAAACATAAATAGAAAAATAAATTGGCATATAAATGATCAAAATTATTTCATATTAACTTATTTAAAATAGTATTATTCATAGTCATAAAATTCTTATAATCAATAACCATAACCTCAAGAAGAGTACAATAATAAAGTGTCATAACTATTATTGAGTAAGGATAAATATTGTGGCATTCCAATAAACATAGAAAATATTTTCATTAGTCAAAGTTATCTACTCGTAAAATCCATTATTATTGGTTTCACTCTACATTACATCATTTCTATAGTTCAGGTTTAATCCTAATACTATATAATTATAAAATTTACAATGTTAAAAAAGATACACTCCTGATTCTAGTCCATATTATCTCAAGATATACCCTTATTTTCCAAATGATGTGCATGGTGATAAAAATAATGGCCCACAAATCTCATATTGAAAACAATACATATGTATACCCCATGATCATAAAACATTTGTCGTACTATCAAATAATAAACTTATGAAATGTTACAATAATCATAAAAAAATCATTATCATTATCATAAATCATACATGTAAATAATAATGTTGAAAATATTGGATTATAACCATAATAAATCATATTATACATAAAATGATATTATTATAGATTAAATACCATATAACAATCCCTAGAACATTTCATGACGAAAATGCACTTTTAATTAAAAAATAATTATTTATATTCATGAAATTTCTATAATATTATGGGAATATCTTTCATTGAAATTAACAAATAAATATTTAATTTAAATAATTAGGAAAGTTTTATTCATAATGGTTGTGAGAAATATTCATGATGTGTATTTCAAAATAATGAATGCCTTTATATTTATGTAAAAAGTAAAAATTACCACATATAGAAATTTATAAAATATTCATTTTAAAAATTGATATAGAGATTAAAATATATTCATATAATAATTTAAATAATCATTGTATAGTCTTGAAAAAATTATTTCAATAATATCAAAAAAATATGGAAATGTGTGAAAAAAATTCAAATTTGATGAGAGAAAAAGTTCGTGTTTTTGGAAAATAATTATTTTTGTATCTAAAGTACATTAATAGAGGAAAATAAATTCAAACATATAAAATATATAAATATATATTAGATAAATAATTTAAAAAAATTTGAAGATATATATCATTTAATATCATCAATTGAAATTTACTCATGAGAATCATAACAAAAATGAGATTGTAACATAAAACCATTGCCCCAAGACCATTTTTCATTATAAGAGATATAAAATCATGTATGATAAATTTATATTTTATTATACTATTATAAAATAACATTAATCATATATATAGTATCATAAAAGTTTTTATTATGACATTTTATCACACATTCCTTGAGAGTCATTCATTATCACCATCATTTATGGTGTTCCCTTCCTTGGTTGACATGTGTGTATTTGTGTAAAAGTTACAGAAAAAACACAGTATTGATGGTTTATTCATATTTCATTATTCAATAATCATATATATAAATATATATTCCTTGTAAACAAATTTTATAACAATTAATAGAAATCATTCATTAAAAATAAATTAAATCAAAATGTGTCTATGGTAGTTTATAGGTATGTACATGTTATATTTCTATTATTTTTTGGGTGGAATGAAATAAATTTAATTATTAATTCCTCATTATAATATCATAATAATATCATAAATAATATAAATATACATTAAATATTACATTATAAGGTAACATAAAATATGGGGATATAAATTTAATCAAATCACCATGTGGAGGATGTAGTACACATATACACTTGAGGGATACAATCATCTACCATTTGATCTAGAAGAGGTTTTAAAATGTGTTTACATCACCATAACAACCTGTTAATAAATTTAGAATATTATAATAATTATGCTTTAATTTATAAAACATGTATAGAGATATTATAAAACATGTTTCGAGATATTATAAAGGACCCTTTTATTAGTGCTAAAAATTCCCATTAACAGTGCTTGAAAAGCGCTATTAAAGCTGGAGTAGATAAATGGGGGGTCCCCTTTATCAGTGGACCAAAAATCACTGATAAACACCCCTTTTATCAGCTTTAAAAAAAGCACTGATAAAAGGGCCCTTTTATCAGTGCTAAAACGAAGTGCTGATAAAAGGGTCCTTTATTAGCGCTTTATTTTTAGCACCGATAAAAGACACCTTTTATGAGCGCTTGTTTTTAGCGCTGATAAATGTAAAAAAATTAAATTTGTTAAAAAAACCTAGCAATTTCGGGGGGCTTTTTCAAGTGCTTGATTCCCCCCTTTATCAGCGCCTTCCTACACCTCCAGCGCCCCCACACACACCCCTCCTCCCTTTATCAATGCTATCCCCCACCAATTATCATCTCTAGCTCTCATATTCCCCCATGTGTGCGTTTCCCTGCCTCCACCACATTTTGAACTCGATACTGCCCCCCCCCCCCCCCACACGCCTAAGACCGTACCACACCTCTATTTTGATTTGTTTTCCATTTCATGATATCTCTATTTATATATATATATATAGATATTTATTTATATTTATTCGTATAGTAATATATATTTATATTAATATATATATATACAGTTATATTAATATATATATATTTATTTATTTATATTAATATATATATAGTAATATTAATATATATATATATATATTTATAGTGATATTAAAATACATATTTATAGTAATATTAATATATATATGTATGTATATTAATATATATATATATAGTTAGATTAATATATTAGAATATAAATATTCATATATTTTTATTTTAAATAAAATTGATATTAGTTACTATTTAGATAAAACTAATATATTTTATATGTAAAAATATTTTATTATTTATATTTATAATTAAATTTTTATATGTGAATATATAAAAAAATTTGTATATATTGTTATATATTTGATTATAAATAGCAGTGAATTATAAAAAATGATAAAATTTTAATGTCATAATATCAATATGAATGTAATACCTTGGAATAAATTCAGTCCACACCAAAAAAATCCAATAATACCCCCTTAACCGATGCTGAAAATCCACAAAATGTTAAAAAAGCAGGGTATCCCGTCTAAAAACTTATCATTGGAGGAATATTGGGCCTTATTTGGCCTTGAAAAAACATTTAACGGTGTATCCCCAGTCATAGGGTTGTAGAGATCATCACAGGCTTCGATTTGATATATGGTAGATCTGAAACAGACACCCGGATCAAAAGTTATGGCCGTTTGAATTTCAAGTTGCGTTTTCAACATATTTTGGGTCTTTTTTTAATTTTTTGTTTTTTTAGTGTTAAATTTGTTATTAACGGACTATTACTCCATAATTATTAGAAAATTATTAATAAAATATATTTTTAAAACTTTTTTATAAGCCATTTTCAATAAATATCTTATATAATAAGTATAACTGTATATTTATACTTATCAAAAATATATTTAAAAATAAATTTAAACAATATATATTATATTTATATCAATATAACAATATCTATATATTTAAATATTAATATACTTTTTTCATGAATTATTTTTGGAAGTAGACCCTTTATCAGTGTTATTGAAAAAAGTTCTGATAAAGACCCCCCTTTATCAGTGCTATTAGAAAAAGGGCTGATAAAGGTGTACCCTTTAACAGCACTAAAAAATCGCTGTTAAAGGGGGTACCTTTTTCAGCACTTTTTTTAGCACTAATAAAGGTACCCCCCTTTATCAGTGCTTTTTTGTTAGTGCTGATAAAGGGTGGTGGTGGCCTTAGCCCATTTTTTTGTAGTGATTTTTTTAGAAACATCATTTGTATTAATGTTTAATCCATGATAAAAACACCACACTTTATGGAAACTTGTTATATTATGGAAACACTGTATTTAATGGAAACTATCTATCTTATGGAAACTCTAAAATTTATGAAAACTCTCTATTTTATTGAAACTCTCTTTTTTGTGGAATCCTAAATTAAAAAAAACAAGAGGAAAAGTGTTTTATATACCCGAAACTAGGTGTACAACATTTTTTCATAAGAATAATTACATTTTAATAAATTTAAGATAATATATTAAATATGCATTAATTTATAAAATATTTTTAGATAAATTATTCGAATAAATTAAATATTAAGATCATGGTTAAGTTCAAAACATATTCTTTGAGAAACATCATTTGGATTAATGGTTAAGCGATGATGGAATTTAATTAATCAAATAAAATATGATATAGTGTGAGGTTAATTATTATAGAAATTATTTAGAGTAGGAATTTTTTAATGTAGAAGTCTAAAATGGTTTAAATAATACGGGATTAGAGGTAACCATTTATAGGGGTTGAGAGGGACCTGCATAGAATTTTATAAAATATTTCATTGATATATAGATGTTTCTTGGGAAAGAGGATAGAAATGGAGATGTTGTATAATGTAGGATAATAATTGGTTAAAAATATTTAAAATATTTTAATTTTACCAGAGTGGGTTGAAATCCTACCCTTATGAAACCCCATATTAAGAAAGTCTTATCCTTAAACACAAAAGTAAAATTCCATTTTTATAACTCTTTTATGTGTCCAAAATCGAAGTTGACCATATAAAATTATAATAATACGATTTTTCTAAATATTAATTTAAATTTTCATTATTTTATTTCAATAACTATTTTTTTTTTAATTTTAATAATCTTGTAACCACAAATGAAAACATATTTTAAAATAATGACACTTAAAGATTAAAACATAATTTTCATAGAAACCATTCCATTTAAAACCAAAAAAATGAAAACTAAAATATATTATTGTTTATATAATATATTAATAATATTATTATAAGTAATGCATATAAATTAATTTATATGATTAAGATAAAAATAAAAATTGTCTAGAAGAACTGTTTTAAGATAAATTTGTTTTAGTGAAAAAAAAAACTTATATAAAATAATGTGTAGTTATGACTCAAATTTAATAAAATATATTTCTTCTAATTAATTAAAAATTATTTTGTTTTTAAAGAAAATACTATATAAAAATGGTTTTTTATTTGAAATGAATAAATTTTTTCAATAATGATATATGTTTAAAATCTAATAAAAAATATATATTATAAATAAATCATAAAATTTGGCTTTAAGCTAATACTATCACATTGACTTAAAAAATTAATTTTGTTTCCCAAAATAAAATTTCCCCTAATTTTAGAAATTAATTTTATTGTTTATTTTCAAAAATGTGTTTAAAATAATTTTTTAAAATTATATTTTTGAATCATAAAATGAATCTACAGAAAGTTTATTACTCTTTTATTATCATCCAGTCTATACATTTTCATTATTAAAAACCATTATGCACATTTTTCATAATTTTTTTATTAATCATACCTACCAATTTAATGGAAAAAATATGGCAGTTTACTACATCATGAGTCAAATATACTTGGAGATGGATGTAGGAAAAGATTTCAGTTACTTCATGTTTCATTAAAGGAGATCCATATAATTTAATGTGGTGTAACATCATATATTATTAATTAAAATGATAAAAATAATGCATTTTATAAAATCTATCTTTATTTTTTTGATGAAAAATTTTTACTTCATTATTCACGTTTTCATAAAAATGATTTTAGGAATGTTTTTATTATTATTTAATGAATTAATGTTGTCATTTTTACAAATATTTTACATTATTAAAAATGTTTTTAAATTAATAATCATATCATTTTAGGAATCAGAACCTTTCCAAATATGAATTAAATAAAATATATATTTTAACAATCCCTACATTAAAAATATGTATATCCTTTATGAAAAACCTTTAAACTAAACATTCCTTTAAACGATATTAAGTTATATTTCAAATAACATTATTTCCTTAATATTGTTTCTATTTTTGGATTTTATATAATTTAATTTAAAATGAAAAGGGGGGTTTTCTTGATGAAATCATTATGTCTTATTTTGATGAATTTTTTTATTTATGATAAAATTCATTAATGACAAATATTTTTCACATTATGTAGGTGATTATTCTCTGAGACTAACATGGATGGCCTCTTAGGTGCTCCCTTCCCCTACAGAGTGGAAGGGACCCTCATTGCCTGATTCCAACTCTTGACCTCACCCAGTCATGCCATTATCTAACCATAAAATTATCCCTTTCATCCCTCAGATATCCCTTTTCTATAAATTTCTAGGTTTTATAAAGGTTTACCCATGGCTCACACTCTCATTTTTGGAGTTCTTATGTTCCTCTTATCTTGTGAGTATTACATTGATTCCCTCTTTAAACAGAAATGGCCATTGGTGGAATCATTCAAAATATTTTTCTTTGACTCATGGGGATTATTGGAACGTTCAACAGTGGGTATCCCTGACACAAAACAAACTATGATCTGCTTCACTTTAGAGAATGACATGATTCATGCATGAAATATAGACCCCTGTATCTGTAATAAGTCTCATTTCTTCATGCTTAGGGTGACCAACAACTTACATATGAATCCTGATACCCCAATAATAGAAATTTTGGAATGTTTTCCTGAAATAGCCTTTCCCATTAAGAAACAGTCGATTATGATGATGATTGGGAACATTTTTGGACACTATATATGTTTAGATAGTAGAAAAGTAGAAGTGTATCACCCAATCACTCCAAGAATTTACATTGAGTTCAATGTATCTAGACCAATATAAGTACATTTGAATATCTATTGGAAAGAGTTCTATTACAAATAGGCAGTTGTCTTTGAATCAAGGTTTGATTTCTGATTATTTTAAATAGTGGGTCATCCGATAGTAGAGTGTCAGCGTGGTAGTATGAGAAATTTCCTTAAGTCAGATTCTAGGATTGACTGTAGGTTTTATGAGTATACTCCTTATAAAGAACATAAAAATAACATAATCTGCCTAAATTAATGAGGCCACAATCACTAGTATATACAAATATAGGGGGACATCTAAGTCGTATCATCCTTCTAGAGTCGTAGCGGATCCGCTAAACCAATATCGGACAATCAAGGATAATTTCTCTTAGAATGAGACATATCCATTTCATTAAGACTCAACTATCTCAGATAATATCACCTCATATGCTATATAGATTAATGAATTAGACAGAAGGTTTTTGAGTTGTGTGGTCAAAGCTCGAGAGTAGGTGAGGCCTGACCTATATCATCTTCCAAGGAAATGAGTGTAATGAAAACAAAATAAATTACATCACATGCATCTATTTTGAATTTATATACTACATGAGATCCCCCATAAGGTGATATAAAGACTATCATTTGATTTATACTTATGGGAAAGTGTGATTTGAAATTGGTGGGACTGTGAAAAGCATGAAACAAGAACAATATATATATATATATACATATATATATATATATATGAAGTATGGTGATGAATCTATTAGTGGAAAAGGATGTTTCCTCGTAAAAACTGATATGGTAATTTCTTATACCTCTCACCAGTTGAAAATTTTGAATCACTATTACCGAAATCATGTTTTTGAGATGTCATATTTCATTTCTTCATGAATATATGGATGAAATATATATATATATATTTATATATATGATTAAATATTCTTCATAAAAAATATTTACGAAATATTAAATTAAACATTTTAAAAGTGTTGAATATGTTCCAGTGATTATGGTAGGAATTGATCATTGATTATGACTTCTCATTAAACTAATAATAGTGGTAGGAAAGTAATGATTCTGATGATGTGAACTTGAAAAAAAAGTATTATTTTCCATTATGAGGATTGAAAAAGATAAAATAATAATGGATTTATAGAATAAGGTTCTTTAGATAATGAATAAATTAAATTGATATTAAATTTCATAGTTGAATGTTCAAAAATACATCCATGAGAGTATTAAGAAGTATTCAGTGGAAGATGTAGAGTTATGGAAGATGTTCAGATATGATACTATGTTCAACCATGATCCTTATTGTAACATCCTATGTAAATAATGAATAAAACATTTTCATATTTATTAATATTTAATAATTAAATATTAATTTTACTTTAAAGGGGTTGCTATGTTCGATAGCGTACCCGATACGCAACAAAGAGTTTCTTTGAAATCTTACGTTGCACACAAGTAATAAAATAATATTGTTTTAAATGGTAGTTAACACATAGCCGTTGTATTGGCAGGAATGGATATAAATAACTAAAATATGATTATATATGTTTTTTAAATGTTTTTACTTTTATCTAATAAAAGATAAAGGCTTAAAATACAGAAAGAATTCAATTTTAGGCTATATGCCCTAGTTTTCACTAAATGTTCACTTATCGCCTTTTGATGGGGAACCGTCATTAAATATAGTTTTGTTCACTCTTATATATTCTATTGGACCAAATAAAACTCTTCTTTAGAATCGGGACATCAAAATTTACTTTGTGTAAATTTTTGGTATTTTTCCGTTAAATTTCATTTTTTAATGAATAGTGTAAAATGTTGTATTTTAATTCAAAACCTCTTTTTAATATAATTTATTTATATGATTATATTATCTTTTGAATTGGTTTTAAAGTGAAATTAGAATATATTTTTACCACTAAATCCAATAGTGGTCTTTGTAATTAATTTCACTTTGAAAGCGAACTTAAACTAGTGTCAATCTTTTGATACTTATTGTTTCATAAAAACACGCTATTTGCTCTGACAGCAGGAATTAATTATTAAATTAATTAATGAAACTTATATGTTTTGAATTTTTTAAAATGGACTTCATTTTTGAATTCGGAATATCAAATATATCTTAGGGTGAAGTTTTGGTATTTTTCTGAAAAACATCAATTTTTGATGAATAGTGAAACCATTAAATGGTACTTAAAAAACTGATTTTTCGTTTAAATGAAATTTTACCACCTCTGTGTTTTGAATTTCAAAAATCCGACATACATGGTTGTCATTAAGATATAAAATTTGGTTCAATGGGATTAAAATAATTTTTTGGTGAATAGTAACTTATTAAGTTTTAATCGCGATTAGAGGTAATTAGTGTAATTTAAGGTAAAAATAATGTTGTAATAATATGAAATTAACTTGACACATGTCCTAACCTCATTTTATGTGTCATGGAAGACCAATAAAATCCATGGGTCAACTTGGGGACCCCATGAAGCCACTTTGGTTGGAAAATGTCATTAATAACTTTTTATTTAAAGTTAAAATAAAAATGTCACAAACATGAGTTGTTTTACTAAAACAATTTTTACATGGGGTTATGTAAATCATATTTTTTACTATAAATATTAATTGTAAAGGTAAAAAGAATTCCTACATCATAGTAGTTTTTTTATACTTTTTAGACATTAAATAAATTAAATTATTTATGACACCATGATGATGCAGCGATTACCTCATTATTTAACGATTTAAATAAAATGGAAATATAATGTAAAATATAAGACCTACACATGTCAAAGACCTATTGTATGGGTGGATTTAAAACCCTTATCACATTATCCTTGAAACACTTCAATGTGGGACCTTTAAAATTCGAGACTCATTCTAAAATAAAGTAACATTTCCTTACTTTCCAAGAGTGCCCCTCCTCTCCTCTTATAAAAGGCCCCCACCTCTACCTCCTTACCCACACTTCCAAAGCCTTTTGCTCGGAAAACCCCTGCCCATTTTGTCTCTACACATCCCTCTATTACTCTTAGAAGCCTCACCTTGCGCATAAGTTTTCCCAAGGAAGCCTTTGAGCTCAAACCAAAGGATGTTACCCGATTTTAAAGACGTTAAAGAACGATCGAGTCAAGTCGGACCCGAGGTAAGGGACTTCGTCTCAATCTCCGTTCATTGAGGAATATTTTGTTTTATACACAACATTATTTAATACGGTGTATAAACCCCTTTTACTTTTACTTTTATACAAAAGGAATCTTTTTCTACGAAGCGTTTTACAAAACGAAAAAAAGGAATGTTTCTTTTAACGTACGCGGTGACAACGACCTTTTCCACCACCGCGAGTATTATTTGGTCATTGGCTTCCTGAACAAGCCGAAATTTTTTTTTAAAATGAAATAAATACCATATAATCTTTTAAGTATTTTAGTATTGAAAATGGATTTTATAATGGATTTGTTATGACAATATATTTAAGTGATATATTGTGATCAAAGTGTGGAAATGTTTTCTTTCCATTATATTTGTTTTATGTCTTATGATTTTTATAATGGTACTTGGATATTTGACGGGTGGTTACGTGATAAACCATATGACGGGTGGTGCCGTGAATACCAGGACGGGTGGTTACGTTATAACCTCCAATGCATTGGGTATGGAAGTCGTTCGTATGGCTATTCCATTAAGTATGTATGGAAGTTGGCCGAATGGCTATTCCACTAAGTGATATGTGTGGAAGTAGACCGTATGGTTATTCCACTTAAGTATGTTTATTTCCCAAGTTACCTTTATATGTTATGTGTTCATTATATGGGTTTTATGGTAATATTTTGGCTACAAAAGGGAAAGTAATGATCTTTCATTCAGTGAAGAGTTTTTACTACTTCATAAAGGTGAAAAGTATTACTTTGATAAAGTATACATGGTTTAATTGTTGTTTTGATAAACTAACAGTTTTCATTCTTTGTGTATCCCTTACTGAGCTTTTTATGCTCACCCCAAGTTTTTTGAAATGTTTTTCATAGGACTTAATGTGGAATAGGGTCAAGTATGGGATCAAGGGAATGTCATTCTATATAAAACATGGAACTAGAAATGTTTTTTAAGAGATTTTATTCTATGGAAACATAGTAGAAGTGTCTACTTTGTAATATTTTGAGATGTAATAGTTATGTTCTAATTCTCTAAAACTTTAAACCTGAAAAGATCCTCAATGTGAATTATTCATTTAATTCCATATTAATTAAGGTTTAAGGTCGGGGCCTTGTAGTTGGTATCAAAGGTCGGTTTAGAAAACATTAGGAGTTAGAAAAGTGTAAAATTATAAGTTAATTTATGGTACGATTAAAATGATATATCATTTAAAGATTACAATGTAGCTTCGCCTAAGATATTTCTGTGTTCAGAATGGTTTTCCGCAGAGGAAACAAAGCAGCTATGTTGGGACGACATCAGGAGGAAGACAACCTTCCAAATTAGCAGCCTGAGATGGTCGGAATTGAAACTGAACAGTTTGTTGCAGTGATGGCATAGTTGACTCAGTCTATAAATGGTGGTGGTATCCATGCACGAGATCAGCCAGATCAACCGCAGAGGATCATGTCAGTGGTGGAACATTTAATGAGGCAACATCCCCCATCATTTAGAGGATCATCTGACCCCGTGTTAGCTGAAGGGTGGATTAAAGCACCGGATAAGATTTTTGATGTCATGGGGTGTTTAGAACATCAAAAGTTTAGTCTTGATGTTTACCTCTTTGAAGGTGAATCTGATCAGTGGTGGTCGATGGTGAAAAATATCATGGATAGTGATGAGATTGATGATCTTCACTGGGACGAATTCAAAGGTATGTTTCTTTAGAAATATATTCCTAAGGTGGTTTGTCTTAGGATGTAAAAACAGTTCCTAGAATTGAGGCATGAGGATGACTCAGTCGCTGCTTATGAATCAAAGTTCACTCGATTGGAAAGGTATGCTCCAAAATTCATACGAGATCTTGATAGTAAAATTAACCGTTTTTACTCAGGGATAAATCCAATGTATCGAAGTGATTTAGCTTCTCATGAGTTCAAAAGTTATGAAAAACTTGTTCGATGTGCGGAGAAGGTGGAAATGGAGTTTTCCGATGATCAGGTGTTCTATGTCAAACAACAGAATAAGAGGTCCAGTTGGCAGGAAAAGGGGAAGAATTCATCAAAGAAGCAGGGAGGTAAGAAAACCAAATATCCATCATGTGGGAGGTGTGGTAAAATGCATCCTGGAGAATGTTTATCCAAGTCTGGTAAGTGCTTTCGGTGTGGTAAGTCTGGTCATATTGCTCGTAACTGTAAAGAAGATGATCAAGCAGTCAATGAAAAGCCAGCGATAAGATGTTTTAAGTGTAATGAAATGGGTCATTATGCAAATGAGTATCTAACGAAGAACTCAACTGGGGAAAAGCATCTAGACTACAGGCAGAAAGGGGTGGTGAAATCCTTTGCAACTACTTTAGCAGATGTTGGGCCGTCGAATGAAGTAGTATCAGGTACACTGTTTGTTTGTTCAGATTATGCCAATGTGTTGTTTGATTCAGGGTCTACAAACTCTTTAATTTCTGAGAAGATTTCTAGTAAATTGGAAATTCCATCTCCAGATATGAATCCTGAACTTATGGTAAAAACACTCAGAGGGAACGTTGAGAAAAAAATGAATTATAAGAACCTTCTTATCCTTGTGTGTGGAAAGAATCTACCAGAAAACCTTATTGTTTTGCCTCTAGTAGAGTTTGATGTTATTTTGGGCTTGGATTGGCTTTCTCTTTATCATGCTAAGATTGACTACAGAGCTATAATGGTTTCTTTTTAGAAAGATTTTCAATTTGTGTACAATAATGAACCCTTGCATTTGATAACATATCAGGAAGTTTAGAAACTAGTACAAGATGGAAATGAATGTTACCTTGCACATATTGTTTAAAATAAAGGAACTTTTCAGATTAATGATGTGCCAGTGGTAAATGAGTATCTTGATGTTTTTTCTGAGGAGTTGCCTGGTATTATTCATGATCGGGAAGTTAAATTTACTGTTGACTTAGTTCCTGATTCTATGCCAATTTCAAAACCCCCTTATCGAATGGATGAAGTTGAACTTTTAGAGTTAAAGAAACAATTACAAGAGTTATTAGATAAAGGTTTCATTCAACCTAGCACATCACCATGGGGTTCTCCTGTCTTGTTTGTTAAAAAAAAGATGGCTCAATGAGACATTGCATTGATTATAGAGCCATGAATAATATTACTATTGAGAACAAGTATCCTTTGCCTCATATCGATGATTTGTTTGATCAGCTCCAGGGAGATTAGTATTTTTCGAATATTGACTTGAGGTCGGGGTACCATCAGTTGAGAGTAAAAGAAGCAGACGTTGCGAAGACTTCATTCCGTACTAGATATGGCCATTATGAATTTGTAGTTATGCCTTTTGGGTTAACCAATGCACCTTCTATATTCATGGACCTTATGAATAGAATTTTCCATGAGTTCTTGGATAAGTTTGAGGTTGTTTTCATTGATGATATTTTGGTGTTTTCTAAAACTAAAGATGAGAATGAAAGTCATTTAAGGGTTATCTTTCAAACCTTAAAAGAAAAGAAACTGTATGGAAAATTTAGCAAGTGTGAGTTTTGGTTACAACAAATTTCTTTCCTAGGGAACATTGTTTAAAAAAATGGCATAACTGTTGATCTTGCTAAAACAAAAGTTGTTGAAGAATGGCCAAGACCCACAAATGTAACCGAGATCTGTAGTTTCCTTGGTTTGGTAGGTTACTACCGAAGGTTTGTTGAAAATTTTTCACGGTTATCTAGTCCAATGACTAAGCTAACTCGTAAGGGTGTTAAGTTCATTTGGACAAAAGAATGTGATGATTATTTTCAGGAGTTGAAAAGAAGATTGGTGAACGATCCAATTTTGGAACTTCCTTCCAGGAATGGTGAGTTTTTTATATACAGTGATGCTTCGTTTAAGGGACTTGGTTGTGTCCTTATGTAGAATGATCAGGTAATTGCTTATGCTTCACGTCAGTTGAAAACTCATGAGGTAAATTACCCTACACATGATTTAGAATTAGCTGCTATTGTTTTTGCTTTAAAAATTTGGAGGAATCATTTGTATGGATTAAAGTGTGAAATATATACTGATCACAAAAGTTTAAAGTATATATTCACTTAGAAATAATTGAACATGAGACAGAGGAGATTGCTAGAATTAATCAAGGATTATGAATCTACAATTCATTACCATCCGGGAAAAGAAAATAAAGTGGCTGATGCTTTGAGTCGAAAAAGTAATACTTCATTAACAATGTTGAGTTTGGAATGAGATCCTTTGGTTTTTGATTTGATGAACTTTGGCATGGAAGTTGTTTGTGTAGGAAGTCCTTCTTTTTTGTTTCAGGTATCAGTGACATCTTCCCTATCAGATAGAATCAAGCAAGCACAAAAGCAAGACAGTGAGTTGCAAAAAAAGGTAAACATGGTTCAGAAGGTTAAGTTGCATGAATTCAACATTGATAATGATTGTGTTTTGAGGTTTGGGAAGAGATTATGTGTGCCTTGTGATTCACAGTTGAAGAATGAGTTGTTATTTGAGGCTCATAGTTCCCCCTTCTCAGTTCATCCTGGCAGTACTAAGATGTACAGAGATCTGCAGGAGTATTACTGGTGGGATGGAATGAAAAGGGATATTTCTTATTTTATTGTGAAGTGTTTGACTTTTCAGCAGGTTAAAGCAGAGTGGCAGTTACCGAAAGGGATGCTTCAGCCTTTACCAGTGCCAGAGTGGAAATGGGAAAAGATATCCATGGATTTTGTAGTGGGATTACCGAAGACATCTAGAGGTAATAATGCACTCTGGATTATTGTTGATCGCTTGACTAAATCTGCTCATTTCCTTACTATACGAGATACTTTTTCCCTAGATCAACTTTCCCGTTTTTATCTTAAAGAGATAGTCAGGTTACATGGAGTTACTCTCTCCATTGTGTCCGATCGTGATCCCAGGTATACTTCTAACTTTTGGAAAGGCCTTCAGAAGTCGTTGGGTACTGAATTAAATTTTTGTACATCTTTTCATCCTCAATCAGATGGGTAGTCAGAATGAACGATCCAGACTTTGGAGGATATGCTACGAGCTTTCTCTATGGATTATCAGGGAAGTTGGGACCAACATCTTTCTTTAGTTGAGTTTTCTTATAATAATAGTTTTCATTCCAGTATACAGATGGCATCATTTGAGGCATTATATGGGAAGCGGTGTCGAACTCTATAATTTTGGGATGAAGTGGGTGAAAGGAAGCTAATGGGACCAGAATTGGTAGAAGAGATGGCAGAAAAAGTTCAGTTGATTCAGAAATACATGTGAACAGCTCAGAGTAGGCAGAAGAGTTATGCGGATAACCGGAGGAAGGATCTATCATTCAAGGTAGGTGATCATGTTTTTCTCAAGGTTTCTCCATTGAAAAGTGTGATGAGATTTGGTAAGAAAGGAAAGTTGAGTCCAAGGTTCATTGGACTATATGAAATTCTGGAGGAAGTTGGATCAGTTGCTTACCGAGTGGCTTTACCTCCGAGTTTATCTCAGGTACACAATGTTTTTCATGTTTCGATGTTGAGGAAGTATATTCCAGATCCATCTCATGTTTTGAGTCCAGAGGTAGTTCAACTGGAAGAGAACCTATCTTATGAAGAACAACCAGTCCAGATTCTTGACCGAAGAGAGCAAGTGTTGTGAAATAAGATAATTCACCAGGTAAAGGTTTTGTGGAAAAACCATATGGTTTAAGAGGCAATGTGGGAATCTGAAAATTCTATGAGGGATAAATACCCCCACTTATTTGGATATGTGAATAAAATTGCGAGGACGCAATTCCCAAAAGGGGGGAAGGATGTAACATCCCAGGTAAATAATGAATAAAACATTTTCATATTTATTAATATTTATGAATTAAATATTAATTTTACTTTAAAGGGGTTTCTATCTTCGATAGCGTACCCGATACGCAACAAAGAGTTTCTTTGAAATCTTACGTTGCACACAAGTAATAAAATAATATTATTTTAAATTGTAGTTAACACATAGCTGTTGTATTGGCGGGAATGGATATAAATAACTAAAATATTATTATATATGTTTTTGAAATGTTTTTACTTTTATCTAATAAAAGATAAAGTCTTAAAATACGGAAAGAATTCAATTTTAGGCGTATATGCCCTAGTTTTCACTAAAGGTTCACTTATTACCTTTTGATGGAAAACAATCATTAAATATAGTTTTTTTACTCTTATACATTCTATTGGACTAAATAAAAATCTTCTTTAGAATCGGGACATCAAAATTGACTTTGTGTAAATTTTTGGTATTTTTCCGTTAAAGTTCATTTTTTAATGAATACTGTAAAATGTTGTATTTTAATTCAAAACCTCTTTTTAATCTAATTTATTTATATGATTATATTATCTTTTTAATTGGTTTTAAATTGAAATTAGAATATATTTTTACCATTAAATCCAATAGTGGTCGTTGTAATTAATTTCACTTTGAAATCGGACATAAACTAGTGTCAATCTTTTGATACTTATTGTTTCATAAAAACACACTATTTGCTCTGACAGCAGGAATTAATTATTAAATTAATTAATGAAACTTATATGTTTTGAATTTTTTAAAATGGACTTAATTTTTGAATTCTGAATATCAAATATAGCTTAGGTTGAAGTTTTGGTATTTTTCTGAAAAACGTCAATTTTTTATGAATAGTGAAACCACTAAGTGGTACTTAAAAAACTGATTTTTCGTTTAAATGAAATTTTACCACCTCTGTGTTTTGAATTTAAAAAATCCGGCATACATGGTTGTCATTAAGAAGTAAAATGTGGTTCAATGGGATTAAAATAATTTTTTTATGAATAGTAACTTATTATGTTTTTAATCGCGATTAGAGGTAATTAGTGTAATTTAAGGTAAAAATAATGTGGTAATAATATGAAATGAACATGACACATGTACTAACCTCATTGGATGTGTCATGGCCGACCAAGACAATCCATGGGTCAACTTGGGGACCCCATGAAGCCACTTTGGTTTGAAAATTACATTAATAAGTTTTTATTTAAAGTTAAAATAAAAATGTCACAAACATGAGTTGTTTTACTAAAACAATTGCTACATAGTGTTATACAAATATGATTTTTGACTATAAATATTAATTGGAAAGGTAAAAAGATCTACTACATCATAGTATTTTTTTTATAATTTTTAGACATTAAATAAATTAAATTATTTATGACACCATGATGATGCAGCAATTACCTCATTATTTAACAATTTAAATAAAATGGAAAGATAATGTAAAATATAAGACCTAAACATGTCAAAAACCTATTGGATGGGTTTATTTCGAACCCTTATCACCATATCCTCGAAACACATAAATTTGGGACCTTTAAAATCCGAAACACATTCTAAAATAAAGTAACATTTCCTTACTTTCCAAGAGTGCCCCTCCTCTCCTCTTATAAAAAGCCCCCACCTCTACCTCCTTACCCACACTTCCAAAGCCTTTGGCTCAGCCAACCCCTGCCCATTTTGTCTCTCCACGTCTCTCTATTACTCTTAGAAGCCTCACATTGGGCAAGAAGTCTTCCCAAGGAAGCCTTTGAGCTCAAACCAAAGGAAGTTACCCGATTTTAAGGACGTTATAGAACGATCGAGTCAAGTTGGACCCGAGGTAAGGGACTTCATCTCAATCTCCTTTCATTGAGGCATATTTCGTTTTATACACAACTTTCTTTTATATGGTGTATAAACCCCTTTGACTTTGACTTTTATAAAAAAGTAATCTTTTTCTACGAAGCGTTTTACAAAATGACAAAAAGGAATGTTTCTTTTAACGTACGCGGTGACGACGAACTTTTCCACCACCGCGAGTATTATTTGGTCTTTGGTTTCTTGATCAAGTCGTAATGTTTTTTTTAAAATTAAATAAATACCATATACTCTTTTATGTATTTTGGTATTGAAAATGGTTTTTATAATGGATTTTTTATGTCAATATATTTAAGTGATATATTGTGATCAAAGTGTGGAAATGTTTTCCTTCCATTATATTTGTTTTATGTCTTATGATTTTTATAATGGTACTTGGACATTTGAAGGATGGTTACGTGATAAACCATATGACGGGTGGTGTCGTGAATACCAGGATGGGTGGTTACGTTATAACCTCCAATGCATTGGGTATGGAAGTCGGCCGTATGGCTATTCCATTAAGTATGTATGGAAGTTGGCCGAATGGCTATTCAATTAAGTGATATGTGTGGAAGTCGACCGTATGGTTATTCCACGTAAGTATGTTTATGTCCCAAGTTACCTTTATATGTTATTTGTTCCTTATATGTGTTTTATGGTAATATTTTGGTTACAAAAGGGTAAGTAATGATCTTTTATTCAGTGAAGATTTTTTACTACTTCAT
Organism: Viscum album; assembly: GCA_963277665.1. NCBI lineage: Eukaryota > Viridiplantae > Streptophyta > Magnoliopsida > Santalales > Viscaceae > Viscum > Viscum album. Next base: position 1,878,567,423 of record OY728148.1, on the reverse strand, counting down.
AAAGGTGAAAAGTATTACTTTGATAAAGTATACATGGTTTCCTTATTGTTTTGATAAACTAACAGTTTTCACTCTTTGTGTATCCCTTACTGAGCTTTTTATGCTCACCCAAAGTATTTTGAAATGTTTTTCACAGGACTTAATGTGGAATAGGTTCAAGGATGGGATCAAGGAAAAGTCATGCTATATAAAACATGGAACTAGACATGTTTCTTTTTAAGAGTTTTTATTCTATGGAAACTTAGTAGAAGTGTCTACTTTGTAATCTATTGAGATGTAATAGTTATTTTCTAATTCTCTAAAACTCTAAACCTGAAAAGATACTCAATGTGAATTATTCATTGAATTCAATATTAAGTATGGTTTATGGCCGGGGCCTTATAAATATAGACTTATTTTCTTTAAATTTCTTATATAGGTCCCAACAATACCAATGTTGAACGATCTGTTGGATTAAGATCATAATTCATCATTATATATTTGTCTCAAAAGTATAAAGACATGTATATATATATTATTTTTTTCTGTGGGATAACATGAAAATGGATACTAAATATTATATATCCTAATTAACAGTATATCTTATGTTTTAGGATAAGGGATATAATTCTTTTTGATTGTTATAACTATGTCCCATAAATTAATGGGAATGGGAAAGCATAACCATTGTATTTTTCATTAGACTTCCCAAAACATCATATTTCCAGAATTAAATTTTAGATGTTGTCAATATCCTTATTAAAAAACCGAAATTTATTTTTATTATAAAATATCAATCTTTTATTAAATGAATCGATAATACATTTATTAATGAGATTTCATGGATTAATACTCTAAATTATATAATATTATTGAATGTGGTTCACCTTGATGTATTAAAGAATTCAATAGTAGTATTTGGAAATAGAGCTGAGTTTTAGTTATTTATATCATCCACTAATTTTTTTAAATATGATATGAATATTAAAACACAACAATACATTCTTATAATTATATAATATTTGGAAATTACTATGTCATTTGAGATTAAAAAAATTATTAATTTATTAAGGATCAAAGAATTGGGGATTAACTAATTTGAAAATCTATGATGAGAGTTCAGTGTCGAGCATATGAGGTAGTGAAAATTGATTTTGTTAATATTGTAATATTTATTTAATATATTCTTAATGAAAATTATAGTAACGAAATAAATTTTTTTTATCAATTTCATAATAGTTTCTTGGTTATTAAAAACTTGGCCTGTGTTTGATTGATGATTATAAATTAAATAATTTTTCACATGATTGATGTCAGAGTTGGGATGGAGAGAGATCCTTGGTCATTCTTCCTCTCTTTAACATAAAAATTCCATTTTTATATGTAAATTTACATAGGGTTATTAATTAATTACATTTTCACCAATATTTTTAATCTTGATCGTCATGAAATTCATAATGGTCATGAAGAGTTCATGATGATTTGTTTTTAAATTATATTTTTTATTTATTATTAACATTATAAATGGTTAATAAATAAAAAATATTAAATATATAGTGAATTAAAATAATAATAAAACAAAAGTAATCATTAGTGATGAAAATATAAATATTCAACACGAAAACTTCCTAATAAAATTAAATTACCTAACATAATATAATAATTATCAATTCATATTAGTCGTGAGTAAGAGGCATAAAGTGATTTTGTAATGAATTATTACTAAAGAATATTTTTTGGTGAAGTAATTCATATTCAATATTATATTCTATCATATTATTAATTATTTTAAGAACACCCTTATCCTTGTATATATAAGTTTAGTGGCCATTAGGAATCATTAATATCATTAATTTATCAATTTTAGTACCACAACTCAACCATGTGTGTCAAAAGTAATTTATAAAAGGGGATGAGACATTTTTTACAAAAAAAATGAATTATTATAGATATAGTTGGCATGTGTCATGGTTTCAAACAATGTTTTTTCATAAAAAAATATGTTTAGATCAAGACTATCATTTTACTCATTTTTTTTCATCGTACATCCATGATGATTTTAGGAAATGAGTTATGTGTTCACAATTTGAATTGCTATTTTCTATTTTTTTATTTTTATTTCAATTTCATTATTCATTTTATAGCCTTGATATTCATCCTTGAACAATCACATGTCATAGAGCATCATATTCATAATCAATTTAATCTATTTTTGATTGATTTTTTTATTTTGAATAATTTTAACATGTATCATGAAATGAAAAATAATGGAATTAATATATATAATTATTTATGAAAATAATCATTTTATTAATTTTTTAAATTAAATTATATATGTATACAATGTCTATATAATATATTCCCATACACAATATTAATATTTTCCACAAATAATAGAATCTAAAAAAATTAAAATATTGTAACATCAAAATGATTAAAATTTATATGTCAATAAAATAAATTTATTAAATGGATAATTAAAATTTTAAGCATATTATGGTGAAATTTCATATACACATAACATTCCAAAGAAAAATGTTAATAATGTATATTATAGGTGTAGTGTCCCACACTTTTTCTTTTCCATCTGGTCGCGGGTTCGGCCCAGCCCACCCATCTGGGCATGGCCCACCTGGCTGGGGAGTCGATCAGCCTGCTGGCTGAGTGTGGGGGACGGATCAACTCTTGAATAGTCGAATTCGTCCAGGTATTCCAAGACGTGGTGCCAGGTGGCGTCACTTCCCCTGTCTATTCCACGTGGACCGGCCCACTACGGACTCGTTGGTGGGGGTCAGGCTTCCATCACGACTTGATGTCGCGGCCTCCCCTACGGTGTCCCGCATCAATGTGACGCCCCGCTTTAATGTTGTTGCCGATGGTCTGCCACTCCATTTCTGCCACAGCACCTATGGGCACCACCTATCCTTTGTGTTCGGCGAGTGTTGGTCACCACCTCTCTTGGTATCTAGTCCCACTGTGTGCCTTTGTCACGCCATCGCATCTTTTTTTCACCCACGTAGAACACAACAATAACGTGTTCGACAGAGGTTATGGGACTTGTTAATTTAGACCCCACCCTCTATGTTAGTGTAAGAACAAGGAAGCATTTATAGAATTAATAACTCACAATTAATAAAAAAAATCCCCTACCTCATAATCGTTGGAAGGCGTTGCAGATGAGGAAGAAGTGTCCAAATCGAAAGGTGTTTATCATCACATGAATTCGTAAGTCGATTCCTCCAACGTTCATCCCTCAAATACTTGTTCTAGGTTGGTGGTTGTTGTCACGGAACATTGTCAAAGAAAACTATCTTGGTAACCAAAAATCGATGCACAAACTTCTTTTAAATAGAGGGGAGTAGAGGATCAATGCAACACACAATTAATGAGGTTCATTAATGAGTACAATTAACGAACCTCTTTAATTATCTAAATGGTGTGGTTATACATTCATTTTAAATTATCAACGGTGTGGTTGCATAAATTATGATACAATCCATAAAATCGATAGACTTTGCACTGACATCCCACAATCATTTTTCCAATGGTTTCACAAAGAAAAATACAATAACCAAATGATATTTTATTATATTTTGTAATTTCCATAAAATAACTTTTTCTTCTAACCATTTTTAATTGAAGTTAAGTTTCTCTTAAGTAAATCATGGTTCTGTGGATTCAATGGTGCCCTCAGATTTTTAATCTCAGCACTGATTCAAAGGATAGAATTCACCGCTCGAATGTTTACTGAACATACCTTAAAAAAAGTTAAAAAAATTATTAACAAACACTATCGACCTCCACCAGTCGAGGGTAGGTTCGACCTAAGTGGAAAACTTCCTCATGTGCTGAGCGGAACTCTCAAATTTTTAATATGAGTTACCATTTAGAAGTTATGGATTTTACAATAAAATAATTGTTACGTAATTATTTAATTTATGGCCAAATTTAACTTCCACTAGCGCCCCGCGCCGACCAATGTTAGTATCTGCCTATGTAATGCATACCCTAACGATTTCAGTGGTGGTATCATATTTTTAATCCAATGTAACCGTACCTGAGATATAATCATTTGAAAAATAAAATAATTTTATTTAATTATTTTATTTACAGTTATTCCATTTTTGGGTTTTCCTACTGTAGGCATGTGCCGAATAAATTTAAGTCACACATAGGGTAAACCCATTATCATAAATGTAATGGTGCCCCTGTGTTTTTGATATGGTAACCCATTTAAGAGTTATTCTAATTTTTCAGGAAGACTGCTCAAGTGCGCTATTTAAAGCTTAATTTTTTCGACAGATCATTCCGGGAACTCAGGGCCTCGGAATCACATGCCGCCAATTTTTATAGGCTTGTAATAATACTATATTTAAAAAAAACAATTATAAACAAATTATGGGACAATAAATTCTCCCCAATGTTGGTCTTTACATAACCAAAATACAAATCCAAGGTAAAATGAACAAATAGGGGTACTGAGCATTAATATGAGCCTCTCGCTCCCATGTTATTTATTGGAGATTCATGTGCTTCCATCGAACATGAACTAAAGGAATTGACCATCCTTAAAATACATGCTACTTTTGATACACTATCTCTACTGGGAATGCCACAAACATTTCCCCAATGATAATTCATAGCATTCCATAGTTGAATACGTTTGATAGATCATGCATGTACCTCCCCATCAACTGTAGGACTCTGGGACACCAAGAGAGGGGAGGGGTGAATCAAGGTGTAAATTTTACTTTTAAATTTGATGGATCTTGTTCCCATGTTGGTAGGAACTGGTCAAACCTATATAATGGATAAAATCATAAATCAAACATTCACATGCAAAGAGATGAAACAACACATTTTACTTGGTTCCCCACTAAGGGCTACGTCCATGGTTCATATGCCGATAGGTTTTTGATCGTACCTAATTACACTATTTTTCACGAGTTGTGGAATACAGAGGTTTGAGAACAATCACTTTGTCCCAGGCTCACTGCCATTACAAATGTTCACGGACAGCTCACTGTGTCTCTTGGGTCACTCCCGTTGACTCCCCCTAGATCACTACATTTAGTGAAGTCCCACTCAGTTTATAGATGTGCAGGTCTCTTCATAATCACTAATGAAAAAACAACCTCTTTTGAATATAGATTCCCTGTTGAAGCCCAACTTCCACTCGTAGACGAATCTCACATTGCACTAAAGGTATCAGGAAAATTTCCCAATTTTGTGCAGCCCCAAAAAGGCTTTGGTGCTTCAACCACACCTGGATCGCTTCTCCATGCCGGTGAGAAAGTTTCAAGACATCGCGCAAGTTCACTTTTTCCACTTGCGTGACACTCACTTCTTCAACTTCCAACTTGCGCGACTCGCACCCTTTTATGCACAAACTGATTTTGGCTGGCAACTATCAATTAACCCGCTTCTTCAAATCCTGGCATGCAAGTGTCATCAAACCTCCTGCGCAACACCACCTTCACCAACTCCAATCTTTGGCGACTCACACCTTTTCATTCCCACTACACCTTGGACGGGCAGCAAACAACTGGTGCCCAACTTCTACTTGTGCGACCCACCACCACTTGCGCGACCACTACACCAGAACGACAGAAGCTCATAATTTCTCTACGTATTGAACTTCATGTTGAAAGAGGAGGGATGGTCCTTTTCTTATTAGAATTTTGGACACCCTTTTCTACGGCTCGCAAGTCTCCTTTCGGCGCGCAAGTCCAGCCACCCTAGCCTCTACCGCGTTAGTCACCTACGCGACCAAACCCAAAACTTTGGTGCCCCTTCTTCCATTTCCATATTTTGATGGTATTATCTTGAAAAACATATGGCATGCAATTCACTTTGCCAAAAACACTTTTATTCATTTGTCAAATTTGAGATCTAGACATTTTTCAAACACTATAAAACGATGCCACCTTCTATACTGTTATCTGTTTGTTATTTATGATCACTTTGCGGGAATATATTCTGAACTTCCTCTGAGGATTGACAAAAAAACAAACTATACTCCAATTCGTGCATAGAATGACCATGGTTATAACAATATCCCCCTTTGGGTTTGTTGGAAATCAGTAAATAAATTCTATAGAGCACCAGCCATAGGCAAACCATAAATGCAAGAATCAACTCAGCCAATACTCTAAGTCTATGTGAACAATGCTCGGTGTATAAAACAATAGAGGAAGCTTGAATTGGGTTCTCGTGTTTTGGAATTCTCAATGATTCCCAAGAAATTCTCTAATATTATCACTGATGCATTACAAGTCCAATGTATTCTTTCCCATCCTATCACCGACACTGAATTCCCAATGTGTCACAAAAGCATTACATGCCGGAATTTATTCCTTTATCAATGTGTCACAAAATCATTACATTCCTGGATTAATTAATTTCCCCATGGGTCACAAAAGCATTACATTCATTAATTTATTCCTTTCTTCCACATTGACAATAAACCCAAACACCGTTAATTGTTCATTATCCATCTCAAACCAGACTCCCCCTGGATAGTATCTCCCCCACAAACCAGCATCGCATCCATAAACAGATTAAAAACAATTAACAAAACTGGGGAGAGGGGTATTGTGTAACCTCCTAATACACTGGGAGGTGGCTGAACACCAAGGTTCAACCAATGCTTCTCCAACACATCCACTAACAGTGGAATGGTTAAGATATCATCCCCTTGCTCATCAGTTCCCACATGATCCATTCTAATCACTCATTGCTGAACTTTTTCTATGATAAATTGATACCTGATTTAAATATGTTTTGTACCAGAATGATGAATTGGAATCTTCATAAGATCAATTGTGCTATTGTTATCATAGTAAATTACCATTTTTTGCATCACCTCATCAACAATATCTGTTATTTGTTGCATCATCCATATCTATTGAGTGCATGCCTTTGTGGAAGAGATATATGCAGCTTCAGCAGTACTAAGAGAATTACATTCTAGTTTATTGCTCAACCAGCAATCACATTTATTCCCAATATAGAATGCTCAACCACATGTAGACTTTCTATCCAATACATCACCAGCCTAGTCAGCATCATAAAATTTTGATAATTCACTATCTCTTCGAGAAGAAAAGTATAAGCCACAATTGTGAGTACCTTGAATATACCTCATGATTATTTTTACCATTTTGATATGTTCCTCTTTGGATTACTCTAAATGAAGGCCGCTAGATAGTTTGAAAAGACAATATCTGGTCGTTTCTATGTCAGGTATAGTAGGCTCCCAATTGTCCTCCTGTACATAGTGGGGTCTATAGATGCCCCATCCTCCTGCTTTCCTAGTTTGGTTCCAACTGAAATCGAAGTTGATATTGGTCTGGAGTCTTCCATATTAAACTTATTCAACAGCTCTCTTGAATACTTTTCCTGAGAAATGAAAGAGTAATCCTACTTTTGAATCACCTGAAACCCCAAGAAATATGTGTGATCCCCAATCATAGACATTTCAAATTTGATTTCATGTTATTGGAAAATTCATCAACTGATTTCTTCCTTCTGCCACCAAATATAATGTCATCAACATAGAGTAGAACCATGAACTGATAATTTGTAGAATTAATCACATATAGATTGTGATCTACTCCTATTTTGAATTCCTACTTCTTGAGATAAGAGTCTGTTTGGGAATACCATGCTCATGGTGACTACTTCAAACTATATAGAGGTTTCTTTTGTTTGCAGACCTTTGTTTCATCAGTACCAAGACCAAATCCCACTGGATGTTCAATGTAGACATCTTCTTCGAGTACACCATTCAATAATTATATCTTTACATCCATTTGATATACATTATATCCTATTTGGAGTGCCATGGCATGGAAAATCCTGATTGACGGAAGTCCAACCACTAGAGCAAAGGATTCTTCAACATCAACTCCTTCAATCTGGGATTATCCTTTACATACCAGTCATGCCTTGTTTCTAATAACACTTCCATGATCATCAAACTTGTTCTTGATGATACATTTTGTATCAATCACATTGTGACCTTCGGGTCTATGGACAAGACCCCATGTCTGATTCTTATCAATCTGATCTAACTCTTCATTCATGGATTTCACCGATGATACATCCTTTAATGCTTCTTCAAATGAGGATGGCTCCACAATTGAGATAAATGAAAATTTCATGTTATTCCTCATCCTCCTTGTTTGTGTGGTTACACTCCTATCCCCAATTATGTTAGATCGATCAATCTCAGCTCTTCGATTTCTCTTGTGAGGTTCATTTGTGTTCTCTCCAGCCATAGTTTCTTCTTCAGATTCTTCTTCTGGGTCAACATTATGATGTGACGGCTGAGTGTTTTGTACTACTTGCTCTATTCTTGTATTTTTATTTTCTCCACATTCACTTCCTTCCTCACATTCTATCACATCAGCATATGGCATCCTTGAAGCATTTGTAGTTTTATGTTCAATTATCTTAACATCACCACTTTCCACAATCCTTTCTAATCGCTTTTGGAAACACTTGTAGGCTTTTCAGTTCATTGTGTATCCAAGGAAAATACCTTCATCTGCATTGTCACCATACTTACCTTGATTTTCTTCTTTGTTCCTGATAAATCATTTACTTCTAAAAACACGAAAGTATTTCAAAGAGGGCTTCCTTCCATTCCACAATTCATAGGGTTTCTTCATCTCATCCATTTAAAGTCCTATTTGATTTTGAATCTACACAGAAGCTTGAACATCCTCTTTCCAGTAATGTCATGGAATACGACTCTCAATCAACATAGTCTATAACTTGTTGTTCACATGTCGATTCCTATGTCCAATAACTCCATTTTGTTATGGAGTTCTCACAGTAGCTACCTAATGTTGTATCCCATGATTATATAAGTAATTTTCAAATTCAATAGATGTGTATTCCCCTCCACTGTCAGATCACAACATTTTGATTGTTCGTCCATTATCATTATCGGGAATTCGGCGATATGTTTTCATGCAGTCAAGCACTTGTCGTTTCCTGTGAATGACCATTACACATGCCATTATACATTAATCATCTATGAAAAGGAAAAAATACCAATTCCCATGAGTTCCAACAATATTTATCAGCCCGCATACATCTGTAAGAATTAGATCAAGAAGATGAGATGCCCTTTTCTTCTTTGGCTGATATGATCTGCAGACCAGCTTCCCACAAATACAAGCATCACAAGACTTTTCACGCTCATGCTTCAGGTTGTTAATGTCCATGAAAATCCTCAATTTTGATATTTTCTCCATGTCTTGTTGATTGATGTGTCCCATTATTCGATGCCACAAATTGTTTTCATCTTCAATAGTCATGAAACAAACATTTTCTTTAATATGCACCTGATACAAGTTGCCTTCTGTTCTGCATCCCTTCATAAGTGAAATACATGTCTTTCCCTTTATAGTGCAGCCTTTTTGATTAAATGTAAATATAAGTCTCGAGTCACAAAGTTGACTTTCTCCGAGTAGATAATGACATAGGCCATCTACAAAAGGACTTCAGTCTTCTTTAGCTCTCCATTAGATAATTCAGTACTTACATTGCCTTTGATTTTCAGAGCTCCATCATTACCAAATAGTATTGTACCATCAACCTTCCTTTTGATATCCGTTAACAGGGCAGCCTTACCTGTCATATGAGACAAACAACCACTATCCAAAATCCAGGTACTGTTCCTTTTTGTAGCTTTGTGGGCCATTTCTGCAAGGTTGGATTTCTTGATCTTCTTCTTTTCTTTCCAAGTGATATTGTATTGAGTATAAGATATTGATGGCCTTCTAATTTTTTCATCCACATAATCAGATTCTTCATACCCATAATCTTATTCTAGAAGAGAAAACGTATTTTTGAGATCAACACCATTTGGAGGGTGGATATTGACCTTTCTCTGAGAGTTGTATGAATCTCTCCTATCGAATCTCTGCCTACAATACATAGCTTTATGGACAAAGTTAGAATAATGAAAATAGTATCCATAGAAACTATTTCTTCTATAAGATGTAGGATATGAAGTCAGTCTCTTTTGTTGATGTCCCAGATATTCCCCATTCATGTAGCTCTTTGCCTCTTCGCAATATGACATGGTATGGACCAGATAGCCACAGACCTGAATCTTCATGAGAGGAAATTTCTTCTCACTTGAATCTCTCCTCATGCCTTCTTCCTTGTTAGAATAGTTGAACTTCCTATAATTCCTAAAAGTTTGAGGATAATTTCTAGTTCTTCCTTTACATTAGATTGAGGGTCTCTTTTTCAGCACATCACGCATTGTTTCAACATGTCTAACTTTTATCTTGTCTTTATTTTGGCTCTCTTCACTTCCAGCAGTTGATTTCTCATATTCACATCCAATTCCACTCTTTCCCATGCAAGTGGGTCTTTGATCACTCAAGATTTTTCCAACCCTATCTGAACGACACCTGGCTCTTAACAGTAATTCTGTATCTAAGAATCTTCCAAAATTAAGATTCTTCTTACCCTTATTTGTGGTTGATTTACATTCAATATTACTCCTAAGAGTAACAAATTCTTCCTCAAGACCCTCAATTGTCTTGGACTTCTCTTCCATTCTGTATGAAAGGTCATTTATGACCTTTTCTTGTTCTTCAATTCTAAGATTTAGTTCCACAACATTATTTGTGCTTTGAAGGATTGAAGACTGAACTCTCACTAGTTATTCTAGTCATTCAATTTCTTCTTCATGCTCATCAACATATTCTGATTATTCTTCCACCATTTCTTTCCACTTATTTCATCTCTTACATTTATTCTCATGCTTGGAAAAGTCATCCTTAATTTTAATCATTGGATAACCATTAAGAGTAATATGATTATATCTTCCTTTATTGATCGTGGTTTCTGACTATTCAATGGTAGCCATCATGGAACCATGGTTTCCTTTTTTAAATTCTGGTTCTTTTTCTTCAAAAAATTCAATATAATCATCTTCTTCTTCACAGACAAAACTCTTCATCTGTATTTTATTTCTAGATTTGAAGTCTCCCTTTTTGAAAAACCTTTTCTAGGGCTTCTTGATGTCTTCAGCTTCTATCTCTTCATCATCAAACTTTCTTTTGCACTGAGAGGAAATGTTCCCAACTCTTCCACAACGAAAACATGACAGGGGTAGCTTACCATTAAATTTGCCTTTTTTCCGTCTTCAGCTTCGTGGCTATGAGAGAAAGAAATTATTTTTCCTCATCATCTTCACCACAACTATCTTCTTAAATTTTCAGTTTTTCCATGGATTTGAATGCCATTTCCTTACTAACACGAGTCGTGGAATCTTCAGGTTTTACTATCATCTCATATGCAACTAGACTACATAACAGGTCATCTATAGATAGTTTAGGAAGATCTTTTTCTTCAAGGGATGACACCTTTTCATTTTACATAGGATGAAGTATTCTCAAAATTTTATTTACAATATCAATGTCTTTGATTTTTACTCCAAGACCTCGAATTGCTCCTACTACTTCTGTAATTCGATTGACGAATGAATCTGCATTCTCATTAGGATGCATCTTTAGATCGTCAAACCTGTTGAGTAAGACTTGAAGTTTTTCCTCCTTCACTTTGTTGTCTCCTTCATAAATGTTTTCATGTTTATACCACATAGACATTGATGAGTTGAAACTCGTCACTTTTAGATAGATCTGATCTTAATGAGCCACAATGATAGAAATATGAGCTTTAGCATCTGCGTCAAAAACATTCCGGTCTATATCAGTCATAGAAAGACCTGTGGGATCAGTAACTTGAATTACATGCAAAGTAGCAAAGAGGACTTCCATTATAAGGGATCTTAAATGATATTTCATTCTGTTCTTCCAAATCTGAAAATTACTTCCATCAAAAAGAGGTATTCTCCTAGCATTGACTGCTTTCTCCATGACAAAAAAAGACAGATCTAACACCAGTAACCTTTAAACTATAATACCACTTGTAGGACCCCGGGACACCCTGAGAGGGGAGGGGTGAATCAGGGTGTCATATTTTCTTTTTAATTTGAAGGATATTGTTCCCATGTTGGTAGGAACTGGTCACACCTGTATGATGGATATGATCAGAAATCAAACATTGACATGCAAAGAGATGACATAACACATTTTACTTGGTTCACCATTAAGGGCTACGTCCAAAGAGCATACGCCGGCAGGTTTTCTGTCATACCTAATTCCACTATTTTATACGAGTTGTGGATTACAGAGGTTTGGGAACAGTCACTCTATCTCAGGCTCACTACCTTTACAAATGTTCACGGACAGCTCACTGTGTCCCTTGGGTCACTCTCGTTGACTCCCCCTAGCTCACTTCATTTGGTGAAGTCCCACTTGATTTATAAACGTGAAGGTCTCTTCAGCATCACTAATGAAAACATCCTATGTTGTATGTATAATCTCTATTGAAGTCTGTCTTCCACTCGTAGGGGAATCACACATTGCACCAAAGGTATTGGGAAATCTTCCAGATTTTGCACAGCCCCAAAAATACTGGCATGTTTCAACCACACCTGGCATGCTTCTCTAAGCTGGCATGCATTTTTCAAGATGGATCACAAGTTCACCTCTACAACTAGCGCGACACTCACTTATTCAACTTCAAACATGCGGAAATCTCACCCTTTTACTCCCAAACCGATTTTGGCGTGTAGCCACCAACTATCGTGCTTCTTCAAATCCTGGAACGCATGTGTCTCCAAAACACCTCCATAAAACCTCATTTTCCAACTCCAAACATGGGTGACTCACACCCTTTCTTGCTCAAAAATCCTTGGACGCATAGGAAACAACTGGCACGAAACTTCTACATGCACGACCCACCACCACTTGCTAAACCACTACACTAGTGCAACAGGATCTCAGAATTTCCATAACCCTTGAACTTCATGTTGAAAGAGGAGGAGTGGTCTTCTTCTTATAAGAATTCTGGACACCCTTCGCGATGGCACGCAAGTCTCCTTTCGGCACGCAAGTCCAGCCTCCCTAGTCTCTGTCGCGATAGTCACTTGCATGACCAAACCCAAAACATTGGTGCCCCATATTCCTTTGACATATTTTGATGATATGATCTTGAAAAACATATGGCGTGCAAGTTTCAAGCCTCTAATTATTCGTTTCTCAAGTCTCTTTTCCAAAAAAAACTTTTCTTCATTTGTCAAATTTGAGATCCAGAAATTTGGAAAACACTGAAAAATGATGCCAAATTCAATACTGTTATATGCTTGTTATTTATGATCACTTTTCTGGCACACATTCTAAACATCCTCTGAGGATTGACACAAACACAAACCATATTCCAATTCATGCATAGAATGGCCATGGTTCCAACATCTACGACATGTGAAAAAAACATAGTGAAACCAATGATTATGTTCTTGAAGAGATAGGCAGTATGCCACCTCTAAAACGACCCTCAGAAACAAAAAAGGACTAATGAACCTTGGATATATCTTTCTACTCCGGCCAAATCTCCACAATCCTCATCTGGGTGAGACCCATTGGAAGACATGGTCACTCTCATTTAACTCCAAGAGTCTTCATCTCCTATCGGCATAAAACATCTGCCGGCTCTGTGCAGTCATCATCTACTTATGGATGATCCTCACATTCTCAATGGTATCCCATACCCACTTTGGACCCATAAGTGTTTACTACCCTGGGTCTTTCCAACATAGAGGTGATCTACACAGTCACCCGGACAATGCCTCAAATAGTGTCTTGCCAACGGTGGAGTGATATATATTTTTGTACGTGAACTACACCAAGGGAAAGTGGTTCTCCTAACTACAGCCAAAATCGAGGAAACAAACATGAAGCATGCCCTCCATGGTCTTTATGGTCTGCTCTGCCTGACCATCAGTCTGTGGCTAAAACGTTGTGCTCAAGTGTGATGGAACCTGATGCAAAGATATCACTTGTAGGAAAGAGAGGCATAGTGATACGAACTCTGTAACTTATTTATTTCTCCCAGGCCACCAGTACTGATTTTGGAGGTCCTGGTACATCTTCTCCAATCTAATATGTACCACAAAATAAATTTTTTGGAACTCCCTCAATACAACCTCTCGTAGCATCACTGGTACCACGGTGCATCCTCTGAAAAGAACAACGTTCTACCCACTATTAGAAAATTATTCATGAGACTTTCGTAAGGATATATGAGCACGTCGGCCATGAAGTCAATGTTCCCAAGATATGCCTCCCAAACTCGCTGAAGGATAGGGGGAGCGATAGTCATAGACTGGAGGTAAACTGCACCATCTCTATCCACAATGAATATCTGTAACACGGCTAGCTACTTTGTCGTTTCACTCAGAAATTGTAGACCAGACATCCCGATGAGTGCATATTCTACTATGTTTCCCTTCCCATGAATGTATACTATATCATAGTCATTGTCCTCGGGGAACTACAACCCTCGTTTTTGTCTCAGAATCTGGTCCTTCTGAGGGAAGATATACATGAGTCTCTTGTGATCAGAGTAAATATTAAAATTTGATCCCAACTATAATCTTAGTAGTTAGAGATCTATGGGAGCCATGTCATATTATTTTGTAGATATTAGTGTCATCCTTCGTTACAAGCCAAAGCATGGGTCCCTCTCTCTATGGGGAGGTTATCCTGGAATCATCTTTTGAATGGATGTTCTCAATCTCTCCCACTACTGTTGGGAACAGAAAGCTCAAAACACCTACTGCAACGAGGTTAAGGTTGGTTGACTAAAATGTGATCAGATACACCCTTCTATGCATTATTTTATCCTGTGCTACATGGGATTCCTTTTTTTCTTCATCCAAGGAAAACCCCATCCCAATGTTGTATATATGGCACAACCTTTTTGCGTAAAAAAGACAATATAAGATTGAATTGTGGATAACCAGACCCTTCCCAAACTAACAGTGGAAGGTCTCGACGATCCCAAAAATATGTTCAATCTAAAACTCTCACCTCAATGGTCAGATCACAACATCATCATAAGTGTGATTATCTAGTATTCTCCCATAGGTATCTCTAGATGGAAGTGTCAAGTTATCAGTTTAACCGGGAACTCTAGGTCATGAACAATATTATTGATAAGATGGAAATATTACTACCTATGTCTATTAATATGGTACCTATTATTAGACACATACATTACATTGAATTATTCCCAGATCACTTGGGCCACACTCCTTGTCCACATGCAGCTACTCCCTTCCCTTGTCCTCCACCTCCTGGAGCCCGGTGGCGGCCACATTGGGGTGGTGGTTGTATCATGTTGAAAATTATTCCACCCCTACTACACCTTATCTCCACTTACACATTTTCTACCATAAAGAATAATCTATCCCCATTACTTCCTCATCCCGAAACATTTTACACATCCAATTCTCAGAGACTGACATTGGATTCCTACATTACCACTACTGACATTCATTGGTTGTATCTGCTCATCCAAAAAAATTACAACCACAAAGGTTATCTCTAGAACCCTAACATAAGTAGGAATTCATAAAGGAATAGTTATTTCTTGGATATCCATAAACTCAACTCGCTAGGAGGTCCGAGCCCTAAAGCATTGGTCATATCGCATTCATCGAGTACCTTGAATGTTTGGGATGCCTTGAAGAATACTCAGTTACTGACATATTATACTATTGAAACTATAGAATCTCTTAGGGAAAACAACCCCTTCACTTTTTATGGAATGATACCCCATTCTATGAGAAAGGTTCTCTAGCTCTTTCCACCGAAGATTCAACTCATCGTATGATATGGGTAATCAAAACCATACTATCACCCTGCTGAGGCACGTAGAATTCTCACTACCAGGAACACCATCTGATCTAATGGTTCCCTATCTAGATGGCAACACGGTCACCACCTCAGGACAATCCTTTGCCGCTCATTATTCAGGCTCACCTCGAAACCAAAGGGGTATCTCTCATTAAAACTCATGTATGGAACTAATCCTAAATGAGACCTCTACCAGAAGCACCGATCGTAACTACTGTCCAACGAACAATGCTATCACTGGGACACAGCCCAAAGGTATCATCTCGGGAAACAATCCATGTACTAAAGCCTCATCACTCTATGGACCATCCTCATGGTCACGCATTGGAATCTTGGCTGGCCATCTACATGGTGGAATCTTGAGAGAGAATCAAGATGAACCATAGTCAATAAGGTATACCTAGTGAGCTGACTCAAAGAATAAAAAAAGAATAAAAACATTTTCAAAATACAAGCAACTAGTGTTTTCATGTACCATATCAAATATCAGAATTTACGGTCCTGGTGTATGGATACGTCAGCTACCACACCAGCACTAGACTCCCCAAAATGAAACTGCAACTCTATACACATAACACCATTTCTCCATTAAAAACATAGAATCGTAGATCTTATTGTAGAAATGACCCATATGATACCACATTATCATGAACAATCTTCTGAGGCTAATTCCATAACTACCCCAAAACTGACTCATGAAGGTTAGGGGATGGAGACTAGCACTGATGGATTCAACCAGCATGTGGGAGGCATTTTCCTAGATACCAGTATGCACAGACATGCCCAACGAAGTCCTAACTCAGAAAAGGGAAACAAAATACCACTGAAAAACTGAGTACAAGTACAGCTGGAAGTAAAGGGCCAGAATACAAGCCCAACTGAAAGAAAAAAAACTTAAATAGAAAACATCTCCTGAGATCACTCTCCAAAGATCCTACGTGAAGGGTAGGTATAGCTCATCTATGCAGATCTCCACGTAAACTGTCACTGCCATCCATTGTCAGGTCCCAGCTCCATGAGTCTTATTCAAGGCTACATGTCATCATCACAAGACACAACCAGATGCGGGCAAAGCCTGTGAAGGGGAAGAGTATTGAAAAACCTTGTAGGGACCCCAATACCACCAATGGTCTCTCATAATTTCATAAAATAAAACCACAAAAGATGATCTTAATCACAATCACCAAGAAAAAGACTCATCTCAAACCAGGTATACAACTTAGAGATCAGGCATAAAGATGATTAGTCTTAATCTGTAACATTTTATTTCGTTAGGAAGATTCCATAAATGAACCACGAGGGAGTTGTTCCATTTTCTATTGACATAATTTCATTTGTCGCTTATCCATGATAGACCTCTTTATGGCTGGTCTTCATCGGGTCATGCTCTGATGATCCACAAAAGGTCGCTAGAATGATGATCCACAAATGGTCATAGGTCTTTGATCCATGATGGGATTCTCTATGGTAGGTTCTCATTGGGTCGTGCACAGTTGATCCACATAGGCTCACTAGAATGATGATCCACACAAATTCGTATGTCACTGATCCACGACGGGTTGCTTTAAGAATGGTCCTTGTCGGGTCGCGCACTACTAATCCACAAAGGGTCGCTAGAATATTGATCCACACAAGGTCTCTATGATGCTGATCCACCTAGGTTCACAATGATTTTGATCCACATAGGGTCGTTATGATGATGATCCACATAGGGTCGCTATGATGCTGATCCACATATGGTTGCTCTTTAATTGTTATCCAGCCAAAGTATTCCCCGCACTCAGTGCCATTGAGATCCACAGAAACTGATCCTCAAGATATCAACCATACCTAAAATTCCATGGAGTTCCATGAAGAAGTAACCCAAAGGACTATCCTGACATAATGGTTCCATCACAACATACAACATGTCAATCGGATGCATGTTTTGTAAGTTAGAGGCATTTTAGTGCCGAGGGCCCGATTGGATTCGGGTACGATCTATCGCAGCCAGACTCCAACTTTCTCCAAATATCTCCTAGGGTATCTAAAATGTAACGCATCATCCTAAGGGTTCCGGCACAATAGACGGTGCGTAAACCGGACCCTTGGTCTGTAAGTTATTAGTATTTTAGTACCGAGGGCCCGGTTGGATTCAGGTACGATCGAACCCAGCCAAACTCTATCTTTCTCCAAAACTCACTTGGAGTTTCAAAAAAAAGGGTTGTCTTGTCCTAAAGGGTATGGTATTGCGGATGGTTCATCAAACATATGTTCGGTCTAACAGATATTCCCATCTAAGCATAACTGGCCGTAAGTGAGCCCATGTCAGGTTCAACCCAACTCGTAGGGATCGGCCCAAAGGTGTTTGGCTCAGCCCAGTTTGGCTGGGTTGAGATCCAGCCCAATGGCTACAGGCTCAGCCCACTGGACATGGGTTCGGCCCAACCCACCCAATGGGGCACGGACCATAGGGCCGCGAAGTCACTAGAACGAATGACAAAGCCTGGGGGACTGCTCCCCTCTCGAATAGTAGAAGTCATTTGGGTCATCAATGTCATGGATCACGGTGGCATAGCTTTACCTGGATGGTCCACGGAGACCAGCCCACTACGGGCCCATGGGCGCGGGTACGCCTTCCATCATGGCCCGATGTCACAGCCTTCCACCATGGCCTGCCACAGTAGTGCACCGCCCGGCTTCAATGCAGCTGGCATTGGCTGGCTACTCCTTATCTTTTGTGGCACCTTCTGGCCTCGTCGTACCTTTGCAGTTGGCGGGTGCCGATCACCTTCTTCCTCGGTCGCTGCACCCACAGCGTGCCTCCATCACGATGCCGCATATTTCGGTCCCACATGTAGAACTCATCCATAAAGGGTTGGGCGGAGGGTCCGAGCCTTGTTCATTTGGCCCCCACACTCCACATTACTATAAGAACAATGAATCATTTACATAATAAAGAACTCATATTTAGACAACAAAAATCCCCCTACCTCATAATTTTTGGAAGGCGTTGCAGATGAGGTAGAAGTGTCTACATCCTAAGGTGTTCATAGGTTCTTCTCATCACCCATCGATTCCTCCAATGTTCGTCGCTCGAAACATTGTTCTAGGTTGGTGTAATTCTTCACAGCACATCATCTAAGGTTCCACTCTTGAGTGCCAAAAACGCATCCCCGGGGTTCGTTTAAATAGGTGGTATGAGTAAATCAACGCACTGTACAATTAATGAGGTTCATTAATGAGTATAATTAATGAACCTCTTTAATTCACTCAACTCTGTGGTTACACATTCATTTGAAACTCTCAAAAGTGTGATTACTAAATTTATGAGTCAATCCATTAAATGGTTTGACGTTGCACTGTGGACCCACCAATATTTTTCCAAAGGTTTCACAAAGAAAAATAAAATAACCAAATGTTATTTTATTTCTTTTTGGTAAATTTAAAAAGTTACCTTTTTCATTCAAACCTTGTTGGTCGGAGTTCTTCTACCCTTATGTGAATCCCAACACTGTAGATTCAATGGTGCACTCATATTTTTAATCAGATCATTGGTTCAATATATAGAATTCATAGCCTGCACATTTATTGAATATACCTTAAAAACGTTCAAAAAGTTATTAACTATCACACTCGACCCGTGATGGTTGAGGTTTGGCTCTTCCTAAGGAAAACATGCCCTGATGAGCTAAACGATACTCCTTGATTTATAATTTGAGTTACCGTTTAGAAGTTATGGATTTTACAATTAAATAATTTTAACTTAATTATTTTATTGATGGCAAAAAACTAACTTCTACTAATGGCCAGCGCCAGCCAATGTTAGTATCTGCCTAAGAAAAGCATACCCTCATGATTTCAGTGGTGGTCTCATATTTTTAATCAGAGTCACCATTTGTGAGTTATAAGAATTTGAAAATTAAAATAATTTTATTTAATAATTTTATTTACGGTTATGCCATTTTGGATTTTTCCCAATCGGGGCCTGCGCCGAATAAATTTAAGTTGCGCTTATGGTAAACCCACCATTCTAAATGCAACGGTACACTTGTATTTTTGATTCGGGCACCTGTTTTAAAGTTATTCCATTTTTTTAGGAAAACGGCTCACACATGTTATTTAAAGCTTAACATTTTTTTTTCAACGGATCATTACGGTCACTCCGGGCCTTGGAATCACATGCCATCAATTTTCGTTGTCCCCTAATAAACCCATATAATTAAAAAAAATATAATGAAATTTGGGGAAATAACACAGTGAAGGTGTAATTTTGATGCTGGTTCTGCATGTTTCAACTTCTTTAATTTTGCAACTACTGGTTAAACTTGTTTCTAGTTTGGACAGTAGTGGAGAGAAAGGGTAACTTGAATTATTTTAAAAAAATAAAAAATAGTTATTTCATCGGTTATTTTATAACTTATGTTAAAAATATATTATGTGTGTTGTTTATGTCAGTTATTTTATAATTGATGTGTTATGTGGTTTTTTACGTCGGTTATAAAATAAACGATGTAAAAAGCTTCATCACGAAGACCTTTAACGTCAGTTTTTAAATATACAATGTGAAAAAACCTTCATCCTGAAGGTTTTTTTCACGTCGGATATTTAATAAACGATGTAATATATAATATATTACATCAGTTATGTAATTACCAACATGAAAGGTCTTCAGGATAATAATTTTTATATCGGTTATTTAATAACTGGCATAGAAAATATGGTACATTATTGATTTTCAACATCATGTTTTTAAGAGAAATTAAAGACAATATTTATAATGACACTATTATTAATAGTGGCTAAAAAGAGATGTAAAAAAATGATGTTAATAAGGATTATAGTACTAGTGGATGGAAAATATCTATTCTTCTATATTAGAAAAACCTTCAATATAAAATTATGATATTCAGTTATATCAAATGTAGTCACAACATTGTTCCATAATGAAATTAACTCATCAATTAGTTGTTTCAAAGAAACATCAATATTTTTCTTTGGATTACATTGAATTAACTTAGTCAAATATATATATGGTTCCTTCATCAACATCCATGTAGGCAGGTTGTAAGGAGTAAGGAAAACTGACCAATAAGAATATTGACTACCGTAAGCACCAAATGGAGAAAATGATCAGTAGAAATGTCCAACCGTATGTTATGAGGTTCTTGAATAAAAATAATGAAGTGTGTGGTCAAAAAGTTTCCATGAATCACCATCACATTCAAGATTTAAGCTTTATGTGATGTAAATATTTGATTTATGTCACGTCATCAATCCAACTGTGATGCGGGATATAATTAAACATTGTAAACGAGGTGTAATTGTATAATATCTCATCATTTTCATGAGAACTTTGTAATTTATTCTTGTGGATCTTTATACCTCAATTATCCACATGTTGGACAATTAAACAAAGATTCCTAATAACCAAAATATAAGATTCAATAATTTGAACATGCATCGATCTTCTGATAACATAGACCGAAATTATGAATCGACGTTTTACATTTATAGAAACTTAAAGATAATGTATTTTTATCGGGGAACAATGACTTAATCTAACATAAAATATGGTCGAAAAAACTATTTGACATTCCAAAATATGATTTAATAGCCATAAAATTTTTAAAAAATTCATGTTTTCTCTTCTAGCATCCTTGATATAAGGCCTCCTCTGTGGGTTTCAACAAATTATAAAAATAATAAGGTTCTGATTCAGGATTTGGAATATCATTTGAAGTTTTTGTTTCAAGAATAGTTGGACAGACTTGCTCATGTAATAAATTCTAATATGATGGATCCAGAACCAAAAAAATGGTATTTTCTACTAAAATCTTTTCACCATGTTGATTTAAAAAAATATAATTTTTTCTAATCCAGAATGCAATAGATGACGTCAAACATTGTCAAATGTTTCGAATGTCTTGAGATCACATTTATGAAATTGAAATTCAATCGTCCCTTCAAAAAAAAATTTAAATTTGACGATGAAAATGATATAAATTCATTACCACCTTCAATAATGATTTGAATTAAACCAGGCCCATTTGGTTTTTTTCATTTATTTATCCAATCATGATCACATAACAGATACTGGTGTTTACTTCTGGAGTCCATAGTTATCTAAATACCACCAAATAAAAACAATTATTATAGATCATTTTGACTAATTGTATATTATTATTATTTTTTCCTACTTGAAATATTCTATGGAATATTATTAGAATTTGTAACTGGGTTAGTAGTGGATTACAGGTCCCTTAAGGGTTCTGTGTAGATAAAATAAGAATATTAAATACATTATATACGACACATGCTATTTTTTTGGAAAATAATAGAATATATCTCAAACATTATCTCATATGAGAAATATGATACCACTGATATGTTTTATATTTGTGGTTTATCCTAGACATGACATTACATATGTGTGTGATAGGTGTTTAATTAAATTGCACGTAAGAGTAATTCATTTAATTTTTTTTCTAATTTCTTATAAAAATTAAAAATATCTTCCAAACATATATCGTATGAAAAATTGGAATCCACAATTGGGTCCGGTATATGGGGTGTACCTCAGGTGTGACCAAACATCTAACTTTATAATAAATATTAGCAATATTTATCAATTACTCGTACTTTTTGTTTTACAAATTTTAAAAAAACTCACAATTTCGTCATATTTTCAAATTATTAGTAACATTTTTCAATTATCACTAATATATTTTATATATTAATAATATTGAAAAATTAATTAGTACTTATTATAAATTATGTATTTATTATTATTAATGTAATTTTTTATATATTTATAGATTTTTTACCTTTAAATATATATATATATTTATATTTATATTTATATTGCAAATTATTATTATGATTTTATAATCATTGGTAATATCAACAATTTATTAATAATAATGAATCATTATTTGTTAAATATTATAAATTATTTAAATTAATACTATATTATTAATAATTCATATTTTCTGAAATTTTTAAAAAGTCTTATAATTGATATATTTTTTAAATATTAGTGGAGAAAATTATTCTAATTATTATTAACTATGTTCTTAATGTTACATATTTAAAAAAATTCCCTTAAACAATTTTTTTTATTTTTTTAATATAAAAAATTCTTATAAATAATGTTTAATTAAAATGTTTCCCTTAAATTAATTTTCTAATCATTCTTAAAAACACTCATTTATATTTATATAATACATTATATATATATATATATAACGTATAATTAAATCTAATCTCATCAAATTAATTTTTTAATCATTTTTTCATACAAATTAACATATCAACTCTTTATACATACATACACCAACACAAACATATGTTTTCATATATTTCGTCAATTTTTCAAATTATTAATAATACATTGTAATTAACACTATTATTTTCTATTTATTATTAATATTAATTTAATAATTATTTATATATTTTTATATTAAATGATTTCTTAATTAATATAAATATATCAAGAAAAATATGACAATTTTTTAAACTAATATACATATAAAATTTATATACACATAGATATAAACATACCTAAATATAAAATATTTATCAATAATATTGTCTAATTAATTAGTAATTATTATAAATAATGTGATGATTATTATTAATTAATTATATTATTATTAAATTTTTAATAATTATTATATATATGTATATCATGATTTCATAATTAATATAAATACATAAAATATATGATAAATATTTTTTAAATAAATATACATATCAAATATATATATATATATATATACAAAAACTTGCATGTATTTTTAAAATGTTTATATATATGTATTCCGATGTTGATATATATGTATACATGATTTGATAATCAAATATGTTTTTACATGTGTTTTTAAACATATGTAAATATATATCAAAATATATATACATACATACACACATAAAGATATATATATATATATATATATATATCAAAAATATTTTATATTTTTTAATGTTTATATATGTTTATGATTGTATATATATATATCAAAAAAATTACAAATTTCTATATAACTTATATATATTTATATATTCACATGTTAATATACATAAATGTGTATATATATATTTGTATATATTAGAAACATACACACCTTTTAAAACATTGATATATTTATGTATGAATATATATATATATATATATAATAATCATTACACATTTTTTAAAACTTATACATATATTTTCACATTTTAATATATATACGTGTGTGTGTGTGTGTGTCTACATGTTAAAAACAATAAATTTTTTTTATATAAATAAATAAATATATATATTAAAAAAATTACATGTTTTTTAAAATATTTAATGATATGTATAGAAAATGTATTGTTTATATATATTTATAAAAAATATCTTAATTAATAAAAATGTGTTAATCAGTATTTATATTTAAAGATTTATTAATTAATATAAATATCTCAAATATATTTTGGATTTTTTTACAGAGATATACATATCAAATTTATATGTACATATATACAAATATACATACAGATATACATATATGTATATATATATATCAAAAACCATAAACATATTTTTAAAATTATATATATTTATAAACACATACAAATATAAAAATTAAATAAACACATCTATATATATATGTGAACAGACATATATCAGAATATAATGGCTATCAAACATAGTTATATATATATATATACAAATATAAATATAAAACAAATATAAATATCAATATTAAAAAATTAGAATACCTAAAAATCAATTAAAATAAATTGCACGAATGAGATTAAAACCAAAATAGAGATTAAAATAATTGAGTCAATCCTAAATATCAAATAAATCATGAAAATTAGATGAACTTTATAACATAGGGTTTTACTAAACTAGTATATTTAACATTGTCCCAAAATATGAAAAAACATTATGGAGAACGTACGTGGAGTCTGTACCTAGAAGATCTAAGATGAAATAACCAAAAAATTGAGAAGAATCACGATGCACAGAGTTGTAGCAGATCGACCGGTCGGGTAGGTGATGTGGCACTGTTTTTACATAGTTTTGCCACATCTTTTTTATTAATTTTTAATGATTTTATTAATTATTTAATCACTTAACACTAAATATTCATACTTTTGTATTTTTATAGCTAACATTGTTAATTAATCAATTTTTATAGTTAATTATTTATTTTTAGTCATCAAATAACAATATTGATCATACTAACTTATTCTACTTTAATTATGTCTAATTTAGTTTGGTTATTTTTTATCTTCATGGCTTTTTAATGTTAATAGTTTTTTTGAACAATTATTAATTGTTTTAATTTTATTTAATTTGCTCAGACTTTATTTTATTAATTAATATTTTAATTAAGTTACATTAGAATAGGTTAATTTTATTATTTTATGTGTTTAGTCTTCCTGCTAGTCATTTAAGTAAGTGATGTGTGCTTTTAAATTAATTAAATTGGTTCGCCCTTAATTTTATTAGTTCAAATAGTCAATTAATTAATTATTTAAGAGTTTTTAAACTTTAATAAGATTATGTTATGTATGCAGATTAATTTTTAATCCATTTTATAATTATTTTAGTCTATCGGTGAGGTAATTAAGAGCTCGCGGTGTTTTATTGGGTCACCAATGTTCTTTTTTCATCGATACAACCCCTTCTATCGGTAGCCCTGCTATTGATCAGCACCTCGCTGATACTTCACTGTATCGGTGACTGTATTGTATCAGTGACTACAGTGTATCGGTTACCTTGCTTTTACCGGTGACCTTATCACCGGTTCTTATTCCAAACCATAATTGCTTTGATATATTTTAGTTTTTAATTAAATTTTATTTTCATCCATTATTATAAATTAACTTCATTAATTTAATAGTTTAGTTTTCTGCTTAAAAGTTTTAGGTTAGTTGCTAATATAATGTAATGTTATTAACAGTACAATTTAATTAATTAATTTTGTTAAGTTAAAATTTTAAAATAAATTTAGTTTAGGCAGTTTAATTTCTTACTTCAATTAGTTTTGTTTTTTTAATTTTGTTGTTTAAATTCGTTCTTTAGTTTTGTATAAATTAAAATTGCTAATTAATTTATTAGTTAATATCTTAGTTGTGTTTTATTTTTGTTGAAATTTTAGTCCTGTTAAATAAATTAGTGGTTTTACAATTTATTTTTAGTTTAATTAATTATTTATCTGAGTTATGAAATTAACGTGTAGTGATGTTTTAGTGAGTTTGCAGCTTACCTGTTATCTCCTTAATTTTTATACCGGTAACCTTGTCCACTGGTGCTTTCATTAATTTTTATTTCTATCAGTAGTTGGTTCACCGTTACCCTCTCAATGTTTGTTTTTATTTACTCTATCGGTAGCTCAGCTACCGATACTTCACCCTCCCATAATATTCATTCCTCACTGTTATGCCGCTGCACTGCTTCACCGACGCCCTCTACCTCACTGGTAGCTTTTCCTCACCGATATGGCCTTTCCCTTCTTTCTATCTCACCAAATACTTCTCTGCGCTGCTTTTTTTTCCTTTCATTCTCACCGAGATTTTTTTTCTATCGGTAGCTGAGCTACCGATATCCCTCTTCACCCTCACCCATATTCCAGTCCGCCGCTTCTCAAGCCGAAGAGTGTTGTGCGAGCTGCTTGGAGTCTATTCTACCTCCGATGAAGACCCTTGTTCTCAGCCACTATGTCCACGCCGCTGTTTGTTGGAGAAGGGTTTTGTTTAGGAGGAATCCAGGTTGTGGACTTTCTGCGCTTGAGGGAGAGCGCACTGTCACCATACTTGCTGTCACGCTGCACTGCCGTGTTAGGAAGAGCGGTGTTGTGCCGACTCGTCACCTATTGAAGGGGTGCTGCTGATGGAAGACCATTGTTGATGGTTGATGTCCGTCGCGGAGCAGGAGGAGGAGCACGCCGTGGTTGTGGGCTGCTGCGAGCCGAGAGATGTCACTGAGCCTGCCACGTGAAACCACCGAGAACCGCATCCCTCCACGCACTGGAGGAGGGAAGAGCCGCTGCTATTGTCTGCCGCTGGACTGCACAGCCACCGCTGCCCGGTTCGGAGAAGAGGATAAGCACACCGCTGTGGGTTTTCACTGTTGAAGCCACAGCATGTGGAAAGAGGGCGCCACACCTACTGTGCATGCTGCTTTTGTTTGCTAGAGGTCATCGCCCTGCTGAAGCCATGGAGCGATGGAGGGAGGATGAAGCTGTGCCTTGCGCTGTTGTCGTTGATGAAGGAGTCACCCACGTCGCGCTGGAATAATGAGGTTGCACTGCCTTGTGATGTTAAGAGGAGTTCTGCGCTACAAGAGGAGGATGCTGCTGTGCGCCGCACTGCGGGAGGAGGAAGCCGACGATTTGGAGAAAAAGAAGGCCCTGCGTGGAGAAATGGATGGAGGAAGTTAACAAAATAAAAATAATAATAAAATAAAAATACATAGATAAAATATAATAATAAAAGTATAACAAAAGTAAAGTAAAAAGATAAAAGTAAAAAATCAAAAGCTAAAGCTAAAGTAAAGATAAGTTTATGTTAAGTTAACATTACATAAAAGATATCTTAAATATTTCAAATAGATATAAATTAAAATATTTTATAAAAGAAATAAAATTAAACAATTATAATATTAATAAATAAATAAATTATAAATTAAAATATTAAACTAAATTAATAATAAATGAAAATAATAAATTAATAAATTATTAATAGTATAAATATATAATTAATAACAATTATTAGTAAACTAAAAATTTATGTGTTAATTTAAAAATATTTAAAGATTATGTTTATATTCTAATTTCTAAATTAAGATAAACTAATTAATGAATTAGTGTACCAACTTAATATCATAAATAGTAATAATTAAATTATTAATATTTTCTAAATTATTTAATTTTTTATTTATTTATGACGTCAAATTTTAATTAATTAGTTAAGATATGATAAAATAAAATAATTTTGTATTTAGTATTTATATTTATTAATTTAAATAAATTAATAGTGTTTTGATAAACTTTTTAATTAAGTTATTTAATAATAAACTCTAAGTACATTTAATTAGTATATAACATAAAACAGAAATAATAAATTTAAAATTTTAGTTAACTCTCATTGAGTTTTATTTATTTATTTTTGTTTAAAACATGGCAGGTTCATTCAGGAATCAAGTTTACATCCAGGTACATACAAATAACTCATTTGGAGTTAGTTACGGGGGAAAAACTCGCACGACGTGCCTGTTGTGGGTTAAATGCACGTGTGCGGTGCGCTTGTGAGAAAAACATGAAATCGGAGGAAGTTGTGGTGGTAACATGCAGCGGATGATAGAAGTTACTTAAGAAGAGCAATCAGCGTTCTTTGGAGGATAGGACACTCTCATTCGACATTCCATGCCACACATAGGAGAAAAACTACCGGGAGACACGAAGAGTAGTACCGGTGATAGCATTTGCAGGAGCGAAGTAGCAGTACACGATCATTATCTTTAGAGGGAGGAACTCTCTATCTTCCTCTATTTTTATATGTTTTACATTGTAATTTCTACTGATATATTGTTAATGATCTTAGTTTAATGTCAATTGCTCGAGAATTTGGAGTTTTATTGGTTTAAACTTTTACCTTCTTCAATTAATTTATTTAATGAGAATCTGATTCTTTCGGCGAGATTGAATCTGGTTCTTAAACAGTAAAATTGAATTTAAACCTTAAAGAACATAATTCTAAATCAATGATCTTTTGGCGAGATCGATCATCGAGGCACTTCATCAATCTTTCAAATTCAAACTTTAGAAACATTCGACGTGATAGCTTTCTGTTGTCATCTTCAAATAAAATTGTTGTATGTGGTTGTTGAAGTGGCGAACTTTGAGAGATATAATACAGAGTGTTAATTATTCTGGTGAGGAAGGATTAACAACTCATTTTAAAGGTGTTAATTTAATCAAATGAGGACCATTTTTTTAAGCTAGTAAGGATCAAATATCTCGAGCAAACTTTTGAGCTACCCTCAACACTCCTTTTTCCTTCTTAGTTATTTTAGTTTACATTGTTCATTTTTTTTGTATTGCTTCTAGTATAGGCAATAGGGAATTTCCAAACTTGTTTCATACTTCTTTGTTAAAAGGTAATAAAAAAATAAGAAAAACGAACAGTAAAAATGCACACTCACTTCACGACTGACAAAAGTGGAGTTTAATACAACTAAAACCTTAGAAATCACTCGCATGTCTTCTCTATGGTTCGACCATGCACCACTATGCTAGTGTAGGTTAATAAATGTAATTTTGAGGGTCGTGATGACCTCTGACCTCTTCAAAATTTGGCGTCGTTGCCAGGGAAGGTATGTACTGAGAGTCTAGGGTGTCAAAATTAAAAAAACATTAACAAAATCATTAAAAAATCATTTATAAAAAAACTGTTTTAAAAAAAAACTTATGTGAACCGTTTCTGCTGCCTGTGTTGTTTTTAAAGAAAGTCTACTTCACTGTGAACTTTGTGTGTTTAAACTCACTTGTTATAGTTTTAAAAAAATGGAACATTATAAGGACTGGAATCACAAACATGATCCACATTTTGTGTGTTGTGGCTATTATGGGCACATTGCCTGGCAGTGTGTCTATAACCAGCCACAACATGATGTTTATATTGAAGAAAATGAAAATTTTGAATCTAATCCTGAATTCCTAGCTAAACTAGAATTAATTAAAACCAAACTGGATGCTAGAGATAATAATGGGAATACTTGGTTAACTAAAACCCATTAAATTCAACATAGAGATTCTCAAGAGAAAGATCAAATAATGAAAAAATTAGAAACCATGCTCTTGGAATTAAAAAAAGGGTTAATGAACAAGAAGAATATGAAGAAAATGAAAAAGAAATTTTTTTTAAAAGGTTTGAAAGTCAAGTGGAAGAAGAGAGTGATTGTGAAAATGGACAAGAAACCATTCACGTTGAAAAATCTGATTCTGTTGAACTTAAATTGGAAATATCCAGCTCATTGAATCTAGAGAATAACATTGAAAATCCAATAAAGATCTTTAATGTTGTTGAGTTGGACAATTCTAAAGATGAATTAAAAAAAATTGAAAAAGATTGTTCAGTTCATTACATCTTTCCTTCATTTGAGAAAAATTACTATTTTAGGACTTTTGAGAATGAGGTCACTTGGGTCGAAGTCAAATTTGAAACTGAAAACATGAAGGTAAAAATCTCTTCACCGAAAACTTCTAAAATTATGAACTTTGAGGAAGAACA
Source organism: Viscum album (assembly GCA_963277665.1). Lineage (NCBI taxonomy): Eukaryota > Viridiplantae > Streptophyta > Magnoliopsida > Santalales > Viscaceae > Viscum > Viscum album. The sequence continues at coordinate 1,878,537,397 of OY728148.1, read as the reverse complement.
TGATATTGGGAACACTTTGGAAGAGAACCTTAAGCTGGAAAATATAGAATCTAAATATTTTAAACTTAAACTGAACACTTCTCTTCTATGTTCGGAAACTCCAAACCCAATAATTTTTGAAATGATGTTGTATGATGATGGGAATTAGGGAATGATGTTTGAATAATGTTTAAATGATGAGCTTTCATCACCCTGTTCTTAGATTGATTGTTTGATTTAAACTGAGTGTATTGGACTGGAAAATAGTGTTGATATATATGGGAGTAAATGTCTAAATTTGATCAATCATGAACATCACTTTATTGAAGCTGAATTGAACATTACTCCCCCTGATTTGATCTTCTTGGAACACTCTACAGACATGGTTTTAAAAAGTGAGCTTTATGAACTTGAACTTAAAGTAGAGCTTGAACACACATTAGATGATAGTTGAAAAACTTATTTGTTAGAAGCAGAAGATGTTCAATGTGAGTTAATAGATGAGGATCTTTTGGAAGAGATTTACAGCATTGTTAGTCTTGAATCAATTTGTGATAAAATATATTCTCTTCCCTATCTGTCATTTACATCCCCAACTGTGAAGGGTACTGAGTCTTTTCATGATACTGATAGTAGTCTAGAGGGGGAATCACACTTGAGTTCCAATTTTCATAAATCGGTTCAGTACTTAATTGAATCCCCTTTTGAAACTATTATTCAGTATTCACCCACAAGCACCCTTGATCATGAACTCGTTAGTGTTGAGGTTAAGAGAGGTAGTTATGAGGTCAATGTCACACTCTTTGAAGCACTGATATCTATGATGTCCCTTCATGTGTATTCAAATCATGATAAGTCTGAACTTATTCTGGAAGTGGACAACACTATGCTCACAACTGTTAAAGGGTGCTACATAAGGGTTAATTTAGGCTATGAGAATTCAATTTTTGCCTACTTAAGTTTTGGTGCCATCAAATTTCATCTTTTTGTTAATATTAATTGGGCCAAACACATTTGGTGGTTCCTACTAAGGAAACCACATCTACCTAGTGACTATGGTTAGTTTCTAGATGAGTCTGTCTGGGTACTTTAAACTCAGCTCTGCACGGGAGGAAACCCATGGTTTTTCTTTTATGTAAATAAATAAAAAATGATAATTAAATTAAGTCTAACTATAGACTTTAAAATCAGTGCTTCATGGGAGTCAGCTCATGCTCTTTCTTTGTTTTCATTTTTGTATTGTTTTGTGTTGAATAATGAGCTACTTTGCTACCTTATACTTGCTATGTCTCCACTGTAAAGTTCTATCTCTATCTGCTTGCTTTGTGATCGTTCATTTGTTGCTGCTAGTGTCATTTAAGGAGTGGAATTCCCATGCGGAAGGAGTAATGGAAATCTAGTCAGGGAAGTACCTTACTGTTAAATTTTGTTACTTCTTTCTACTCCTTAATTCTTTGCTAAAAATCTGTTGCATATATTGAAAAAAACTTCTCTTACATTTCACTGTTTAGATATAAAAAATATGCATGTGCATGTTGGTGTGAACTGCAATTCATTGATTTATTAAAACTTCTCACTGCTTGAACTTAAGTGTGGGGGGGGGGGTACATGCAGAATGAAAAATATTGTTTTGAATCTACTTGTATCTTTGAGGTGTTTAACATGAACTTGGTCTACTTTATTGAACATATTATTGAACTCAATTTGTTAAAATTTTTGCACCCAAAACACAATGCAATTACATGTTGCATGTTATTTTTGAGCTATATTCAAAAATAGTCACTAGACATAATTGTTAATGCATGTATTTGTAAATGAACCTGATGTTTTTTTATTTATTGTAGAAAATAACATTTTTGAACTTCATTGAGACCCTTTACACATGTCATAAATCTACATAATTGAAAACCTGTTTTGAACCTTAATTGATTAATTGTTCTTCTCCATCTTTAGAAGTCACCTTTGGGGACAACGTTGGGTTTTATGTTTCGGGGAGGGGGTCAATTGTTGACTGTTCTAAACTATGATTAATTTTATTCCCATCAATTCCCATTCAACTTTTAATATTTTTCTTTAAAAAAAATGGATAAATTTTTCAAAATTCTTGCATAATTTTAGGCTTTACACTTTTCTCAATTGGGTCTTTCTTTAGGATAAGTTTCTTGATTGTAGTTAAGAGTTTCTTTGAGTCTGAAATTGATGGGTTTGAATGATTTTAGAGTGGTCTTACTTAGTGATTTGATAGAAATTCGGTTTTGGACCTACCTCTGGAATTGATATGGTTACCCTGTTTGTGGAATTATGGTCATAACTCATGGAACTGGAAATTTGATTCGGATTCTAGGGGCCTCTTTCTTTTCTTTTAATTGTTAAAATTAATTTCTTTAATGAGCCAATGTAAATGAATTTTATATAAATCTTTTTAAACTGGAGTTATTTGGGCATCTTGGATCCCATGGTGAGTCTCAGAGACCCTAGATGCATGGTGCGTTTCTGTTAACTAGAAGCCCTCTATACACTTTGAATAAGTGCATTGCACAGTGCTTAACATAATGATACATGGATTAGAATAAATAAATAAAGTGTCTAGGGTCAAAAATGAGCTCATTAAGGTGAGGGGAATGATGAATGTTAGATGAAGAAGGGATCAGTTGGTTTATATGGAAATCATTTAGGTTGTATCATTGAGGTGATTCACAAAAATATATTTATTTTGGGGCCTTAAGATTGAGTCAAAGTTCAAATTTCATTGGTTGAGGTCTTAATTACATTGATATTTTACCTCATGTCACTTTTGATATTAGAACCTGAGTTTGGATTGAAATGATTCATTAAGTTGTATCACATATGAGGCATGACATATTCTTGATGGATGGTCTTTGTGTTCTTAATTACCTTTGAGTATTTTTTAGGCAAGATTCATTGTGTAACTCATTTTCCAAAAAGCCTACTATTATGTTTTGTCTTCTGTTTTGAGTGTTGGACATGTTACAGTGTGATTAAAATCATAAATACACTTTGGTGCTTTCAATGAAAATAAATAATGGGATTGTTTGAGGACAAATAATGCTTAAGTGTGGGGGAATTTGATGTGGTCATATTTTTACATAGTTTTGCCACATCTTATTAATTAATTTTTAATGATCTTTTTAATTATTTAATCACTTAACACTAAATATTCACACTTTTGTATTTTTGAAGCTGACTTTGTTAATTAATCAATTTTTATAGTTAATTATGTAATTTTAGTCATCAAATAACATTAATAATCTTACTAACTTATTATACTTTAATTATGTCTAGTTTAGTTTGGTTAATTTTAATCTGCTTGAATTTTTAATAAGTTAATAGTTTTTATAAACGATTATTAATTTTTGTAATTTTATTTAATTTTCCCATACATTATTTTATTAATTAATCTTTTAATTAAGTTACATTAGAATAGGTTAATTTTATTATTTTTTGTGTTTAGTCTTCCTTCTATTCATTTTTGTATGTTATGTGTGCTTTGAAATTAATTAAATTGGTTTGCCCTTAATTTTATTAGTTCAAATAGTCAATTAATTAATTAAATAAGTGTTTTTATACTTTAATAAGATTATGTTTGTTGGGTCGGAGAGTGATGGCAAGAGGGGGGGGGGGTGAATTGCCTTTTAAAAAAGTTTAACAATTTAAGAAAAAGTTAAAGCGCAGCGGAAATAAAAGAGGCAAGACACAAAATTGATAACGGAGTTCGGCCTAAATCTCAAGCCTACGTCTCCGCTCCCAACTCAACCGTTGAGTGATTTATACGACAGTTTTCTTTTTAATGGTTGTAGCAAGAAACCCGCTAGACTTTAAGGCAGCCTAGAAACCTATTACAGCTTTATTTTTATTGGTTGTAGCAAGAAACCCACTAGCCTTCTTACAGGTGAAGGCTAGCTCACCTATGACTCAAGTCTTTTATAGGGAAGGCTTGACTAACCTCTTCACACCTTGAAGGTGGTGTGAAAACCCAAACAAAGGGAGGATGAGAGAAAGAAGGGTTTGTATGCACAAACTCAAAATAATGCTCAAAATGATAAAACAATAAAAACCGTAAAGAGGAGAAGTCTTGGGCGCCAATGGATTGATTGGTGATGATGAAGAGCGCTCCCAAGCTTCTATGGTGGTGCTCCTTGGTTGTGGAAGTGAGTTGGAGCAGGTGGGGATCCTTGAAGGAATGCGCCGGAGGTTCGCCAAATGATCGAAAAATGTTCCCGTGGGCTACACCTTTTTCCGGGGCTTCCTAGTCCTCTATTTATAGGAGAGGAACACCCAAATGACCATTGGGGGTCTTCGGAGCCGTTGGAGAGGCCTTCGGAGCCGTTGGGAGTCAAAAGTACAAGTCTGGTCAAAGCCCAACGGCTAGTTTGACTGGGCACACCGGCTGGCCGGTGGTGTCTCACCAGCTGGCCGGTGGTCCACCGGCTGGCCGGTCCTGAGCCACCGGCTGGCCGGTGCTCCAGACAGAGAGCAAGCTCTCTGCCCAGGTTCTATCGGCTGGCCGGTGGTCAGCCACCAGTTGGCTGGTGACAATACCGGCTGGCCGGGGAGCTCACACCGGCTGACCGGTGGCTCTGGACAGAAACCATTGCTACTGCCAGAGACCACCGGCTGGCCGGTGGGAATCCACCGGTTGGCCGGTAGACTCAGAGAGTCTACTTTCAGTCGTTCTTGGCCCAACTCCTTGGCAACCTTTTGCCTATCAACAAAAACACTTGAAAACAAGTTAGAAGAAAATAAGAGTAATTGTGATCATTAAAATCCAAGAGAGAGGGGAACAACAATCTCCCCCTATTTTGATGATCACAATCACCAAAACAAGCAATGTAAAAGACTGAAATGAAAGGCATGCTTTAAAGGATAAATTGAAAAGTAAAGCAAAGCATGAGAGAAATATTTCTCCCCCAAACAACCAAGGAAATATCCCCCTTTGTGATTATCAAAATAGCACGGGGCATAAAATTTGATTGAAGGAAAGGATTGAAAAACAAGATAGAGATTTTAAACCAATTGAAATTTTTGAAATTTGAATTGAAAGTTTTAAATTGAAAGTTTTTAATTGAATGTTTTGAATTGAAAGTTTTGAAAGAAAAACGCAAAAAGGCTTAAACGATCCTAACTCCCCCTAAATAAAAACAACAAATCATCGGGGAGAGGATTTTAGAACCGAGACAAATTTTGGTCCGGAGAGACTCGCTAAAAGGGATTTTTCAATCCAAACTTGTCTTGTGGCGGGTCTTCTCCTATGAAATTCATCGTTAAAGGAAATGGTTTTGGGCCTTCCATACCGGGCATTTTTGCAGTCGCACTCGTAAATTAAGTGCCCGATCTTTGTGCAATAGTTGCAAAATTTATATTGGGATCTCCCCCTTACAAAAAAAGTAGGAGCATGGGAAGAGGAATCTTGCTTGGAATAGCCAAGACCTTGGGTGGTTCTAGATATGCATTGGGAACCAAGGAGCTTCGAAAGGTTATGTTCACCTTCGGTGAACTTAGCTAGGGATTTCCTTAAATCCTTGATTTTTGATTCCATAGAATCAACATCGGGAAGGTTTTGGATCTTGAGGGACAAGTCTTCCTTCTCTTTGAGAAGTTGATCCTTTTCGGAAGAAAGAATTTTGAATTTCTTTTTTAAAGCAATAAATTTGGAAGAAAGTTCGTGAAAACCTTCCTCCAATTGATCTCTCGCATGTTGGAGATCCTCGTAAGATAAATGATTGAATGAATTGGAAGAACAAGAGGAAGAGGAGTCGAAAGAGGTTACCTCATGAAATGCCATTAGACATTTTTTACCGTTGTCTTTTGAGGAGGAGGAGGAGGAGGATCTATCACTCCAAGTGGCCTTGAATGTCTTTTTCTTTTCCTTTTGCTTGGCCCTTGTTTTGTGGAGTGGGCAATCGGGCTTATAATGGCCTTTCTTGCCGCACCCATAGCATATTACCTCGGGCTCAGATTTTTCGTCGAGTTCTTCCTTTCGAGCCTTGCGAGATTTCTTCTTTTTGTTCTTCTTCATGAATTTCTGCATCTTGCGGGCAAGGTTCTCGATTTCTGAATCGCCGCTTGAAGAGGAAGAAGATGAGGAGGAGGAGCTTTCTTCTTTTTGAACTTTGAAGGCGATGTTCTTTGGAGTTTTGATGAGTTTGCCTTTCTTTTCAGCTTGCCTCCTCATGGTGATCTCGTAGGTCATGAGGGATCCGATGAGCTCTTCGACCGGCATTTCTTTTAAATTATTCGCTTCTTGAATTGTCGTGACTTTCGGTGCCCATGAACTTGGTAAGATCCAAAGGATCTTCTTGACCATCATCTATGCAGAAACATCATCTCCAAGAGACTTTCTCCCATTACAAACATCAGTAAAGCGAGTAAACATATCAGTAATATTTTCAGATGGATGCATGGTAAAAGACTCAAAATCTTGACGGTACATATCCAATCGAGTATCCTTAACTTTGTTGGTCCCCTCATGGGTAAGCTCCAAAAGTTTCAAGATTTCATGAGATGAAGTGCATGTGGAAACTCGATTGAATTCATTACGATCAAGGCTGCAATGAAGAGCGTTCATGGCTTTGCCATCAAGCTCGAAATTTTTAATATCGGCTTGAGTCCATTTGGATTCATCGGGAGAAGAGAGAGAGTAACCATGCATGACAATTCTATAAATAGGATAACCTATATTTCTAAGAAAAGTAGACATACGGGTTTTCCAATAGGTATAGTCGGTTCCATCAAAAAAAGGAGCACGACCCAATGAATAACCTTCGGGGGCGAAAGAAGATGAAGCCATCACAATGGATCTTGAATTTGAAACCGGTTAAGGTATTACACAAACACTCCCTCTGATACCAATTGTTGGGTCGGAGAGTGATGGCAAGAGGGGGGGGTGAATTGCCTTTTAAAAAAGTTTAACAATTTAAGAAAAAGTTAAAGCGCAGCGGAAATAAAAGAGGCAAGACACAAAATTGATAACGGAGTTCGGCCTAAATCCCAAGCCTACGTCTCCGCTCCCAACTCAACCGTTGAGAGATTTATACGACAGCTTGCTTTTTAATGGTTGTAGCAAGAAACCCACTAGACTTTAAGGCAGCCTAGAAACCTATTACAACTTTCTTTTTATTGGTTGTAGCAAGAAACCCACTAGCCTTCTTACAGGTGAAGGCTAGCTCACCTATGACTCAAGCCTTTTACAGGGAAGGCTTGACTAACCTCTTCACACCTTGAAGGTGGTGTGAAAACCCAAACAAAGGGAGGATGAGAGAAAGAAGGGTTTGTATGCACAAACTCAAAATAATGCTCAAAATGATAAAACAATAAAAACCGTAAAGAGGAGAAGTCTTGGGCGCCAATGGATTGATTGGTGATGATGAATAGCACTCCCAAGATTCTATGGTGGTGCTCCTTGGTTGTGGAAGTGAGTTGGAGCAGGTGGGGATCCTTGAAGGAATGCGCCGGAGGTTCGCCAAATGATCGAAAAATGTTCCCGTGGGCTACACCTTTTTCCGGGGCTTCCTAGTCCTCTATTTATAGGAGAGGAACACCCAAATGGCCGTTGGGGGTCTTCGGAGCCGTTGGAGAGGCCTTCGGAGCCGTTGGGAGTCAAAAGTACAAGTCTGGTTAAAACCCAATGGCTAGTTTGACTGGGCACACCGGCTGGCCGGTGGTGTCTCACCAGCTGGCCGGTGGTCCACCGGCTGGTCGGTCCCGAGCCACCGGCTGGCCGGTGCTCCAGACAGAGAGCAAGCTCTCTGCCCAGGTTCTACCGGCTGGCCGGTGGTCAGCCACCGGCTGGCTGGTGACAATACCGGCTGGCCGGGGAGCTCACACCGGCTGACCGGTGGCTCTGGACAGAAACCATTGCTACTGCCAGAGACCACCGGCTGGCCGGTGGGAATCCACCGGTTGGCCGGTAGACTCAGAGAGTCTACTTTCAGTCGTTCTTGGCCCAACTCCTTGGAAACCTTTTGCATATCAACAAAAACACTTGAAAACAAGTTAGAACAAAATAAGAGTGATTGTGATCATTAAAATCCAAGAGAGAGGGGAACAACAATGTTATGTATGCAGATTAACTTTTAATCCATTTTATAATTATTTTAGTCTACCGATGAAGTAATTAAGAGCTCGCGGTGTTTTATTGGGTCACCGATGTTCTTTTCTCACCGATACAACCCCTTCTATCGGTAGCCCTGTTACCGATCTGCACCTCGCTGATACTTCACTGTATCGGTGACTGCAGTGTATCTGTGACTGTAGTGTATCGGTGACCTTGCGTTTACCGGTGACCTTATCACCGGTACCTATTCCAAACCCTAATTACTTTGATATATTTTAGTTTTTAATTTAATTTTATTTTCCTCCAATAATATAAAATTACTTCATTAATTTAATAGTTTAGTTTTCTGCTTAAAAGTTTTAGGTTAGTCACTAATATAATGTAATGTTATTAATAGAACTATTTAATATGTTATACTTTTAAAATTATTTTAGTTTATGCAGTTTAATTTATTATTTCAGATAGTTTTTTTTTTTAATTTTGTTGTTTAAATTCATTCGTTAATTTGGTATAAATTAATTTTTCTAATTAATTAATCAGTTAATATCTTAGTTTTGTTTTAGTTCTGTTGAAATTTTAGTCGTTTTAAATAAATTTGTGGTTTTACCATTTAATTATTAGTTTAATTAATTCTTTATCTAAGTTATGAAATTAACGTGTAGTGATGTTTTACTGTGTTTGCAGATTACCGATTATCTCCTTAATATTTATATCGGTGACCTTGTCCATCGGTGCTTTCATTTATTTATTTTTTCTATCAGTCGCCGTAATGTCACCGCACTACTTCATCGATTCCCTCTACCTCACTAGTAGCTTTTCCTTACTGATACGACCTTTTCCTTCTCTCTCTCTCACCGATTAGTTCTCTGCGCTGCTTTTTTTCCTTTCTTTCTCACTGAGTTTTTTTTCTATAGGTAGCTGAGCTTCCGATATCCTTCTCCACCCTCACCCAAATTCAAGTCCTCCACTGCTCAAGCCGAAGAGGGTTTTGCGAGCCTCTGGGAGTCCGTTCTACCTCCGATGAAGACCCCTTTTCTCAGCCAATATATATGCGCTGCTGTTTGTTGGATAAGGGTTTTGTTTAGGAGGAATCCAGGCTGTGGATTTTCTGCGCTCGAGGTAGAGCCCACTATCACCATACTTGCTGTCGCGCTGCACTACCGTGTTAGGAAGAACGTGGTTGTGCCGACTCGTCACATGTTGGAGGGGCGCTGCTGATGCAAGACCACTATTTCTGGTTGATGTCCGCCGCGGAGTATGAGGAGGAGCACGCTATGGTTGTGCGCTGCTACGAGCCAAGAGATGTCACCGGGACTGCCTCGCGAAACCACCGAGAACTGCATCCCACCACGCACTGGAGGATGGAGGAGCTGCTGCTTCTGTCTGCCGCTGGACCGCACAGCTGCCTCTGCCCTGCTCAAAGAAGAGGATACGCACGCCGCTATGGGTATTTGATGTTGAAGCCGCACTGCGTGGAAAGAGGGTGTCGCACCTACTGTGCGCGCTGCTTTTGTTTGCTGGAGGTCACCGCCCTGCTGAAGCCGTGGAGAGATGGAGGTAGGATGAATATGTGCCTTACGCCGATGTCGTTGTTGAAGGAGTCGGCTATGCCGCGCTGGAATGATGAAGTTCCGCTGCTTTGTGATGTGAAGAGGAGGACTGCGCTGCAAGAGGGGGACGCTGCTCTGCGCCGCACTGCAGGAGGAGGAAGCCACCGATTTGGGGAAGAAGAAGGCCCTGTGTGGAGAAATGGAGGGAGGAAGTTAAAACAAAAAAAATAAAAATTAAATAATAATACATAGATAAAATATAATAATAAAAGTATAACATAAATAAAGTAATGAGATTAAATTAAAAAAAGAAAAAGTTAAAGCTAAAGTAAAGATAACATTAAGTAAAGTTAATTTTACATAAAATCTAACTATACTATGTCAAATAGATATAAAATAAAATATTTTATAAAAGTAATAAAATTAAACAATTATAATATAAATAAATAACTAAATTATAAATTAATATATTAAACTAAATTAATAATAAATGAAATTAATAACTTAATAAATTATTAATAGTATAAATATATAATTAATAACAATTATAAGTAAACTAAAAATTTATGTGTTAATTTAAAAATATTTAATGATTATGTTTTAATTCAAATTTCAAAATTAAGATAAACCAATTGATGAATTAGTCGACCAACATAATTTCTTAAATAGTAATAATTAAATTATTAATACTCTCTAAATTATTTAATATTTTTATTTATTTATGATGGAAAATTTAAATTAAATAGTTATGATATGATAAACTAAAATAATTTAGTATTTAGTATTTATATTTAATAATTTAATAAAATTAATATCTTTTGGATAAACTTATTAATTATTTTATTTAATAATTAACTCTAATTACTTTTAAATAGTATATAACAGTAAACTTAAATAATAACATTAAAATTTTTGTTTACTCCCATTGAGTTTTATTTATTTATTTTTTGTTTAAAACATTGCAGGTTCTTTTTGGAGTCATGTTTACATCCAGGTACATACAACTAACTCATCTAGAGTTAGTTACGAGTGAAAAAATCGTGTGACGTGCCTGTTGCGGGGTAAACGGACGTGTGTAGTGCGCTTGGAAAAACATGAAATCGGTGGAGGTTGTCACGGTGACATGAAACAGATGATAGAAGTTACTTAAGTTGAGCAAGCAGCATTCTTTGGAGGATAGGACACTCTCATTCAACATTCCACGCCACACATAGGAGAAAAAAACTCCCGGGAGACACGAAGAGTAGTATCGGTGATAGGAGTTGCAGGAGCGAAGCAGCAGTACATGATCGTCATATTTAGAGGGAGGAACACTCTCTCTTCCTCTATTTTTATATGTTTTACTTTGTACTTGCTACTGATATATTGTTAGTGATCTTAGTTTAATGTCAATTGCTCGAGAATTTGGAGTTTTATTGGTTTAACCTTTTATCTTCTTCAATTAATTTCTTTATTGAGAATCTGATTCTTTCGGCGAAATTGAATCCGGTTCTTAAACATTAAAATTGAATTTACACCTTAAATAACTTAATTATAAATCAATGATATTTTGGCAAGATTGATCATCGAGACATTTCATCAAACTTTCAAATTCAAAATTCAGAAACTTTCGGCGAGATAGCTTTCTGTTGTCATCGTATAATCTCATTGTTGTATGTGGTTGTTGAAGTGGCAAACTTCGAGAGATATAATATAGAGTGTTAATTCTTCTGGCGAGGAAGGATTAACAACTCATTTTTAAGGTGTTAATTTAATCAAATGAGGATCATTCTTTTAAGCCAGTAAGGTTCAAATATCTCGAGCAAACTTTTGATCTACCCTCAGTACTCCTGTTTCCTTCTTAGTTATTTTAGTTTACACTGTTCATTTTCATTGTATTGCTTCTAGTATAGGTAATAGGGAATTTACCAACTTGTTTCACACTTATTTTTTAAAAGGTAATAAAAAAATGAGCAGTAAAAATGCACACTCACTTCACTGCTGACAACAGTGTAGTTTAATAAAATTAAAACCTTAGAAATCACTCGCCTTCCTTCTATGTGGTTCGACCCTACACAACTATGCTATTTTAGGTTAATGAATGTAATTTTGAGGGCCGTGACGACCTCTGACCTCTTTAGTAGGGTTCAGTGGGATTTTTAGGATAGGAAGGAGAAAGGAGTGGAGGAATAAAGGGGAGTCACATGGGGGTTCAAACACTTGGGTTTTTTGCGACATAATTAATGGAATCACAAAAAGTTTTTTGTCAAAATTATTTCTGATGAACAATAATTTACGTCACAAATATTCCCAAGACAGTGAGAATTTATATAGGATAATGTAATCAATCACAAAAACACTCTCTGATTACTTTTCATGCTGGGCGGTAGAAATGTCTCGCAAAACTAATTGTGATGAATTATTAATTCTGTCACAAATAATGATTTTTTGTGAAGAAATTAATAATCAGTGGTAAATAATGATAGAAAAGACACTATTTGATATGGTTCATATTCCCATCACAACTGACACATTGCAATGATCAAATATCTAGTTGTGGAATGATCAATGTCTCAGCCGATCAGATTCGATCATGATGCAAAAGTATAATAGATTAGATAAAATTCGATCGATCCTCGGAATCCAACCAAAATCGATCCTCTAAAGCTTACCAAATTTGATCCTCCATGATGAACCAGATTATATCCATAGTTTCATTTATTCTATCTGTGTTTTCCATCTTAGAAGAGTCATGAAACTAGTTGATGATTTTTGCAGACGATAATTACCAGATGTTTATTGTGAAGCTTGTTGTTGATTCATAGATGGGTTGGGTGCTGGGGGTGATATATATAGTGGTGAGGAAGAAAAACCATATTGGGGTAGGGAGACATCAAACGAGATAATGTAAGTGTCGGATTTGTTTCCCACAACTTGATCAACCCGACCCATCTCGACCCTATCTGAGATAGGTTGGGTTGGGTCGAGTCCAAACATAAAATAATGTATAACCCGCCCCGACCCAACCTGTCCGATTTTAATTGGGTCAAGTCCAACAAATACCCCATCCTGACCCAACCCAACCCATGGACACCCCTACCCTTACCACCCCTACCGATCATGGGGGGAAACAAATCATATATTCTTAGTAGAGTATAAATCATGAAAAAAAATATATGGACAACATGAATAATAAGGGTGTCCATATGTTTAAATAAGAATTCATAAGGAATTCATAGCATATGGAGGCGTCATCAAAATATAGGTAATTTTAACATTTATCATCACACAATAATGTGCACAAATAAACTTATGATCATACAGTGTTGGTTATTCTCATGCATCATATGTACATAAATAACAACAATGTCCATGAATATCATCCTTATGGTATATATATACATACCATATTAATTAGAGATATATATTTATTTTAAATATATATATACTAATATTTATATTTATATATATATTTATAAATAAATATATTTAATATATAATTATTATTATATAATTATAGATATATAATTATAAATATAATAAATATATTTATTATTGAATAAAACATGTTATAATATTATAGTTATTTAAATATATACATATTTTTTAATTATAATTTTATAAATACTTTTTTAAAAACATTTTATATAAATATATGTGAATTATTAGAAAATTATAATAATAAATCATATTTATATAAATAATTAATATGTTTTTCTTAATTAATTTATATGAACAAACCATAATTTTTTTATATTTAATAATTTTTTTATAAATTAAAAAAAAATTAGTATATACATTTAGTGAAAAAATGAATTGGGATGATAAATCTATACTTTATCAGCTCTAAAGAATGTGTTGATAAAGTTTATAGCTTTATCTGCAATTTTTTTAGCACTGATAAAAGTTATCTTTACTGGAACTTTTAGCTGGCGCTATGAAAAGTGTAGATTTTATAAATTTTTTCATCTTAGTTCTGATAAACGAAAGTGCTTCTGTTAGCCTGATCTGGGGTAGTATATATATAAGGACACACATATAATAACAATCAATAAAAATACCATAATATAAAATAACCTATAGAAAACACTAACCCAAACATTTCCAAGTAAGTGTATTAAATTATAATGAAACTTTTTTATAAAATGTTATAGAATACCCTTCCATTGGCAGCTATAGGGCTCAGTGATAGCCATGTCAGGGTAGGCAGTAACGGCAGTGGAGGGATTCATAGTGGAGGTGGGGTTTTCTGCGGAGGACCGAGAGATGAGGGTTTATGGCGTATGTGGGTTTACGGTAGAGGAGAGATGGAGGAGTAGAATATGAGGGTTCACAGTAGAGGTGGGTTCACCTAGGAGGAGGAATTCATGGTAGTGAATGAGGTGATGGAGTAAAAGGGGTCGGAAGTGGAAGAAGTGAGATCGGGGCAGTGCATAGGTCGGCGGCCTAGGGGTTAGGTTCCGCTAGGGCGTGAGGTTTTCGAGAATGAAGAAGTCTTTTAGTTATAAAACCCATTAAACCTTTATCATCGCTAGCTAAATAGTGCTGATAATGATATTCTTTATCAGCGCTAAAATAGAAAGCGCTGATAAAAAATAAATGTCTCAATGCTTTTTAGTAATAATAAAGATTATATGTTAATAATTTGTTTATATTAATATATATATTTATAAAATTATATTTATGATAAAAATAAATAAATTTATTTATATTTATAACTATAAATATATATACATCATTATAATTATAAATTTATATTTTAAATATTTATAAAATTATAAGAAATATAGTTATTATATTTGAAATCTTAGAATATATATAAATGAATGTAAAAATTATATTTTCGTTAATATTATGTATATATATGATGATATTACATCTAATTTTATAATTATTTATATGAATACATATATATTTATAATTATATGAATTGATACTTATTTATAATTATAATAATAAATGAATATATATATATATATATATATATTATAAAAAATTAATATTTATAATTTTTATAATTTTACCAAGGCGGATCTGATCATGGATTTGGTAACCCAAATCCATTACCATGGAAAATTTATTAAAAAAATGTAATTGAAAACAGACACAAACATCATGGTCCATTGACCCATAATCAGAAAAACATGTGGCACACAATGCCACCAATCCTGAATTCATAAAACCAATACAACAGGAAACATATAATCCCATAGAGAAATAAAGAAGACACACAACCCAAAATTAAAAAAGTGGTCACAAAAATAAAACACTAATATCCCATTATCAATCTAGACACCAACAAGTAAAATCCCATGATTAGAAGTCCACACTGTGCCTAATACAGTTTCAAATCCCCGCATTCATAAATAGATTTAATCCTACTCTGAGGCCCATGTCTGGATTAGTACATCAGCCAATTGCTCATAAAATAATACATCTCTTTATAGCCAAATGGCCCTCCCAAAAAAATATCGACATGATTTTTTCCCATGTCCACGTCATATAGAGATCCACCAACCAGTTATGGATCACCCCCATCCCGATTCCACTAAAAACATGTCTCAAAGTCACCACCCCCATCCCGAGGCGGTCAAAAGAGACCTGCACGTCAGAGATAGCATGTCGCCGCCATGATGGCCGAAGGCTTTCACCACCATCACCGACGGGCCAGAATAGTGCCGACACCAGCGCATTGCAAAACCACTGCATCCCAATCATCACGCCGACCAAAGTGAACACACCGCTCAAAGTCGTCTTGTGAAAATATCACCAACACCCACAACTAGAGTTCTAGGTCTATATCCCAAGGACTCCTCAGGCCGCACCATACTGTTTTCGGAAAATCATGCCGGCAATACCTGCCAGCAAGAATGTCCCTCTCCACGTCTGAGAACGGTTCCAGCCAAAAGAGATTTTTGATCTCCCACAACATCACCCTGTTCCAAAGATCCGTAGCGCCAATATGGCGAACCATCCCACCGCCATCATATGTGGAGATGAAGAGCGGTCGCCGGGCTCCCAGAACAGTCGTGCCCTACTAGCCCCATACATCACCTGCACCCACCAGGATTGGATAACCAATGATCACTTCTAGTTGAATGCAGAGCCACCATTTGACACATACTAACTACACATAATCTCTCCCCAAACATGTCATTGGAGAAAAAAATTCGTCCGACCCCGGATTTACCGAGATCTCTAGTTGCATTTCAATATATATTTATTTATTTATAACTACAAATATAAATATTTGTATTTATATATCAATATTTTAATATGATTATAAATATAATTATTTATTTTTATATAATAATATATATGAATGTAATAACTATATTTTCTATAAATTAATACTTATTTAAATAAATAAATTATTATTTATATTTAAAACTAATAAATAAATAAATATCTATTTTTTCATAAAAATTATAAAAGATAAATATTTATTTATAGTTGTAATTATATATATATATATATATTATTGTATAAATATAAATAATATATTTATAATTTTATATATGTATATATATATATATTTAATTTTTTTTATTAAATACATATATCTACATCTGCTTTGAATTTTATTTATACCTATTGTATTTATTTATAAAAATGTGTATAAAAGTATATATAATTTATAAATTTATTATAATTTTTTAGTTATTTAAGTATATATATATTCATTTAGGAATTATAATAATAAATATATTTATTTATTTTTAAATATTTGTATATATTTAGAAAAATATTTTTTGAATTATATTAGAACTTTATATGTAGTATAAAAAATATATTTGTTATTATTTTATAATTATTTTAATATATATATATATTTATTAATTTATTTATATTTTTAATTATAAATATAAATAAATATTTTTATAAATATTATTATATAATTATAAATATATATATATATATTATCATATATGTATTTATTGTAATATCATTATAAATACAAATATAAATATAAAATTTTAAATATGGACAATTTTTAATCATTTTATATATTTATTTACATAGTTCATATCATTTTATTTTAATAAATATATATTAATATATATTCTTATTCTTATATAAATCATATTTTACAATATAAATGTCAAAGGTTGCGTACTTTAATACCCATCACTAGCCAATCACAAGCCCTACATAAACCCTCACTCTCATGCTTCATCTGATCCACCCAGCTAGCACGCCAATGGAAACTCATCCATCGCATTTTCATCTCACACACAGTCATCCGTTGTTGTGTCATAATCCTAGGAATCACCTCTCATGTCGGTTTGCTGTCCCAGCCTTCATCATCCCTGGATAGAGCACTTTCGTTGCCCTCAGTTGTCCTCGGGCAACACAGTCGTTCACCGAGCGACACAACCAGTTTGTCTTCGCCCTCAATCAAAATCTGCATCTCATGTGACAAAACCCAGCAGCTGGTGTCAATCATCAAATGTCACCCCAACTGATCCCAAGACCCCGTCATCCCGGGAAACCATTCCAAGTACTGTTATTGCCCCTGCGTCATCGTCCTAAGCATCACCTCGTGCAGATCTGCCACCCCTTCCGTCATCATCCCTGGATAGAGCACCATCAGAGACGTCACTTTTTTTTTCTTATGAACAATTTCCGAGTGTTGTTAAGGTGATTGAAACCAGTATGATGGAATCCATGGTGTTGGTTGGGGTGGAGTTGAACTGGAAAATGAAGATGTGTGATCATCATCATTCATGTTTTACCCTTTGTTTGCTGGCGGCTGCATTGGTGGGAAGAATTATCCATCATCACTGGAGCACAAGAAAAAAGAATGAGTTTCCTTCTTCAACCAATGAAATGGTTTCATTTCCTTGACTCTAGTCCATTCATCCAAATTTTATGTCGGCCGGGTGGAAAATATTCCACTACCACACCCCCAAAATCTAGCTTTCTCCTAAATAGAAGATCTTCGAGAGCCAATCAGCCTCCAATTCAAGATGTTGCCTCCCACCACCACATAAGAAGAGTAGGCATGCTGGGGTGGTATGTTAAGGGGGTATATAGGGTATGAGGATTCTATTATCTTCATGGGAGTGTCGGTCTGCTGGACTGGTGGCAGATCGACATTGCCATTGAATGTAACTGTGGAAAGGGAGGAAGTATAGCCAAAATGGAGGAGCGAAGTGAATTCCATAGAAGGTATGAATGAGAAGAGGGCGGTGCCAAGTAGATTTGGGGGGGGGGGTATATAATATCAATATATAGAGGGAATTTTATTTGGTCATGAAAATAAATGTGGAGGATCATGGAGCCATGAAAGAAGCTGGGATTTAGAGAAACAATTAAATGTGTTATGAAATGAAAATAGAATGATCCATGTCATTATTTCAGAATTGAAAATCTTGAAAATATTTATTGATAAGTTTATTTAATTTTAAATGCATCACTATTCATTCATTAAATAAGATTTCCACAAAAAACAAATCATCCATCTAATTAAAATTGAAAAAAATAATCCACGCAAACATGAACAATTAGGGGTTTAAAGACCTATAAATTCCACAGAAATATTTTTTTAAATACAATGGAATTTTATGAGCTCGTGAAAATTGACGTTGCATGATTCTAAGCCCCAGTGTGCCCAGAAAAAAATTATAATGTTTTTTTCAGGTAGGATCAGTAAACTTAAAGTAATTTTTTATAAATTTTGAACTAGTGCTTGGAGATAAAATTTGAGGGAACTGTTGAACACACAGCTCTGGTATTCTCTTAAGAATACATTCACTTCGATGATAGTGGGTCGAGAATAAAATTTATTTGTTGTTTTCTTTTGGAAATTAAATAATAAAGTGAGCTTCACTTTATTTTTATTTGAGCCACCATGTCTGTGATTGGTGGTTAAAAACTCCTCATGAAGTTGGAGGTGGGACCACCACACCTTAACCTCCCATGAGAGGTTATAATGGTGGAAACCACCCAAACATACCCTCCCATGAGAGGTTATGATGTGGGGACCACATGGGTCTTAACCCCCTATTGATGGAGGAGAGTAAAACCTCTCAACTCTCCCTCATTGATGAGGGAGAGCCTATTCACCTACCCTAATTAATTCCTTTCAATCCCCTTGAATTAATTAAGGGTATCCAACCTAATTAATTTTCCCAATTTGAATATCATGCCAACAAATTAATAGGTTATTTCAAATCTATTATTTCCTTGGCATATTCATTTTAGTGGCAGCTTTGAGAGGAGGAATATTGGGAGAACGCTCCCAACGAAGAATGAAGCACGAACAACGCCAACCTTATTTTATATCTTTTTCGATGCTTCAAACATTATGAGATGTCTTCAACAACTGAATTCTGCATCGTCGTCAACGAGACGAAACAGATGGGGATTGGAAGTGCGCGGTGGACACGATGAACGACGAACTTCTTCATCTATATTCCACTACTCCGTCAATGAAGGATGAATGGAAAACAATGGTTGGGGTGTGTTTGATTTGATCAATGTTAATTTTGGTCCACATAAGTTGTTTTATTTCTATAGATCTACATTCTATCAAACTAATGCACAGAGAACAGGACAAACTAACACAGTACAATTCCTCCATCATATTTTCTTGTGGTGTGTTATTTGTGTTCTTCATGATTGTTGAAAAATGGAACATTTCAAGTTCATTGTCTGATGAAACGGTCCCAAATTGAAGACCCATCATTATGATAAACTAGCGGAGGTGTGACAATGATAGAGGGTGATAGATTGGACTGGATTGGGAGGACTTTTCTTCAAGAAGGTGAATCATAATGTGTTTTCGTAGCCGATCAGAGGCCTGAAAATGTGGGTAATGTTTTCGGAAAATCAGGGTGACCTTGAGTATGCAATTTCATGGAAAACAGTCTGTCATAATGACGAAGAAGCATCACGGGAAGCGCGCTGGCTAGTGGCATTGTTTTTGGAAAATTCCAAAATACACGGCATGCACTTCCAAAGAACATGTCGTGTAGTACGTGCGTACTGTCATTAGGGTTACGGTAATCAGACACCCATTACACGACATGTGACACCCTTTTAAATGGCGTGTACTCTTCACACAGCTTGGTAGAGGCAGCTTCATGAGACTCGGTGTATAATTCGGGGATACACAGACACGGGGTGAAGTACATGGGAATGTACTCCACCACACGGCCAGGCAAGGCTAGGGACATGGAGTCAACACCAGATTCTTAGACACAGTGTGTAACAATACCACACACCGTGTATTTACTTTCTGTGGCGGTTACGTGAGACTCGACATGTATTCCATGAGTACATGGACACAGGGTGATGCACACGAGCATGTACTCCACCCCACGGCCAGGCATGGCCAAGGACACAAGAAGTGCCCGAGGTCTTACTAAACTGCATATAACCATACCACACACTGTGTACATAAATTTATACATGACAATCCCTTCGACACGGGCCGTTGCACACGGATAGTACCCGAAGTCTAACTATTTTGACTCAGAGACCTAGTAGATTGAAGAGACCTGATCACTGCTCACCGTTTCGACTTAGAGTGACTTGACTTGCCTAGTGGGGAGCATCGTGGTGTCATGGAAAACCCACGGTGGGGAGATCCTCTGTGTGACGTGGCAGACCCACGATACTTGACAGGAGTAATTCCTTAGCAGGAATGAGGGGGAGCACCTATGTTTGATGCAGGAGAACCAAAATGGGGAGCACCTCTGTGTGACGCAGCAGGACCACGATACTCGATAGAAGGAGTACCCCAATAGTCCAAGGACAGTAGGAAGTGCCTCTGTGGGATGTGGCAGGCCCACTATACTCGATAGAGGATGCATTTTCCAATAGTAGAGGATTCAACATTTTGACTGGGGATGCTACTTGATACCACCCCTAGAATAAAATCCTGGTTTGAGATGAGTTAGTAACGTTTGTGTTTAGCTCATGATTGAGATGGGTTACTAGAGAACATAGGTATATGTATGAGAATATGCCTAAGTGGAATTATCTGTTGATTTCATTATTTGTGGTTTATCGTTGTTGGATTTTGTGAGACCTTGTGGGTCTCAGGGTCCCTATTGAGTATTTTTATACTGACCCCTGCACGGGTAATGCCCACACCTCATTGTGTGAGATACAGATGACAGACATCGCTGAAAGTGGATGAGTGTAACAGGACTGGATGGTATCCGGAGGTGGACCACACGGTGGAACAGTACACGGAGGAGACAGATGGACGTGGAGTGCTGTGGAGGCTATCTGTACCTACCTTTCAGGAAGGAATTTCGGAGGATGAAACAACAGTTGTTTCACACTTCTTCTATAGTACTTGTTTATCATTTGTACTAGTACATTCCTATTGGGCTTGTATTCTAGCCCCTCTACTTTCAGCACTCCATTGTATACAGTTCTGCTTAGTGTTTTACATCTAGCTCGTACTCCGTTGTGTGTTTTTACACTTTATAAAGGCAATGCCTTCCCTATTGTAGCGATTTATGCCTTCGGTACTTGTCGCCAGCCCCTGGCCTATAAAAGGCGGGCTTGGGGTTGTCACAATATCGGCCAAGTGGGACGAGTCTTGACAAGGAGAGTGGTTTTATATTTTATTATTTCAATTTAATGGGTTTTTTTATTTTGAGAAGTGGGTGTATTGTGCGCCAAATAAATTTTTGCTCGAAACATTTACCCTAGAGTGCCAATTCATTTGGCGCTCTTGGGTTTTTTATCCAAATGCTACCGCTCCCCAACCCCATATATATATATATATTATAATTATATAACTATAACTATATAATAATAAATATATGTATAATAAACATAATGACTGAAATAAATACAATAAATTTATCATTATATTTATTATAATTCTAACAATTATATAATTATAATAAATATATAATTATAAAAAATATAAAAATATTATAATTAGATATATACAATAACTATAGTAAGTCTATATTTATAATTATTATATAATTATAATAACTTTATAATTAAAATAATTATATAATTATAAAAAATAATTTCATATTTATAATAAATATATAATTATAAAATTAATAATTATAAATTTATAATAAATATACAAATTACAATTAGAATAATTATATAATTATTAATATAATTTAGATATTACTAAAATAATTAGATAATTATAATAAATAAATTATTATAAATATAATAATTATTTTATTATAATAAATATACAATTATAATTACTATTTAAATATAATAATTATATAATTATAAATATATTAAATATTAAAATATAATAATTATATAATTATAATAAATGTACAATGAAAATTATTCAATTTATATAATTACAGAAAATAATTATATTTATTATTGTAATATAATTATATTTATTATAATAATTATTTAATTATAGTAATTTTAAATATTTATTATAAATATAATTATATATATATTATAATAATGTTTCTAATAAATATAAAAATATTATTTTATAATAATTATAATAAATATACTACTTTAAATATAATAAATATATAAAATTACAATATTTATATAATTATTATAATAAATATACAATTATAAATATAATAAATAATGATAATAATTATAATTATAATTGTATATTTATTATAATTTTTAGAATTATTACAATTATAAATATAAAAAATATAAAACTATTATAATTATATAATTATAAAAACTATATTTATTATAATAATAATATAATTATTCTAATATATATATTTATTATAAGAAATATAATTATATTTATAACAATAATAATTATATAACTGTAATAAATATATAATTCTATTTATAATATAAATATAATAATAAAATAATTATAATAAATATGAATACAAAAAATATCTAATTGTTGTAATTATTATATTAATTATAACAAATATAATCACATTTATAATTATTATAGTTATATAATTATAATAATTAAATAATTATTATAATTATATTTATTATAATAATCATATAAATAAAATAAATATATATTTATTATAATTATAAAAATTATATAATTATAAATATAATACTTATATAATTATAATAAATATATAATTAAAATTACAACAAATATATAATTATAAATACTATAATTATATAATTATAATAAATATATTTATTATAATAATTATATTATTACAATAATTATATATTTATAATAAATATATATTTACAATAATTGTATATTTACAATAATTATATATTTAAAATAATTATATAATTTCAATTATTATATAATTATAATAATTATATATTTATATAAATAATATAATTACAATAATTATATATTTTTTAGAATTATCTACTAATTATAATTGTATATTTATTATATATATAATTATTTAATTATTCTAATTTTATAATTATTATAATTTTATATTTATTATTGTTGTATATTTATTATATTTATAGTTATTGTATTATTGTAGTTATATATTTATAATAGTGGCATATTTATAATGATCGTTAATTATTATATTTATAATTATATATTTATTATAATTACATAATTATAATAATTATATATTTATTATATTTATAATTATATAATTATTTTATTTATTATTCTTATAATAATATCATTAATATATTTATCATTATATAATTATTATATTTATAATTCAATATTTATTATAATTATATGATTTTTATAAATATTTATTTATTATTTTTATAATTATATAATTATTATAATTATATAATTATTATAATTATATAATTATTTTATTTATATATTTATTACATTTATAATTTTATTTATTATAATAATTATAATAAATATACAATTATATTTATAAATATTTTAATTATTTAATATAATTATAATTGAATATATTTTTTTAAAAAAATTATAATTATTAAAATTTTATATATTATTATATTTATAATTGTACATTTATTATAATTATTATAATATTATAATCATATAATTATTAGAAAAATTATTATAATAAATATAAAATTATAAATATAATAAATATATACAATTAAAATAGTTATATAATCTTTATAATAAATATAATTATATAATAATAATTAATATATTTATATAAATCTAATAAATATCAATATTTCTTATAATTATAAAAGATATATAATTATGATTATATATTTATTATAATTATATAATTATTAAAGTTTTATATTTATTATATTTATAATTATATATTTATGATATTTCTATTGTAATTATAATTGAACAGTTATTATGATTATATAATTATTGTATTTATAAATATATATTTTTTATAATTATAAAATTGTTATTATTATATCATAATTATATTTATAATTATATAATTATAGTAATTATAATTGTATATTTCTTATGATTAAATAATTATTATGTTTACAATTATATAATTATAATAATTATTTTGATTATATAATTATTATATTTATAATTATATATTTAGTATCAATATACAATTATTTTAATTATATATTTATTATATTTAGTATATTTATAATTATATAATTATTGAAATTAAATAATTACTATAATTATATGATTATTATAATTGTATAATTATTGTAATTATAGAATTGTTATATTTATTGTAAATATATTATTATTATAATGGTATATTTATTATAATTATGTATTTATTATAATTATATAATTGTTAGAAATAAAATAAATATATTTATAAATTTATTGTATTTGTTTTAGTCATTATAATTTTTATAAATATATTTATTTTAATAATATTTATAATTATATAAATATACATAATATATTTATAAAGAGGGTTGGGGAGGGGTGACGTGGGGAGAAAAAACCCCAAGAGGGAAAAATGAATTGGCGCTCGACACACCCACTAATGAAAATAAAATAAACATACCCTTTTAATTTAAAAAATAAATTAAACTATCTCCCCTAATTTTTCCCACATAGAAAAGTTCATGTCCATCCCATTTCACTTTCAATAATTTATACACAATGATTAATTTATTAAGTAAAATAATGAAACTCTTTCTTAAGAGACTAATTACTAAATACAAATAATGAAACCCTACATGTTGACTCAGATACAGAACTATAATTTAAAAAAATATAACAAATACACATTTTTATGTTTTTTAAAAAATATATATTAGAAAATAATTTCCTTCCCTGAGAAAAGAAATGCATAGATTTTCTAAAAATTGAATCATCAAATAAAATTTCACAATCCTTAAATAAATAAATTCAATTGAAAGGCCATATGATTGTATTAAGTGGTTGTGTCTATATATATATATAGTGTAAAAAATCAATCTCTTCGTAACAAAGAATGTATGTAATTTGGTTGAGAAATTAAATATCGAGTTTCTAATATTAATTTGACATTTATAACATAACATACCTATATTAGTTGGTTTGTTTATTTTTTTAAATACAATTGAGACATTACATGCTTTTTTAATATTTAAAAAATTAATTTTTTAAATACATGATAATTTGGGTTTGTGTGCATATAATATATTTTAGAAAATTTAGTTCAATTAAGTGGTTGAAACCGAAAATGTTATCTTGATTAAATTGAACATTGTTGTAAACTGAAAAAAATTTGATGATTTAAGGTGAGTCCATGCAACAATGAGTTGAGACCGAATTAGATTCAAAAGAATATTCAAGAAAGTAGTAAAGGTGAACACGAGATCTATTGTGCTTAGGGATGTTTTTGACTTACATGGGTGGCAGGAACACCACCCACTTACACATGTTTTATTAAGCTCAAAACAAATAGAATGCATGATACAGTCATGAAATATGAACAAAATATGACAATAGACCTAAAAGATATATCTTCAAAATAAAAGAACGAAGATGAGGATACTTACAAGGCTGATGAAATTTGGATCTATCTAACGATCATTTTTACTCTATATATCCTCCAAAAAGTGGACCTTTCTTGACATTTACATGCACACGGTAATGCACTTCATCTGGACCTCTTCCAATGATTATCGATCATTGAAATGGCTACACATACTTGACACAAAAGATCATTATCCAACTCCACCACAAATAATGCACCAATGGTTATCATGGAGGATGTCACACACAAATTTTTGATGTCTTGTGAAACAAGTGTATGTTAGAGAATGCATGGTTTCACCAGTAGAATGAGACAAAAAACAAAAAGGTGGTAGACTATGTAAATGAGTAGAATCAATTAGACACCACTATAGTCACCCAATTAATTATTATATAACAAATTATCATTAGATAAATTTAAAATAACAGATAATTTTTCCATCAATAGAAAAAAAATCATTATTTCTAACCAAATTGGATTTTCTTGCATTATATAGTTTTATTTAAAATATTGGCTTCCAAATAATAGAATTATAATTTTAAAAAATTAATTTCATTTTTGTATTTAGAATTTCATAATTATCATTGTATGAATTTTAAATAATTTTCTGAAGAAAACATTTCTAATGAATAATGAAAAATAAATATTTTTGATAAAAACTGCATTTTGATTTGATGTTTTAAAATATTGAAATTTTATATAAGAGTAGTTTAAAAATTAAATTACTTTATTTTTATTAAAAAGGACAAATTATATTCTTTATAATGAATTTTAAACTTGAATTTATAATGGAAATTATACTTAAAAGAGTAATTTGTCAGAAAAATCACCTTTTATCACATTTTTCAATTTAAATTTTAAATAAAATTATTCCAATTATATGTTTTGAATATTGAAATATGGATTCGCTATTTTGAATCATTGATTTCAAATTGGGTAAATAGTTCCCTCTTAATTTTGATCAATTATAATTATAACCATTGTGATTTTGTTTACACTTTAATGGTTAAATTAGGTAATTAAAAAAAATAAAGTGATATGGACTATAAAATAAACATTACAGTTGATTTAATTTAATTTTATTATTTAATTTTATCCATAATAATATATGATTTAGTTATATATAATTTTATTTCCATTTGGATGTGATTATGGCCTTTAAAATACTTTATTTAATGAAATTTAAACAAATGAAATACTCTTTTCTTAATAAATAAAATATTTTTAACATGGAGATAACCATATGCTATATTTGATTATAAATATTATTTTGAAATATAAATCATTTATCTTCATCTTAGAAATTTATTTATAAATTTTAAGGAGTAAATAATAACCATAAATTCATAAACAATATTATTGCTGTAATTATTTAATTAAAGTAAATAAAAAATTAATGATATTAAAAATATTTTGAGTAATATAAATTGAAATAATTAATGTTACCCGTGCATATTCTAGAGAAATATATCATTTCAATGATTTATTAATTTTTATTATTTCAAATTCAATTTTTGTATTTATTTTTTAAAAGTCAAAGTAAATGAATTGTTCTAAAATTTACATTATAGGTATTTTATAAAAAGAACATTTTATTAAAATATTTAAAGTTCCTAAAAATAATATTCAGAAAAGTGATTCGGATATGGTTGAAAATAAAAACCATTGATAATTTATGGAACGTTTATCCATTTATAGTAACTGTCTTGACCCTCAAAGAGTAACAAACTTTGATGTCATGATAAGTGTGAAAAGTGTTAACGGGGGGTTAACCCAAAAATATTAAGGTAAAAATGTGATCTAAACATTTACAAATATTTTATAAAAATATTATTTATACTCATATTCATATTATTTTTTAATATTATCAATTTTGTGGTATTTTTATGTCCATATTAATTTATATTAAATTAATATTTTAATAAATTCAATGAGTACCTCTTATCTCTCTTATAAAAAGGAACCACTTCTTCTCACTTCATCACACTTAAGAACGAATTTAATTCTAAAACTATCTACCCAAGTCCATTTCTAACTTCACATTAAATGTATTAGAGTACTTATTTTAGGCATAATACCTATCATAGAGGTTTTAAGGTGTTAGAAAAACGAGACTTTCAATAGAAGAAGAAGATAAAGAACACACATACAGATTTAGACTCAAGGTAAGAGAAGTTCTTTTTAAAAATCAACATTTAATGTTTCCATTAAAAATATATTTTGATTACATAGCCATATTTTTAAAATTATTTTATTCATGTATTTAAATAGAAATAAGAGAATTATAAATAAACATTATGTATCTTTTAAAATTCATTAATTTTTTTCAAATGGAATATTTTTACAGATTGTTTTATCATTAATTACGTAATGTAAAAAATAAATGTACTATTTTAATATATATGGTGTCAATGAAAATTTCATCCAACGTAACTATTATTTTATTGTTTGACTCATTTATAAGATTTCATGTTTTCTCAAAATAAAAATAACACTTATTCCCATATTTTTAGTTAATTTTAAAAAGGGTTTGAAAATTTAAATTATATATCAATATCTAAAAATGAATTCTTATTGTTGAAAAGTACTTTTTTTATAATTCATGATTTTATGTATATTTTTAAGGTTCATTGTAAATATTTATGATGAAGGGTGGTTCCATTATAAACTGAGTGCAGGTGATCCCGTTGTTGCTCTCCTGTGATTTTGGTAAAGGGAAGGAGTTAACTGATTAGGGTTCTCCTAATATACTATTGGAAAATAATATGATAGTTATTCTATTTATAACCATCATATTTATATTATTTGTAATCATGATGGTTATTCAATGTGTAACCATTATGGATATCCCATATGTAAGAGTGATATGAAAATAAGGTCCCAAGTTACCTATATGATTAATCAATGCATGCCATGATTTTTATCAGAATCGTTTGATTGTGATGAAAATGATATTGGAATGGGTAAGAACTATTTTGATAAATATTAAGAAATTTCTATAAATGTAATCTCCTGAACTGTCCCCCAGGTCACATGTTGTGACTACCCGAAGCCTGCCTCCCAAATACTAGGGGCTTCCGACTAGCACTGAAGGAATTATAACATAAGTGGGATAAATTTTCCTTGGTACCTATACACATGCACACAACTCCCAACAGAGGTACTATAAATTAAAATCCAAGGAAACCGTGCATGCAATCCACTATGTAAAAACACAACTAGAGTATAATAGAAAGTAATGTACATGGTGGAAACTCGATCCAGTATATAGGAAAACCAAAAGAAAAATAGAACAAAAGTAAAACCCCAAGTCCCTGAGGCTCACCCAATGGGAAGCCTACCCAGGGGGTAGGTGAAAGGTAGCTACCTGAATCTGTAGAAGTACACCCCGTTTGTCTAATCTCATTGAACACTACCAGGTCCTAGTCCATCCTGGACTCCGTCGAAGCATCGGTCGTTTGCAAAAGACATGACATGTGTGGGAAAATCCCGTTTAGAGGAAAGTAAAACAATACTCAGTAGGCCCCCCTGAAATCATAAAGGTAAATAACTAGAGAAAAACCACAATGGAATGAATTGTCATCTCTACTTGGGTATATTCCTATACATATACTATGAACATCCAGATTTACTCATCTCTGCCACTATGAAAACATGTTTTCCCAACCACACAACAAGTTTCAGTATTCTCATCGAAGGCTCATGTCATAACACACAAACCAGGATACCACACTCCATGAGCTTAGCCACCCTTGATGGCACCTATCCAAGAGATGCACTCTATTCTGTACAATCCTACCATTTTGAATGGTATGTCTAAGAGAACGAGCTCTACTGGGAACATTCTTCTAGTTCTAAATCTAGTTCTTGGCATTAAAGGTTTAGTCATCATAGTCATACACCCCATACAACACTATGGAAACCCAAGTGAAGTGGTCCTCCCTCACCACTATACACATGAGAGGGGGCCATGTTCCTAAAAATATCATGAATCCAATGTCACACCTATAAGGAATGTCCCGCACCATAGTCCATCAAGGGGGGACTATCTCCAATATTTGTATCTTTTTCATCTAGTGGATGAGACCGCTCCTCGCTACTATAAAAAAATTGAGGGAGATGCATCTATAATCGATGATCTTCACCCTACCCAGTAGGGGAGTACTATTCAGTGACTAGAGGTCCCACACCCTAGTGCGATAGTGGAGTACCAAATATTTTTGTTCATTGGTGGTGGATATGTGCCCTGGTTTGTTTGGGGAGTACCAACTCATATAATAGAGGACCCACACCCTCCCTATTAGGGGAGATCTAACTCAATTCGATCACGTGTGGAGGACCCACACCCAAAACAGCAGGGTATTACCGACTACATTAGTTTGTTCTCTACGGGAGCCCAGCACCCAAGTATTGTCGGGGTGTCAAAATCCTGGGCTAGAGGACACATTCTCTAGCATGGTAGGGGAGTAATGACTTTGTCGAATCACTACATTAGGAGGACCTGCACCTTGGAACGACAAGAGAGTACTGACTCTCAAAATAGGGGACACTATCCCTACCCGGTAGGGGTGTACCGTCTCTATATGCATTTGGTATGAAAGACCTACACCCAAGTCCAATAGTGGAGTACTGACTCCAAGGATAGAGGACCTTATCCGAGGAATGAAATTGGAGTACCGAATCTTCCATTATGAAATTCTCTGAGAAAACACACCCTAAAATGTGGGGAATCCCCAATCTACCACATTAAAGGGATAAAAAGTACTCACACCTTGAATTATTAACGGGGTAACCATCCTAACATCTCAACATAAGAATCAACTCGATTCTACCCAGAGTCTGCCTGTACTGGGAGATCCAACAATTCAAACCAAAGATGGCATCCCCTATCATTCTTAATAAAATAACATAGAGTATCTCAAAATTACACTCTCAATTAATTGGACCCAATTTCATAGATGGATAATCAAATGGACACTACGTTTGAAAGATACAGGCATGTCTGTGAAATGGTGGCCGGTTGGGTCCTGGTCTGGTCCGACCTGGTCAGACCGACCACACCCGTCATGGACCAGCTAGGCATGGCCCAACCAACTGGAATCAACACGATGGGCCACGTGTCTTGCTTAGCCCGCCAGCAGCAACCCAATCATCTGTTTGATTGGGCCAACTCCTCATCTCGCATGAGGCAAAGGCCACATACATTTCTCCTCAAGTGAAACCGACAGTTTTCACCACGCCAACTGGTGCTCTACGTGGTCTATTTATCCCAATTATACATGTGAAAAATATGTGGGTTCCATATCAGGATGTGAATGGGGGTCTCAACTTCCTCCACACTGCAGCCGAGCGGCTTTTGCCCCCGGCGGTCCGAAAACATTTTCTACGGTCCACCCGATGTTCTCTGATGGACTGTTCTTTGATTCAGAGGGTGTTTTTGAACCATCATGTTTCATTCTTCACTATATGGGGCTCATAAATCCCTTGTGATTCCTTCTACCAGAAATCAATCGATTGTCGGCATTTCGCACACTACTTCAGTCCACCTACCGTCGGTCATCATCACTCAATCGTTTTTCCATGTCCATCCCTGATCGATGGTGTTAGATCGTCGCACCAAGGATGATTGTGTAATGATTAACCATTTTCCATCCCATGATGAATGCAGGGTGGGACAGAATAATCAACACATGTGTCGAACCTCAATCATTTTTTCGTTCCCACCTCAACCTGATCCGTTAAAAGGATCATGAAAATGAAACCAAAATAATTTCATAAAAATGATCAAACAGTGGGACAACCTATTCATTAGTTGATCAAATTTTTTCATTTAAAAGCATTAATGGGGGATGATTTAGTTCAAATAAAATCTCATACCTCAAATGTTTATTTCAGTGTCGATGAACATCTCTGCGTGATTTCCATTTTGTGATCATCGATCTCTGGTCTTGGTTTTGATTTCCTAAGGCATTGTTGATGCTTCACCTTCCATAAGAGTTCTTCATTGGAGAGGATTACCTTCCATCTATTGTTATTCTACAATGAATTATTAAATTATTATTATCAAAATCCAAAGTCCTTTTTTTGACCATAGATCCTTTCTAAGCCATTAAATGGCTAATTGTGATTCTGTGTTTTCTACTACACTGCGTTACAAAGTTGTTATGATACTAAATTTAATAAAAAAGCATATTCAAGTTTTTGTATTTGTAAAAGCATTGGGCTGCAACGATTTGAAAATTCATAAAAATAAAATAAAACAACATTATTTTATTTTTATCTTTTTCTTTAAAATGTATGAAAAATATCATTTCAGAACAACCCATATCGGTGGATATTAAGTCTATTATAAGGTAATTTCGCCATTCCAGACACATCAATTCTCTCAGATATTTAATCAAGGCACATGTTATGTGGTTTCCAAAATTACTCACTCGTGCCATTTTAATTCACATAAAGAAAAACTAAAAAACTAACATTCACCTTCGACCAATGTCGGTCGATGTTATACTTCGCCTAACGGAAACATGCCCCCACAAGCTCAACGGTACTCTCATATTTCCAACCTGAGTTTTTATTAAAGAGTTATTATAATTTGAAAATTAAATAATTTCTAATCAATTATTTCATTTACAGCCAAAAACTTTCTTCCACTCTTGGCCCGCACCAGCAAATATTATGCCCTTCCTTGGAAAATCCTGATGATCTAATTTCAATGATGCCCTCAATTTTTTTATCTGAGAACAGATTCAAATGATTTAAAATCCCACTCAAAGATTTAATTAATAAACCTTAAAAAAATTTAAAAATTTATTTTGTCCACATAGGGTCTTGGAATTACATGCTCTCTCAGAGCATAGTCTGGTAAAATTACCATTTTAATTTGATGAAAGAACAATCCAAGAAATTCCTTGACATTACAATCACACCACCTTTAGGAATTTTTTCCCAGAAAAGTTAAGGCCCATCCTTAAAGGAATAAAACCGAGTTCATCAAGGATCCCTACCATTCTTATAATCACACACCTCAATGAACCAATGAGATCATCCACTTTTGTGTACAACATCTGCCAGGTCAACATCGCGCAGCAAACAGGACACATATTGTTAGATGCAACATGTGGGAAAACCAATAAGCACCCCTATCAATTTGTAGTCATAGAGTCTAGTGGATCACCTCTAGGCTGACCTGATGTAAGTACAAATATAATCTCACAATTCACATCCACCCCTAGATGAACTATTCTAAATCATCCTCAAATATTAAGCATTCATGGTTGATGCTAAATACACAATGGTAATTATGAACAAAATATGTCTGCCCATGAGAAGGAATTGGGTCATACAAGGCCCTCTATCTATAACCTCCAACAGACACACAACTCACCAAAACTGAATCACTACCACATTCACTACTGGTATCTCGCCTATGTATGGATAGACACAACCATTCCATAATGTAGAAACATCATGGGGTCTAAATATGCCACAATGGAATGTCCCTAAACATTACTATTATCGGGAGACAACCCTATGCTGCCTGAGATTTCCTTTCACTGGAAGTAAAAACTATTTTTCATTATTGAGGGTACACCAAATACTTTACCTAATACTTTTTATCCATGTATGAACGGTAGTAGTTCATACCAAGAATTATGTGGTAAGGCCTTGACCCCAAAACTAAGAGTTACCAACATCAACTCTCCCTATCAGGAGACATGTCACACTATCAACACCAGTGTGTGATCAATATGTTTCCTCTTATAAGAGTCTATATGCTTGTCGTTCAATCCTAGGATCCAAACCGAATCTCGAATTCTCAAATAGAACTTAGGGAAAAATGAGGATTTCCAACACCTACATCTATTTAAAAAGGAATCCAAAAGAATATACACAAATCATACCTTGAATATATTTTAGATATTCTTGCTCATAATCCATCATCACATGCAGCTGTCCTCATCTACGTCGTCCAGCTCCCTAAGCCATGTGTGGAATGCCTCTAGCTACTCGTCCTGCTCATATGCATCATCTTCCATCTTGCGGAACTCAGTGCTTTAAGTTATATCTCAGCCAAATAGGCTTGTCTACTGACTCCATCTCAGCAGCAACAAGGTTTGAAAATATCTTACCAGATTCCTCTAATAATTGCAAGTGTAACACTACCTCTCCTACTGCAGATATGCTCCTTGGCACTACTCATGTGCCACAGACCCACATGTATTGGTTTGAGCATGGTTATTCCTCTTACTCCACATTCATGTCGC
Source organism: Viscum album (assembly GCA_963277665.1). NCBI lineage: Eukaryota > Viridiplantae > Streptophyta > Magnoliopsida > Santalales > Viscaceae > Viscum > Viscum album. Next base: position 1,878,503,763 of record OY728148.1, on the reverse strand, counting down.
CAGTCGTATATTAGATCCATCAGACACCTTTACCTCATGACCACTGTTTTAGGTCACATCCATTTTCTCCTCTGCCAGGTAGCTCTCAACCACTAGGGCTCTCTCCAGCACCCAAACATATGTCAAAATTCTATGGGGTATCACAGATGCCCTTATCTCCCTACGTAGTCCCTGCTCGATGGTCTGGTACCTAAAGTAATGGTCCCACAACATATATATAGAGTAGCTATTTTGATCCATAAATATTTCTGAGTAATGTTTTACCATATTGGTTCCCTTTCAAAGGTGAAAAAACTTCTGTATACGCACAGAGCATAAATTTTCTGGAATGAACTCCTATGTAAAGTGTTTCGTAATGTCAACCTAGATGAGGGTTGCCTCATACTTCATCTGGACAACTATGTTCCACCATCATATTGCTATGACATGAATAAGGATCACAGCTAGTACTTCCATCTAGTTGAGAGGTGTTCACACTAGGAGGATGACTCACATAATAGCCTGAAGCCAATCCTCAGCTACATGATGATATTTATCACCTCAGAACATGGGAGGTCTCTACATCTAGAACATGTGTAGCACACTCATCCTACATACATCTTCTACAATTAGTGTTGGTATCAACTGTTGATCGACGGGTGGTTGTATCACTAGTTTACCCCATGATGTAATGCCACAGATTCAGTTCCCTGCCCTAAAGCTTCCACATGGGTTGGATCATCATCATAATCATGGTGTAGAATCTTATATAGCTGTTTTTGTAGTAGAATCTTGAATTATATCAAGATGAACCATGATTAATGAGTATATCTAGAGAGATTCTTCAAAAGGTCATGGAAAGCACAACAATTTCTACATGATGCATGTAACCATTAATTCCCAACAACGATTGTTTTCAACTACCAAATCAAGAAAATAGGTGTCCAGAGTCATTTTGTATGGATATATCATCCACCTTACCAACACTAGAGTCCTTGTCCTGATATTCGAACTCAAAACATGAAACTCTATTGCCAAAAAAACCACAAACACCTCATCTTTAATGTTGAATCGACCACCTTTGATACCAATTTGTCACAACCCCTCCCCTAGGGCCCATGGTGTGACTACCCCAATCCCACATCAAAAATTCCAGGGGCTGGTGACTAGCACCAAAGGAATTATATCACAAGTGTTAGGAATTTTCTAGAGTACTAGTACACACACGCACAAATCCCATCTAAAGGTACTCGAATGTAAAAGACAAGGAAACCACGCATGCACTCCACTAAGTAAAAAATAACTAGAGTACAATGGAAAGTAAATTACACGGTGAAATACTACGACACTATACAATCCCACCAAAAGAAAAACAAAAAAAGAGTAAAAATCCAAGTACCTGATGCGCATCTTCCCGAACAACTACCTGCAGGGTAGTTGAATGGTAGCCACATAATGTTGTCAAAGTACACCTCTTCATTTTGATATCCCTAAACACTACGAGGTCCTAGGACTATGAGGACATAGTCGAAGCATCAATCATATGCACATGACATGACATGTGAGGGAATATATCTTGAAGGGGTGAGTAAAATAATACTCACTTGGGGACCCAGAAAACAAAAAGGTAAAGAACAAAAGAAAACCCACTAAGGAATGAGTAGTCATCTCTACTCAGGTATATGCCCATACATATACCATGAACAACCAGATATAATGGTCTCATACTATATGAAAGTATGTGGTCCCAACCAGAACATGAGCCTCATCCCAGTTGGTGAGAACCCCTTAAGTGCATCCAAGAAACCCGGTATCACATCCAGGAAAAGGAATATTTCCGGGTCACTATAGTAGTACTGTAGCAGGAACTGTAGAAGCACTGTAGCAGGTACTATTGCAGGAACTGTAGTAGGGGGGGACTACTCTTCCATTTCGTCCTTCGGGCCACTTATTTGGTCATCTAGTTCTTTAAGGCCTTTGGGCCACCAAGGCCTTCGGGTCAGTAAGGCCTTCGGGCCACCATAGGGATTTCAGGCCACCTTAAGTGTAGACGCAAACCATAAAAACAACAAGGATCAAGCTCAAGAAGGAGGATTACCAAGGTGATTTCACCATCGAAGAAGCTAAACAGATTTTATGAATGAGAGGGTATTTAACATGCCATCGGGAAATGTCTGTGCAAGATTAGGGAAGCTTAGGTGAATAGCTATGAAAAGGTGGAGTGATTATTTCACAACGAAGATGTTGGGGAGGAGCAGTTCCAAGTAGTTAGTCTAGATTTTTTGTTATGTTTGAAGTCTACAGGGTATGAATAACTCTAAGTCCTATGGTCTATGTAATAATTACGCCTACGAGACTGTTAAGGGTTCCACATCACCCCTTGAAATGTGGATTATCAAAAATAATTAAAAAACTAAGGTTTTCGGGCCATTGGTCTTGTTCGAACCACACCCATAGTTTCAAGATTCTCATCAAAGTCTCATGTTATAAAACACAAACAAGAAGATCACATTTCACGAGATCAACCATCCGTGATAGAACCCATATGAGAGATACACTTTGTCAGGTACATTCCTACCATAATAAATGGTACAAAGGAATGTATAGTAACCTCTACTCGGGTATATGCCCATACAAATACCATGAACATCTAGATATAGTCATCTCATCCACTAAGAAAACATGTGGTCCTAACCACTAAACCAGTTTGAAGATTCTCATCGAAGGCTCAAGTCATAACATACAAACCAAGAGATCACACTCCATGAACATAGACATCCGGGATGGCACCAATCGAAGAGATGCAATGTATCAGGTTAAATCCTACCATTCTAAATGGAATGACTGAGAGAATGTGCTCCATTAAGAACATTCAACTATGTCTAATTCTAGTGCCTGACAATAGAGGTTTAGTCTTCACAGTCATACTCCCCATACAAGACTAAGGAAACCCAAGTGTAGAGGCACTCCCTCACCACTATACACATGATAGGGAGCCATACTCCTAACCTTAAATTGAATCCTATGTCACTCTTATAAAGAGTGCCTCACTCCAAAGTCCATCGAGGGAGCACTAATTATTATCTAGGTATAATTTTCATCAAGTGGATGGGCTCACTACTCGCTACTATGTCCGACAACCGAGGGAGCTACATCTCCAATCGAGGATCCGCACCCTACCCAGTTGGGGAGTAATATTCAGTGACAATACGACATGCACCCTTTTTCAATAGGGGAGTACCGAATTGTTAGTGCATGTGTGTAGGATCCACACCCTGGTATGTTTGGGGTGTACCGACTCATATAATTGATGACCTGCTCTCTATCTGATAGTGGATTACTGAATCAATTCGATCACGTGTGGTGGACCCACACCCAAAAATGGTAGGGTAGTACTTACTCCAGTATATAGTTTTCTATGAGTGACTCACAATTAAGAATGTAAAAGGACTATCGAACCTGGGCTAGTGGACCCACTCCCCGACACGGTAGGGGAGGAATGACTTTTCTATAGCACTACGTAAGGAAGACCTGCACCCTAGAATGAAAAGAAAGTACCAACTCTTAAAATGGAGTACTAGATCCCTAACAGGTATGGGAGTACTGACTCTATCTACATTATGTATAGAAGAACTGCACCCTAGTCCAATAGGGTGTACTGACTCAAAGGATAGAAGGCCTTCTCTCTGGCACAACATGGGAGTAATGACTCTTCCTTTCTGAACATCTCTGAGAAATCGTGCCCTAATATATGTGGAAACACTTCTCCACCAAATTAGAGTGATACAGAGTACCCACGCCTTGAGTAATTAAGGGATCAACAATCCTAACATCTCAACAAAAGAATCACCCCCATTATACCCAGAGTCTGCCCATACCAGGAGAGCCTACTCTTCAAAGCAAAGAGTTAATACCCTAACTTTCTCAAAAAATCAGTTAACTAAACGAGAAAGGACTATCTCATTTCAAGGTTCCAAATGCCATAGACGGCTCGTCAAATGTACGCTCCGTTTGAAAGTCACATCACTTTTGTGAATCTAGGGTCAGTTGGGTCTAGGACCAGTATGACCCGGTCAGACCGACCAAACCCGGAAAAGACCGGATGTACCCAGACCGACCCACTAGGATCGACACGTTGGGATGCAGGTCTGGCAAAACCTTCTTGCTGCAACCCAGTCCACTGTTTGATCGGGCCAACTCCTCATCTCAGACGCATCAAAGGCCACATCCATTTCACCTCAAGCAGTGCCATATTGCACTACCACCCCAACCAGTCTTCTTCGTGGACCAGTTCTCCCGATGAGACTCATAAAAAAGTTGTGGGGTCTAGCTCGGGCTATGCTCGGGGGTCGTGGCTCCCTCCACGCGGCAGCCGAGCAGGTGTCATCGTCGACGGTCCAGTAGAATTTTTCACATACCATTAGACAAGATTCAGTGATCTGTTATTTTGAATCATATGATGTTTTGGATCCCTGAAGTCACTTCCATCACTTCCTGGGGCTCAAGAATCCCCTGTGATTCCTTCTGCTGAATAGTGATTGATTTTCAGTATTTCATGCACTGCTTTGGTCCACCTGCTGTCGGTCATCGTCTCTCCTTCTACGTGTCATGTCCATCCTAGATCCATGATGTCAGATCATTTCCCCAAGGATAATGGTGCAATGATCGACCATTTTACAACCCATGAAGAATGTTGTGGGGGGCACAATAATAAACCCAAGGGTCAAAGGTCATCTGTTTGTTCAATCCGGCAACATCCCGATCTATTTGAAGGATCAAGAAAACGAAACAAAAATCAGTCCATACGAATGATCATACCGAGGGTCCACTTTTTCACTTGTTGATCCAATTTTTTCTTTTAAAACCAATAGCTAGGGAGGATTTTATTCAAATAAAATCGTTTTCCTCAAAATGTTATTTCGTTGATGAAGAACGTCTTTGAGTTGTAGTCGTTTTGCGATCGTTGATCATAGGTATCAGTTCCGATTTCCATAGGCATAGTTGCCACATCTTATTCACCAAAATTAATAATTGGAGATGATTCCTTTTCATCATTTTTCATTCGACAATGAGTTCTTCAAGGCTTCTTAGTAGAATCCAACGTCCTTTTTTTATCCTTAGATCCTTGCAATGCCATTAAATAGAAAATCTTGATTCAACATTTTCTACTACAGTGCGTTACAAAGTTGTTACGTTGTTTCATTTAGTGAAACAACATATTAAGTATCTTTGGTTTGGAAAACCATTGTGCTGAAATGATTTAAATATTCATAAAAATAAAATAAATCAAGTTTGTTTTATTTTTATGTTTTTCTTTAAAAGCTCTGAAAAATAACTTTTCTGATCGACCAATGCTGGTCGATTTTATATCTATTCCAAGGTAATGTCACCATTCCAGTCACAACAATGACCACATATTTTCAATACATTAACCTGTTTAAATGTTTCCAAATCATCTCACCCATGCCATTTTAATTCACATAACGAAAAACTCAAAAACTATCATTCACCCTCGACCCGTACCGGCCAAGGTTACACTCAGCCTAACAGAAACTGGCCCTCACGAGATCAACGGCACTCAGAGATCTCAAATCCAAGATACCATTTAAGAGTTCAAATAATTTGAAAATAAAATAACGGTTAATTATTATTTTATTTACGGTCAAAAACTAACTTCTTCTCTTACCCTACACGAGCCAACGTTAAGCCCTTTCTAGGAAATCCCATAGTTCTGATTTCAATGATGGCATCAAATTATTGAACAGAGAACCGGTTCAAAAGATTGAAAAACCCACTCACATGTTTAATTACTAAACATTAAAAAGGTTCAAAAATCTATTTTGGTAACATCGAGTCTTGAAATTACATGCCGTCTTGGAGACTAGTCTTTTAAAAATACCATTTAATTTTGAAAAAAAATCAATGGAATTTTTGGACATTACATTCTACCCAAATTATGTATTTTCATCCCTGAAAAGAAAAGGACCATCCTTAAAGGTTGAAAATTGTGTTCATGAAGGGCCCATATGCTTCTTATAAGCACACACCTCGAGGAACCACAAAGATTGACTTCATTAATGTCCAACTTCTGCTAGGTCAACATCCTGGAACAACTGGGACACATCTCTTTAGCAGCAAAAAGTGGGAAAGGCACTATGAACTCTGATCCAATTGTTTTCATGGGGTCTAGTCACTCATTTCCATGCTACCATGATGTAGATACGAATAGAAACCCATATTTCACATCCACACCTAGAAGAACTGTGCTAAATCTTCCAAAATTTTTATGCATTCATCGTTGATGATAAACACAAATGGGTAATTACTAAAAAAATAGGGCTTCCCATGAGAAGAGGTTGAGACTTATAACTCCCATTATCTATATCCTTTAGCAGCCATACAACCCGCCAAAACTGAAGCACTTCCACATTCACTAGTGTTATCCCATTTGAGTATGGATTGTAACAACCATTCCATAATGCAGAAACATCATGGGGTCTAACTCTACCACCATGGAATATCCGTAAACATGACGCTTCACAAGATTCCACCATATAGTGCCTGAGTTTTCCTATCATTGTAAGGAAAACATATATTTCACCATTGAGGATACACCACGTAGTTTGCCTAATATTTTTAATATGGGTATGAAAGGTACTAGTTCATACCAAGAATGATGTCGTAAGGACTTGAGCCCACTAAAATGAGATCCCAACCACAACACTCACCTTTAAGAGTCATGTAACACTATCAACACCAGTGTGTGATCAACGTATCGCCTCTAGAAATGACTTCAGTATGAGGGAAAGCCTACGGTCTAGCCGGAATCTCGAAGTCTCAAACCGAACTCATGGGAAAAGGAGGAATCCCAACAACTGCATCTATTTAAAAAGACATCCAAAAGAAAAGACACAAATAATACCTTGAATTTATTCTAGATATTATTGGTCATAATACAAGATTTCAATCATCTTTTCTCATCCACATCCTCCAGCTCCCTGAGCCAAGTGTGGAATGTCTCCTACTCCTCATCCATCTCCTCTTCCTCATCCGTCATCTTGTAGAACTCCTTGATCCATGTGATGTATCTACAAAGGAGTCTCGTCTTTTTACTCTATCTAATCGGAATAACGGGTCAGAAAATATCTATCAAGCCACCTCCAACCATTGCAAGCATAACACTGCCTATCCTACTACAGATCTGCTTCTTAGCATTTCTCCTATTCCACAGACCCACATATCTGTGTTCGGGAATGGTTATGCATATTATGCCACGTTCTTCTCACTTGTCATCTATTAGATTCATCATATGCATCTACCTCATGACCTCTATTGTTGGTAACATCCATATTAGTCTCTTCCAGGTATTTCTCAACAATCAGGGCTCTATCCAGCACCCCAATATACGTTAGAATTCTAAGGGGAATCACCAACACCCAGATCTCCTAGGGTTGTCCCTACTCGAAGGTCCAATCCCTAATGTAAGGTTCCCACACCATATATGTAGAGTAGAAAGAATGATCTTTAAATATTTTCGAGTACTCCATTTCTGTTGTGATGCCCTGCCATAGGTGCAATAGCTTCTGTATACTCATAAAGCATAAATTCTCTGGAAAGAACTCCTCCATGAAGTGGTTCTCAAAGTAAACCCAAGTTATGGGTTCCTCGTCCTGTGTCTAGACCGTTAAGCTTCACCATCATCCTACTAATCCATGTTGAAGGCTCGTGGCTAGTACATATATCTGGTCAATATGTGTCCACACTAGGAGGAAGACTCGTGTAACCGCCTCAATCCAATCCTCAACTACTTGAGGATCAATCTCACCTCAAGAAACTAGGAGGTATTTGAATCTAGGACTCATGTATCACACTCATCATGTGTGCATCCTCCCCTGGTAGTGATTGTAGAACTTGCTAATCGACAGGTGGCTGCATAACTGGTTTAGCACATGGATGTAACACCATAGATTCAGTGCCCTAAAATAAAGCCTCTACATGGGGTGTATCATCATCATAATCACATTGTAGAATCCTATATAGATACTATTTTGGAGGAATCCTAAAATATATCAAGTTAAACCATAGTTAATGAGTATATCATGAAAGATAACTCATGAAGGACATGGAAAACACAAACATTCGTACTTGATGCATGTACCCTTTACATCCAACCAATGAGTTTTTTCAAGTTCCGAGTCAGAAAATAGTTGTCTAGAATCTTTTTTTTTGATACATCAGTCACCACACAAACACTGGAGTCTCGGGCCTGAAATCAAAACTCAAAACACTTAACTATATTTCCCAAAATAGAAAAAATAGACCTCCTATATTTAAGGTAGAACCGACCACCTATGATACCAATTTTTCATAAACCATACCATGGGGCCCATGCCGTGACAACCACAAGACTGCCTCCCAATGTCTAGGGGATAGCGACTAGCACTCAAGGAATAATCCCATAAGTGAGAGGCATTTCAATGAGTACCTTTACACACGCACACACACAAATCCCAACCAGAGGTTGTAGAATGTAAAATACAAGGAAACCATGCTTGCAATCCTCTATGTAACAAACAACCATATTATAATGGAATGTAAAGTATAGGGTGGAAACCTTGGATGGTAAAAAATCCCACAAAAAACAGAAAATAAGTAACACTCCAAGTCCCTGAAGATCATCTGCTGGGATGTGTACCTTGAGGGTCGGTGAAAGGTAATTGTATAAAGCTGTAAATTTACACATCATCTATAGGATCTGCCTAAACACTACTGGTTCCAAGGCCACCATAGAATTTTATGAAGCTTCATTCATCTACACAAGATATGAAAATTGTGGGAAAAGCCCGTGCAGGGGTGAGTAAAAAAAATACTCACTTGGGGACCCCGAAACCAAAAAGGTAAAGCACAAGTGAAAACCCAAAAAGGAATTCATAATCATCACTACTCTAGTATATTCCCATACATATATCATTAACATCCAGATATACTTGTCTCAGCCACTAATAAAACATGTAGTCCCAACCAGCTACTGAGCCTTAGCCCGGTTGGTGAGGAAATCTTAAGTGCATCCATGTGACCTGAGATCAAATCATGGAGGAGGCATATTTCTAGGGTACTCTAGAAATTTTGTAGGAGAAACTATAAAAGGTATTGTTTAGAACATTAGCAGCCGAGAATATACCCCTATTTGGGCCTTTGGGCCACTGATTTGGTCCCGAAGTCCTTTAAGGCATTCAAGCCACCATGGAAGTTGGGATAGTTAGGACATCGAGCAACCTTAAATAAAGATGCATTCCAGAAAACATATAGGGAACAACCTCTAGAAGGAGGATGATCAAGGATCTCTCACCATAGATGAAGATAAATGTATTTCAAGAATGATATGGTATGTCACCTTCCATCAGAATAATCTTGTGCATGCACAGGAAAGCCTAAAGGAACAACCATGTGAAGGTGGAGAGCAGATTTCAAGATGAAGATGCAGGGGAGGAGCAGTTCCAAGTAGTTATTCTAGGTTGTATGTAATGGTTGAAGTCTATATCCAATGAATTCCTATAATGGCTAGGATCCATGTAATACATAAACCTACATGCCTTGTAAGGGTTCCACCTCATTCTTTGGAATGTGGATTATCAGAAAACAATAAAAAATAATGGCCTTCGGGCCATTGTAGTGGTTCCAACCACAGAACTAGTTTCAGGATATTCATCAAAGGCTCATGTCGTATAACAAATACCATAAGATCACACTCTATGAGACCAACCAACCTTGATAGCACCCATCTGAGAGATTCACTGAATCAGTTATAATCCCACCATAATGAATTGAACATCCAAGAGAACGTTCCCCATAGAGAAAATTCTACTCGGTCTGAATCTAGTGTCTAACACAAGAGGTTTTGTTGTCACAATCATGCTGCGCATGCAACACTAATGAAAACCTAGTGATGAGGCCCACCATCAGAACTGTAAACATGATAAGGATATATTCTCTTAACCATATAGTGAAACCTCTATCACTCATATAAGGAGTGGCACAAACATCAGTCTATCGAGAGTTCACTAACTCTTATCTATGTATCGTTTTCATTAAGTGGATGGGAATGCTCCTCTAATCTATGTCCAACAACTCAGGGAGATCCATCTCTAATTGAGGAACCGAACCATACCTAGTAGGGGATTAATACTCAATGACTAGAGGACCCACGCCTTGGTGTGATAGGGGATTAATGACTCTATTAGTTCAAGTGTGGAGGACCTACCCCCTAGAATTTTTGGGCAGTACTAACTCATATAATAGAAGACCTACACCATACCCAGTAGGGGAGTAATGACTCTATTTGGTCATGTGTGGAGGAACCAAACCCTGAAACAACATTATATTATTGAATCCATTAGTTTGTTCTCTACAGGGTAACTACACCCTAGTATGTTAGGGGAGTACTAACCCAAGTCTAGAGGACTTGTTCTCTTGCATGACAGGGGTGCAACAACTCCATTGTGGCATTGTGTAAGGGGGACCAAGACCTTTGAATGGTAGGGGAGTACTGACTCCTATAATAGAGGACCTGATTCCTACATGGTAGAGGAGTACCGACTCTATATGTTCTAGGAATGGAGGACTCGTTCCCTAATTCAATAGAGGAGTACTGACTCCAAGGATAAAGGACCTACTCTTTGGCATGATATGGGAGTAAAATATATTCCTTTACAAACTTCTCTAAGAAACCACACCCAAAAAATTGGGAGTTTACCATCTCTACTAATGTAGTGGCTTAAGGATTACCTGCACCTTTAGTAATCAATAGAGTAACTGTCCTAACATCACAACATAAGAATCACCCGAATTCTACCTAGATTCTTCCCATACTAGGAGGGAATCTTATTCAATACAAAGATTTTGTCCCCTTACATTTTCATAAACTCACATAGATTATTTCAAAATGAACTTCTTATCACTGGGGTCCCAACTCTGCAGACTGCACGTCAAACAGAAACTATGTTTTAATGTTACATTCTTTTTGTGAAATAGGGGCTGATTGGGTCTAGGTCCGAACCGACATGGTCGGTGTGACCTAACCCATTTTGGGTCCCTTGGACCCAAAATAGCCCAATGGGCCTGTACTAGAATGGAGGGGCCCGGTTCAGCCCATTGGGCTCAGCCTGTTGGGCCGTGGGTCGGCCCACCTAGCAGAACACGACCTGTCAACAACTAAAAGAACCATTATTTTGTGAGCCAACTCCTCAGCTCAAAAGAGGTAAAGGCTACATTAATTTCTCCTCAGGTGGTTCCAACTAGTTTCTCTAATCCAATGGTCTTTTAAGAAAATTGATTTTCCTGGTGAGACCTGCAACAAAGCTGCAACGTCATGTTCATGCCATTATCGGGGTCCATGACTTCCTCTACATGGCAGGCGAGTGTCTACTACTGCCATCCACGGTGCCGGTGGTCTGACAGAAAGTTCCACAGACCATAGAACATGCTCTTGTGGTCCTTTATTTGATCTTTTAGTTTTCCATAACCCTCAAGTTGCGATCTTTACTACCTAGGGCGTAGGACTCCCTTGTGATCCCTTCTGCTAGAAAGTGAAATATTGTTTGAATTTAATGCACCGCTTCAGTCCACCCACAATCGGTAATCATCGCTGCTTCATTATGCCATGTCTATCTTTGATCCATGATGTATTTTCATTTCCCCATGGATGGTTGTACAATTTTTTACCCTTCTCCAACCCACAAAAAATGCAATTAATGCATTGGTGGACACAAAAATCAACCCAAGGATAAAACCTCTACCGCTTTTTCATTCTGGCATCAACCCGATCAGTTAGAAGGATCGAGAAAACTAAAAAAAATCATCCCATAAGAACAATCATACTGCGGGTCAACCTATTTTTTGGTTGATCTACATTTTCCATTTAAAACATAGAATGGGGGATTATTTAATTCAAATAGAAGGACCTACCACAAAAGGTCTGTTCACTGACGAAGAACGTCTACTTGTTGTCGTCATTTTGTAATCATCTATCTTCGGTCTCAGTTCTGATATTCAAAGGCATCATCATCGCTTCTCAGTCATCCACTGTTCTTCATTGGATGAGATTCCTTGCCATCATTGGTCTTTTACCAATGAATTCTTCAAGGCATCTTAGCATAATCCAGTGTCCTTATTCTCAACTTGGTTCCTTACTAAGCCATTAAATAGCAAACCATGATTCAATGTTTTCTAATACATTGAGTTACAAAGAGGTTAAACTTTTTCATTTAATGAAATAGAATATTTAGTGTCTCATGGTTGGAAACCTGTTTGGCAACAGTGGATTGAAATTTCATAAAATTAAAATAATTCTAGTTTATTTTATTTTTATCTTTTTCATTAAAAGTACAGGAAAATAACTTTTTCAGTCGACTCACGCCAGTTGATGTGAAGACCATTATTAGGTAATATATCAATTCTAGAAGCAATGGTGCCACCATATTTTTAATCTAGGGATGTGTTTAGAAGTTTCCAAAATTTAACAACTCCTCCATTTTAATTCTCTTAATGAAAAAAAATAAAAAAAATATTCACCCTCAACCCATGCCGGTTGAGGTTTAGCTCCACCTAAGGGAAACAAGTCGTCACGAGATCAATTTTACTCTAAGACATCCAATCTGTGTTACTATTTTTGATTTATAAGAATTTGAAAATTAAACATTTGTTTATTTTTAATTTTATTTACGGACAAAAAGTTACTTCCACTGTTGGCCCACACTAGCCAATGTTAGGCACATTATAGGAAAATCCCCCCATTCTGAGTTCTACAGTGGAATCCTATATTTTATCTGAGCCCTGGTTCAAAATATAGAAAATCCCTCTTTCACATTTAATTAATAAACATTAAAACAGTTCTAAAATCCATTCCGGCCACTCCGGGTCTCAGAATTATGTGCCGTCTTAGAGCCTAGTCTGGTGAAATTCCCATTTAAATTTGGAAAAATTTTCCATGGAATTCTGGGAAATTACCTGTAATGAAAAGGGTCTTTATGCACATGTATGTATGAATTAATATTTGAAATATGGGATGTATTCTAACTATAAGCAGAAAGGAGTGGTTAAATCCATTATAACAACTTTAGAAAATGTTGGTCCATCTAGAAAAGTGGTTTCAGGTACATTGCATATTTAATAATATTATTTTATTGTCTTATAGGATTTGGGGTCTACAAATTATATAATTGATGAGAAATTTTCTTTAAAATTATAAATTCCAACTCAAGAAATAAATCTAGAACTTATGGTAATAACATCATGGGGATGTATTAACATAAAAATAAATTATAAGAATATTTCTTTTGATTCTTGGGGAAACACATTACCTAAAAAAATTATTGTATTTTCTATAATAGAATTTGATTTGATTCTTAATATGTATTGGATAATCATTTTCCATGCAAAGATAGATTCTAGAAAAAAATATTTTTTTCTTCATAAAGAGTTTTATTTTGTAAAAAATAAAGAACCAATACCATTGAAAACATATCAAGTATCTGGGAAACTTTTAAAAGATTAAAATGAATGTTATTAGGAATATATTGTTGAAAATAATTGAACTGTTTAGTTTAATGATATTCTAATAGTAAAATAATATATAAGAGTTTTATCTATTGAGTTTCATAGTCTTATATTTGATCAGACATTTAAATTTATTATTAAATTATTTCTTAATACAAATCCTATTTAAAAATAACCTTATAGAAATACCCAAGTAGAATTTCTAGAATTGAAATAAATTTATTCATTATTTTCTTGATAAAAATTCATTCATCCTATAATTTCACCATGGGTTTATCCTGTCTTATTTATTAAAAATAAAAAATGGATCTATGAGCATTTTCATTGATTATAGATTCTTGAATAAAAATACTATTACGAATAAGTATTCATTAACTCATAATGATGATCTATTTGATCATCTCCCTTGAGATCATAATTTTTCAAAGGAATACCTACGGTCTGGGTACTATCAGCTAAACATGATAGAGGATGAAATTATAAAAAAATAGAATACATACAAGCATTATGATTTTTTTACACTTTGGTTTAAAAATACTACAAATGCATTTATGGATCTTATGAATAGATATTTCTATGAATATATGTATAATTTTGTGGTTGTTTTTATTTCCGATCTGTTGATTTATTTAAAAAGTTATATGAATCATGAAAAACCTATATGTATTGCTCTGTAAACCATGAATGAAAACATTTTTTTATGGAAAATTTAGAAAATGTGATATTTTGTTATATAAGATTTCATTACTTGGAAACATTGTAAATAACGAGGTCATAAAAATTGATCTTGATAAAACTAAACTGGTTGATGAAAGGCCAAGGCATAAAAAAGATACTGTTATTTTTAGTTTTCTTATATTATCTAGATATTAATGGTGGTTTGTTGAAAATATATAATGATTATCAATACCAATATATAAGTTAACATGAAAGGGAGTTACATTAATTTTAAGGAAAGAATGTGATGAATGTTTTGAGGAATAGAAAATAAGATTGGTTAGTGCTCTAGTTTGGATCTTCCAAAAAATGGTGAATTTCTCATTTATAGTGATTTGACATTAAATGAGCATCATTTTATCTTGATATATATTGGTCGTGGGAACATGAGCTGCAACTCGGTTGGTTAGGAATCAACAAGTACATCCAAGCGACTCGGGATCAAATCAGGGTGGAGACATATTTCCGGTTTACTGTAGCAGTTATGTAGTGGGAAATGTAGTACGTACTATTTGGTATTGTAGTAGTCAAATCTATTATTCCATCAGGGCCTTTGTGCCATTGGTTTGGTCCTCGGAACCTGAAAGGCATTCCGGCCACCCAGGGCCTTCGGTCCAGTAGTCTCTCAACGCCTTTAGGCCATCGTACGGCCATTAGGCCACCAAAAAGAATTCGAGCCACATGAATATACAGATGTACCTATCAGACTGAAATAGATGAGGTTCTAGATAAGGATTAGAGTAGAAACATTCACCAGAGCAGAGCTAACCTGAATTGGAAGAACGAGAGGTTATGGATTTGCCATCGGGTCCACTCCAATGCAACTCTGTATGAAGGAAAACTGGACGATTAGCCCCATGATGGTGGAGTGTGGACATATAATTACATATACTGGGGAGGAGCAGTTTCAAATTGTCTTGCCTGGGTAATTTCCCCTATGACCTACGGGTCATGTAATTGTCTCCCATCCTTCGGGAATTGTAACGGTTCCACCTCACTACTTGAAAGGTGGATAATAGAAATAATAAAAAAGGCCTTTAGTCCATTGAGGATGTAGAATGGTCACATAATTTCTTATGATTCACATCAATTGTCACCACAAGAAGAAAATTATCCCACACATGACCTCGACCGGAATGAAGTAGTGTTTTCATTAATATATGGAGATAATATTTATATTGATCAATGTGGGAAATGTATACTAATCATATAATTTTGAAGAATATATTCACTCATAAAGAGTTGAACATGAGAGACAGGATAAGGATGGAATTGATAAAGGATTATGTCTTCATAATACATTATCATCCTAGAAATGAAAATAAAGTATCTGATGCTTTGCGATGGAAAACAAATTTTTCATTAACTAGAACATGAACCTTTGGATACTGATTTGATGAATTTTGGCATAAAATTTGTAGATAAAGTAAAATCAATTATTTTGTTTTATGATTATGTATAATAGTCTCTATAAGAAAATTAATAAAGATTACAAGGATGATCGTGATTAACAGTGAAATGTAGAATTGGTTAAGAAGTGTATGTTTTCTAAATTTAACGTTGATAAAGATTGCCTTTTGATATTTGAAAATAAATTATTTTTGTCATGTGACTCCCAATTTTGGAGAGAATTGTAGAGTAAAGCATATAGTACCCTATTTTCTATTCATCCTAACAACACTAAGATGTATAGATATATTCAGGTGTATTCTTGGTGGGATGGAATGAAAATAAATACTGCCGACATTACCATGAAATGTTTGAATTTTAAACATGTTAATGAATGGGGAGATTCATCCATGTCAAGATTCAAATTGGAAATAATAGAATATATCTATGGATATCATGTTAGGATTACTAAATACTTCATAAGGTAATAATATGATTTGTTTTATTAATATTATATTAAAAAAATATGCACATTTCCTTCCCATTAGTTATACAACTTATTTAGATAAACATTTTGCATAATATCTTAAGGATATAGTTAAGTTACATGGAGTTCTTCCCTCGATTGTATCTAAACCCAATACCAAGTTCACTTCAATTTTTTGGAAAGGACTTTAGAAGTAATTGAGTGTTAGATTAAATTTCAGAGCATCTTTTCCATCTCAATCTGATGGAAAAACCAAAATAAATAATTAATCCATGGAATAAATTATTTTTTCTTGATCAATTGATTATCAGGTAATTTGGATCATCATATTTCTTTAGTTTAATTTTATTATAATAATATTTTTCATTCAAGTATATAGATGACACCTATTAAATAAATATATAGGGCATGATGTCGGAATCCTTCATTTTCTAATGAATCTAGTGAAAGGATGTTGATGGTAATATAATTGGTATAATAAATGGTTGAGAATGTGGTAAAAATTCAGTATAAAATGATCATATATCAGATTAAGAGGAAAAGTTATGTGAATAAAAGGAGGAACTATATTTCTTTTGAGTTAGGTGATCGTGTTTTTTCTAAAGTATATCCACGGAAGAGTATTATGTGTTTTATTATAAAGGGGAATCTAGTCCATGGTTCATTAGACCATACTAAATCCTTGAGAATGTTTGATTAGTTTCCTACCAGGTAGCCTTTCCTATGAGTATGTCCTAGGCACACAATGTTTTTCATGTTTTGAAGTCAAGAAAGAATGTGAATGACTCATCAAATGTTTTAAGCCATTAGGTACTTCCATTATATTGTAAAATTATTAATGGGGAACAAACTATTCAAATTATTAACTATATATATTAGGTATATTGTAACAATGCAATTCACCAGGTTATGATTTTGTTGTGAAACCATATGGTTGAAGAGGCATCGTAAGAATCTAAAAATTCTACGTCAGAAATATATCCTCATTTTATTTAATAAGTATATAATATTGTAATTATATAATTTTAAAAAAGTGGGAAGGTTGCTTCAACCCATTTAATGTTATTATAAATTTTATTATTAGTTAATTACAAAATATTGGACAATTTTTTAGTTCAAAGTAAAAATGATTTATTTATAACCAAATTGGATTTTCAGGCATTATATAGTTTTATATGAAATATTGGTTTCCAAAAAATATTGCCGTTTGAAAAAATAAATTTTATTTTTTTATCCAGCATTTCAAAATAATCATAGGTTGATGTTTTGAGAATTTTTTGAAAAAAATTATTTTTCAACGAATAATGAAAAATATTTATTTTTATTGATAATTGTATTTTCTTTCCAATTATTTATAAAGTGAAATTGTATTTTTGATTATTTTTAAAATGAAATTTATTCTTTTGAGTAAAAATAATAACCCACTTGTAGTGTTTGGAAATAATTTTAAACTAAAAATATTTATACAAAAATATTTATACATAAAAAGGCATTTATTTGATAAAAATATTTTTCATCACGTTTTACCAGTTTAATTTTTAAATTAAATAATGAAACATAAATGTTTTGAATCTTGAAAAATTCATTCCATATTTTGAACTATTGTGTATAAATTTGGTAAATAATTCCCATTTATTTTTTCGCAATAAAAATAGCGACCTTAGTAATTTTGTTACCACGTTAATGGATAAATAAAGTAATTAAAGATAAAAATAAAATAATAATGACTATAAAATTACAATAAAATGTGCATAAATTTATTATATGAGTTCATTTAATCCATTTTAATCCAATATTTAGTTATATGGTCTTTTTTCCATTTTAATGTGATTATGACCTTTATAATATATTATTTA
This sequence comes from Viscum album, assembly GCA_963277665.1. Classification (NCBI taxonomy): domain Eukaryota; kingdom Viridiplantae; phylum Streptophyta; class Magnoliopsida; order Santalales; family Viscaceae; genus Viscum; species Viscum album. The sequence goes on along the minus strand of OY728148.1, from coordinate 1,878,485,781 downwards.
AAGAAATGTAAAAAATATCACACTATTTTAATTAATAATTATAATATTATCATCATGAAGATAACTAGAGTTTGTGTTCAATTATAAATATATATTTTTTTAATTATAAATGATTTATCATCTCCATGTTTTTTTTACTTTTTAGATAATAAATAATTATCTTAAATCCTTACACAACGATGGCATGATAATTATTTAATTAAGGGAAAAATAAAATATATGATATTAAAAATATTAAAAGTACTATAATTTAAAATAATTAATGTGGCAGAAAAAATTTTGTAGATAAATATAATATTTGGGCAATTTCTAAAATAATTTTATTTAAATTTCATTTATTTTATTGCTGTTATAAAAGTCAATGTAAACGATAGTTCTAAAATTCAAATTATTTATATTTTATGGAAATAATATTTTACTAAAATATTTATATTACTAAAAATCCTATCATTAATAAAATGAATATTTTATTTCTTATAATATAAACAATGGTCCATTTATAGGTCATATGTCTATTTATGGTAACAATATTGACGCTCAAAGAGTAAAAAACCTTGTTGTCATGATAAATGTGAAAATTTTAATAGGCGATTGAAACCAAAAGATAATGTAAAAAATTTGATCTAATCCTATCTAAATTTTTTTGGATGAGAGTATTTTTATCCATCCTCATTTTATCTTATAATATTATCAATTTTTATCCATTTGGACAACAAAATTAATATCTATTAAATAAATATTTTAATAAATTCCAAGAGTTCCACTCTCCTCTCTTATAAAAGGGAACCAATTCATCCCATTTCATTACACATCAATACCCATTTAGCTCAGCCAATATCTACCCATGTCCCTAAATAACTTCTCTCCTTTTATTCTAGACACTATATTTTGGGAATTATTCAATTATTATAGATGTTAAGGGATGTAAAGGAATATTTCCCAAGAAGAGGAAGATGAAGAATGTATGTGATGAGTCAGAATCAAGGTAAGGGAATTTATTTTAAAAACCATATTTTATAGTTTCATTAAAAACATTTGTTTTATTCTATTTCTATTTTTTTATAATTAGTTTATGTGTATATTTATATAGACATAAGTGAATTAAGAAGGAAACATTATGTTTCATTTGACTTTATTTAAATGTTTTTCAAAAGGAATATTTTTATGAATTTTTTTAACATTCTTTACATAAAGACAAAATGAATCTTTTATTTTAACATATATGGTGAAAATGTCCTATCAATTCCCCATAACTATTTTTTTATTTTATTGTTCCTTTGTAAGAATTAATATTAAATTAAAATGAAAAAACCCTCATTCCATATGTTCTAATTATTTTCAAAAAGGGATTTAAAATGGAATGGATATATCAACATTTTATAATGTTTTCTTCTGAGTGAAAATAAAACTTATTAGGAAAAATGATTTTATGTATTCAGTTATTTTTCATGAGAATTTTTTATAAAGATTGGTTGTTTTTTTAAAAGCAATGATATATGATATCATTATAAATCTCCAATGCCTTGGGTAAAGGAATAAATTTAACAGATTATATTTCCCAGATGATATTATGATAAAATATTGTGACGATTATTTCTATAGTAACAATTATTATTATTTTATAAATAAATTTAATGGCTATTCTATGTGTAACTGTCACAGTTATTTCATTCTTATGTGTGATATAAAAGAGATTCCTCAAGATACCTATATGATTTATCTATTATTTTTTGGGGATTTTATATGAATATTTTAATTCATCAAGGAAATATAATAATATTTTGTTTAATGGAAAGTATATGATACATTTTATGCGTGAAAATTATAAATTTTTTAAATAATTATTATGAATTTTTTGTGATTTTAAAGAAACCTTATGTTTTTTATTTTGGATTTATGAAGTCTCAGGAAATGTTCACCAATGAGCATATACCCCGAGATGTAGAGGATCCTACATAGAATCCAAAATTCCAAGGATCATATCTTGGTGGAGGTGAATTTCTGGGTTACTAAAGTAGTACTATAGCTGAATCTAGACTGTATTGTAGTTGAGGGCTCACGCATGTACTAGCATAGAGGGAAGAGGAGCCTCACGAAGGTTGTGAGAGGAACTTGAAGTTCTTACATTGGGGTTATATGCCTGTATGAGTTTGTTATGCCTAGTGAAATGGATCAATTGGGAAATGATATGAGAGAGGCTTTATCCTAGCACCCACAAGTCTTTTAGGTGTCCATGGAGGGGTCTCACGTAGGTCCTATACTATCTAATGGATCCTCGAATCGGTGGTTTCTCACTAGGGGAGAACAGGTCCTCATGTAGGTGTCTCATGTTAGGGACCCTATTGGGACTTTTATCAAACTTATCCTCATATATTACCTCTTCCCTCGAGTTTCAGATAGTTACCTGGAGAATTTTTAGAGGCCGGGGTGAAGGGGTTTTGTGGATAGTGCTTTGCGATTATTATAATTTTTGCATTTGTTCCAATGAGGATCCCAAGGGTCCAATTTATTTGAATCCATGGGTCCCTGGTTAAAGACGATACCCCACTGAGCTATACGAAATTTCTACCCGATGTATGTACCAAGTGTTGGTGTATCCCACCCTTTGGTTCCATGCAAAGGGTTTCACCGGCCTTCTGATACAATGGTGTGTGCGTGCAACATGGGTAGGGTAATTCAATTGATTATCTATGGGAAATTTTAACACATTAACATGGTTACAGTTCTCTTCTTAATAATTTAATCTCTCTTAAAAAATAGTGTGTTAATATGATTTATTTTCAAATACTTGTTATGGAACACTTGGGTGGGATCATACAAATCCTGTTATCTTACCCACTATGCACCCCTACAACATTGTGTATTTCTTTTTATTTATATCAATCATGGGAATGGTAAGGAACCATAGTGAGGTAGTGAGGTTTTTGTTAGTTGTATTTGGGTAGATTGCAGTGAGATGGTTGGAGTTTTCCATGATATCACATAGATAATTTAGTATCCTATTATACTTTATCATTGATTTTTGGACTTGTACGTTGGGATGTTCTGAAAGCTTTTTGAGTTGTATCATTCCCTCTATCTTGATTCAATTATGGTATATATTTTCTCTAACAATGTTTCACTTTGTCAACAAACACACACAAATATATATTTTTTCCATGGTGTTTCTTTATGTTTCTTGAAATAATTAAATATTGTTTTTTTGATGTCCAGCTACTAGTCACCAACATGTGGGGATCAGGAATTCCCTTCGGGTATGTCGCGGGTTTGGTTTGGTACCATTTTGAGAGGGTATATGGGTCAATTTGAAATAATAAAAACCCAATACTTATGTTATATTTTTTTTCAAAATAAATTAATACATATTTTATAGCTTGAAATTCCTGAAACTCGGAGTTTAGATTATGTTACATGAAACACTATGTGTATCTTGTGATTCATACAATAACAAGTTTAAACAAAACCTGATACTCCATTAGAATAATATTAATTAAAGATGACCATTACAACCTACCCACAATGTTGGAGGGGGTGAAAAAAAATAACTCAATTATGAAATTTTTACGGATAAAAATGTATAAAATAATTTCACTAGTTATTTACTGATAAGAAATAAATTAATAACCATTTGAATGATTTTGTTTTTGAAAAATGTATTGTTTCTAAAAGCTAGATTAGTCATACTTTACACTCCTAATTTAATTTTTTTTACAAATTGAAGAATATGTATTTAGAAATATGAACTTCATTTTTGAAATACACATTCCAAAATTATCTTTGGATGATGTATATAGAAATTTATGAAAAGATTCCTTTTTTGATGAATAGTGAAAAATACTAATGTTCATTGAAAACTTTGTTTTTATTAAAATTATATTTTAAATTAGTTTTAATGTAAAATTATTCAATTATATTATACTTTAATTAATATATGTCAATGATTTCAATTTTATATTAATTTTTTATATTAAAATATTCTATATATATAAGAATTTTAACTTTGGAAAACTGCTCTTTCATCACATCTATAATATAATTTTAAATTGAATTATACCAAATATATGATTTTAGTTTGTCAATATATATTAAATATTTTTAATCCTGAAAATTTATATTATCTAATAATTTTAACATAACTTTTTAACATAACTAATAGTGAATATAATAATACATAATTACTCTGATTAAGATACAAGTTGGTTTTCCAGGGGCTAAACTAAAAGGATAAAGGAAAAAATAACCAATAAAATTGACCAATACAAATTTTTTGGCCATATATCAACATCATCACCTATATGGTTCAATAATGGCCCATTATAGAGCATTATATAAAGTAAAAAATATATGTATTTCTTTTTCATTTTAAAAAATTCATGCGTGTTGGTCACCTAACATATAAAAGTATACCCCAATCATATCATATTCAAATTACCAAAAAAAAATTAGTTAGACAAAACCTACCCAAGTCCTTTATTTAATTCCATCTACATGTCATAGAGTCCTTATTTTGAATATAAATTCCTTTCAAGGGGGTTTAGGTATAATCCTAAATAGGCTCTCTGAAGAAGAAGTAATTTTTTTAATGAATGTATTTGTATTATTTCTTCTTCTACATCCTTAAAAAATTATTAAACAAGTATAATATACAAAAGTTTCTCGAATTAGGAGGACAGTCTCCAAATAAATTTTTCTAAAAATGTATATCGCCAATCATGATAAAAGAAAGAGGTTTTACAATGATACGTATGAAAATCGCCACCATAGTCAGCCTCAACAAAACCAAACAAATAATCTATCACACAATGCACTAGCTTGAACTAAATTCCAAAATTTACCTCTTTGAAAGAGAATCCACAACCATATTTTACACCATGTAGACACAGTTAACATGAAGAGATATCAAATCAATAAGATGAAGACAATCGTTTCAATATTTGAGAATTCTCCATGGTACATTAATAGAGTGTCCTTTGAGAATTTTCACAATAAGAGATGAATTTGTTTCCAACCATAAAGTATACCAATCGTAATTGAAAACATACCTGATCACCTAAATCATAGACCAAAACTCATCTTAAACAACACATCTATTCCAAATGATATGAAATTAGAATCCCTTAATGACACCCTAGTAGGTGTGAAAGATATCAACACAATATCTCTAATATACTTATATGTTATTATGTTAATTTAATAACCCAAATATGTATCCACTATCATAAAATATGAAATAAAACCGTTGATCATGTTTACAGAGGACTACCACTTCATGAACTGATGTAATTAATTTTCCATAACCACCATTAATAGATGGATATAATGATGTATTTAATATATTTTAAATGACATTAAAGACATTATTATACTTCTATAATTATATTATCAAATATAACTTCTTATATTCCATTATGCGAGGGATATGATAATGTCACTCTTGTGTACGTCAGACTACCGCCTCACAAAACGATGTGATTAATTTTTCATTTAATATTTACAAGAATGGTAGTAAGGTTAATGTTAATTAATATATGTGATATTAATGGTATGAAAATAATTATTTAAATATAATATCACATATATCTTCTTATCTTTTGATCTATTAGAAAATAATATTATTTCTTTTACGCATGAGTGGACTACAAGCAGCACATTGTTATGTAAATTATTTTTTATTTTATTTTTACATAGATGGAAATAAGGATGTGTTTGATTAATATAAATTAAATATATAAATTAATTATAATTTTAATAATATGAATTATTATTTATTTTTATTTCGTTCGATCAATCAAAAAAAGGAATCAATGTTCCTGTGTATGGATGACCTACCATCTCCATGAACTGTGTAGTCTATTATCAATATATAACATTAATATATTAGTCTAATTACATTTATAGTGAATATATGAGAACTTTATATCATGTAAAACATTATTTATATGATTTTACCATGGTCAAATTAAATGTACCAAAATTACCAAATGAAAACTTCCATGAAAAATAAAGCAATTATCTCCGGAAACATTTATTTTAATAACGAATTGATAATAAACATGTGATAAAATAAAAAAAAGGAAATCATATATAGTAATAGATATGTTTTAATGGTTCTATAATTTATTTATAGTAAACATTTATTTTATAAATAAGTGGTTCAGACATACACAAAGGAATTTGATCATTAGGTAAGGGGTTATTGAATCAATTTTACTTCCACGAGACATACTCTAAATTCCCCACATATTCTTTTGTGTGGGTTATATATGAAACCTTTGATATGTTATATCATGTTTTATTTATCTTAATGGTATTTAATGTTTCATTTGATTATTATTTCTTTTATGAGGCTTGTGATTCAAAAGTTGGCAAAGTGGTAAGGGTTTATCTCACAATCTATCATTATACATGATTGTTTTTATTTATGTCTCCCGTAGTGTATAATTGTAAAATTTATATCTTAAACTAAATATATTAACTTTTTATTTAGTTATTCATGTATGTTTTCAAGAAATATAACTAGTTTTAAACTATTTGGTACTTAATATTATTGGAGAATTATTTTTAAGAAAATCAAACTTTTTTTATCTTTGGTTGAAAATCCATTTTCATCAAAATCATTATCTTCTGAATTCTATTTCAAAAAAATTTCAAAGATTTTCTGAATTATTTTTAATGAAAATTTTAACAATTTTGACTCTCAAAAAAATTCGAAAGGAATCTCCATGACATTTTCAAAACAAGGCATGTTTGGAATTTACTAGAAATGTGAAAGCAATCATTATTTTAACGTGTATGAAATGAACATAATTTTAATCCTTCATGAAAAATAATTTTTTTAACAAATATTTTATATGTTTTAAAATTTTTACTTATAATAATGTAATTTTTAGAATATTTTGTTATACATTTTTTAAAAAATTATTTTAAAAGTGAAAATATTATTTTCCTAAAAAATGTTTTAATGAAATTTTTATGGTACTTTTATTCATAAATAACATTAACCTATTATTTTAATTATAATCCAATGTGGATATGGGGCATTTATATCATCCTATTTCTTTTTTTGGATGGTTTATGATGATATTTACTATATATGTGTAATTTTATTAACATTTAGAACATTAATCTGTATGGTTTATGATTATTTTAATTTGATTGGGGTAAGTATTAAAATTACATATGTTAGTTTTTATATATGAATGTTTTTTATCATCTTTCACCCTATACATAAGGGTAATTCATTCTAATTAGTATGTGATGGGTGGGTTCTGGTAATAGATATCCCCTCAATGTGTCAACATAACTTTTGAGGCAAAATGATTTTACAAATATGACAAGTTTCTACCCATAGATTTAACTGTCTTTTGAAAGGTCTTGAAAGTATGTTTCAGATGTTAAAATTTTTTTATTACCTCTTTAAAAGTTAATTAAATAATTTCCATGTGATTTTTAGATTATTTATAAAAAATGAATAAATTTCAAGATTATGTTATTATTTATATTGATTTATTTTATACATCATTTATTTCATCCATATTATGCTCAATTCATTGATTAAATTTCATGTGTGTCAATTATTTTCCATGACACATTGATTATTCTTATTTATACATGATTTCTTCTATTGTACCCTTACCAATGTTGATCATCTGAACTCTTCCATTATTATTTTCCCCCATGATACCAATAAGGGTTTTTTATTGATATGCATGGATACCCTTTGGATAATAATAACATTCTAAAAGAAAACACTTTTTGTATTTTATGTTTTCAGTTGTAATGTGTTTATAATTAATGTATCTTGTTTACCAATATTACTAAACTATTTTGTCCATTATTAGGAGATTCCTAGTATCATAAGAAAATTTAATTAACCATTGGCACTAGGATATTGGTGTTAAGGTTTTCACAGGTTGAATATCAAAGTAGGACTTGCTGAAAATTGGAGGAAATTGTTGTGGAAAGATGAATAAGTAATTATAGATTTGGTATCCCACTCAATGGATCAAGGGGCAGTGAGTTAGCAGTTGGAAAGATCATCAAACAAAATATCATAGAATTAATTTTTAGGATAAATTATGTGTTGTAGGGAGGAAAATATGGAACACTATCAAAAAATGTCCATGGGACATGACATTATATGTACAATCGTGAAGAGTATTGGGATTCATAAAGTCTTGTGGGGATAATAAAATAATTAAATTTATTTCATCTCATATATTTTGATAATTATGGTGATTTAATTGAAGACTAAATTTATTTTATTTTTGTATAAAAATTGGAATTTTTTGACCTTGATATCTCTATGATCTATACTAATGAAAAATATACTCATCAGGGAACTAACTTCCAAGTGTGGTATATATTATTTTGCATTATATTATGATAAGAATGAGTGATTTATGTCTTATACTCCCTAGTTTATCAAATGCATGTTATGGTGGTGAGTGAAGAAGATGCCACTATTTACATAAAAATCATGGATTATACACTCACTTCTAGAAAAAAGATAAGTACCAATAGATATATAGACACAATTGAGTTCGTTGATGTTTATAGGACACCTATAAACAAATGAAACAAATTCCCATGGATATCGGTGACATGTATCCATGGGTAGTGGTTTCTTGTGGCTATATCATTACCCATGCTAACATGGGGAAAATTATTTCCCATGAGGAGAGAATATGAAACACATAATATCCATGAGCGGATCATCCCAATGGTCATAGGGTGGTGGGCTAGGACAATAGAAAATTGTGGAATAAGCCCATGGTAATTGATGGGATATATCCATGGGTGATCATACCCATGGATACAAAGTGTAGTGGTGAGAGTCTATAGCAATGGGCTTCTAGTGCCTAATGAAATTGAAGGAATAAAACCATGGGTGTCTAGGCTTATGGATATTGGGTAGCGTGATAGTGGGTTGTTGCAATGGGGTCCTATAGACCATGACTACAACCCCAACATCCAGACACTATAGTTATGATCATTTATGACCATGGATATAGATTTTTATACCTTGATCAAAATTATTATATATTTAATAATAATATTTTAATATGTTTATAAAATTATATATATTTGTGTCTGTGTGTGTAGACAAATTTATGTTATCTTAATGGCAGTATATATTTGTTTCTATGCAAGAGACTAGAGATCTAAACATGGTGATAAATTATTTTAAAAATGGGCCTATGGACATGGTCATTATGCTTATGGTTATAGGTCACCCACAAGGTCTGGATTATAGCCATGATCTTTATTCTCATAGCTATAGCTTCATTGTGGACCAGGTTCCACCCCAAATGACCTATATCAAAAATATTGTATCCAAAACCACTACTATATATTTTCCCTATAACAACACTAAAAATAAGTGATATCAATTCCAAGAAATCATAAACTACCAGATAAATATTAAAATAAAAAATTTATCAGTTCTAGAAAAAAACCACTGAAAAAGAACCCTTTATCATCGTTTAAAAAAGAACTGATAAAGGGTACCTTTATCAGAGAATTTTATAATAGATAAAGGGTTCATTTTTCAGTGTGTTTTTATCTTTAGTGAATGATGGATTTAACCATGCTTTAAAATCACTAATTAAGACACCCTTAATCAGTTTTTTAGCACTAACAAAAAAGATGATTTTTTTGCACCACAACACCCCAATTTCCCAGCGCTCAAGACACCCTTTCTCAGAAATTCCCACTCCCTGACCCACCATAAGCCACCTCGAACCCCTTATCCGTACTTGTGAACAACTACCCACCATACCTCAGTGCTAGATTCTCTCCCCAAAACAATAGCTCATGCTGGGAATTGATCATTTGACCACCACTCTACATTTCAATTCCATTTACCACTCTAACAATCGCATTTTGTTTTAAAATTTTCAATATATTTATTTATTTGTTTATATTTAGGACAATGTGATATATATATAAACAAATTAAATTTATTTAAATATATGATATATTAATACTCTCTTATATATATTAGAATATATATATATTTATTTATTAATACACACACATATGTATATATAAATATTTTATATACATTTTTATAAGTATATATATATTCTTATATTTTTATAATGTAAAAAATTGTTATATATGGTTTTAAATAATTTGGATAATACATAAATTCATATTATTTATATAATTATATATAAATTAATATTTAAATTATGTCTATATATTTACCATCATAGGTAAATTTTTATTAATCAAGAAAGGGTACCACCATACAAGGACTGATGAAAAGATCAAAAGACAAAACCTTGGGCGACCTAAAGTAATAGAGGCCAAATTCATCAACTATAATCATGTTCACCCAATTATGATTCAAAATTATAGAGTTGGGAATGCAGGTGACATTGATGACATGATCCAACACCACCATAGATGCGAGATGGTTAGCTACCTTATTTCCCTCCCACCATGTATAAGATACCATAATATTACCATCTTGGATATGTTTACATTTTCTGATGGTGTAGAAAATTGACCATGGAGTGGTACCTTTATCAACCCTTGAGTCACTGATGATCTTGGAGTCAGTATCAACCCAAAAAAAGAGATATATTCTCATGTTCACATAATTGAAAGCCTATGAGCATCAGTTTAGCTTCTACTTGGTTTGAAGTCCCTTTGCCATAATATGCAGAAAATTCAAGAAGTGCGCTTCCCCTATAATCCTGAAAAAACTCCTCCTCCATAGATGAGCCCCACCATACATGAACTGTCAATGATATGCTTGAAACTAGAAACTAGGGGATGCCACCACACCCACTTTCCAGTACTTCTTCCCTTGCATTAAATATTTGGTGATGCACTACCTTGGAAACACATCATGGAAGGAGCCTCAAGATTGTTTCTGATCCCACTAACCCCATAAACGAGCAATGATTTTATTTTAACAATGATAAATCTTTAAGTGATGAGAATTCCTTAATACCTGACCTTGTTTCTAGCCTGTCAGATACAGCAACAATCTGTGTTTAAAATGACTGATCTAACCATTCTTCCCACAACATTGATTTTTGTTCTGTAAAACCATTGATCTTGAAAGGTGACATCCAATATGTTTAGATTGTGAGGCACCAAAAAAATACTAAGGAAAAACTATACTTCCTATTCTAATACACTCTCAAAGAAGAGGTGTTTCATATTCTTCTTTCGATGACAAGTGCTATAGTTGTATTTGGAGGCAAGGTTAAAACACAACTTCTTGATCTAGTCTATATATTGAGATATAAATTTTATAAGTAAAATATATATTTATATGTGTATACATTTTCATATATATTTTTACATATTTACATGTAATTGTGTATCCCGATATAATTTCTATAATGTATTTATAAATATTTACTGTAAATATATTTTTATATAAGATTTTATTATAATTGTATGTATATAAAAATAAATTTATATATGATGTATATACACAATATTTATACACGTACACTCAAAAACATAGTTAAGCACACACACAAACATTTATATTCCTCACATACACATATAAATATTTATGTATATATGTATTTATTTACATATTTTATAATACACATATAAATATGTATTTTTTTGAAACAAACATATTTATATATAAACATAAATTATATAGGTATATATATATTCATATTAATGCATATTTTAAGTTAAATAAAATGAATTGATTTTGATTTAAATAAAAAGAATAATAAATATTTATTTCCATATTGATCATAAATTAAAAAGTACTTTTTCATTTAAATATTTTTAAATATATATTTATACAACAAATTTATTATCACTAAATAAATAAAAATATGAATATATTAAATTATAAATAAAACAACCTTATTAAAAACAATAAAATTTTAAAAAAATCATATCTATATAAATATAAAATCTAAGAATAAATTCATTCACCATTGAAAAAGGCAAGAAATAATCTCTAATATGATGTTGAAATACTATCGAAAATTTAAAAAATTGGTTATGCCATCGAAAAACTCAGTTTTAGAGGACATATGAGCCTTTTTGACCAAAAAAATAGCGAATGAGGTCTTCCTAATTAATATGGTGTAGATATATTTACATTCTTTGATTATATATGTAGTAGGGCCCAAATGGACACTGGATTTAAACTTTTTTTATTTGGAGTTCAAGTCATATTTTCAACTTATCATAAATCGTTCATTAATTAATTTAATTATTATTTTATCCAAATGTTATTAAATAACTAATACATGATAGTAACTAGGGAATTAATAATTAATAATTTTTTTAATTATTTTAATTTTTATTTTCGCAAAATATCACATATATTAAGTGTAAATGTATATTTAGCTTTATAAAAATCATATTTGAAAAAATATATTATATTTATATCAATATATTTATATTTATATATTAATAAATTATTTTTAATGAAATATATTTTCTTAATGTAATATACTATTTATTAGTGCAAGTAAAAAAGAACTCATAAAGATGAGCATTTATCAATGCTGGTAGAAAAGAACTGATAGAGGCCCCCTATATCAGCGCTTCTGTAATAGCACTGATAATGCACCAACCCTTTACGAGTGTTGTGGTTTTCTGACGCGGATAAAGACCCCCTTTACCGGTTCTCTTTTGTTAGTGATGATAAAGGGCCCCCTTTATTAGAATTTTTCATCACTGATAAATAATCCCCCTTTATTTTGGATTTTAGCTATCACTTTTAATGGTCAAATCTGTTATAGTGGAAATTTGTAGCTGGATTCCGCATGCTCGTGGCTATATCCGTTTTTTCTACTTATGGATAGATGTATGTTGTTTGATTTTATATTCTATGTCTGATGTACATAATAAGTCACACGAGAACATGGATGCATATAACATGCTCAAGCAAAGTGGACATTTTCAGGAGAGATCTAGATAGGTGTGGTTTGATATATATAAAGAACTATTTGTGTGAAAACATGGAGCGGGTGCACCCGATGAATCTCAAAAAGTCAAAATGATTGGCTGTATTAAGCATCCAGACACTCTAGGGTTTACCAATTGTGAAATTATACACATACACATACATAAACACACATACATAAAGAAACATATATATTCATACAGATACACATGCATATACACACACATACACATATATTCACATACATAAACATATAATTACATTCACTTACATATAATATATGCATACATACATACATAAACATATATACACATACACATAAACATGAATTCACAAACACATACACAAAAATTCAAATAAACACATGCTCTCACACATGCATACACATACACAAGAATATTTATACAAATACAGACTCACACACACAACAATAATCATACATACATGCATACATACATACATACATACATACATACATACATACATACATACATACATACATACATACATCCATACATACATACATACATACATACATACATACATACATACATACATACATACATACATACATACATACATACATACATACATACATACATACATACATACATACATACATACATACATACATACATACATACATACATACATACATACGTACGTACGTACATACCTACGTACATACATACATACATACGTACGTAAGTACGTACATACATACTTACAAACATACATACATACTTACATACACACATACATAAATAAATACATATATAGATACATAGAAACATACATACATACATACATACATACATTCATACAAACAAACAAATAAACATACATACAACCATACAAACAAACAAACAAACATACATACATACGTACATACATACAAACTTACTTACTTACATATATACATACATACATACACACACACACACATACATACATACATACATACATACATACATACATAAACATGAATATACATAGACACACATATACTTAAACACATACATACACACACATGTATATCTTATATACATATCCATACTAACACCCCTTTTTCACTTTTTTCGTTTGTCACACTACAATCCTTTCAAACTATATCGAACGAGATTCGCATCACAACACCATTAGTTATATTAATATATATATATATTCATATATAATATAATATATTAATATAAAGACAATTAGACCAAAATATATACATTTATATAGTTATTTAAATATTTTAAATAAATTGTAATATATTAGTTTTACTAATATACTTTTTAACCAATTTAAAAACATTAATAATTTTGTTTATTTAATGACAAAAATTTGATGAATTATTTTTTTATAAAATATGAAAATGAGATTTAATGATTGTTTTCTATAAATTATGAAGAGAGGGAAGAATCTACATGGAGGAAGGGGCCATTACGTTACCGTCTATTGGTTCATTGTGGCAGATTTTCTCACATAGTTTGAGCTGAAGAAGAAAGAACGTGTTTCCTTCTTCAACCTATTGATCAATTTCACCGCCCTAGATCATTTCACCACATCCATGTTTTGTAATAGTCATGATTGGATGGTCCTACCTTTTGAGTAATATTTCATCACAGATCCACGAACAAGGATGAATACTCTGTCTACTCGTGTCATAGGACTCGACATTGAATTCATGTCGATGTTCATGGACTCAGTATGGTTGGAAAACATTCCACCATTGCAGTAAAAAAATGAGGCTTTCTTTTAAATGTATGATCTCTGAGATCTAGTATGAAACCACCTCAAGATGTTTCCTCCCACCACAAAGTAGGAAGAGAAGGTGAAAAAGGCGGTGTATTTGATTCACTTTGGTGGGACAGGAAGTTGGTGTAATGGGTAGGGGATTTAATTAGATTCATGGGACTACCAGACTGGTGGTAGAATGACAATGCCATGGAAGCTAATCGCTATGAGAAGAAGGGGAAGGTAAAAGGTATGACTGAGAAAAAATAGGTGCCAAGTGTAGTTGGGGGATGAATGGAAGAAAAAATATTAAAAACAAATAATGAAAGTCTACTTGTTGAATAAGAAAGAGAAATATAATCTAAAAATTTAAATGAAAATATTTCTTTTAATTTTTTTAAATATATTAGAAAATAGTTTTTCCCAAGAGAATAAAATTTCATAGATATTTAAAATAATGATTGATAAGCTAAAATTTCACTAACATAAACCAGATAAATTGAATTGAATGTCCCTAAGATTCCATTAAACGGTTATATAAATATTTATATACTGTAAAACAATTCAATATTTTTATAGAATATATTCTATGTAATGTGGTTGAAAAATAAAATATCTATTTTATAATATAAATTTGAATTTTTTTAAATCAAAAACATATATTTGTTAGATTGTTTGTTTTTTAACTATACTTGAGTTTTTACATTGTTTTTAATATTAAATTAAACACATGATATGTTTCATTTGTTTGTCTATAATAAATTATAAATACTGATTTAATATTTTTAAAACATTTTTTATTGTTTTTAAATACTCAATATATGTTATTGGGGAATTACACAAAAAATAGTAGTGGCTAGCGGCTGTTATTTATTATTCTAGCGGTGGTTTAGACTAACACCAAATTGTTTAGCGACAGTTCATAAAATATCCGTGTATTTCACATTCTCATGTCAATTGGCGGTTGTTTATGTTATTTCATTAAGGCATTTTAGGAGTCGTTTCTTATCAATTTATCATTGGATTTTTTTAATTAGTAATAGTTTTTTATAAACCAAATGCACTGGGAATATAAATAAAATTAATTTAACCGCTACAATGAATTTAGTGGCAGCTATTTTTATCTATGGTAAATATAAACCACTACAAAATCTATTTAGATTTTTAAAATAAATATTTAATAAAAAGCTAAAAATATAATAACATTGGAATTCAATAAACCCAAACATAAATATATGATAAACTCAAATTTCAGACATCACACATCCACAATCAAACATATAGTGACTATCATCATTACAAAAGTGTCAGTCCCCCCATAAATCAATCAATATTTCGTTCTTCCATATATACATATATATAATATCCATCAAAAACACTTGACCAATATACATCCATATCATGACCTGATCTATATATTTCTACTTTTATGTCTTCTCATCAACTGAAACTGACCACGTTATCTCATCCACTATATTAAAAAAATGAAACAAAAATTAAATAGAAACATAATAAATCAGAATTACAGTAGAATAATTGATCAAATTTTAACATACCACAAAAACAAAGAACCATCATGAATACTTTCTTAATAATGTCATCAATTAGAACAGTAAACCTTCCAACTACTGCTAACATCTTCCACATACAATGAAAATCAATACATTTAGGAAATGAAATGACAATGAAAAAAGACACAGAATATATTCAGATTGTTGCAGATAAAATATATTATTTTCTAATTAAATATAATAATAAATTACATAAAACAAATAATATATAATTCAAAAGAACATTGAAAATAGAAACATACATATTTAAGATAAGATTCAACACTTGAAATTGAAAAGAGATAAGTAAATATTATAACTTTTTTAAGCACTAGGCGGTGTGCTTGAAATTTAGTTAATATTTATTTAAATAATTTGATATCAGAGCATGTAATATAATACAAAATAAACTAATTAGTGGTTTCCCCAAGATTTCTCATCAATATGAGATCATTTTATATGTGTTTGATTGTTCCAAGCACGTTTTGGTGTTTTAAAAAACAAAAAATGTTTTTACAATCATAATGGGAAAACCATCAGTCAGAATGAAGTTCCATCAATTCCTAAAATTTGAAATTAAAGCTATAGTGGTTTTAAAATTATTTTAGGAAAATATTTCATCGTTTTCATTGTTTTGACTATTCCATGCACATTTTAGTTTTTTTAAACACTAAAAATGCATTTAGAAACATAAAGGGAAAACCAATAATCAGAATGACAATACCTACATTTGAAATTAAATCTATGGTCATGGTCCCTTGATTTGATGAAAATCTGACATCCATTGTCTAATTTTGACTATTCTATGCATGTTTTAGTGTTTTAAGACACTAATAATTCCTTTACCAGTATAATGATAAAACCGTCACTCGGAATTATGGGTGGTAGATTCCTACATTTCAAAATTATATATACAGTTTAATCTCATAATTTCAGGAAAATACAAATTTTTTCCTAGGATTTACCATTCCACACATGTTTTAGTGTTTTAAAACACTACACACTGATTTATGACCATAATAGGAAAACTGCCACTCAAAATAACGTTTTATATGGTTCTATATTTCAAAAATAAATCTATAGTCATTTTCCCTTTTTCACAAAAAAAGTTGATATTGTTTTGCTATTTTTGACAATTCCATGAACATTTTATTGTTTTAAAACACTAAAAATGTGTTTACGACCCTAAAAAAGAAAACATTCATTCATAAAGACATTCCATTAGTTCCTAAATTTTAAAATTAAGTATAAGGTTATTTTATATTGATTTGTGGAAAACGTTATCTATTTTTTATGGTTTTGACCATTCCACACATGTTTTAGTATTTTGAGATACTAAAAATGTGTTTACAAACATAACAAGCAAACCATCATTCAAAATGATGTTCCATCTGTTCCAATATTTTAAAATTAAATATACAGTTATTTAATCGTAAATTTAAAACTATAAAAAATTATTTTCCTATTTTTAACCGCCTAAAAATTGTTTTTAGAGGCTTTTGTACCATTTATAAGTGTTTACCAAGTAATTTTGATCACACTGCATGTATAATTGAAGTGTTTATTGTGTGTACAAATAAGAACAACAATGTGGTGGTTTTTTATTGATTTTGGGAAAATAAAATTTCATTTTATTGGTTTTGACCATTTCATGCATGATTTAGTGTATAAAATCACTAAAAAATGTTTACGACCATTATGAGAAAATCGTAATTATGAATGAAATGTGGTCAATTCCTACATTTGAATATTAAATATACAACGTGTTTCCCCTAACTTTTGAACAACATGATGTTTTTTCTCATTATTCATATTTTTATGCATGTTTTTGTGTTTTAAAACACTAAAAAATCATTTACATCCATATCATATGAGTCTCTCTAATTTAAGTGTACAACAACACTCCAAGCATCAGATATTTCATCATCCACATAATAAAACATCTTTATTTATGATTCCATGATAAATAGATCATGCCATGTATTCTCATTCATATCTATCAAGTGAGATATGTTGAATGAATTAAAATTTATTGAATCATTAATTATAACCCTATAAATTATGACCCACTTTCATTTGAATTAGACAACTAAAAACAATCCATGACAGTTTACATAAATTATATCTATCAACTTCCCATTGTATACCACCTTTGTAAATATAAATACACAACTATTATAAGTTTTCAAGTCTTCTTCATGATAAAATGTATGAAACCTAATGCCATGAATATTATACGAATCCAATCTATTAGCATGCCTTAGGGATCCTTGAGCCCAGAACATCAAATCATTTTCAATTTCAGAACGATATTGAAAATTAATTATCTAAACAAAAATATATATGATGATACTTTTAACATAAACAAAATAACTACAGATAAATAATATGAACATAACTATATTCTTACACAATGGGTGAACCATTTGATAAGCTCTTTATTAACAATGTTTGTTAATTTAATCTCATTTCAAGCTTGAACTATTAGTAACCTCTTTATTTATCTATGGATATTGGATTTTATTCTCCATATACATTAAAATGCAATGATATAAATATATAATCAAACAAGAACAATCAAAATTAAAGAAGAATCTATATGTGTTAGAATAAGACTCCAGAGCATGGTATTTGAAGTTATATAAATGCTTGATCAATTAATATTAAATGATGAATGTGTGAAAGAAAAATATAAATTAATGATGATCAATATGTATCCATTTGTTATATTTTATAAGTTTATGATATTATTTTTATTGAATAAAATGATAATGGGGTATTCTATATTAGTGTTGTAACTAAGGAGGGTTAATTCCATTATAAAATTAGCTGCATTGATCAATGTTCAAACCATTTCTCATGGTCTAAATAAGACCAAGAATACCCATTTAAAAATATTAATAAAAAGGCTACTTTATTTGGATATACCACTCTATTGGATTTTTAAAATTGAAAAACACAATACTATTAGGTTTTTATATGTGCTTATACTTCATTCTACCATTTAAGGTCATTTTACATGTGTAAATAGAATTCCAAAAAAAATATCCAGGGAGGGGAACATTTCACTAGACGCATACTAAACCATATTAGTTAGTGACTTAAATTAAAGAATTTTGAAATTTTAAAATTATTTAATGTGATAAGTAATGATTCTTGAGGCTTAGTCATGTTTTTGAAACTGCTACTAGGTATCTAGTGAACATTGAATAAGATTATGTTTGATAGATTAATATATTTATTTTCACACCCCATTTGATTTTTTTCATTTTACTCTTTAGGAATCGTGTTTTTCTAATGGTAATTTATTATTATAAAATGTTTAACCATTAAAATTATACTAAGGAGAATGTTATTAAATATGGGAATAAAATTTCAACTACAATCCTAATATTAAGAATTTATTGTCGAATTAATATAAAGGAAGACTAAATGAATATAATTAATCAATATCACGGTGTAGAATAAGTTATGAAAAGGAGGAAAATAGGAAAATAACCCTCACGATGTTCAATTCAAATTAAATTATAGGGGTATAACCAAGTTTCATTATGACACCAATTATTGTGAAAAAAATCACAATAAATCAATAGTTTAAAATTATGTATAATATAACTAATAAAATATTTTTTAGGTATGTAGTCCATATGAGAATACACATTGAGAAACCTCTTTACAAAATATTATTTTAAAAAACAAACACTAAATCAGTATATGTAACTATATTCAATGTAACCCAACATTTATTCTTAAAAGTACATGCACACCCTTGGAAGTCATGATTTTCCATTAAAAATTATGTCAAGATTAAAAATAACATTTAAATTAATCCAATCACATAATTAAAAACATTTTAATAATTTTTTAAAACAATATAAAAGAAATTAGTAAATATGGAAACATGATTTAATATGCTTAGGCCAATTTTTATCATACATGGATTCCAGGAACACCAACCACATAAATATTTTTTTATTAATCTCGTTAAAAAAATACAATATATGGACTTGGAATATGAAAAACAGATGATAGAAGGCCCAAAATATATACCTTAAAAATTCATGAATAAAGATGTTGATATGTGTAAGATCGAATAATTTGTATCTATCTGAAAATCCTTTTCCCTCTATGAATCCTCTGGAAAGTAGGCACTTCTAGACAAGTACATGTGTATGGAAATGTGCTTCATCTGGATCTCCACCAATGATTCACTGTCAAGGAAATTTATACCCATAATTATCATAAAGGATCATTATAAAGCCCCACCAAAAATAGCACACCAGTGGTTCACAAGGAGGATGACATGCACAAATTTCTAATCTCTCATGAATCAATGGTTTGTTGGAGAAGGTAAGGTTTCACTAGCATAATGAGAGATAAAAACCAAAAGTTTAGAGACTAAGGGAACGTGTTGAAAAATTGGGCTGAAAATGTTATCTCCAATGAAATGTGAATATAATACATTATAATATGTTAATTATAAAATATTAGACAATATATCAGTCAAAAGGAAAAAAGTTTTTTTAGCCAAATTATATGTTCAAGTATTATATAGTTTTATTTATAATAATGGATTCCAAATAATATCATTTTTATTTTAAAAAAATTGAATTTCATTTTTTATTGATCATTTCAAAATTATAAGTGGATAAATTTATAAGAAATTTCTCAAAAAATGATTTTCCAAAGAATAGTAAAAAATTCTGATTTTTGATAAAAATTATATTTTCTTTTCTAGTATATTTATAGTATAATTATATTTTTTATTAGTTATAAAATTAAATTAGTTACTTTTGATTAAAAAAAATTAAATTATATTGTTTAGAATTAATTATAAACTTGAATTTAGTATAAAATAATTTTAATACAAAAAAAGACAGTTTTCTAAAAGACTATTTTTCATTACAATTTAACCGTTTAATTTTAAATAAATATATTCTACTAATATGTTTTTAATCATGAAAACGTGGATTCCATATTTGGAATTAAGGGGTCAAATCTTTGTAAATAGGTCACTCTTAATTTTTGTTAATATGAATAATAAACATAGTAATTTTGTTAACATGGTAAATTTTAAATCAAGTAATTAAAGATAAAAATAAAATAACCTTAAAACATGGAATAATTTTGTTGGTTGAATTAATTTTATTCATAATTATAAATATTCAGTTATATGGAAGATTCATTCTATTTGAATTTGATTATGTTCATTAAAATATTCTATTTAAAGAAAAGTAAAAAATTTCATACTACTATTTTTAATAAATATAATATTTTTAACATAATGAAAACCATAGGATATGTTTGATTATAATTATTATTTTGAAACATAAATCATTAGTCTTTATCTTGTTAAATTATTTTCAATTTTTAGTGAACAAATAATTACATTAAATCTATAGACAATGCTAATGTAGTAATAATTTAATTAATGATAATATAAAATAATTGATAATAAAAATATTTAGAGTAATAAAATTTGATAGAAGTAATATGAGCCATGAATTTTTTTATAAATATAAAATGTAAGAGACATATTGAAATTTTTTATTTGAATTTCAATTTTATTTAATTATATTAATGTCAAAGTAAATCAATAGTTCTAAAATTAACAATATTGATATTTTATAGAAATATTATTTCCTAATTTATATAAATTACATAAAAACCTATCTTTATCCATGGGATTATTTTATGGTTTAAAATATAAACCATTCTAAATTTATTGTTGTTTTTCTATTTATAGTATCTATCTTGACTCTGAATGAGTAAAATATTTTATTGAAGTATTTATATGGACATAAGTGAATTATAAAAGAAAATTTTTGTTTCTTTTAACGTTCATTGAATGTTTACAAAAGGAAACATTTTATGAAATGTGTTAATATTCATTACCAAAAAGAAAAAAGGGATGTTATATTTTAACATATACAATGCCAATGACCATTTAATTGTCCTCTTTTATTTTCCTTAATTATCGTGAAAATATGGGTGGACATGGTCATATAGTTTGAGAAAAACATGTGTCCCAATTCATTATACACAAAACACCTCATAGTTTGATCAAATTTTGCACACTGGGATCCATGGTTCCTACTAACTGTGTGTTCCATTTGATTATTCAACTGTTTAGGGTTTCATGCTCTTAAAAAGCCTTAAAAATCCAATTTCCTTTCATTAATTTAATTATGAACCTTGAATAAAATAAAACCATAGTATTAAAAATAAAATAAATGGATCCATACATCAATGAAAAATATGGTTCTTTTAGAATAAATCTCATGAAGGGTCATATTACCTCAATAATTGGTGGTCAGTATACCAATATAACTAAAAAAATTGTAAAATTTGAAATAAAATTTATTTAATTGATTAATATGATATGAATATTCTATCTCATTATAGTACATACATATTTAATTAATATATTTATTAGGAAAAATTAAAAAAAATTCAATGTTTATAAACAACACAATAATAAATCCTTATCCTGAAAATAAATTAATTTTATAAAAACCCTTACCATAATTAATAAAATCCAAAAACTTGTTGAATCACGAGAAAAAAAGAACTACCAAAACAATATTTAAATGAACCATATTTATTTATATTTAAATTTTATAAACATCATATATAATTGTTCTCAACATTTATATTAGAATGTAATTTGGAATTTCGATTATCACATGTGTGAAATTCGAATAGTTTTCTAGTAGTTTAGTAATGTCATCTATTTTCTACATTATTCTCTCACATATAATGATTATAATATGAATCAATGTACTAAAATTGATTATTTATAATTAATTTTAATTTTTTTATTTTCATTATATGTTGGTATTGGTGATGATTCATAAAAATCAATTTGATGAATATCATGTTTCAAATATTTTTAACAAATCATTTGTTGAAACATAAATAATGATTTTAATGAAATTTGTACCTTTATAAAAGAAAAATAATATAATTATTTTATTACTTATATAATATAGTATCACTAATTTTGTTCTCAATGTAATCCCCTATAATATTATTCAGGTATCTATCCAGATCAAACCTAATATAAATATACTGTAAATAATGGGTGATTATAACTTTGAAATTGATTTATTCATTGATAATATCATTCCTAAAAAAAAATATTTGTATAATTTACAAATGGATAAAGAGGTGAATAAAATTTATATATTTTTACATTAATAAATAAATTAGATGAAATAATAGACACATTGTTTCATGGAGGTGGTAGTTCATACAATCCATAGTTTAAATTTACATTAAATGTATAACGAATGTAAAGGATAACTGATTATAATTTTTTTCATCAATATTATAACATGTATATATATATTACTTTTATTCCGCAATTTCACCCTTATAATAAGTGAATATTGACTATTGTGAAAAACAATTCTTCTTTGTGGAGACGGTATTCTAAAAATTTCACAAATGAAAATTATGTTTTTCTTAATATGAAATGGGATGGTTATTTTATTTTAAATCCATTATAATATTAAAATTTTGTATAAAAACAATATAAATTTATATTTAAATGATTTCGAAAAATTTGTTTTGGAATGAATCATTGAAAATAAATGTATTTGGGAAAGAATGTACTCACAATGATGACTTGGGATTTCCCATAGATGAATCCATGGAAATATGAGGCGTAAATAAATATATTTTAATAGATATATCAAGGAATTTAAACAAAATTTAATCAGAAATAAAATAAAATTATTTTTATTTGGAAATCAAATTTGTTGAGATGTGTCAATGGGGTGATGACTTCCCTATTTGTGAATGGTGAGAATGAATTTTATAGAGATTTAAAAAGTTATTATAAAGGGTCCAAATGAACAAAAATATAATATAGAACCAATTATTTAAAATAAATTATTTGGGGATGTGATAAGGTCCCTCTTATTTCAATAGTTCATTTTTAATCATGATTTTTGTCTTTTAATAATATATATTTTACTTTTACAATTTTTGGTTTTACAAATCTTAATAATTTATAATTATGTAATTTTTTTAAATAAAAAATTTCTCTAATAAAATACATATTATGGACTATTTC
The DNA here is from genome assembly GCA_963277665.1 of Viscum album. Taxonomy (NCBI): domain Eukaryota; kingdom Viridiplantae; phylum Streptophyta; class Magnoliopsida; order Santalales; family Viscaceae; genus Viscum; species Viscum album. The sequence goes on along the minus strand of OY728148.1, from coordinate 1,878,461,522 downwards.
CAAATAAGAAATTTATGTATTTTTTAAAATCAGAACTTTTATTAAAAAATAATTTAAACAAGATACCATGTAATATACGGAAACCAGTTTTTTTTAAAGTGTGTTTCTAAGAATAAAATATACCTGAATGATAAAATTATCATATTATTTTATTTCAACAATTTATGTTGGTTGATTAATATACTAATAAAAATTTTATTTCTTTAAAATTAACAATAATAATTTGAGAAAACTAATATTAAAAGAATTAAATACAGACATTTTTTATTGGAAACTATTATTTATGTTCTTAAAAATATATTTTCTATATTAAAAAATGTATCTTTAATGATATATATTTACATCATAACAAATATTTGATCTTAATAAATGTTTAATATTTACTAATGTTGCACGTAAATTTTTATTCATAAATTATATGTTTTAAGTAATATTTATGTTTTAATTATAAAAGTAAAAATAATACATTTCATAAATATATAAAAATTCACCGTAAAAAATATATATATATAATGTTCATAATGAACATAATGTTATAAACATTAAATTAATAAATTTATAATTTTTTATTTGTCATGAAAATGAAAAATAAAAATTTATATTTCCTTAATTTCAAATTTATATGTTTAAATGTTATATGTTCTTAATATTATTTAACATAAATTTATAAATAAAATAATTTTAATATATTATTTCATATATTTTAATTTAATATGAAATAAAAATAAGATAATAAAGGTGGTATATTTAATTTATTATATTTTAAAAAAATAATTATATATAAAATAATTTAACCATATGAATTAAATATTCCGTAAACATTTGAATTTTGAATTTATTATTATCTTTATTCTACAAGAGTATTTATTCCTCATAAATTTTATTAATAATGATTGTGAAATATATCCCAACATGTTTCGGTTTGGTGTTGCATGTGGAGAATTCTATTTAACATAGTATAATAAATATATATCATCCAAAACCTAAAGGTGTTATATTCTTCAATCATAAATAAATTTCATCCTCACAATTTTAATTATAACCTAATTTTGAAAATATATATGGGTATATAAATTATAACTAACTCATGATAAAATTTATTGATAAATATCATTATCTCAATCCTAAGAAAACATATAATTTTCTATAGAATAGGTTTATCCAAAATATTGGGGTTTTCACCAACCTTTTGAGTATGGAGTTTATAATTATTTGGTATTATGACCAAAATTATATAATTTTATTAAAAATATTAATTAAAATTACCATAACATTGATAGGCTACAGTATGTTGATATGATTGGTCAATCCGATTTTATAAATACTTATTCCTTTAATTTTAGAGGACAATTGCAACACATTAATTACATTTACGGGTGGATAATATGTTTTTAAATTTTAATTTTCCAAAATGTTTAAATATGGTATAAAACACATAAATAAGTTATATTTGAAAATTAAATAATCACTATGGACATTTGATGTATTTAACATGATTTCTTGTAACAATGTAGTTAGTTGAAGATGTATCAAATACGTCTAACATGTTTTTTTAGTGGATGATCTGTGTCACGTATTATATTTTATTTTATGGTCTCATATTTCATGTTATGAATGAATAGTATATATCTTGTTATATTTTCATAAGAGTTTTATAACGTGTATTATTTATTTAAGCACGTGAATCAGAGGAATAACTGAAAAAATTACCACACTCCACTGAATTTAAGCACTACTGTATGGGTGGTGCATTACATGGAATCCAATTTCTAATGTGTTTCTTACTATCCAATTCATTCCAATTTGTTAATAATCAAATTCCCTGGTTACCTTTCTATATTTTAATACCTTTAAATACCTTTATTGAACTTTTCATGGGGAAACCTCAAATAATTTTGGTATCATGGTAACAGGTTTATATTCACTCTCTATGATTTTTCATTTGTGTATCCAATAAAATCGTCTATCTTTTTTTTGTCTGTAGAATAATGAGAGTATCCTAAATCAATTTATGCATTATGTGTGCATAGAGATACCTCTAGAAATATATTAAATAATCATATAACAAATTGTATTCGATGTATTCTTTATAGGATACTAAATAATAATTCAATCATACTTTTGGTTGAAATAATAAAAAATGACTCATTCATTGATAATATTGTGATGTTAACCTCTTGAATGAAAATTTATTATTCCCCCTTTTGTTAAAAAAGTAAATTTTTTCCCTATTTACATCGAATGGATTTATAGAATATAATTAATGAAAAATATATTCAAAAACTTCTCTTATTTAATATATTATACACTTCCTTTACCATAGAATCCCTAATGGTAGCCTACCACTATTTGTAAATTCCATAATAATAATAAATTGTAAGAACAAGTATCTAATGTTTTGGGAACTAGAGAATATAAAATATTATTTCCGTCAAATTTACCCCTACTCAATATTTAATGGATTACAATTTCAACCAAAAGAGGGTGTAGGATATCACATGAATGTCCCAATATTGTGCTACTCTATCATTGGTGTTTTCAATAACTCAACAAAATTAATGTTTTTAAATATATATTGAAATGACAGGATAATCCTTACTATGATTATTTTTATCATATCCATATACACATTAGTTTTATAATTTGATTAATTTCCACTTTATCTATCACACATATTTTTAAATCATTTCATCCATGTTTCTCCCATTAACATTATAAAATTATAATTGGGAATGTGTATACTATTGTTAGTGTAATTTATTATAAGATGAATGTGTTTATATATGGGGAATTTCATATGTGACATGAATATGTTAACCAATGTTTCAATATGTTTCAATCAACATTATCAATGGTTAGTTTTATAATTTTATTTTTAAATTTTAAAATGATTAACATTGGGTTATAAAGATAATGGGAATCATAAAATGTATATCATTTTTGGTTTCCAAAAAGGAGTAATATTTAGCATCTTTTTCATGCAGTGGGATAATATTTAGATATTAAAAAACATTCCCTATTATGTTTTACTACCCATATGCATATCCGTTCTTGATGAAATACAAACATGTATAATCTATTAAGTGATTTTTTCTAGAAAAATCAAAAAAATAATCTACCAAAATATCATTATAGAATCCAATACATAAATATATACACTATTGTTGAGATCCTTTCATCACAGAATCTAATGATCAGAAAAGGGGAATATTTGAGCACAAAGTGATTCAACCTTTGAAGAAAACATCAAAAGTTGACAAAGGGATGAACAAGGAAAACATTGCCCATAGGCCGCGCAAGTTCCTTCATGGTCGCGCAAGTGTACTTGCAGGACGCAACTTGGCGCACAAGTGACTTGTACGACCTAATTGATAACCGCCCGGTAACCACCCAGGGTCTTCTCCTGCCTATAAATAGACCCTGTGGGCCCCCCATTCGGGAGGATCTTTTTCCAGAAACTCATATTGAAGCTCCCGACGCCCAAGTCTCTTCTCAATGCTTCCGGAACACTTCTAAGGTAATTTCATACCTATAACGGAAGATCTAAAGAGAGGGAGCAAGGCCTAAGTGTTGAAACTCATCAACACTTGCGCGCCTGAGTGGTCAGCCCTTAAGGGAAGTGGTTACACTTGCGCGCCACCTTATTCTTTAGATAGAACTTGTGCGTCCCTTTTTTGGAAGAACCTCAAGAGGATTATAAAGGCTCTAATGAATAGTCGCTCAAGTATTTCAAATGCTGGTTGAATATCGCGCAAGTACCCCCCATGTCGCGCAGGTTTACCTACGCGACCAATACTTGCGCGTCACCGCAGTACCTGCGTGCCTTCCAAGACATGCTCGCCCTTTCCTTTTTGGGTGCCTTTCTTGCCCATTTTACCCCTCTTAAGCCATTACTCCTTTCCTATTTAAGATTCAGTCTTCAAGACACTCTTCAAAACCATTTATGGCATGATTTCTTTATTTTACTTCCTTATCTGAAAGGAATTTTGTGGAATATCTCTCAAAACCTAGTGATTTAAATATCCTTATGTCACTAAATATGGAGAGCTCATTAATTCAACCTCATCCTTTAAGATGAGAGAATCCTTAACCTGGGTCTCCTTTTCAGGAATAATCCCCAGTCATAAGTCCTCTTATTTGGGCATCCTTCTCAGGAGTAAGCCCCAAACCTTAATCCTTAACCTGGGCCTCCTTTTCAGGAATAAGTCCTAGTCATAATCCCTTAAACTGGGTCTTCTTTTCAGGAATAAGTCCCAGTCATAAATTTTGGGCATACTCTTTAGGAGTAAGCCCCAAGTCCCTTAATTTTCTCTTTAACCAGTCCTATCTTACCCTTGATTTGGGGTTCATTTTCAAGAATAAAACCCAATCATAAGTCCCCTCCTAACTTGGGCATCCTCCTTAGGAGTAAGCCCCAAGGTTATAGTATCCAAATCTCCATGAAGCACATATACCTTTATGGACCCTGTTCCTGGATTTCCTCCCTGAAGTAAATCCTAATCCTCATCCACTTCTAGGAAGTCAAACATACATAAGCCCCACATCTTTTCTTATGATTGCATCTTTCATGGCCCTATTGTCTAATTTTTACCAATACCTCTTGTTTCTCACACCGAGCATTACTAACGTGAGCTTGGAGTGTAAAAGTAATTATGAAATCCTTTGAACCATCAATCATAAACATTATACTCCCTTATTCGAACTACATGGGTTTTGATTCCTTTTCCAAAACAAAGGATACGTAGGTAGCCCATCTATGGGTTCGATCCCAACTCTGAAATATTTCATGTCCTTCTAAATGACAATAAACTTCAAGTGCCCCACTGAGTGGCTTTAAAACCAGCCTGGTCATCATAATGACCAAGAGACTTTTTATATAAATGTTTTGAAGGTTACCATGACCAAGAATCTCTAAATAGATATAGATGATTCTATATTGATGAAGAACCTCAAATACATATAAAAGATTCTCTAAATTTCTTACATATTTTCATTGATTGTTAAACTAAAGGAAAGCACATTTTTTTACTTGGTAATGTAATAAGGATTCACGAACATAACTTAAATCTGTAAAGAGAGTCCCGGAATAGACAATAATTCCCCTCAAAAAGGTGTGATGAGTCTGACCTCCCATCATCTCGACCAATGCAAATTCCTAAGCCTCATCAGTTCACACACTAAAGAAGCACCTACCTATGGAAATTAGGTCCAAGTGGATGTGGAATCATTGGATGTTTCCAGTTCAATGAACAAACCCGTTAGAAACCGATCAGAACGTTTGAATCTCCCATCCAGGAGGTCATCCCCAAATTCCAAGGGAAACAAAAAATGGTGAACCCGACGTGAAAACTTAACCAAGTTAAAATGATGTTTTACCTATTTGTTAAGCCCATATTTAAAACTCAATAAGAGGGCTAACAAAAACAATCATCGACATGTGTGCTCATCCAAGGGATGAAGTGGCTGAATTTCATCTTGATTACGTCTGTTATATCAAACAGACACTCTTTTCCAAGATCTTCTGTATTTCCATAATGGCTGCTCTCAAATTCACATCTGTGAATACTTCTGCTGCAAATACCACCACTGTTATTCCTACTGGATCGTCATCCGCTCTGAGGATGACATCACCTACTCAGCGTCTTCAACGCTGGGTATCAAATGCGCTGGTTAAGGAGTACCGTCAATACGGTACCATCCCAACTCAGGAGGTTGCCCGACAGGCCCTCCAAGTAAACAACACACACAGGTCGTCCGGACAATGACGACCAGTGATCAAAAGGCAGGTGGTACTGACTACCGTCTCCAACCGTTTCGGGTCGTTATCCCCGGAACGCAATTTCCATTCGCTCCCTTACTCTGAGGAAGTGAATGAGCAGGTCCCTCAGGGCCTTAATTCAAAAAGACAGGAGTCCTTCCCGAGGGCTCCCATCAACAATTGCTGCCAGAATCGTGCGGCAGTACGCCCTCAATATGATGAGGGTACCGACTCCAGGCATTCAGCTCAGGTTCCTCGAACCCAAGCAGGCAATACGAACCGCCAGAGACGGAATCCGGTTAACAATGGGAAGGTTTTCATCCCTTCCATCTCCGGAAAAGTCCACCAACCTAACTTGGTGGCGAACAACGAACATGCACACACACCTGTCCTTTTAAATTCCGCTGTCCAGCAGACTCGTCTGGCAGCATCAAGCCAATCCCGCCAGGCAATTCCGGCAGAGTACTAAAGGCAGGAACATACAGTTGCTTATATATCATCCGTTAGTCAGCAGGCTCGTCTGACTACAAATGATGGATCTCGTCAACCGCCTTTGGAGAAGTGTAATCAGCAGGCATATACACCTACTAATACTAATCAAGCCTACCAACAGTCTCGCTTGGTAGCGCACAGAGAAGTCAGTCAGAAAGCCCCGACGACAAACAGGAGGCAGACTCAACTCTCTGCCCCCACACTTGAGTACTGTCAGGATTCAATGATAGGAAAAGGAGGACAGGAGCAGGCACATACACCTACTCCAATCCCGGAATGGACGTATATCCTCGTTCCTATAGCTGAAGTCACCAAGCATATTTTGTCAATGGTGAAAGAGCAGAAACGAATTCCTGCTCATATTCTGGATGCTTTCCAGGATATCATAACAGCTTCAGCATCATCTCAGGGAAAGACACATAAATCTATCCCTAGCAGTGGAGTGACACATCAACGATTCACTCCGGAACACACACAGACATCTGTTCCAGTCCATGAGGGTTATGGGGCATACTCCCCCATATCATACGGACAACCAAGTTAGGCACATACACCTGATTTAAGTGGGGATCGTCAGCCAAACCTGACCATATTTCCTGATCAGGCACATACACCTGCTCATAGTAACCACTTTCGTGAACAAGTGGTTTCCAAAGCGAGTAAGAAGGCATCTAAGAAAAAGATCCGCCCAGCACAGTCAGGAGATCAAAGGCCAATCTGTAACAAGGCCTTGCTCGATGCTGGATTTCTTGAAGACCTCAGACATTTATCTATTAGAATTCAAGATTCTACTCCCTCAGTTCTGAATAACGGGAACATTAATTCTGAAAGTCTTCAACAGACACTTCCTCATAAAGGGTTGCTTCATGAAAATTCGGTCAATCTTGAAGTTTCTTCTTCAGATGAGAGCCACAAGAACACTCTGTGTGGTAAGAAGACCAAGGAGCAAGAGATCTCATCTTTTGTTGTAACCCATTATGGTGGTCCTCCCCATGATGATGAATTTCGCTGCGAAAGTCTTCTCCGCAGTAGTGATTCACATTTCCTAGAAAATAATCTAGTGGGCAATGTAGTACCGAGAAAGACCTCTTATCTTGAGGCACTTGAAAATGCGAAACCAATCATGTCTGATGATTTATCGCTAGCAAGTGAAATAATTTCTCAATCAGAAGAAAGCCCAGGGTGTAGGTCATTCTCCGAACCACCCCTAAGTCATGCATCTTCTAGTTTGATCAATGATCTCTCTACCAATCTTGTTGAATCCGATGAAGCAACAAGGAAACACCAACTCTGGTCAAAACAGGTAGAAGAATCTTCATTTAATGATAATGAGGACATGCTGAACATGAGGAAAAAACTGGCGAAAAGTGAGGTACCAGTCATGTTTTGGCCTTTGGCTGACTCCCAGTATGACATTCCAAAGATGTTGACAGAACATGGAGTCCATGATATTCATCTAAACATATGGAAAACTCTTTGTCAATTGAAGAAGAATGTATTATCTTATGATGAATATGAAAATCATCTTAAGATAATCGAAGGGATACAAAGTCAGATTGATTTGGCATCTCTATCAGTCTCTCGGTATCCGAAGGCTGAAAAGAAACAGAGAACCCTTCAATTTTCATGCCTTGGCACACTAAGAAAATTTCGTCAGTTAATTGTCAATGCTCCATCTGGTGTTCATATCAGAGGATGGGGTGTTCACGGAGCACTACATTTCACAGTGCTTTCCAATAAGCAAAGCCTGCCGAAAATGGTCTCATGCAATGTAATTGCCCATGGCCGGCCACAGTCAATGGGAATTGTTTGTAATCAAAAGCTTGCTCAAGAACAGGCTTCAACTAGTTCCTCTCAAAGTCAAGCATATATGGAACAAGTTGTTGAATTGCTCCTACATCAAGCAGGAGAGAATATTGCACAAGCCTCTCGTATAAAGCAAACACATAATCAAATAATAGAAATTTCGGAAATCGTCCAACGGTCTGTTGAACCAGGTGATAAAAGTGGATACAAGTTAATGCATCCAGCTAATTTCTGAACTAAGGTTCGCAAGATCAAGAGAGATTTTAAAAAGATCTTAGACATAGCATGTCAAGAGACACCCCATCTTGTCAGACTGGGGACTTCTTTAACCCAACCCTCAGATTCAACAAATGGGATTCGAGGAGTTGAGCAGAAACAGCAGGAACATCGCCAGTTCACAAGACTGGGGACTCTTTCAAATCATCAATCCCCTCCTCAGAGAATGTTAGTCTTTTCTAGATTGGGGAAGAATCCACAAGAGGAACTAAGAGCCAAATTATTAGGATATTCCCTCCAAGTTATAGCTCATCAAGAAGTTCCTAAATGATTGAATCAATAAAAGTCAATGTCTCATCAAAGACATGAAAGAAGACAATATCATAGAAATGATGATAGAAGGGATGCAATGAATTATGCATCAATAAATGTCATCAATGCCATTGTTGCTAATCCACCAGAGGAGGTTCACTCAGGGGACTCAAATGAAGAGCGTCCTGCTCAAGAAAATGTACGCGCCGATACAAATGAAGAAGGTGTGTGTACACGAAGTCAAAGGATTACTCAGAACCTAGGTAATCCACTTCCCTCTCTCCAAAAGGTATCCAACAAAGGGAAGGGAAAGAATCAGGTTACATATCCTTCCTCTGGAGAAGGTCAATCGCTCTCATTAGAGTAAAGGTTTGCACAACAGGAGGAACAAATGAAAGAATTAAGAAGGTTGAATGCAGAACTACTTTAGAGTAGTATTATTCTTAAAAATGATAGAGTCCGACAGCCAAAGGAATTTTTTGCAGTTACTGAGATGGATCAGGAATATCCTCCTTTATCAGTACACCCTAAGAAGTCTAATCCTACAGGTCAAGTGCAACAACGGTTGGCAGCACTACCATCAGTTGCAGCACCAACCACCATGTCTGTCCAAGCTCCATTCATTTCACCTACCCAAAACCAAGTTCAACCGGATATTTCTCAAATGTTGATAACTACTATTGAGTCATTAACAGCTCGGTTAGAAACAATGGAAGGGAAACAGGTGCAAGTTCAACCTAAAATGAAAGTTTACCCTGAATGGGTAGATTCAATTTCTCCTCCATCCACTTTTGTAAATCCTGTTTTCCCTACTTTTAATGGATCAGGCGACCCTGAACAACATTTGACACATTACGTGTCTTGTTGCGATCCTATGATTGGAACTCCAGAGCAGCAAGAAGCAGTGAAACTCAGATGCTTCGTGCGAACCTTGAATGGACCAACTTTTGTCTGGTATACAAGCTTGCAATCCTGGTCAATCATCGGATGGGAGGATCTTCGTCAAGAATTCCTTCTTCAGTTCAGCTAAACTATGCCAAAAACGACAGTTTTCGATCTTACAAACTACAAGAAAAGGGAGAATGAAAGAGTCTCTGATTTCATTTCTCGCTTGAAGGGATTAACATATTACCTAAGTTTAGCACTCCCTCAGGAAGATCTATTGCCAATATGTGTGGAAAATTTGCATGACGAATTACGCAAGCCATTGATCCCTGTGAAATACACAGGAGGGTTTCGAGACCTTACTTCAATCGCTCAGCAGATTGAAGATTCCCTTATACAGGCTAAGGTTAAATCTCATGTAATTCCATCAGCTTCAGGAAAGAGAATGGGTAAAGCAGAAACTGCTAGAGTTATGCTTAAACAAGAACCTGTACCTATTTCTACTTCAAAATCTTCATCTTCTCAAAGGGCTCCACCTCCTGAACTCCAACAATAAAGGCCGTTTTGTCCAATTGATCAAAGAGATCAACGACGAAAACAATTTGAGGTTTTGAATAGTAAAACATACTCTTTCCGAAATGAGAAAATTCCTGGTTACTTCATTTCAGCTCTGGAAAATAATTTGGTTCAATTACCAGTGCCCAAGAGACCAAACATGGAAGGAGATGAAGACTGTCCCAATTATTGTCCCATTCATCAAATGTTGGGGCATACCATCCAAGAGTGTTTTGTCTTTAAATACCTCCTGCAAAAGATGGTCAACTTGGGACAAGTCAAGTTGAAAGGTTCTTCGACTCAGATAGCTTGTGTTAATGCTACAGTTCCAGAGGAGGAAGGTGAATGGCAAGAAGTCAAAAGCAGAAATGCACAGAAGTATGATGATTGGATGGTCAGAAAGACAACCAACCGGACTCATGCCATTTTGCGAACACAATTAAAGAAACCAATTGTGTCTTCTGCCATGAATATTGCGGTAAAACCCTCTTCATCAGAGGGAAAATCCTCCAAGAAACGTTTTGATCCAACGAAGAAAAAAGAATCAGAAGAAGATGAGTATGTGTCAAAGCCTAAATTGTATTTGACTCTGGCAGACATTATGCCATCTACTTCAAAACCACGGGCACCGCCCCATCAAACGGCATAGCCTAAACAGGCTAGTCAGGCAGAGTCTTTATTAGACGAAGAATTAATCTTCGGTTCTGTTAATATCATTCAATTAACAGATCCGTATTCCAGACATAATTTCAATTTTGATGAGCCTGGATTCCTTGTATCAAATAAGGGAATCCGAGGAAGTTCCCGAGATTCAGGATACAGGGGAAGACGTGGATCTTTCCAAAGACACTACTCCAATTCTACCCCTTCTAGCACTGTGTACGCAGCAGAAAATTGTGGTAGAGCCCTTCAGCGAGATCAAAAAGAACAAGCAATTTCTTCTTCCAATAGTCAACTCAGTCTTCTCATAGTTATTTTGGAAGACCGATTGAAAATTCAATCTTCTTTATCTCAGCAAATAAATGGATCTAATTGGTCTAATCTTCCAAAACCAAGGATTTTGCCAACTTCTATCCCAATACAAGATGCATCAGCTTCCAAAGTATCTGCTTCCATGGTACCTGGTAAACCGCATATTCCTGTTGGGAAACGCAGACATTTAGATCAAAAGTATGATATATTGAAACACTTGGACCAAGTACCAGCCAAGTTATCAATTTTGGATGCTTTGAATCTGTCAAAAGATCTTCGAGAAGCACTCATCGAAGCTTTGTTAAGTCCTCAGGAGTTTGAACTTGAAATTGCTGCAGCTGAAGTCTATCACATAGAGAATAATCCTGTAGAATTCCATGCAGTGATATCTTTTACTGATAAAGATGAATATGATGTTGTGCATGGGCACATAAAACCTCTATACTTATCTGGAAAAGTCAATGGTGTAGATATCCGAAGAACTTTCATTGACAATGGTTGAGGAGTCAACCTCATGCCCATTCATACACTTCGTCGGTTGGGCCTCACGGAATCTGATTTATCTCCTTCTAGCATGATGTTACATGGATATGATAAAAATGAACAAGAACCACTGGGCGAAGTTACACTCAGAAATCAGTTTGAAAATCTTGTATCCAATTCGGATTTCATGATTGTTGACCAAGACTCAGCTTTCAACGTCTTGCTTGGAAGACCCTGGCTACATCAGCATGCAGTTATCCCTTCATCATACCATCAATGTCTCAAATACTGTTTCAATGGTCAAGTTGGAACATTGTATGGTGATAAGACCCCATTCATGGCATGTGAGTCTCAATACATTGAGGCATAATTTTATCACATGAAGGGAAGAGAAAAATCTACAATGAAGGAAATTACCAAAGTTAATGCTCCATATGGTTTGGAGAAAATTGCAATAAATCCATTTACACATGTGAGTACAGATTATGTGTTACCTATCAGTCAAATTGACAATATAGGCCCAAATAAAAATAATCTTATGGAAAGATCCATAATGTCAATTACGGCAATTGAGCCAGAAAACATGGGAGAAATTGGTAACCTACCAAATAGTGATGAAAGCACAAGTGGTGACGTCTGCATTTCATCTGCTGAAATCCAACAGGTCTATACTTCTCCAATCAGGCCAAAAGAAGTTATAGCAAGGTCGGAGGTGAATAATGATGTCAATTCTCAATCCATCATCTCCTCTTTATTTCCCAAAGAAGGCCCTTTATCATCAATAGGGTCGAAAATGGAAGCTTCTTCTTCAAAATGTGCAAATTTTGACATCTCTTCTGATCATGAAAATTTTGTTTTGTCATCTACTATGAAAGTAGAAATGGAAGAAATAGCACATGATGGAGAGGAAGAGGAATATCTTAGAGATGCTCTTCCATCATTTGAAGAAGGTATCTCAACCACTGTGGATGAACTTAGAGAAATAAATCTGGGTACAAAGAAAGATCCACGCCACACTTTAATTAGTGCAGCCATGACCTTTGAAGAACAAGAAATGTATACTTCTTTTCTAAAGAAAAATAAAGATATTTTTGCTTGGAACTATACAGAAATGCCTAGGCTTGATGCTGATATTGCTACTCATCATTTGGGTTTACCAAAAGAACATCGAGGATTTAAGCAAGCCGCGAGAAGAACACACCCAACTTATGCTTCCAAAATTGAAGCTGAAGTGGATAAGCTAATCAAATCTAACTTCGTCAGAGAAGTTTAGTATCCCAAGTGGTTGGCTAATATTGTCCCTGTTAAGAATAAGAACAGACAAATTAGGGTTTGCATCGATTTCAGAGATCTTAATCGGTATTTTCCTAAAGATGTTTTCCCAGTTCCGATTACAGAACTCTTAATTGATGCAACCGCTAGCTATGAAGTACTTTCCTTCATGGATGGATATTCCGGATATAATCAGATCCGAATGGCCCCAGAGGATGAGGAATCTACAGCCTTCAGAGCCCCTCAAGGTGTGTTTTGTTACCGGGTGATGCCCTTTGGATTAAAGAATGCAGGTGCAACATATCAACGCGCCATGCATCATATCTTCCAACCTTTCTTAGGGAAGTTTGTTGAATGCTTTGTAGACGATTTTGTGGTTAAATCCAAACAATGTTCTAATCACTTGGCTGATTTGGAAGTCATATTCCACAATCTTCGACAATATAATTCGAAGATGAACCCCTTAAAATGTTCTTTTGGGGTAACCTCAGGAAAATTCCTCGGCTTTGTTGTACGCCATCGTGGTATTGAAGTCGATCCTGAGAAGACCAAATCAATCCTTGGTATGTCACCTCCTCAGAATTTGAAAGAATTAAGAGGACTTCAAGGACACTTAGCCTATATTCGTCGTTTCATCGCCAATTTGGCAGGAAAAATATTACCATTTACCAAATTATTGAAAAAAGGAGTCACTTACCAGTGGACTGAAGAATGCAAAGAAGCGTTTGATGTTCTCAAGAAATACCTCTTGAGTCCACCAGTACTCATGCCACCTATTGAAGGTAGACCACTTATCCTCTATGTGACAGCTCTAGAGCGATCATTGGGTGCCTTTCTCGCTCAAAATAATGATGCTGGGAATGAAAATATCCTCTACTATCTCAGTAGAACTATGCTTGAAGCAAAAACCCGGTATTCAAGTATTGAGAAGTGATGCCTGTCATTAATCTTTGCAGTTCAGAAACTGAGACACTATCTGCAACATCACGAGGTCCAATTTGTATATTACAATAATCCTCTCAAATTCATCCTTAGTCGTCCAATGATTACAGGACGTCTAGCAAGGTGGGCAGTTATTTTGCAGCAGTTCGACATTCAGTATGTATCTCAAAAGGCAATAAAGGGCCAAGATCTGGCTGATTTCCTGGCTGAACAACCTTCAGCGGAAGACACGTCTTCAGATATTGAACTCCCTGATGAGGAAGTTTTTTCTATTCAAGAGTGTCCTCAAACATGGGAAATGAATTTTGATGGTTCTTCCAGAAGTCCAACAGGGAAGAAAATGGAAAATCCTAAATTCAACAAAGTTGGTTTATGAATTGTACTCATTTCTCCAGATAAGGCATTGTTACCTTATTCCTTTTTATTGTGGGAAGGTGGTATCAATAATGAATCCGAATACCAAGCTCTTATCATAGGCTTGGAGTTAGCACTTAAAGCACAAGTGTATCACTTGAAGGTGAAAGGTGATTCAGACCTGGTAATCAAACAAGTCAATGTGGATTATGCCATCTGAAAAGAAGAGTTAATCCCTTTGTATGATTACGTTAGAATTTTAATGGCGGAATTCCCTTCAGAACTGACATTTTCTTATGTCCCAAGATCAAAAAATGCTCAAGCTGATGCACTGGCTAATATATCCACAGCTCTAGCAGATCCAAATCGGGACGAGACAACAATCAGTATTGCCCACCGTCGTGCAATTTCACCTTATGTTCAAGCCAGAATAGAGGAAATTAATGAAATTAGTCCCATTCCTGAATCGAATGGTCATACTACAGGATGGATGTCACCTATCAGGGAATACCTTCAAAATGGAACACTTCCACCTGATAGAGCCGATAAAGAACAAATCCGGCAACGTGTGGTCAATTTTACTCTTTATGATGGCCCAAACCACCTAGAGAAAATTCTCTACAAACGTGGTTTTGATGGAGTTCACTTCAGATGCATTGATGGTGAAGAGACAACGGCTGTCATGAAAGAAGTGCATGCAGGAGTCTGTGGTGCCCACAATTCTGGACATATATTGTCTGATCAAATTCGAAGGCTTGGATACTTTTGGCCTTCAATGATACAAGATTGTGTTCATTTCACAAAGAAGTGTCATTCATGTCAAGTACATGCCAACTTCATTCATAACCATCCATAGTTTATTCACAAAGTTAAATACTCATGGCCATTTTCCACATGGGGAATGGATGTGGTGGGACCTTACCCTTCAGCTACGGCCAAGCAGTTTAACTACATTCTTACTACTACTGATTTCTTTTCCAAATGGGCAGAGGTAGTACCTCTCAAAGAAGTCAGTTATAAATGCATTGTTAGCTTCATCACGTCTAACATCATTACTAGATTTGGTGTCCCTCATACCATATTGACGGACAACGACACAAACTTCTGTTCTTCTGAGGTGAAGAAATTGTATCAAGAATACAACATTAAATCCAACCATTCATCTCAGTATCATGCGGCGGCCAATGGAAAAATAGATGACTTTAACAAGACTCGTTCAAATATACTTCAAAAGATGGTGGATAAAGATAAGAGGTCATGGGCTGATAAACTCTTTCATGCTTTATGGGCTTATCGGACTACCACCCACAATGCAATGCGATCAACCCTATATTCGTTGGTATATGGAACAGAAGAAGTCTTGCCAATTGAAGTTCAATTGCCCTCACTCAGAGTAGCCATTTGTGATCAGTTATCTACAGATGAGCAATCCCAAAAGCGATTGAAAGAATTGGAATGGTTAGATGAGAAAATATTGTGCACTTTGCACCACTTGGAAATCTATCAGAATCGAATAGCACGAGCTTTTAACAAAAAAGTTCGTCTTCGTTCTTTCATTCAAGGAGAATCGGTATTAGTTCTCAGAACTCCAATGATACCAGGATAGAAACCTCCCATGCTTGAGCCAAAATGGGAAGGACCTTATTCAATACATAGGGTCTACTCCAATGGAGCTTATTCATTAATCTCGATGGATGGAGAACTCATTACTACTCCAACTAATGCTAGATTTTTGAAGAAATATTTTGTATAAAATACAAAGTATTCACAAGATGTCCCCGCAAGATGACACTAAACTGTGCAGCACCAGTTCGTCCTTGCTATATAACGTTAAACTATACAACAATGGTCCAGTATGACCTTAAACTATTCACAAGATGTCCCCGCAACATGACACTAAACTATGCACCACCAGTTCGTCCTTGCTATTTGACGTTAAACTATACAGCAATGGTCCAGTATGACCTAAAACTATTCACAAGATGTCCCTGCAATAGGACACTACACTGTGCAGCACCAGTTCGTCCTTGCTGTATGACGTTAAACTATACAGAAATGGTCCAGTATGACCTTAAACTATTCACAAGATGTCCCTGCAACATGACACTAAACTGTGCAGCACCAGTTCTTCCTTGCTATATGACGTTAAACTATACAGCAATGGTCTAGTATGACCTTAAACTATTCACAAGATGTCCCTGTAACATGACACTAAACTGTGCAGCACCAGTTCGTCCTTGCTATATGATGTTAAACTATACAGCAATGGTCCAGTATGACCATAAACTATTCACAAGATGTCCTTGCAACATGACACTAAACTGTGCAGCACCGGTTCGTCCTTGCTATATGACGTTAAACTATACAACAATGGTCCAGTATGACCTTAAACTATACACAAGATGTCCCTGCAACATGACACTAAACTGTGAAGCACCAGTTCGTCCTTGCTATATGACGTTAAACTATACAGCAATGGTCCAGTATGACCTTAAACTATCCACAAGATGTTCCCACAACATGACACTAAACTGTGCAACACCAGTTCGTCCTTGCTATATGACGTTAAACTATACAGCAATGGTCCAGTATGACCTTAAACTATTCACAAGATGTCCCTGCAACATGACACTAAACTGTGCAGCACCAGTTCGTCCTTGCTATATGACGTTAAACTATACAGCAATGGTCCAGTATGACCTTAAACTATTCACAAGATGTCCCCGCAACATGACACTAAACTGTGCAGCACCACTTCGTCCTTGCTATATGATGTTAAAATATACAGCAATGGTCCAGTATGACCTTAAACTATTAACAAGATGTCCCTGCAACATGACACTAAACTATGCATAACCAGTTCATCCTTGCTATATGACGTTAAACTATATATCAATGGTCCAATATGACCATAAACTATTCACAAGATGTCCCCGCAACATGACACTAAACTGTGCAGCACCAGTTCGTCCTTGATATATGACGTTAAACTGTACAGCAATGGTCCTGTATGACCTTAAACTGCAAATTCATCCCACATGATGTTAAACTGTGAAAAAGTTCCCTAAATGGTCCACTATGACCTTATACTGCAACTAGGTCCTGTATAACCTTAAACTGCATCATCAACGGTCCATGCATATGACACTAAACTATTTGAAAGTCCCTTACGTCCAGCAAGACGTTAAACTGTGACATCCTAACTACATGACGCTAAACTATATAAAAGTCCCTTACATCTGGAAATACGTTAAACTATATAATCATCAAAGGTCCTATATGACCTTAAACTACACCACCGTCCAGCATGACATTAAACTGAACCATCCACGGTCCATGCATATGACCTTAAACTATTCGCACTTTCGTCTAACATGACGTTAAACTGTGAAAAAAAATCCCAGATGCGTCCAACATAACGTTAAAATGGTGCACTCTTTTGTTCTCACTGCATGACATTAAACTACATAGTTCCCCCCGTTCGTCTAATATGACGTTAAACTCTATTGTTCCCATCATCCTAACTACATGACGCTAAACTGTACAGAAAGATAATTATATGTCCTACATGACATTAAACTATATTTGGTCCCCGCTATATGACACTAAACTGCGCAGCACCAATAGTCCTAACTACAAGACTTTAAACTGCATAGTCCCTTTATATGTCCTACATGACATTAAACTGTATTTTGTCCCAGCTACATGACACTAAATTGTGCAACACCAATAGTCCTAACTGCAAGACTTTAAACTGCATAGTCCCTTTATATGTCCTAGATGACATTAAACTATGCATTGTTAAGGTTGTTGTTACCTCTTGTTTCTCACACCGAGTATGACTCACGTGAGCTTAGAGAAAACCTCAACCATAACACTCTCTTTGGGCCGCTAACCATGTATAAGTCCCAAAAACATTTTTTTATTATTTTATTTATTTAGATCGTTGTCCCCAAGAACAACTTGATCATTAATTCATTCATTAATTGAACTACACGGACATTGATCCTTGCCCTCCAGGCTGGGTATATAGGCAACCTCCCAGGGTTCAAGCCCAAAAATAATCTCTTCACATCGATTCACCACCATCTCATATGATGTTGATTCGTGAAACCCCCACTAGAATCAATATCTTTACATTTATTAACTTTCGTCCTTGTTATATGACGTTAAACTATGCAACACTTTTGTCCGATACGACAATAAACTACAATACTCTTTGATTTCCTCATTTGAGAGAGAACTATTATTGACATTGATTTTTCAATCGTGTATCATTTCAAAAGACTACGTGCATACATGGTAATACCTAAACTTTTTATTTCAGGTTAAACCATCATTGCACTAAAGTCCCCTTTCACCCTTCACATGTACGAACCAAATTTGTACAAAGGGTAGTTCTAGAACTACGTAGTCTTGATTCCCATCCTTATGGGATACGTAGGAACGTTCGAGTATCCCTCGAATCCAGCCCCAAGCCTTTTGGGCCTAACCCCAAATTTCACTTTCAGTCCCTTGGATGAAAAGACCTCATGAAAACACACACTGTGTATTCATTATTATGGTCTGATCTCTATGACCCTAAACTAAGATTTCTCATACTTTCGTCCTGCACAACGTTAAACTGCATTTCAAGAACTACGTATGGCTTGATTCCCATTCTTATGAGAAACGTAGTGAAGTCCAAAATTTCAATTCAGGACCCATCCACAACATGATTATGGTTATAATTAACCTATGTATCTCTATATATATTGGAAAATACCCATATTTATGTTTTATAATCCTAACCTTAAATATTTTCAGATCTTCATAAGCCTTTTCATGACTTTTAGTCACAAAAATGTCAAACTTCTGAGAATTCTTTTTCCTGACTATGCAGTACGTTCCCATAGGTGGCCTTGCATAAACAGTCCACATAACAGACTTGTCAGCCGAAAGAAACTATTTATTTGACTATGCAGCCAATGCCCTTAGGTGGCCCTGTATAATTCAACCCCCTAACGGGTTTGTTGGATATGGGTAACTTCATTCTTAGGAATAATGCCTCTTTTGTCCTTATTTGTCTTCAATGACGGTATGTAGGGATCTGCAAAAAAAATATACCATCCTTAACATATTTTTTCCATATCCTTTTTCATGATCTGAAAGTATTCAAGTATATGGTTTATACTCTCCATATTCTCTTTCCCTACGTTTCGGTCAGACCTTCGTAGGAGTGATATTTATTCAATTCTTTGATATTCTTGTTCGGAAATATCTTCTCCATATTCAAGTACCTCTTTCCATACAACAAACTCTATACTTTAGAAAATTTGAATCTCCATAAACATTCACTGGCTTTTAGCACTAGGAAAGTAAATTTATGAGAGTTCTTTTTGCCCGACTATGCAGCACGTGCCCATAGGTGGCCTTGCATAAATAGTCTACATAACAGACTTGTTAGCCGAAAGATACTATTTTATTTAACTATGCAGCCAATGCCCTTAGGTGACCCTACATAATTCAACCCCCTAACGGGTTTGTTAAATAATGATAACTTCATTCTTGGAAACTACTTCTTCTAATGCCTTTTAGCTCTTTTTCATATCATTCCTCAGATTCAAATATTCTTAAGTCATAGCTTACATATTTTCTCTCATACTTGAGTATGGTAATATGTTTTCAGATAAATTATCAAGGAATTTAATCAATTTTAATCCATTTCGGTTAAACCTATTTCGACCTTAAACATTAGCCCCTTTATGTCTGGTATGCATGACTTTAAAATTCCCACAAAAGACAAAGGAACTCTGAATAAAAGTCAAGTTCCAGCTCACTAAATATACATTTTTTTTATGATTTAGGTAATATTGAGCAATTAAAAGGTTCAAATTTTGTAGGGTTATTTGTAATAATCCTAGTAAAAATCAAACTATGCTTACTAAGCTCATTGTCTTGAGTAAATTTGAAGAAGTTAGTGAAAGAATGCAGGTACAAATAAGTGAAAGTGAAAGTGTTTTTCATTGATGCACAAGAGTTAGAAGGACATCCACAGACTGAAGTCTCTTCTCTTTTTCAAGAATTACAAGAGGCTTTCAACATAACACTTCATTTGATTTATGGCATCCCGAGCTTCATCAGGAACCACCTGAAATTCATTCATTCAACTGGATACAATAAGAGATGTAGTGATACTAGCTCTTCTTGGAACAAATGTAAAAGGATGTTCTTGAGTGCGGTTTGAGAAAATTTTCTACTGATCAAACAGTGACTCTATTTCTGTCCAAGATACATAGAAGATGGATACATGGATTTGAGAATGGAGCATTGGAAGTAAAGAGATATTTGGAGAGAGTACTCTTTTCAGATATTACTCTAATCCCATGTTTGTCTTCTCTCCACCAACCGGCAGTGGAAAACATTTCAGCCCATGGGTTTGACATTTTCATATCTACAAGGAAATGGCACGGAAGAAGAACTTGAAAATTCACACCATTGTTATTGCTCTTAATGCACAGCATAACCGAAATAGAGGAGTAGCAGTGCAGCTGCATCTTAGGTGTATAATTGTTTGCATTTGGAACATTGACTCCTTGCAGATGACCATGACCACACAGAGGCAGATAGATGCTCTGTGGAAAATTAGGATGATATTTCTTCATGTACTTATCCAAATCTGGGAGAGTGCTGTTGCAGATATCATAGTAATCATGGCCAATGATGTTCATCATGTCATCAATCCTCTTGCTAGCCAGTTAATAAGTCATTCCAATTACCTTGGGAACCACTGAATCTGCACAAAATATGAATAAACTAACTCTTAAATGGGTTTATTTTTCATAAAATTTGTGAAGAAATTTGAAAAAAATGTCTAAGTCATTAAGGCGCGCAAGTCTCAACATGGCGCCCAAGAATTCATGTGTCGCGCTAGTTTTTGACGCGCAAGTGTAAACTACGCAAGTACAAATACCTTTATAATAGCGCGACATCAAGGAAAACATTGGAAAACAGAGCAACTTGCACGGCTAAGATAACATGCGCGACGAGAGCTCAAGAAGTTTGTAGTCCAGGAATCTAGATGCTTTGTACGGAGGTGAGGCAATGTATTTATAGGCCAGGAGGCCTATCTGCGTGCCGTATACAGTGCGCTCAAAGCCTGTGCGATGCAAACTTACGCGCCACCATTTGTGCCTTGAAGACATGCGCACCCCATTTTCCTTTGGATGTATTCGATTTCCTCAGAGTCAAATCCTCTATTTCTCTCCGGATCCAACTCTGAGGGGGGACTTTTGTTGACGCTCCTTTCATCACAGAATCTAATGATCGGAAAAGAGGAATATATGAGCACAAAGTGATTCAACCTTTGATGAAAACATCAAAAGTTGACAAAGGTATGAACAAGGAAAACATTTCCCATAGGCCGCGCAAGTTCCTTCATGGTCGCGCAAGTGTACTTGCGCGACGCAACTTGGCGTGCAAGTGACTTGCGCGACCTAGTTGATAACCGCCCGGTAACCGCCCAGGGTCTTCTCCTGCCTATAAATAGACCCCGTGGGCCCCCCATTCAGAAGGATCTTTTTCCAGAAACTCGGATTGAAGCTCCCGACACCCAAGTCTCTTCTCAAAGCTTCTGGAACACTTCTAAGGTAATTTCTTACCTAGAACGGAAGATCTAAAGAGAGGGAGTAAGTCCTAAGTGTTGAAACTCATCAACACTTGCGCGCCTGAGTGGTCAGCCCTTAAGGGAAGTGGTCACACTTTCACGCCTCCTTATTCCTTCGATAGAACATACACATCCCTTTTTTGGAAGAACCTCAAGAGGATTATATAGGCTCTAATGAAGAGTCTCTCAAGTATTTCAAATGCTGGATGAATATCGCGCAAGTACCCACCATGTCGCGCAGGTTTACCTGCGCGGCCAATACTTGCGTGCCGCCGCAGTACCTGCACTCCTTCCAAGACTTTCATGCCCCTTCCTTTTTGGGTGCCTTTCTTGCCCATTTTACCCCTCTTAAGCCATTATTCCTTTCCTATTTAAGATCCAGTATTCAAGAAACTCTTCAAAACCATTTATGGCATGATTTCTTGATTTGACTTCCTTATCTGAAAGGAATTCTGTGGAATATCTCTCAAAACCTAGTGATTTAAATATCCTTATGTCACTAAATATGGAGAGTTAATTCATTCAACCTCATCCTTTAAGATGAGAGAATCCTTAACCTGGGTCTCCTTTTCAGGAATAATCCCCAGTCATAAGTCCTCTAATTTGGGCATCCTTCTCAGGTGTAAGCCCCAAACCTTAATCCTTAACCTGGGCCTCCTTTTTAGGAATAAGTCCTAGTCATAATCCCTTAACCTGGGTCTTCTTTTCAGGAATAAGTCCCAGTCATAAATTTTGGGCATCCTCTTTAGGAGTAAGCCCCAAGTCCCTTAATTTTCTCTTTAACCAGTCCTAACTTACCCTTGATTTGGGTTTCCTTTTCAAGAGTAAAACCCAAACATAAGTCCCCTCCTATCTTGGGCATCCTCCTTAGGTGTAAGCCCCAAGATTAGAGTATCCAAATCTCCATGAAGCACATATACCTTTATGGACCCTGTTCCTGGATTTCCTCCCTGAAGTAAATCCTAATCCCCATCCACTTCTGGGCAGTCATACATACATAAGCCCCACATCTTTTCTTATGATTGCATCTTTCATGGCCCTATTGTCTAAGTTTTACCAATACCTCTTGTTTCTCACACCGAGCATGACTCACGTGAGCTTAGAGTGTAAAAGTAATTATGAAATCCTTCTTTGAACCATCAATCATAAACATTATACTCCCTTATTCGAACTACGTGGGTTCTGATTCCTTTTCCAAAACAAAGGATATGTAGGTAGCCCATCAATGGGTTCGATCCCAACTCTGAAATAATTCATGTCCTTCTGAATGACAATAAAATTCAAGTGCCCCAATGAGTGGCTTTAAAACCATCCTGGTCATCATAATGACCAAGAGACTTTTTATATAAATGTTTTGAAGGTTACCATTGACCAAGAATCTCTATATAGATATAGATGATTCTCTATAGATGAAGAACCTCAAATACATATAAAAGATTCTCTAAATTTCTTATATATTTTCATTTATTGTCAAACTAAAGGAAAGCTCATTTTTTTTACATGGTAATTTAATAAGGATTCATGAACATAACTTAAATCTATAAAGAGAGTCCCGAAATAGACAATAATTCCCCTCAAAAAGGTGTGATCAGTCCGACCTCCCATCCTCTCGACCAATGCAAATTCCTAAGCCTCATCAGTTCACAAACTAATGAAGCGCCTACCTTTGGAAGGTAGGTCCAAGTGGATGTGGAATCATTGGATGTTTCTGGTTCTACGAACAAACCCATTAGAAACCGATCAGAATGTTTGAATATCCCATCCAGGAGGTCATCCCCGAATTCCGAGGGAAACAACTATACATACACCATTATATTTTACTAATTATTTATAATATATTCTAAAATAAAACCAAACCCACAATTGATACCATCAAAATATATCATAGATGAATGAAAATATTGTTTAATTTTATTTATATAAATAATAATTTCATAACAGAAAATTTTTTACATACTAATGATACTATTATTTACTGTCATGTATGAATACCTTCATAAAAAATGTATTTTACAACTATTTTCAACATTTACTCATAACCAATCAAATCTAAAGTCCCTTCAAAATAACTCAATTGTAATACCCACCAATTATCTAAGGGAAAGAGTATATAATAAATTGGTTGGAATAGAATAATAGTACGGGATTCATAAGATATAACCAATGAGGATTAAATGCAAGAGAATGATAAGTATATAGGTATGAAATGATAGTAAACATCCATAAATATAACATAAGAAGACATACCCATATATAACTTGGAGAAAAATACACGTTAGATTTTAACCTAAATATGTTTAATGGGAAATAAATATAAAAACAAATTACCATATTAATCATAACATAGATGATCTTGAATAATAATTTATTTTCTATAGTTTATCACGATTTAGTTACCTGTTTCCAATGATTGATCAAGAATCAATAACCTCTTTACCATGGTAGATAATTCATCACAACATGATTTGAATTATCTCATGATATATAAATTTTTACCCAATGAATTGTAATTTTATATATGTCACATTATTACTTAATGAAAAACCATTCCATTTTGTTCTATATGATATTATTCTGTAATCATATAAATAATACCCCTGGAATAAAAATTGTTTCATTCATTCCATTGTTATGAACCCATAGATTTATTTAATTATTTCACATAATTTATAGATAGTAAATAATATTTACATCAAGAATATTAGTGGATTTTTACCACACATCATTTAGCCCGCAACATTATTTTATAAGGATATGTCGAAGGTTATCGGTTAAAATATATTTAATGGAAGAAAATCAATTATAATTAAATATGAAATGAATGAAAAATCATAAAATTGTATTTTAAAAAACATTATTTTTTCCATAAAAGGGGAAGTTACTATAACATTGAATGTCTATTATTGGTATTATCAATTCTGAAAAAATGTAATGACAAAATTTTAAAAACATATAATCTGAATTAAATCTAAATAAAAAATCCTTAAAAAGATAGATAGGTAAAAAAATAGTGATCTATACAATGATTCATTAATTTAACTTTAAAAATATAATATTCTATGAAAAATATCTCTGGAAGACACAACCATTATTCAAAATAAAAATTGATATAATTATAAAAACCATACATGAAAAAATTTAACATCAATAATATATCCATAATATGATAATACATTATATCAAAATAAATTTTGACATGATGATAAATCATTTTGTTTTGAAACAATATAAAATTATTTTAAAATACCATTTTTGAAAATCATTATCAAAAAAATATTAAAAAAATATCCTTTTGAAATGTGAAGAAATGGAATATGATGTTCACACGACATAAATTATAAATTGGTATCTAAATATGGAGAAGTACATTAGTGGTAGAAGAAAATTTTTACCTGATGGGGATTCCATTTTAATGTATAATGAAAAATATTCTCATTAATCACATTATTTTTATGGTGAATAAATCCATCATCAAGGATTATTATCATTAAAATTTTCAATTTCCCCAAAGAAGAAGATATAATCCTAGAAATAAAATCATATTGAAGAAACAACTAATATTATATGAAATTAAATCATGATTAAGGATTCAAACTCAATGTATGGAATTTAGATTACCAAAAACATCTTGACAATATAATCCAATGAATAGAATTCCATTTAAGGAAAGAACATTAATGGCTCCTCTAACTCAATAAATTACATAAATGTGGTAAAATAAGTTCATTATGATGTAATGAAACCTTATCAAAGATGTCAAGGTTCATAAAAAGCAATAATACACATGAAATTAAATTTTTTTTAATGAACCACATACCATAATCATGACTCCCACTAAATAATTATATATCAATAATAAAAAATATAAATATCATAATAACATAATTTAATTTATAATTTTCATATAAAAATATTGATAATTATTATTGATAATTTTTCTAATAATTTATATTACTTTGTATTTTTCTTTTTTTGATATCAATTTTCAGAATTTTTTTTTGTTTTGAAATAACATTATAATAGTAGTTGTTTTATTCATTATTATACCATTTTTTATTATTACCAAATAATAAATGTTTCTTGAATTCATTCTTTATAATTATTTATAATGTAATATTTCCATCAAATGAGTTCTTTATGATCCATAATTTTTAAATCGGTTAAAAATGTGTTTGAGAAATTTTTAATTAACTAACAATGGTATCATATTTAATGAGTGAAATATTATTGATACATTTATATAAAAAATCATATAAATACTAACTTATTTATTAAATATATTATTTTAAATTCTATTCACCTATTCAACCATGGAATTATATAATTTATTTGGTTATTTTGGTAGTTACACTGAGCCAAATATGAACGTACCAGAATATATGGATTTTAATGATCGTGAAAGGGGTTTTATTTAAAATTACATAATTATTATATATAAATAATGTTATGTTTAAATAATTTTATTAATATTAGTTATATTAATATAGTTTTAAAATTAATAATAATAAAACAATATAAGAGATATAATATGATACTTTGTGGAGGAAATTGTCACCATAATTAATAGTTGATGTTTTCATTTATCAATCAATAAGATGTAATGAATTTGAATTATGATTTATACCTTCAATATAATTAATTTATAATTTGACTACTATTTGTTCCATAATTTATCCATTATAATCAGTATAGGGACACAGCTATAAAAAACACACATCATCACATCATAGAGATGGTAGTCCATATAAGGAACGAATGACTGTTAATTTCACAAAAAAATTGGAATGGAGAATAATAATTTTTCAAATATAATATATAATTATTGTATAAAAAATATTTATTTCATAATCTGTTTATTAGAAAATAAATTTTCTAAATTTAATGATGAAAAAGAAATATATTGGAAAAAATGTACTACTATTGAGCTCTTTGGATCTCCCTTAGAAGAAAACATAAAAAATGGATATCTCAAGATATCCTATTAATATTTTAGGCATAATAAAATATAATAAGATAATGAATGATATAAAATGACTAGTGTTTATATTGTATCTTTATACATTGATTGGTCTTTAGTTTCTTTTGAGAAGCCCATTTTATAAGTCTTGTGAATTACGTTTAAGAAATTATAAACAATTATAATATAATAGGGTTTCATAAAAAATGTTTCTTATTGATATTAAAATGAACAATAATATATAAAAGAATTGGATATGGATTTGAATTCATCACATTTTAATTTTTATGTATTTTAAAATGTTTTAAACCTTTTTTCTATTGATTTTCTCTTTTAACTTTTTTAGGTTTTTCTGTGGTGTAAAATTTTTACCTATGTAAGTTACTTTAAATTTCTACAAATTATATTGACCTTAATAAATAATTTTATAATACTGATTCCAAATCTAAAAACCATTTTAAATGATCTAATATATCTTCATATGGAAATTTTATTTCACCATTATAGTATATAATGCATAAAAAACTCCTTCCTAAAAGATGTGAATTATTAGGATAAAATGATATGTCTATGATAAAATTATCATTATAATTGATTTAAATGATTCAATTTGTTTTATTATATGAAAGAAAAAATTTATCTATCCATAATTGACTATAAAAATATTATTTTTCCTTAGTAATTATAAATTAAACTACTATAAATATTATCATTTATTAGAATTTATTATATATTAATAAAAATTTATTTTCTAAATTCATAATAGTATTTAAAAATGTATACATTTACCAAATAATAATTTCTTATGACGATTTTTTTTAAAATACTTAAGTGACACATAAATCATTATTCATGATAAATTCTATGATTTTAATAAATAATATATTTTTCAGTAATCATATTTTAAAAAACTACCTTAGTAAAATTTCAATAATTCACTATAGGTAAATATTTATTTGTTTTATTAAAAATGAATTTTTTTTGGAAAATTATAATTTACAAAAATCAAAATATATATTTTATATTAATTTAATGAATAAAATGAAATTTTTATTTTATTTAGAATTAATTTTTTTTAATATTGTTTTCTTAATAGTGATTAAAATAATTTGTTATTTAATTAATGTATATACATTAGTTATTCTATTTTTATATAATGTATTTTCATCATAATCATTTAAATGTTTTTTATTGAATTTATTATCAATTTAAAAATTTATTTGAGATAAAAAAATTAATCCATATTAATTATTTAACCTTATTTTAAAATGTTATGTAATTTCAATTTATTTAATTACTATATAATTTTTTCTTCATAAAATTTCTTAATTGATTTCATCAAACATTAAATAGATCATTTTGGTTTCACATTATTCATAGAGAAAAATGTCAAGCATTTTATTATTTAAAATATATATACTAAAAAATCGCGTATTATAGATATTTTTTATTTAATTCCACATGACATTATCTAATTGTTTCATTGGATTTGATGTTAATAAATATTGAGACTTCATAATTAAATTCTATTTCAGGATCTAACCATACCATGATCATTTCTATATTTATATGCATTACAGAAAACAGATTTTGATGTGAAGCCATTTAGGAATTAAGGAATAGTGAAACATACAAGTTAGTATCTAGGGATCAATTAATAATTTAAATTTGTGGAACCCCTCATTGATAAATGCAGAAATAACTTATTAAAATTTAAATAATGACCACCTAGTATGGGGAATCTTCCATTTTTTTATTCTTTAATCTTATTCTAAAACAATAATGAAAATATAGATATTCCATATAAGAAGGGATTCCAACCATTACATACAATTAGTGATACATTTATTATACTCTTTTACATTAATATCAGGAAATATAGTAAGGATCCCTTGACTCATTGAAAATTTAAACATCCACTTATTCTTAATATTCTCTCCATCACCTTCTATCATATTTATCTATTTTTTAATTAATAATTTATTCTCTACCTAACCCATTTTTCATAAAAAAATTTCAAGTTTAAATTAGAAATTAAAAATCCAATTACATCACTAATATATTTCATCTCCTCTTCCAAACTCATTCTTTGGATATTAAATCAAAATATCATGATCATCCGATTTAAAATTGGTAGTTATTATGAACTGAAATACACACCATTCTAATTTGATGAATTATTTTAAACATTATCTCTTAACATATGTAAAATTTAATTTCTATTTCATGTTCTATGTCATTATTAAATAAAAAATTCATTTTTAAATGTTTCCAAAAAATTATCCTACTAAATTGTGATGTGGTCAAGGAGAAACATCATGGAGGTCAAGAAATATCTTGAATCACTAAAATATAGCAATCTCAACCCTCCTAAATTGATATATCACTGCATAATATTCCATTACCCATTTACTTTACTACCACGTGGACAAACAAAAATGGTTCGGTTGTCCAAAAATTTCCAACTCCATCGAAATCCTTCCACACAATATTTTTGGTGTTGATAAGATACTGAGACATGGAAATAACAAAATCCCCAGAGAAAAATAAATACACTCGAATCCTTGAAAATTGAGTTGTATTATCTCTATAGTTTTTCTATGTTCTATACTCATGAAAACGACATATCCTAAAGTGTTTTTGCGTGGAGGTCATCAAAATTATAGAACCAGAAAAATTATTCATTACAATCTTTTTGGGGAGGTTCTTAACTACACCATGGATAACACTTATTGAACTATATTCTATAGAATTTGAGCTGTTGAAGTGTTTTATTCTATTATAATTTGGTGTAGTCCAAGATCAATTAGATTGGAAGCCTATTCTACATCATCTTTATGACTCCTTCAAAAACATTTACATCATGAAATCTATTCCTGATATATAGTCACTATGAACAGTTGACATGGAATCATCTAATTTAAAAACATTAAATATGATTTCAGTATTTCAAAAAATATAGAATACATAACCCTTGTCATGACCCATCCTAGTGGGGCCCATTACATGACTACCCCAAACGTTCCTATAATAGGTCATGGGAAGATGACTAGTACTGAGTAGTAATATAAATAAATGGGAGGCATTTTCCTAAATTAAATGTACACACACACACAAAAATACACACATCTCAAGGACACAAAGTGATTGAATGTAAAATAACTAAAAGGATGAATGAATATATATAAGATTCTACAATTCATTATGAAAATGAAGGTACTAGAAAGTAAACTGGGAAGAAAACAAGCCCCATAGAAATAGTATGTAACCATAAGTCCAACAAACATGAAAAGGGTACTGAGAATGATATTTGAAAACCATAGGGACACTCCCCAGTCTTTTCAGTGTCACCAAGAACCATCCAGTCCTGGTCTACCAAGGAATCCTTCAAAGGGTCTATCATCTACACATTACATGACACATGTGACAAGACCCATGTAGGGTTGAGTATAATAATACCCAATATGAATCCCAATACCAAAAATGAATACAAAAAAGGAAATTAAATTCATCTCTACATAGTTATATGTCTATAGAATATTTGACAAGGATATCAAGATATAGTCAAGAGAGACACCATGCCATCTGGAATTTATAACATACTACAAGCCATATGATTCCATTTGATGCGTGCTCATTTCAAGATAACTCACTCCTTGAGAAATAATATCATAGGAGACACTCAACGAATAGGGAAATATTTGTTTGGATTTTACTAAAGAGAACAAATTATTCAAGGAATACTATGATAAATAGATAGGAGATCAGGCCCAAACCCATTAGGGGATACCTAGAACTGAATCTGGATCAACCCACGATATAGTGGATCACAATATAATGATTCCAAAAACCCTAATGATGCACCCGATAGATGAAGGAGAAATTCACTACACATGGATATTATGCTGATCCCATAAAGTATACTATGGTTGATAGAGTATCACACTCTTGACACATAAAGGGACACTATAACTCAATTTGAGACTCAGCCTCTTGAGGAGATTATAATAAAGAGAAGTAAATGTAATGAAATAATGGACCATCAGGGAAAGAACCGAAGGAATGATCTCAATATATACTGATCCAAACTAAAAACCCACCATTTGTATCAAAAATAAAATTCTCAATGTTTGGGTCTCATCACCGCAAACTGCTCATTAATTAGACATTAAGTTTAGGAGTTATGATCTTTTGAACGAAGTGACCCACAAACCTTCCTGCCTTGATGGACATAACACATCAATAGGACCCCCAACCATTGTGATTGATAGATATGGTAGGTCCCCCACTGTATGGGTGATGAAACCATGGTCTATCGTTAGGTTTGACAGTTGTGTTTTGTGAACCAATGGTATCTCAAGCTATAATGCCCCATGATCGACCATTTTAGACGACCGTAGGGGTTATCCACAACTATGATCCACAAGGGTTTCCCGAGATGTGACTTATGTCTAATCTGGGTATAACCGTACATTCCATCCTGGCTCGACCCACCAACCCGAACTTGCATGTCTTCCAATCTCAGGACTCATGGGCCAACCCACCCCATGTCCCTCCATCCACTCCATTTCCTCCAATGAAACCGCTCCACATCCACAGCTTCCACTGTCACAACCTCCACCAATTCCATGTCCACCTCTATCATTACCAAATTATTGTGGCTCCCCCACCCATATGTACTCTTCCACTACATTTTGTATTCGGTTGCCGATCATCGCTGCCACATCGATGCTCACTTTCACAGACCATTGTGCCTCCTCTGATTCCTAAAAATCAAAATAGTTCATAATCTATGCTCCTTGGATACTGATATCCATGGATCTAGTCTCTTCTGTAAACTCAGCTCGAATCTGGGAGTCCAGTCAATTTCAGAGCCACCCAATAACATTTATCTTGGTATTATGGGGTTCTAATAGGGAAAAACGTGAAGAATGGAGAGAGTAAATCACAATTAAATTTAAATGGATGATCCTAGAACACTGTTCATGTTTATATTAGTTCATTTAAAATAGAAAGGTTTAATGAAATAAAACAAACTCAAGAATAAACTCTTGATAATCGCACAAAATAACCCATCCACCAAACATGATCGATCCTTAGGCTAATATGTTCATGGATTAGTCTGCATTCATTGTGAGAATCAATAAATATGAACATCTCTAATGATCACCCATATGGAATTGTGTACCTGGACATATTTGGTAAACCCATTAAGATGTACATCTATATCCCATTAAAATTAAATTTTGGCACCTAAAAGAGTTGTGATAAACTATCTAGAACATGGTGCTCAACCATTATTTACAGAAAAGTAAGTCATCAAGAGAAATTATCTACAACTCATTTCTTCTTCTTGGACACCAAAACTGATGTTGGAGGTTTGGTATATCTTCACCACACCATGATGGGATGTGTGAAACTACCTCAGAAAGTCCTCTCGTAATTTAACTAGTACTACTGTGTGCCCTCTTAGATGAACCATATGGTCCCCACCGTTCGAATATCCATCTGAGGAATTCCCTATAAACAACTGAGCATGTAATGTCTCACAATCGGTATCCCCATGTTGTGACTCCAAAAATCACTATATGAGTGGAGGGGAGAAAACAATAGAATGTTGGTAATATCATCCATATGAACCCATAATTGATTTCTACAATGAGGAAAAATAATCTAATTCCATATTCAACAACTGTGAATTGGATCTCCTTTTGAGAGAATCTATCACCACCTTCCACATCCCATGAGTATAGAAAATCTCAAAGTCAAATTCTAGGAAGAACCATAGCCATATCCTCTTCCTAAAGTTTAGATCCTTCTACAAGAATATATACTTGAGACTCTTGTGATCTGAGTTGATGATCAATAGATCTCACTTTAGGTAGTGTTTCCATATCATCAATGAAAAGACTACAAGTACTAACTGAAGATAATGGGTCATTTAATAATTCTTATGTGGTCTCAACTAGTGTAGAACTTAGACAATCAAAAAATTCCTTTACATGAGGACACAATCAAACATTACCCCAGAAGAATCACAAAACACCACATACTCCACGTCTTCATCCAGTAACCACAAGATGGGAGAGCTCTTTAACATCTACCTTATATCCTAAAAGAACATCTAGATATTTTCTATCCACAAAAATGGATACCCTTTCATTAAAAAGACGTCATTTGTGCTTTTGATCAAGAGAAGTCATGTATAAACATCTGATAGTACCGATACAATGCATCGAATCTAAGCACCTCGGTAAAACTCTTGGATGAATCCTAAAAAACCACTACCTCAACCTTTTCTATATCCACTACCACTCCAGCATCCAAAATTACATGATCTATAAAATAGAACTCTCGAATTATGAACAGAATCTTATAGAGCATCCACAATAGTTGGTGCTCTCGGAGTCTGTCCAGGACCATCATCAAGTATCTCACATGTTACTCCCTAGATTTTGAGTAAAAAAGGATGTATTTAAGGAAGAAAATTATGAAATGGTCAGTGTAATGATAAAATATCATAATTATGAGTCCCATGAACACTGTTGGGGAGTTTTCCATTTCAAAAACAATCACCAAGTACTCATATTGAACTTAATGACATATTAAGGCCATGATTGGTATATCATCATCCTATACTCATAGTTGGGGATAGTCGGATCTGAGGTTAACCATTGAGAACCACCACGCCTCTTTAAATTGTTCAAATAGGTCATTGATTTTGGATATTGGATACTTCCTTTTCATTGTCATCTAGTTTATACATTGTTAATCCACACATAACCTCAAGTTCTCATCTGAATTCTTAGCAATAAAAATTGGGGTTTCTCATGGTGAATCAATGGGTCCCATGAATCCCATCCTGTTAAAGTCCTCAAATTGTATCCTCATCTCATGAAGATATTCTAGAGTGATCCTGTATGTAGGTGTAGATATTGGGGTCATCCTGGGGTTTAGATCAATGAAAAAGTACATGTCTTGATGGAGACATAATCCCAGAACAACATTAGAAAATACATCCTCATATTCTTCTACAACTATAGGAAAATGATGATTCATATCATCCGGTACATTGTGGGTAAGGCCATCCAAACGATTGGTAATTTGCTACATGCTCCTATGTGTGAGTCCAACCTATACTGACTGTTTTTCCTTATCACTGACAAGGATAAACCATATTCCAACACTACTGAAACACCAAAATCATCACCTAAAATAGGCATTATGGTCATGAATTGTGGGTAGATAGTTCATACCATGAATAAAATCATAAGGCCTCAATTCCACTACCAAGAGCTCCCAACCAAAACTATAACCTCTAAGAGTTAGGTCAAACTATTTTCTCGAGTGTGTGATCACACAACCTCCTTTATTAGTAGTCTCCATGTATAAGGGTTGAGTATAATATTCAATAGGAATCTCCACTTCTCAAACAAGATTCATGGAAATAAATGAATGAATAGAAACTATATCTATTAAAACTAAAAAAAATGTAGAAAATAAACAAATCTTATCTTGTATCATTTATGGGGCCCTGGGGTCATAAGATTTCATTACAAGTAGATATCCTCATCCAAGTCCACGAGATCCCAAATCCTAGGGTAGAAAGCCTGGGGTTGGTGGCTGTAATAGTTTAATCATCCAACCATTTCCTTAAGCCAGGAATGCTCCTTTTCCATGACTGATAACCTGCAAGAAATCATGGTTTTATCTCTGCCTCTGCCTTGGCTGTCCCTCCAGAAGTGTCCAGGTCGAGGGTAGTGTGAAGGAGCTTCCTGCGGTGCCTATGAGTGAGACGATTTCAGAGGGTGTGCCACCCCATTTGGTGCTGAATCATGTGGTGACTGAGGACGTGGAGGAGGGTGTACCATTGCCTCTGCTGGTGGATGAGACTGTTGAGGGGACTGTGTCTCTTGAAAGGGTACATTCTGCATGTTCTCCTGTATTGGGCTCGAGGGAACAGGCTGGTAAAGGAGGGGAGAAACGTTCCTTCAGTGAAGTGCTTCAACGTGGGAAGCAGGGGTCCGCTTCAGGGGAAGGACCTTTTTCTATCATTTCTAAGAGTCGACAAAGGAAGGATTACTCGGGTCTCCCACAGCCGATGCGGACTCGCTCCGCCTCAAAGAAGAAGGAAGTGTTGTATTTAAAGTGTGCAAAGAATAGTGAGATTAAGGAGTCAGCATCATATTATCATGTCTTAGATCAGCTCAGGAACCGTGTCAATAGTGTTCACTACTGGAGGGATCCAGGATGGGAAACAGCCACGGCTACCGGAGAAGAGGAGTCAGGATGGAGAAGCGGTGACGACTTTGACTTGGATGATATGTAAGTTTGTGTTGTTTAGTTGCCTTATCCTGGTATGTATGTTTTTGGTTTAATTTTTTTGTTGTACCTTGGGTACCGGCAACCCCTTAAACCGGCTGCAGAAAATGAAAAAATGATTTTCAGTCAGTCAGTCCCACTACTCGCCCCCACTACCTTTGTCTTCCCTTCTAGAAAACCTTCCACTAACAAGGTCAGATCATGTACTATAGCATAATTATAAATGATAAGTGAGAACACTAATTACCTTATGTCTTAGTGTAAGCCCTACATGAAAGTCTAATCCCTATTGATCTGGTCTCTTACCATATCAATAGAGTAGCGAGAAACATTAGTAATATTTGTTGAATACACTACCGTGGTCATATTTCCCTATGCGGCTTAAGAAGATTTTGTCTGCATACTAATCACAACGTGGCCATATATACTCCTCTATGATGTGATACTCGATTTATTTATAATATATAGATTTATCTTCATGTGATTGAGTCCCAAAGCTCCTCCATCTCCCAGAAAATCCCTAGATAAGACTCAAGGAAAAGTCTGACATCTAGTTAACTAGCATCCTCATAGGGTGGAAAACATGGGTGACTACGTCTAGACAATCCTTCGTCATCTGGTGGCCTTGATTTCCATGAATCCTAGGAGTTTACATCCTCTAAAACATGTACAACACACTTAGCCTGAGAGCATCCTCAGTTGGTAGTGCCGGTAGTAGTTGTTTCTCTATGGGTGGTAGTATTGTTGGTAACCAAACCAATGGTTATATCATGGGTAAATACCCCAGTACCAATGCCTCATTTATAAGAATATCAACCACATGATTACGTGGTAGTATCTGATCTAGCTGTCTATATGGAGGAAACCTGAAGTGAAACGCGATGTACCACAATCAATAGAGCATATCATGGGAGTTGACTCAAGAAGGACATATAAGAAAAAACCATACCTATATGATTCATATACCACTGTAGTTCCCTACAACCAGTGTTTTTATATACTGAGTCGAAAATAAGGAAATAAAAGTCCAGATGTATGAATATATCGGCTACTGCACCATCACTAGGATCCCTGGCCAGATAATTGAACTCGAAACCCTTAACACGGTTGACCCAAACCAACCTCATAGACCCCCAGTCCTAATGTAGACATGACCAGCCTTTGTTACCACTATGTCATGACCCATCCTAGATGTTTCTATTCCACGAAAACCCTAATACATCCTATAATAGGCCTGGGGATGATGAACAGCACTGAGAAGGAATATCCCAAAAATATGGTGGCATTAGACTAAAGTACATATACATAGGCACAAATTACCAGGCCAACAAATGATGAAATTTAAAAGATCATAATGTATGTATGTATACACTTAAGATCCCAGAATAAACTACAATATTGAATATACTAGGAAGTAAACAGTGAAAAAAAAACAATCATACACAATGAGTCTATAACCACAAGTACAACATGAATGTAATGTGTAGTAGGGTTGTTGTCTAAAAACCGTTGAAACACACCTATGATTGTATGGTCTCACAAATAAATATCTGGTTCTGGTCTTCCTAGGACTCCATCAAAAGGTTGATCATCTACATAAGATATGACATATGCAACAAAAGCGCATACATGGGTGAGGATAACAATACACAGTAGGACAATCTGAAACCAAAAAGATATACAACAAAGTAAAGTACAATTATCGCTATATAGGTATACATCTATAGCACATATAACAAGGATTTCCAAATATAGTCAAGTGATACACCACACCATCATGCAGTAATAACCAACCACCTGCCACATAATTCCACTCCAAGTATGATCATTCCATGTGAAACAACTCCTCGAGCCATCATATCATCAGAGATACTCAACAATGATGTATAGATCATTTGGGACCTTCCCAAATAGAATTAATTAGTTAAGTAAAACTAAGATACATAGAGAGGGTATCATGACCAAAATCACTGGGTGATACCATGAACCCAATCTGGATCAGCCCACTACATAAGGGATCACATTCCATTGATTCCACAAACTGTACTAATATGGCCCACTAGATTGAGAATCAACTCCATGATTATAGAGATTATGATAATGCTACAAAATACACTAGGGGTGATAGAGTATCGCACTCCATTATCATAGAGGGATACAATTACTCTATTTGAGACTCAACCTCTAGAAAGGATTACAATCTATTGATGTGGTGGTAATGTCGCACTAAATCTTTAGGGGAATGGAAAAGGGAAATATTTCAACCTATAATGGTCTGAAATAAAAACCCACCATTGGTCTTAACATTTATGTCTCATTATTAGGGTCTCATCACTACAAAATATTTTTCGATTGGACACTCCATTTTGGAGTTATGATCATTTCAATGAAGCAGCCTGCGAACCTTCCAGGACCACCAGATCTACTTCCATGGTCGGTCCACCTATATTTTTGGTGGTTCCACCTACCATGTGGTCACCTCACCTGTGGTCATCCATTGTGGTCAACCACTACCAGGATCCACCCCAGTTTCCCTGGATCGGACCAGGGTCCCGCCTCAGCCGTAATCCTGACCCAACCTACCATTCAGACCCCACCTGTATACCAACCGAGACAACCTATCCTATCCCACTCCATGTCGCCGCCACTCAACCCACTCTGCATGGCCCAATAAACTATGTCGCCACACACCACCACTAGCTTCTGGTAACTGATGTCATTCTATTGGTCTCGTTCATGTACCACCAAACCTCCTTTGATGACTGAATATCGATACATTACTACAATCGAGCTCATTTGGTCACAATATACAAATATCTGGCTTCCATTGTTTATTCTAATTGAATTTGGGGGTATGATCCATTTCAGAACAACATAAAAATGTCAAGCATCGAACTTCAGGGTTCCATAGGTGAAAAATGCGATGAATGGATGGAGGAAATAATAATAAAATCAAGGGGGTTGAACCTCAATCGATTTTTTGGCCGATTTTGGTTCGTTTCCATTAGAATGGTAAATAAAATACAAACAAAAATCAAGAATCAACTCATGATAATCCCGAAAACATGATCAATTAGTGGGCCTATAATTTCATAAATTAGTTAGTGTTCATAACTGTAATTACGAATGGGGAACAAAATATTGAATAAAAATCCCTACCTCAATTTGGATCGATCATTGATGAAGAATGATCGATGTGCCGTCATCGTTGGTGAGATCATCCAAGATAGGTGTCCATAAATCTCTTATGTGAGGTTCCATCATCATTATTAGAAATGATTTTTTGAGTATTATCAAATGATCCTCTAGATGTTCTAGGGTAATGTGGATAACCATGAAATTATGAAAAAGGACACATTTAAGGAATATGATAAGTCACTCTGTTAAAAAAAATTGTTGAATTATTTTATTTCTTGTTTGTCCACGATAGGGTTTTCTATAATAACCCAAGCTTATTAAAGTCAGTACACACCTTGGGTAAATCCACTATTATGAACATAACCATTCAATTAGATTTCTAATTCGATAACCTGATTAATATTTATTCCACTTTTTTAGGAAAAACACAAACATGATATTACATATTTTAATATTTTTCAAACTTATGTTTCAGGAAAACTGGGCCTCAGAATCACACATCCATTAAGCTCATGGTCTTGAAATCAATCAATATAACATCAAAAAATATTACACACAAAATCCAATACATTATAATCCTATCCTCTACTACAAAAAACACTCATACAAATCACCACAACCATTAATGAAATATTGGGTATCTCATTCTACTTTCAAGATTTCATTGAATACAAAGAACATAAATCACCATTAATGTAAAAAAAGTATCAATGTATCTCCATTGAATAATTATAGGAATACGTGAGTAAATTTAATGTAATAAAAATAACATTGAATAAATAATACCATATTATCTACAAGGAAAGGTTCAACCTCAATATTTCATAATCATGAATGTAACATTTATCAAACTGAACATCATCATCACATTAACAATTATTTCAGACCTAAAAATTCCAAGAATCACAATGAATAAACTATTAAAATAGTTTATACAAGATGAAATCATATCAAAACCATTATAATAACTCTATCTAAATATATTATTCCCCAATGGTAAACATATCAATGGTTACTCCACCTACATTGTATAAAACACCTATGAATAAAGTTTACAGATAAAAATAATGGATAAATTTATTTTATCAATTTTTTTCCTCAATAATCCAAATAATACATTAATATTAGTAGGTAAATAGACATCATACCATAACTGTATAAAGTATGAGGTTGAATACCTATATTTAATGTCAAATTATATAAGTCTTCAATTGATAGTAGATTGGAAAACATATATTTAATTGTCACATTTTTTGGAATCAAATTCTAATGTCATCTCTATCTTCACCATAACAGATTTAATGATATTATATTTTATACAAGTATACTGTACATTTAATGATTGAAAATATTTTATGAAATCTTACTTTAATAGTAATGATCACATCCAAAAAGTGATGAAAACTTTATTTCAACATTTTGATCTTCTAGTTGAGCTTTCATCCACATATTTTACATTAAGTCATGAGTAGCAAGAAAATATTCAGCCTTTTTAGTGTAAAATGTATCTAAATTTGACCATCCTAAAGGTAAATAAAAACATAATGTTTCTATCATGAATTACGCACAAGATATTGATATTTTATCAACAAAATATCCTTACCAATAAATATTTTAAAAACTATTCATATTAAGCATCCATTTGTTATCACATTTCAACACAAAATCTCTTTTAGATTGATGTATCTATGTATTAAATTTCTATAAATAAAACGAGACTCTTTTTTGTAAATTGATACTTATATATAATATGATCAACATACATAATATTTGTTCATGTTGTTGTTATGTAATGTAATCATCAGATTAGCTTTCAAATGATTATTTTATCCACATCATTTAATTATTTATTTTTTAAAAAATAATTTATAAAAATGTGTTATAAATAAAATTTAATCCACTATTCCAAAACTATTCATCATTCTATTAGAATAATATTCTTCATTAAGAAAAATATAGTTCTTCTATTGATAAATTTTAAATCCCATAATTTATCTCACCTCCCATTTTAAAATTCAAATTATTCATCATGGGTTCAGGAATTGAATAAAAATATCTTTGAAATTTAATTATCATAGATAAATCCTTTCTCAATCTATAAAGATTTTATTGTATTCACTATGTGGAGAAACATATGGTTGTTCAATATAAAAATCATCTTTTAATTCAGTATTTATAAAGGCTATCGTAACATCCATTTGAGTGATCTAGCTAGGGAATTGTAATATAATGGAAAAATACTTATTATTTCATTTATTTTAATATGTGAAATTGTTTCATCGACATCAATTTTTTAAAACAATGAATATATTTTATACATCTAACGTGATTTATTTCTCACAACCTCCCCCTTTTTATAATTTTTTTTCATAACACCCACTTTTTCCTAATAATGTTCCTTCCATAAAGATCAGATTCAAATTCTCATGACCTGTTATTCTCAATTTGATGACACTCAACATTAATTTCATCAAAAAACTATATATATTTTATTATTTTTTCCAGAAATTTTCTTCAACAAAAGAGAGCAATGAGGTATGATATTTTTTGATCAATTCATTTCTTCATATTTGAATATATTGTCCTAGATTACAATGATATTTTGAATAAAAAAAAATCATTTCTTCAAATGATTATTTGAAAATAATTTTTCATCATCAGTTTTTTTATCAAATTCAAAAAATGGAACTTCATCATTATTATGTTTATCTTATAAATCTTAACCATTATTTTTAACCAAAATAAATTAAACATCATTACTTTTAGAATATAAATTTATCATGGTAGATTACTTTATTAATTTTCCCACAAGTTTCACATCAAAAAAATCAATAATATTTTACATCTATATGATATAAAAATGATATATTCTTCTATTTTGTGGATTAAAAAGAATTTTTCCATAAAAATATCTTCTATGAAAATTTAAAACATTTTCATATTCAACATTTCTAATGCATGGATAAGCAAATATTGATAAAATTTAAAACATTTATAATTCATTTAATAACTCTTCAGACATAAAATAATATAATTTTTCATATAATGGCAATGACTTTGAAAATGATCCACTTCTCCAATAACTTACTCTAAAAAATATGTTGTATCTTTATCTAGGAACAATGTTTAAACCATATCCACAAATATAATTTTTTTTAGTTCAGTCAATTTTTTTTTTCATGTTTTGAATACTATTTTCATGAT
This sequence comes from Viscum album, assembly GCA_963277665.1. NCBI lineage: Eukaryota > Viridiplantae > Streptophyta > Magnoliopsida > Santalales > Viscaceae > Viscum > Viscum album. The sequence continues at coordinate 1,878,420,209 of OY728148.1, read as the reverse complement.
AAATACCATGATGTTCATGATAAGAATAGCATATTCCACTAGTATACAAAGAACAATTATTAGTTCAGTTATTTTTTAATGAGTAACCACAAAATTTATCATCACTTACCCTGATTCTATTTATAAATATTTATTTAATCCATATTATATTTCAATAATATAACACATGTAATGTGAGTAATTTAACAAATAAAGAAAATAAAATAATTATGTCAATTTTTTTACTTCCTCTGCATTGGTTAGAAATTTACATATTAAATCAACTCTAATGTATGAGTAGTATTTATTTCACGATTCTTATATGTAGTAATAATAAATGTGTTATTTTGACTAGTAGAAAATATAAAATTAATTTTTATTTTAAACATATAAAAATTCAGAATATTTGTTTATATAAATATGATATTACATGTTAATTTGGCCATTATGACCATGTCATTAATTCTATAATCAAATTTATTCATTCATTCCAATATAATAACAATTTATAGAATCACCAATCTGTAAAAAAATTAATCTTCTTAATTGTATTTTTTTATATATCAATCATTAAATATCTTCATGACCCCATATTTTCTGATAAATCACTTCTTTCTATTTGAAACATAACCAAGACACACTAATAAAATAGTGTTTCACTCCATAAATAAAAAAATGTTTTGATATTACAATTGATAAATTTCAATTATTTATGACATACAATATTTTATTTTTAGTGAACCATCATTTTAAAAGATCACCATTACATATTTACATTTTTCATTATGCATAAGTAGGTTCATATTTCTTGACATACGGGAAGATTAATTGATATCCAAAAATACATAGAAATACTCCATTAAAATCCTTTTATGTAACATCATACAACCAAAATTTTCTATTTGTATTCTTCTTCTTATTGTGAGAATTGTAAATACATTCATCTGACAACATTTTTAATGTTAAAAAAACAAGAAACAAATTTAAAATATTAATATGTTTCTCAGAAGAGTCATAAATATATTACAACTGATGAAATCTATGTTATATTTTAATTTTCATTTTTACAGGGTTCTTATAAATTATTATATTTCTGGTGGGATGAATTCCCAAAAATCAATTTCTTGTACAATATCTAAACTCATTATCTAATTAGAAATTAATCCAAAAAAGGATTTCCATTGACCCAAAATATACATATTGAAACATTAACCATAATCTAACATACATTATTTTATAATAATATTTTTCCCATAACTGTAATCATTTCATTCAGTATTCTACCCATAATTATTTTTTTATACAACTAAATTTTTATTGACACAGATCTATTTCTTATTCTTATGAATATTCATTTTATCCCTTATTTTCTATCAGAATTTGTATCAATTTTTTATTTCATTTCAATGCAATAAAAATATACTAAATCTGGTGAATAAATTGATTTTCAAACAAAAATTTTATTCTTGATTTGAATCATCTTATCTTAAATAACAAATGATTGATCAATTTTTTTAACTGCAATTATGAATAAACATAGTTGATTTCAATTTGAATTGTAATTATATAACCTTTCACTATCATAAATAATATAATATGGGAAATTAAGACTACATTTTTTAATATCATTTTCTATATCATAAATTTGATTTGTAAAATATTTTACTCATATTTTATATATTTCATTGATTTATATCTAATGACTCTTGGGCTGTTAAATTCAACAAAAACTTATTCAATTCATCAAATTAATTATCCATTATTAATTTTTCATCAATACAATCATATTAATATTACTAGAGGATTGATTTTACATATTAAAATATTTTATCTCAGTTTAAATCATTGATATCATTACTTAAAACTCATTTAGTTCACTTTTTAGGAATAATTTTGTATTATTTTCCATAATTTCGTTATCTTTATAACTATAATAACTATTTATTTATACATTTTCAACTTTTACAATGAGATTTTATCAACAACATCTGTTGATGTATCCATTTATTCTTCCTAATCACTACTATATCTTCTTCTTCATTTAGATATTAATATTTTATTATAGAATTATAAAAAATATCCCTTAATATCATTAAAATAAACCCATAATTTTTCAATCTAAAATTATATCTTCTTAAAGGCTCTCCTTGAAGATTGATTTTCTTCATTATTGACAATATTTCCATTCAAATAATGATAATTTATTGCAAATTTGTTTAATATTACATTGCCAAATATTTGTAGTACAAATTTTTAATTAGAATATCCCATTCCACTTACAATATTTATGGAGATTATAAAAATCTTCTATTCTAAATTATGACCTATATCAGAATGTGAATCAGTACAATCAAAACAAAATTCAACTTATTACTCTTAATACATCTCTTTCATTATGGCCATAAAAGTTATTTCTTTTTAATCCTTCCAATTTATCTTGATTGTACAATCATTCATCATCTTTTTGTTTATGAGAATAAATTGTAAATCATATAAAGGAATAGTTTCTAAATCAATTCCATCAATATAAGATAAATTTACCCCAAACCACCCCAATAATATATAAATTATTTTATAAAACAATTTTGTATCATCTAATTTATCATAGAAAAATTTAAGTATACTCACAATATTATTAAATTTTTGAATAATTATTCTTAAATTTCATGTAATTTTAATTAGGGACTATTATAGTAAAATATCAAGATCTGTATCATTGCATGCTTCACTATATTATTACATTTGTTGATATTTCTTGTTTTATCCAAAATTTATGTGGTTTTATTAATTCATCTAACATTTATAACATCTTTCATAGATATAAATTAATGTAAACATTCATTTCATTATAATAATTTTATGAATTACTTAATCAATTCAAGAAAAAGTATCAATTTCATCATGTGGTGGATAACCATATGTTAAGCCTCTAGAACATCAAAACATATTCATAAATGATATAAAAACATATTTTTCATCCTTATATTATTATTTATTAAATAAAAAGTTATAATAAAATTTATATGGAATAAATTAAGATTTCACAGGATATACACTAGGTATTCAGTAACACATACTTCTTATTAAGAGATAATTATTCTCAAGCATCAAAAAAATAATAACCAATCAGGGGATCTTATGTGATGATAGCTCTTTTAAATTATACTCCTTGATTTCTGAGGGAATATTGAGAGCTACGTGAATATGTGATTCTAAGTCTTTTATGATTCCTTGTGGAAACCACACTCATGAATAGTTAAAGTGAATCATGACCACTATTCGTCAAAAACATGTACAAATGAATGGAATAATAGATTTAAATGGTTCACTACTCAGCAAGAGTACAACTGTCCTCAAATTGTTTGAGATTCAACAATGTTCATATGAAAAAAAGTTTCAACAAATAGGTAAAATGAGTAGGTTTTATCATTAGAATAATATTATATCAAGGCTCCATTGTATTTTAGTTCATCCCGATTAGAATAATAAAATATATTTTGTAGTAACAAATAACAAATATTTCAAACTATATCCATGAATTTATGGTGTAATAATTCTCTTATTCTTCATCAACCCGAGGAAATAAATACTGGATAACATCACTCTATTCCAATAAGTGAAAACACTTCTTCATTTTCTTCTCTTAAGCATCATCTAATATTTTTTCTCACTATTTACCAAACTAAGAAATTTACACTCCAAAAAACCCCTTCAGTTCACAGTATCACAACGTGTTTTAATTTTAATATCAAATTAATATAATTTCATGATATTATTTTAAATCATCATTAAAAAACAACCTTTTTAAATTAATTCAAAAGATCCAGGTCCATAAATTATTAATGGGTAGATACTATGGACTAAAACAATCAAAAATGTATTCAGATGGATCTATGTCATCATGATCCCTAAAAACTACCAAGATGAAATTTTGATTGAGTGGTATAGGGAATTATGGTACATAAATTTATTTTTCAATAGTTTCTACATAACTTTAACGATTCTCGTTAATGTTGACAATGGTAAATGGTTTATTGGCTAAAACATATTGCATAGTCCATTATCCATTAAAAAGACCACGGTGTACTAAAAATACTATGATGTAGAGGCCCCATGAATTCCAAAACCATAACATTCAATAATGATGAGATCTATGACATGGATTATTTATTGTGGCATTAATGAAGGTAGAAATATATGTCCATTGAAATCTAATAAACTTCACTCTATGGTTGGATATTATCACTTTATCATAGTAAATCTTCTATAAAATTTATCAAAACATAGTGTATGGTTTTTTGTGTGGATGTCCCCAAAATTTTAGAGGCCCTAAAACTCATCAATACGATCTATTTTGAATGAATATATTTTGTTGATGTATCAACGGTATTGTGGACACTGTAACACCACACACCTACCTCATTATCTTAAGGAGGAGGTGAGGGTTACTTGGCCATAAGAGATGTTCACATGGTGCCAAAAGTTGGAAATAATTGTCAAGGGATTTATGGAACAATGGGGAACAATTTCCTCTTATGAAGATAACCTAACTCAACCCACCAACAACTAAAGATGCATGCACATTCAAAACAAACAATGTGATTCAAACAATTCAATCACAAACCCCAAAACCATTCAATTGGACATGTACACAAAACTTTAGATTACAAAGAGAAAACTAAAACAAAAAACACCATGAGCCATGACACCACCACAGCTCCACACCAAGATCCAATCTCCATGCTCCACCAAAACATCATAATTAACCACTACATGAGGGTGATGCATTACCTTTTCCATCGTCTTGGTACACGACATCTGCAAAGATACCAAAGTACCAATGTAGGGGGTGAGTACAACTACTCTGTAGGTTTTCCCCAACTGATTTATCTACAAACACCACTAGGAAAAAACTGTTAGCACATTTATATAAAACAATTTATATAAATACAAACCAAGATACCAATTATTTATAAGACAAATATGTCATATGCCAAACATGCCACACAAGGAATCCAATTCATCCATGCCACGCATGGATCCAATTCAACTATTCCCCAAGCTGATTATCATTTTCATATTTCACTCAAAAGTTACATATACAAACATCACCAACAAAATACGCAACAAACCATGGTGGCACTTCCCGTCCAACCTGTTCATTAGCAATCCACACAAGTAGTACTTCTCGCCCACTTTTTAATGATGGTGGACCTTCCATCCACTATCCATCCACTTTTTATAGTGGCCCTTCTGAACCACTCCACCACATCCCAACATCATTCACCCAAGGATATCACCCATTTCCACACAGGAAACAACAATAATCATGACTTATTGTCAAAAGAAACAAATACAATTTCCATGCCAAACACATTTCAATATAACCCATTTATTGAAATCAATACTCATTCTCACTGTCATTTCCATTTTAAAATCACCAACGTAAAATTAACCAATTGATCCCATTTCAACGAAAGTCCAATTTCATGCCAAAACCCCAAAATCATCACACATTTCATTTTCCAACAAAATTCACATGACATTCTTAAAATTCAATTAATTAAAACATTTTTTATGTAAATGTACATCACATTTAAACCAAGTGGAGTTGAGAGAGAATCCACCTACCTCTTAGCGTTTGGATGAATTGACCCTTCGCCCAAACGCACTCCAAACCGGGAGAACACCTCCTAGAAACCACCTCAAAAAGCCTTCCTTAACATCAACATGCTCAACCATTAACACATAAAGGCAACAAAACCCTAGATCTACATGTAACCCCTTTTGATCATGGATAATAAGAGAGGTAGAGGTATAACCCTAACAAAAACCTCATAGAATCAATATAGGGACTTACTCGATGACAACCGCCTTCAATACACCAAGAAACCCCTCCTATTTTCCTCCAAAACATGATAAGGATATCCCCAAAACTCCAAAAGGTGAAACTCCCATGTGATCCACAAGTGGGAGGAAGAATGACGGGAAAATGGGAAATCCTGAGTGGCCCAAGACTAAAAATCCCAAACACTATGTGGTTGTACGGTTATTCCACATGATTTGGGAAACTGTGCCCCAACCATGTGGTTGCCACTTTCTCACCCAGGGTCTTCACCCGGCTTGACCGCACGGTCTGACAAACCGTGCAACGCCCAGGAGGAGCCCACTATCATGGGTGCATGGTTTCTTGGGCAGACCATATGGTTTGTTCAGACCGTTCTCCAACCATGTGCCTCTCCACAACCTATACAACATTAATTTGTTTTCATAGAATTTTCCAAACATCAACCAACCACTTCAAAAAAGCACAAATGGGTCTAAACAAGGGTCACATACTTCAAACCGGGGGTACTAAATTCTCCCCACCATTGGAAATTCCGTCATCGGAATGTAGTGAACCCACCTTTTGCCGAAAGATCTCGGGCCATTGATTGACCAACTCGTTCTCCCGATCCCAAGTCTCCTCTTGAATCTGGCCATGATGCCACGAAACCTGAAATAAAATGATGCTTTTACATTGCAAGACTTTCTCTTACTTATCCATAACCTGCACTCGCTCGTGCGCCAATGAAGCATCCCTCTCTATATGAACATGGTCCCATCATATAACATAGACCTGATCTGGTTGATACTTTTTCAACTGTGACACATGAAACACATTGTTCACCGCACTGAACCTAGGTGGAAAATCCTAATGACAAGCCACCTCAAAAACCCGCTCAAGAATATCAACAGGTCCTATATACATCAGAGATAACTTTTCTTTCATCCCAAACTGATGATATCCTAACCTAGGAGATATCCTGAAGAAAACATGATCAGTCACCTTGAACGACATCGACCATAGATTATGATCCTCATATGATTTCAGATGACTCTAAGATGTCTCCATTATCTTCATTATTAACATGATCTTCTCTGTAGTCTACTAGACATGGCTCGGTCCAACCATCAAAGACTCACCCATTTCCACCAGCATTGTGGAGAACGACACAGTCACCCATAAAATTCTTCAAATGGATCTATATGTATTGATTCCTGATAACTGTTGTTGTATAATAACTCAACCAAATACAATTTCTTCACACACGAGCAACCAAAATCCATGACACTGGCCTGAAACATCTACTCTAATGTATTTTTTGTCCTCTCGGATTGACCATTCGTCTGAGGGAGATGTGCCATACTCATGGTCAACATTGTTCCAAGAGTTTTCTATAAGTATTTCCAGAAACGAGATGTAAACCATAGATCTCTATCGTATACGATCGAAACTAGAACACCATGCATTTTTACCACAACCTGGATATAGATATTGGAAAGATATACCATCGTATGAGATTCACATGTTGGAATGAAATGGGCTGACTTCGTTAACCAATCCACTATCACACAAATGGCATTGTGATTTCTGACAGTTCATGGGGGACCATTGAAAAAAACCATCGCTATTTGCTCCCACTTCCAAACAGGGATTGTTAAAGACTAAAACATTCCCGCAAGCCTTTGATGCCCTTCCTTGACCTGATGGAAACTCAAGAATTTCGAAACAATATCAGCCACTCTTCTTTTCGAACCAACCCACCAGAACAAAACTTTCATTTCTTTATACATTTTCTGAAATCTTTGATGAACAACCGACATAGAATGATGATATACCTTGAGAAGATTCTTTTGACAAGTAGCTGGTACAACCATCCGATTCTGAAGGCAGATAACTGAATCTCCATTCAATTTCCAACTCTCAATGATCTCCCCACCATTGACTTTCAACCTCATGGTCACACACTCAAAATCAGATATCTATGCCACTTTATCCAGGCCAACCAAGTCAGTAATCAAAAAATGGAAATGAGTTCCGCTCTATCTCCCTATTCTTCACATTCCAACTGCATTTCAGCTATATCCAACATCAACTACCACTACTCTGATGAGTTTTTCACCACCTGAGAATATGAGTTTCTACTTAATGCATCTACCACTGAATTTCACTTAATCAGTGTGTATAACAAGTCAAAATCAAACATCTGGAGATATTCCATCCATCTCCTTTGCCTCAAGTTCAAATCCCTTTGTGAAAAAATGTGATTAAATATCTTATGATCAATATATATAGTGAATTTCTCAACGAAGAGATAATGACACAACACTTTCAAAGAATGGACCACTACTGCCAATTCCAAATCATGAGGTGGGCAGTTCTTCTCATGCACAATCAACTATCGTGATCCATACAAAACCACATGATTCCCTAGCTTGATAAAAAACCCCAACCCTGACCCCAATTAATTTCAATACACCATATACCCTTTTCCTGGTTATAGTAAAACCATGATTGGTGCAAATGTAAGGTGACCCTTTAGCTCTTCTAAATAGTGCTAACACCGTTCATTCCACTGGAATGGAACATTATATCCTTTCAAAACTCTCATCGGTTAATCCAAACATGAAAAATCACAAACAAAACAATGATAATACCCTGATAGACAGAGGAAACTCCATACCTCAAACACATTCTTTGGCGGTTTCCAAGAGATAATAGCCACTATCTTTTACGTATCCATAGAAAGACCCCTTTCAGAAATTACATGCCAATGAAAACTGACTTCTTGTATCCAAAAGTCACACTTTTACAATTTGGAATACAATCAATGATCCCTCAAGATTCCCAGCACTATCTCCCAGTGCTGCTCATGCTCCATCATTGTCTTTGAATACACCAGAATATCATCAAAAAAACCACTACAAATGAATCAAGATATCTCTGAAATATCTGATTCATCAATTCCATGAACTCAGCTAGCACATTTGTAGACCAAAGGGCATGACCAAAAATTCATAATGTCTATATCTACTTTTGAAAGCTATTTTAGGAATATCATCATTCCACACCCGCAATTGATGATATCCCGACCTTAGGTCGATCATGGAGAACCACTGGGCTCCCCTATACTAGTCAAACAAATCATTAATTCATGGAAGTTTATATCTATTTTTTTATCAAATCATGGTTAAGTCTATGAAAATCAATATAGAGCCTCAAAGTTCCATCCGCCTTTTTCACAAAAAACACTAGTGCTGCCCACGGAGACATGCTCGGCCAGATAAACCCTCTGTTTTCTAACTCTTAAAACTGGAAATCCAATTCCCGCAATTCGATAGGTTCCATTTGTTACGATGTAAGTGAGATGAGACAGGTCCCTAGAAATAAATCAATCATTACCTCCACAAATCATATGATTGGTAACCCAGAAGATTCATTGGGGAAAACATCCATGAACTAATCCTCTACTGCCTAAAATACACGCTAATCACCATCCTCTACTGATTCCATTGACAACAACACCAACTGATATGATAACGTGCCACTGCTGGTTCCAAAAGAACTTGTTGCACCCTGCCTATCATGCCTCTCTACTCTAAGAAGATGTATAATGCCATAATGTGTTGTAAAATCAACTTTTCGTGCATTATAGTTGATGTGGTCCTTAAACGCCACCCAACAATCCATTCCCATTATTACATCACACCAATACATCTCAAGCACTGTGAAATTCCACATTAGCTCAACCACGCCCACAACGATACAACATGCTCTACACAAGAAGGCTCACCACTCTCTTTGTTCCAAAGGAGTTTGAAGTTTCAAAACCTGAGGCATCATTTCTACCATTAAACCCAGATACTAAACCACACATCCAATAATAATAGATTGTGAATCACTAGTATCAATTATCACTTTCATCAAGGTAGAATTTAAAAGAATAATATCTCACATCGTGGATGGTCCCAAATAATCATCCCCCACAACCATCTTGGCTCTGAACAATGCCTTTGTTTCCCCACTCTGCTCTTTATTTCCCTACGGAGGTGTTGTGGTGTACCGAGAATCACCATGACTGACTTTCTTTGCTGACAAGGGGTATGCGACTGTCCCCGTCCCATCAAAGCATATGATGTATACGATCCCTAAAGAGTATCATGTGCACCCAACATCGAAGCATTCCTGCAATATCATTGATGATGCCCCATATTTTTGAAATTGTGACATGCATGAGTTTGTGTCATATAGTTCCTTTTGATGTGTGCCATAGAGAAACACTGAGAACATCCTGATTTTCTCTGAGGCTTTGGAGGAATACTTTCTGATCTTTCCATCAAATTATGTGCCATACTCCCACCCTATGAATAAGTCTACCTCTTCCTCTTGAACCCACTTTTAGAGTTCCCACTATTACCCATAGGTACCTCTGTGCTTCATACGCCCAAAGCTCCCAATAGATCCCGCTCATCCACTGATTCTTGATTCATCATCACTCTTTAATCACTGATACACAACACTGCTATTTTTGAATGGATATCTTAACTTTACACATATTTAATGATCCTTGACTTTAATGAAATTATACCCCCCAACTCGGGTGAAAACTACCCTAATCTCATATAAATAGCTTCATACTCCATTACAGACATATGATATTGGTTCAGATTGAAGAAATCTGATGTGCACTGAATTCTGAATGTATGTGGGTAGAATTTTTGATTAAACAATTTCTCAATGCCATTCCACATCATACCTATTGGAACCATGTTATTCTATGCATGATTTGGAGTATGGTTTGTGTTTGTTGTCAATCCTCAGTGGAAGTTCAGAATGTGTACCAGTAAAGAGATCATGCAGATCAAGTATACAACGGGATTGAAGGTGGCACCGTTTCCCAGTGTTTGCCAAATATTTTGGCCTGAAAGTCAACAAATGGGGAAAAATGTTTTTGGAAAAGAGACTTGCACACTGTGTACTTGAAAGAGAGGAAAATTTCATGCCATATTTTTTTGAAGATCAGAACATGGGAAAATGGCAAAGGGATAAGGGACACGCAAGTTTTGGGCTGGTCGCGCATGTGACCTGCGCACCGTGAAGAGACTTGCATGCCGATGCCTAGGAGGATTGGAAACTTGCACGTCTATTGTTTTTTAAGATTATTAATTAAAAATATGGAAAATGAAAGTAGGTCATGTAAGTATTTCTATGGTCACACAATTGAGTAGCGCGACAGAGGCTGGGGAGGATGAGTTGTGCGCCGGAACCTGTGCGCTGAGGGAAGACTTGCGCGCCACTGTGCAGGGGGTCTAGTTTGCCTATAAATAGAGGACCACCACTCCTCATTTCTAATGAATTTCGAGGCTTAGAGATTTTTCGAGCTCTCGTCACGCAAGTGGTTGAGTCGTGCAAGTGGTTGTTGGGTCGCACAAGTAGAGGATGCACGCTGGCTGTTGGCTGCGTGCCCAAGGTGATTTGGGTGACAGAGAAAGTGAGTCACGCAGGTTTGAAGTTCATGACGGCAGTGTCGCGCAAGTCCTTCGGTGACACTTGCATGCTGGTTTGGACTTTTCTGCCGAGGACTTGCATGCCATATTGGGACTTGCACACCGGGCTTTGAGGAGACTTCCAGATATTGTTGAAGCACATATGTCCTTTTTGAAGCTACACGAAAGCTGGAGGATCACCCAGTACCCGCAGTGCAAAGTGAGATTCATCTTCTATTAAGAGTTGGACTTCAACAGAGCATCTACATACAATAGAGGGTGAATTCAAATGAAATGATGAAGAGACCTTCACATCTATAAACTGAGTGGGACTTCACAAATGACAGTGAGCCAGGGGGAGTCAAAGGGAGTGACCTAAGTGATGCAGTGAGCTATCCCTAATGTTTTGTAATGGAAGTGATCCCGGGACAGAGTGACTATTCCCAAACCATTGTATTCCACAACTAGTGATGTTTAGTGGAATTTGGTATGACCGGAAGCTTGTCGGCGTATGCTCCTTGGACGTAGCTCTTAGTGGTGAACCAAGTAAAAAGGGTCGTGTCTTCTCTGTGCATGTGAATGTTTTCTTTCTGATCATATTCATCATACCGGTTCAACAATTTCCGACCAATGTGGGAACAAGATCCATACATTAAAAGAAAAATTTGTCACCCTGATTCACCCATCCCCTCATAGGGTGTCCCGGGGTCCTTCAAGTGCTATCAGAGCGAGGTTGATGGTGTTAAATCTGTCCTTTATCTTCATGGAGAATGCAATCAATGTCATGGGAGTCCCTCAATTTGATGGAAGTATTTTCCAGATCTAGAATAACAGATGAGATCTCATCTCAGATCTCTTGGAATGGAAGTTCTCTTTTCTACTATACAAGTAATAAAAGTCATTGATCCAACATGCCTGACTACGACTGAAACAGACATGAAAATTATTTATGCAGATGCTAAAGCACAAAATGAACTAACTATAGACCTTTCTGATCAAATCTACCTAAAAATGATGAATTGCACCTCAGAAAAATCCATGTGGGATAAACTCGAGAATATTTATGAAGGAGACAACAAAGTGAAGGAGGTGAAACTGAAAGTGATGCACAATAGGTTTGATGATCTGAAGATGCATCCAGACGAGAATGAAGACTCATTCTTCAATCGAATTACTGAATTGGTTGGAGAAATTCGAGGTCTAGGCAAAGAAATCAAAGACATTGATGTTGTAAAGAAAATATTAAAAAGACTTCCACCTCTATACAATTCCAAGGTGTCAGCCCTTGAGGAAAGAGATAATTCCAAGCTTTCTCTGGATGATCTACTGAGTAGCATGGTGGAATATGAAATGAGAGTCAAACCAGAAGATTCTATGACTTGTGTGTTCAAGGAAATAACATTCAAGGCCATGGATAAAATGAAAATCTCAAAATATAGTAGCAGTGAAGATGACGAAGGAAAATAAATTCGTTCTCTCATTGCGAAGAAGATCCATGAGGGAAAGTGAAATTCAAATTGAAGTTACCTCTCTCCATTTTTCATCATGGAATAGTAGGCCACATTGCCTCTAAGTTCTTAAGAATGATCAATGCTGAAGATATTGAAGATGAAAGCTTCGAGAAGCCTCAGAGAAGGTTCTTCAAAAAGGGAGACTTTAAATCGAGAAAGAAAATGAAAAAGAAGAGTTTTGTCTGTGAAGAGGAAGAAGATGATAATGAATTCTGTGAAGAAGAAGAACCAGAATTCAAAACTGGGAACCATGCTTCCATGATGGCCACTATTGAAAAGTCAGAAGATACTGGTGGAGAAAAACAAATGAGAACTTGTGTAGATCCCGAGATGCAACTTAAGGATGCGGTTACTAAGATTAAGATTAAATGTAAGAGTTGCAATAAGTGGAAATCTATTGTAGAAGAATCAATTGAATACGTTGATCAACATGAAGCTGAAATTGAATGACTGGAAGAATTTTTGAAGGTACATTATAAAATAATTGAAATCAATAATGATGTAGTGGATCTAAAGCTGATAATTGAAGAGCAGGAAAAAGTCATCAATGACCTCACCTCCAGACTAGATGAAAAATCCAAGACTACTGAGGGTCTGGAGGAGGAAGTTGTTACTCTAAGGAGTAAACTTGAGAATGAATCAATTCCAAAATAATCGAGGAAGAAAATTGATTTTGGAAGATTCTCAAATGCAGAATTACTATAAAGTGCCAAGTGTGGTTCATATGGGGTTAAAAAAATCATGAGTAATCGAAGACCCGCTTGCATGGGAAAGAGTGGAATTGGCTGTGAGGCTGAGACATCAACTACGAAAGTGAAAATATCCAAAATAATGATAAGATGAAAGTTGAACATGTTGAAACGTTTCCTAAAGTGATGAAAAAGGAACCCTAAATCCAACTAAAATGAGAACTGAAAATTAATCCTCAAGCATTCAGAAAGGACAGACAGTCTAACTATTCTCCCAAGGAAGATGGTATGAGGAGAGATTCAAGTGAGAAGACATTTCCTCACATGAAGTGTCAGTTATGTGGCTTTCTGGGCCATACCATGTCTTATTGCGAAGAGGAAAGAAGCTATCAGAATGGAGAAGATATAGAATTTCAACAAAGCAGAAGAGATTCATATCCTAATTATTACAGAAGAAACAATTTGTATGGATATTGTTATCATTGTTCTATCTTTGGTCATAAGGCTTCTAATTGCAGGCAGATAAGGGACATGGACACCTCATACCGATGTTCAAGACAAGTCAAGTCTCGTCAGCAAGATAGTGTTGCTCTTTCAAACAGGTTTTCTCCTCTAAAGGAAGATCTCAACTATGAAGAACCTGGGTATGCGGAAGAGATAATTGAAAGGCCATCAGTACTATATATACTCAATCCAATGCCTCATGGAAGGAAAGGAAGAAGATTGAGAAATCCAACCTTGCAGAGGTGGCCCTCAAAGCTACAAAGAACAAGAGTATCTAGATTCTGGATAGTGGTTGTTCATCTAATATGATAGGTAATGCCGACCTGCTAACTGATACCAAAAGTAAGGTCTATGGTACAGTATGATTTGGTAATGATGGAGCTCTAAGAATCAAAGAGAGTGGAAGTACTGAATTAGCTATTGGAGAATTAAAGAAGACTGAAGTCCTTTACGTAGATGTCCTACGTCATAATCTCCTCATTGTGAGTCAACAATGTGACTCAGGACTTATAGTTACTTTTAATTAGAAAGGCTACACTATCAAGGGAAAGACCGGAAATTCACTTATGAAGGGATGTGGAACAGAAGGCAACTTGTATCATGTTGATACTGAAGAATATGTAAGTTACATGACTGCTGAAGAAGAAAACAATTTGTGGCATCAGAGACTGGGACACATCAATAAAAATGACATGGAGAAAATATCAAAATTGATAATTGTCGTTGACATTCCCAACCTGAAGAGTGAACGTGAAAAATCTTGTGATGCTTGCAGTCGTGGGAAGCTGGTCTGCAGTTCATATCGGCCAAAGAAGAAAAGGGCATCTCACCTTATTGATCTGATTCATACAGATGTATGTGGGCCAATAAATGTTGCTGGAACTCATCGAGAAAGGTACTTTGTCCTTTTCATAGAATATTATAGTATAATGGCATGTGTGATGTACATTCACATGAAACGACAATTCCTTGACTGCATGAAAACATATCAGCGAATCGCCAAAAATTATACTGGAGGAACAATCAAAGTGTTGAGATCTCCCAATGGAGGAGAATACACATCCATTGAATTTAAAAATTATCTTGAGAAGCTTGGGATACAGCATGAGGTAGATGATGTGAGAACTCAACAAAAAAATGGAGTTGTTGAACGTAGGAATAGACTAGTGAACAACATGGCACGAAATATGCTGATTGAGAGTTGTTTTCCATGACATTACTGGAAAAAGTTTGTTCAAGCTGCAGTGTACATTCAGAATAGAACATGAATTTATATGGGTGAGATGAAGACACCATATGAATTGTGGAATAGACGGAATCCCTCTTTAAAATACTTTTGTGTATTTGGAAGTAAATTCTTCATCATGAACAAAGAAGGAAATCAAGAGAAGTATGGCGACAATGCAGGTGAAGGAATTTTCCTTGGTTACCCAATGAAAAACAATGCCTACAAGTGTTTGAACAAGCGTTTTGGGAGGATTGGGGAAAGAAGTTATATTAAGACAATTGAAGAGAAAACCATAAATTCTTAAAGTACATCATATGATGATGTAATAGAAAGCCAGGAAGAAAGTGAACGTGAAGAAAATACAAATGCAGAAATAGAGGACACTGTACAAAACACTCAGTAGTCACATCATGATGTTGACTCAGAAGAAGAATCTGAAATGAAATTGTGGCTGAAGGGAATGAAACTGAACCTCACAGAAGAAATTGAAGAGATGAGATTGATCCATCCTACATAATTGGGGACAAGAGTGCACCCACTCAAAAAAGAAGGATGGGGAATAACACGCAATCTTTATTTCTATCAGTTGTAGATCCATCCTCATTCGAAGAAGCTGCAAATGATGAATATTGGGTGAAAGCCATGAATGATGAATTAGATCAGATTGAAAAGAATCAGACATGGGATCTTGTCCAGAGACCCAAATGTCACAATGTGATTGGTACCAATTGGATCTTAAAAAATACGTTTTATGCGCACGAAAGTGTCATTAGAAACAAGGAATGACTGGTATGTAAAGGATACTCCCAGATTGAAGGCATTAATGTTGAAGAAACATTTGCTCCAGTGGCTAGACTGGAGTCAATCAGGATTTTCCTTTCCATGGTACTCCAAAGAAGATATAAAGTATTTCAAATGGATGTGCAGACAACTTTCCTGAATGGTGTACTCGAACAAGAAGTCTACATTGGACAACTAGGGGGATTTGTTTTGTGTACTGATGAAATGAAGGTCTATAAACTGAAGAAATCTCTATATGGTTTGAAGCAGGCACCACGGGCGTGGTACTCGCGACTAGATTCATACCTCAAGAAGATAGAATTCAAAAGAGGAGGAGTAGATCACAATATCTATGTTAATAATTCTCCAAAAGATCAATTCATGGTCCTAGTCTACATTGATGATATCATATTTGGTGGCATCAAGCAGAAATTAGTGGACGAATTTTTCAACCACATGAAATCCGAATTTGAAATGTCTATGATTGTGGAGCTAACATATTTCGTGGGGCTGCAGCTGATTCAAAAGAAGGAATACACTTTCATTTCTCAAGAAAAGTATGAAAGAGAGCTGCTGAAAAAGTTTAATATGCATGATTCCAAACCAATGTCAACTCTAATTACAGTTGGAACTAAACTTGGAAAGCATGAGGATGGGGCCTATATTGATCCCACCATGTATAGGAGGATCATTGGGAGCCTACTCTACCTGACAGTGACACAACCAAATATTGTCTTTGCCATATGCCTTGCGGCCCGCTTTCAGAGTAATCCAAAGGAGGAACATATGGCGGCTGTAAAAAGAATCATGATGTATATTCAAGTTACACATAACTTCGGGTTATTTTTTGCTGCAGGCAGTGATAGTGATTTATCAAAATTTTCTGATGCTGACTGTGCTGGTGATGTAGTAGGCAGAAATTCCACTAGTGGTGGGGCCTTCTATATTGGGCAGAAATGTGTTGGCTGGTTGAGAAAGAAACAACAAAGTACTTCTCTTAGTATTGCTGAAGCTGAGAATATATCTTCCACAAAGGCATGAACTCAACTACTATGGATGAAGAAATAATTAACAGATATTGGTGATGAGGTAAAGCAACCAATGGGGATTTACTGTGATAAAAAGTGCGCAATTGATATTACAAAGAATCGTGTTCATCATTCCCGTACGAAACATATTGAAATCAGGTATCACTTTATCAAAGAAAAAGTTGAACAAGGGGTGATTAGAATAGATAATGTTGGAACTAATGAGAAAGTGGCTAATATCCTGACCAATTCACTATCAACATCTGTGTTTAAGAAGCATCAGTTGATCATCGGTGTTCAGCCACCTCCCAGTGCATAATGAGGTTACACAATTCTCTTCTCCCCAATTATGATAATTTTTTTTATTTGTTAATGAATGTGATGCAGGTTTGTGGGAGAGATACTATCCAGGGGGAGTATGGTTTGAGCTGAACGTTGAAAAATTACCAGGCTTTAGGTTTATTGTAAATGGGGGAGAAAGGAATAAATTCAGGCATGTTCAGACCTGTAATACTCTTGTGACACAATGCGAATTCAGTGTCAGTGATAAGATGAGAAGGATAAGAAGGAATTCATCATTCATGTTATGATTATAGGGCATTATTGAGAATTCCAAAACACTGGATCCCAATTCAATCTTTCTATCTTTTTTTTACACCGAGCATTGCTCTCATATACTTAGAATGTTGGCTGAGTTGATTCTTGCGTTTTTGGATTGCACATGGATGGAGATCTATTGAATTTATTTTCTAATTGCCAACAGACCCAAAGGGGGAGACTGTTGGAACCATGGTCTTCTATACATGATTTGGAGTATAGTTGGTGTTTGTTTTCAATCCTCAGTGGATGTCCATAATGTGTACCAGTAAAGAGATCATACAGTTCATGCAGACAAAAGTATTGAAGGTGGAGTCGTTTCCCAGTGTTTGCCATATTTTTGGGCCTGAAAATCGACAAATGGAGAAAATTGTTTTTGGAAAATAGATTTGCATGACATGTACATGAAGGAGATGAAACTTTCACACCATATGTTTTTCAAGATCAGAACATGGGAAAATGTCAAAGGGATAAGGGCCGCGCAAGTTATGGGCTGGTCGCGCAAGTGACCTGTGCGCCGTGAAGAGACGTGTGCACCGATTCCTAGGAGGATTGGAATCTTGCGTGTATATTGTTTTTCAAGATTATTAATCCAAAATTATGGAAAAGGAAAGGAGGTTGCACAAGTATTTTTATGGTCACACAAGTGAGTAGCGCGACAGAGGCTGGGGAGGATGAGCTGCGCGCCGGAACCTACGCACCGGGGGATGACTTGTGCGCCACCGCGTAGGGGGTCCAGTTTGCCTATAAATAGAGGACCACCCCTCCTCATTTGTAAAAAAGTTCGAGGCATAGTGATTTTATGAGCTCTCGTCGCACAAGTGGTTGTTGGGTCACGCAAGTAGAGGCTGAGCGCCGGCTGTTGGCTGCACGCCCAAGGTGATTTGGGCGAGAAAGGAAGTGAGTCACAGAGGATTGAAGTTCAAGACGGCAGTGTCGCGAAGGTCTTTTGGTGACACTTGCGCGCCGGTTTGGACTTGTGAGCCGAGGACTTGCGCGCCGTATTGGGACTTCTGCACCGGGCTTTGAGGAGACTGCCAGAAATTTTTGAAGCACATCTGTACTTTTAGAAGCTGCACGAAAGCTGGGGGATCACTCGGTACCCTCAGCGCAAAGTAAGATCTGTCTTCTAGTAAGAGTTGGACTTCAACAGAGCATCTGCATACAGCAGAGGATGCATTCTTATGCAATGATGAATAGACCTTCACGTTTATAAACTGAGTGGGACTTCACTAATGGGAGTGAGCCAGGGGGAGTCAATGGGAGTGACCCGAGGGACGCAGTGAGCTATCCCTGAACATTTGTAAAGGTAGTTAGCCCGGGACAGAGTGACTATTCCTGAACCATTGTAATCCACAACTAGTAAAGTTTAGTGGAATTTGGTACGACCAGCAACTTGTCGGCATATGATCCTTGGATGTATCCCTTAGTGGCGAACCATGTAAAAAGGTTTGTTTCTTCCTTGTGCATGTGAATGTTTGCTTTCTAATCATATTCATCATACAGGTTCAAAAAGTTCCTACCAATTTGGGAACAAGATCCATCACATTAAAAGAAAAAGTTGTCACCCTGATTCACCCCTCCCCTCTCAGGGTGTCCCGGGGTCCTTCAATACCTTGGTCTATCCTCGCTTGGTCTACCAACTCCCACCACTGAAGAGAAAGATCCTCTAGCTTATATGTTTATATATTTATTTAAAACTCTACCAATGTCCCCAAGAATTTTAAAATCTTGTTCATTCTGGACACACATGCCTCTGCCCTTTTTGGGTCTAAATCAGCACTAAAGATGGGTGGATCTTGCTTTTGAAATTGATCTACATAATCAACATGATTTGGCACTTCCACTCTATTCAAACATCCCACAGCATGAAAGCCTTACACTATGCTCTGGACTAACTGCTGGTTCATCTGGGGATCAAGTGAATCCACGTTCTCATCGGCCACTTCTAATTGGTCTCTACGACGCCTACCTGGTTCCATTTCTATAAACAGATAACAAACAACCATGTGTCTCACTTCCGTAGACATCATGAATTCCCATTTCAAATCACATTACACAACACTATTATAATGAGGCTTTCAACCTTTCTACAAATTCCATGTTTCACTATTTTTGAAAACCGAACAATTTTCAAAATACCAAATTTATTCACATTAAAATTTCACGCATTTGAAAAACCATTTCTCAATTCAGACCATAAATCATTATGCCCAATGAAATATGCATCCTATAGGGAAGTCATTTCTACCATATATGCCATGAACATCTAACTGGAAACACCCACGACAATGAGATTCCCAATTTCGATAAGTGTCTCCAAAACACTTATGTACCCAACTCCCCGGTAACATGATGTTCAACATAAAATGGTTATCTACATCCTTTTATGCTATAAACTGCATGTTCAGACATTCCTACGAC
Organism: Viscum album; assembly: GCA_963277665.1. NCBI lineage: Eukaryota > Viridiplantae > Streptophyta > Magnoliopsida > Santalales > Viscaceae > Viscum > Viscum album. The sequence goes on along the minus strand of OY728148.1, from coordinate 1,878,400,159 downwards.
TTACTAACATTCCATCTCAAGGAATATACCACAATTAATTTCAACTAAAAATACAAGAATCAACTCCAATGAACCAAACAAGCTGATACAACTTGTAACACCCCACCCCTACCTTATTTGCTTGAGGTGGTGGGGAGGGTGACATGGACTTAGGCGATGTTCCCAAGGTTCCAAAGGCTGGAAGAAAATGCTGAGGGCTTCAATGAACAGTGGGGAATGATTTTCCCTTAATAATATAACCCAACCCAAACAACCAATAGCTAAAGATGCATGCACTATAAAACCCACCATGTGATACAATCAATTCCATCACAAACACAAAAACCATTCAACTAGACATGTCCACAATACATCAGAGTACAAAGAGGAAACTAAAAAACAAAACACCATGAGCCATGACACCACCAGAGCTCCACACCATGCTCCAAGTTTCAAGCTCCACCAAAATATCACAATGCACTAGTAGAGGAGGGTGATGCCTTACCTTTTACCATGTCACGGAACACGACATCTGCAAAGACACCAAAATGCCAAGGCATGGGGTGATTACAAATACTCAATTGAATTTCCCCAACTTATTTCCCTACACACGCCACTAGGATAAAACTATTATCAAATTTATATAAAACATCTTATATAAAGCAAAACCAAGCAACCAATTGTTTTTAAGACAAACATGCCATAAGCCAAACATTCCACACAAGGAATCCAAATCAACCATACCAGACAAGGAAACCAATTCAACCATTCCACAAGCCGATTACCAATTTCATATTTCACTCACAAGCCCCTTCTACAATCATTACCAATAAATCCGACAACAAACTAAGGTGTCACATCCCATCCAACCCGTTCATTGCCCATCCACTCAAGTGGTACATCCTGCCCACTTGCTATTGATGGTGGACCTTCTATCCACTATTCATCCCCTATTTATAGTGGAACTTCTCATCCACTCCACCACGTCCCAAAATTTTCCACCAAATGATATCTCCCATTTCCACACAAGCCAAAACAATAATCACACATTATTCTGAATAACAAAAAATACCATTTCCATGCCAAAAAAATGTTTGTATCACTTGTATATTGAAATCAATACTCATGCTCATAATCATTACCATTTTGAAATCACCGATTTAAAATTAACTAATTGATCACATTTTATCAAAACCCCAAATTCATGCCAAAACCGTCAAATCATCACCCATTTGATTTTACAATAAAATTCACACGACATGATTAAAATTAAATTAAAGAAACCAATTTAATTATAAATTAACATTAAATATCAACATAGTGGATTTGAGAGAGAATAAACCTAGCTTTGAGGGTTTAGAAAAATCTTCCCTTCGCCCAAATGAACTCCAAATCGGGTGAATGCCTCCACGTAACCAACTAAAAAACCCTTCACTATCATCAAAAGATCAACCTTTAACACAGAAAGGAAACACATCACTAGATCTACATGAAAACCTTGTAGATTTAAAAAACTAAGAGATGGAGAGTGATAACCCTAACCAATAACTAAAATAACCAAAATAGGGACTTACCCAAGGAGAACGGCCTTCGATCCGCCATGAAACCCCTTAAATTTTCCTACAAAAGAAGCTAAGTTGCTCCCCAAACCTCTGAAAACCGGAATTCCCATGTGAGCCACAAGTGGGAGAAAGATTGGGGGGAAATGGGAAATCCTGAGTGGCTCGGGACTTAAAAACACAAATATTAAGTGGCCGCACGGTTACCCAACATGTTCTGGAAAACCGTGCACCAACCGTGAGGTAGTCATTGTTTTACCCAGGGACTTCACATGACTTGCCCGCACGGTTTGACAAACCGTGTGCCGCCCGTGCCGAGCCCACTTTCAGGGATGCACAGTTTCCTTGGTTGGCAGCACTATTTTTTCAGATCGTACACCAACTGTGCACCCATGCACAACCTCCAAAATATTAAATTTTTTTCCCAAAATTGTCCAAACATCAACCAACCACTTGAAAAATTAGAGACGCACCGAAATCGGGGTCACATACCTCATATCGGGGGTACTACAGACACTATTTCATATATGTTGTCTATTATTATATGGTGTTATCCATGTTTCATCTCCATGGAAACCTACACAATATAATCACAATGAACACTTCAATTATTATTTCATTAGGTACTTGTTTCATGGAATATAAACACGATGTAAATTTAATGTGAATCATCCAATTTAAACACATAGAATATGATTTATGTGATTCCAAAAAAATAAAACATACTTAATCATATCATGTTCTCAAAAAAATAAATCGAAAAAATCAAAAAAAATATTAAATAATCACTCGTGTTCAATAGATGTATAATGTTCTAATGAAATAAAAAAATACATATAAAATTATTGATTGAAATATTTTTTCTATCCCATTTTCTACAATCAACATTATTTTATTTATGTGCTACTTTTATTCCCTTATACCATGATACTTGATTTCAATTTTTTAATTATATAATTTGTAACACTCATATTGTACCACTCCATCCTTCGATAACCTGGGATATAATAATGTCGTATGATAAATTTTGATTAGATAATATTATACCATGCATCCACTGTTAATGGATATATTGTTTTTGATAAGGGGGAAATTTTCATTTGATTACAAATTAATTTTGACAAAAAGATTTTTTCTATGGAATGGTATGATTTTATAAATTTTTTCATTCATTAATTGCATATTTCGGGATTGATGTTGCAATTTAGTGTGTAGTGGAATGGGATATTCTATGAAATACTCTTATAGTGTGATTAATAATTTTCATTATATATCTTATGTAATTCCTCAAATCCATACATTAATGTCTAAATAAGTATATCATTTTAATTTAATTTCAATGAAACATTTATGGAATATTTTATAAAAATGTTATGACCATGACTATAGTCCGAATAAAAATGCTAACCATGTTTTATAAATTACTATTTTTCATATGCGTTTATGAAAATAATGAGATATTTTTTGTTGATTTATTATATGTATTCTTATTTGTATTAGAAATTATATTAAAAAAAGAAAAAATGATATCTAAATATAAATGTGGTTCAGGAATGATTGTTATTAATAAAATTTATATTGAAAATTTTAGGATTTGAGATTTTTATGAAATTTTTAGGGTTACTATGTTTCAGTTTTTGGATATAAATTTTCAAGAGGAAGGTTTATGATTAAATATAAAATTTCAACTAACTAGTATTAGTAATATATAATGAGATTATAATAATATTTATGCGATAAAGGTAGTTAATTTTAAAATCTAATTTATTTGTGGTCTCTATCTTATATGTCTGGGCTTAGAATGATGTCTATATTTTGTTATTAATGGGTTAAAATTTAGAGGACATTTTGAAGAAGATGTATAAATTTACTTATTATAGTGATTCTAGTTTTTGTGTATAGTGAATTGGTTAACAGTTCTTACATTAAAAGGGAAGGTAATTAAGGGGGATTAATGGTTCACATTATATGTTTAGGTACTGATGTAAGATAATTTTGGTTGTCTGGTTGCGTGGGGGACCCTCAATGAAAATAATTAGCAATTTTGTCTTTAAACTTTACCATTGTAGTGTAGGTTTCTAATTCTAGTTATATGTCACTCAATTATTGTCATTATGTGACATCATCCCATTAAATACACATCCAATTTCTTGATGGAATTTTTTTCAATACATAATACTTGTACTAGAATCCTTATGAAAATTTTATCCATTTATCTTTCCACAATTTCAGAATAATGGAAAACTCATCATCTTTAGTATATTTGTTTTATTTTAGAATTTAATTTTAATTTATCCTTTATTTTCTTATCAAAATTATTTAATTTATGGGTGATTTGAATATCAATTTCCTCCTATTTATCTTGTCAAATTATTTTTTTCATAGCTATTGTTGCCTCATATGGCTCCTAACCTATAATGAAATTATTTTATGGAATATAATAATTAATCAATATATCATTTTTTTATAATAATACACAAAAAAAGATCACATGTCTTGTAAAATATAATACATAATTATGAAGATGTTCAAAATCAATTGATGAATGCTTAATTAATTCCTTCTTTATCGTCTTTAAATAAATATAGAAAAACTATTTATTGAAAAAAATTTCTTCATCTCATCCCACTCCAATGAGTCAATTTCTTTTTGTTCCCTTGTAGTATTTATATATTTATATCATTGATGAATTTGACCAACCAAATGATTACAATAAATGATATCATTTTCCAATGATGAAATCTAGATAATAGAAAATATATTTTCAGTTATAAAGATTAGTTGATTATCAATTTGCTGATCAGAGTTCCCACTAAATGATACTATAAATTTACTCATGAAAAAATCCATAGTACATTTTATGATTCCTTTAATAATTTGGAAGATAACCATGATTCATGACTTGATAATGTCCCAAAGACATAACAATAATATTTTTCATTTTCATTCCCATAACATTTAGTTTCTTATGAGAACAATCAATTCATTTTCCATTTCATTTACCATTATCATTATTTTATTAGTTATAACCATTAAACAACAAAAAACATTTTATTATCAATAATAATCATAACTGGAATTAAAAAAATAATTTCTGTCATTTAATGTATGTATTAATAATGATACCTTCTTTTCCATCAATGAATCATTTAGTTGAACTAAGATTTTCTATCGTATTTTTATTTTGAAATACCTCAAAACTCATCAAAATTAAAATGTTATGCAATTTAATCATATAACGAGGGAGTGTCAAACCTAGTGTGTTGTTGGACATCATTCAATATGAACTATAATGATGAAAAAATTATACATTAACAACTCTTATTAGAGTTATATTCCCTACTAAAATATTTGGAAAACCACATCAACGAATTTTATCTTAGTATATATGTATTTTCATCAGAAACCCACACACATTTCATTAAAAAAATATAGTATTGTATTCATTGCATTAGAATATTTGAGGGGTTCACACTAAAATTACAAAATAAATGTTTTCAAAAGTTTCAAAATTAATCTATGATTCAAAATATAGTAACCCAAACTATTCATTAAAAAATAATGTATCTTATTAATAGAAAACATGAATTACATATAAAAAATATCCCTTATATAACTATAATATTTTATTGTCTTTGTAAACATCAATAGAAAAAAATTGGAATATAAATAATCAATATTATTTCCAATGAACATAGTTTAAAATATCATTATTTGTATTCATAAAATTCTTAAAATCATTATACATAACGTCAAAAAGGGTACAATAATAATGCGTGAGATCCGGTTCTGAGTCAGGTCAAATATTGTTGCATAAAAATAAACATAGAAAATATTTTGTAGTCAATGATCACTACACTTACAATCATAGTTTACTGGGCTCACTCCACATTACATTATTTCCATAGTTCAGGTTTACTCCAAATACATTATTATTAAGAAATTTGTCATATTAAAATAGATACACTCTACATTATAGTCAAATATTATATCATGATATACCCTTCATTACCAATGATGTGTTGGGTGATAAACATCAAGGCCCAAAAATCCCATTTTTATAACTATACATATGTGTACCCCATGATCATAAATCATCAATCATACCTTTAAATAATAAACTATTGAAAGAATACAATATTCATAAAAATTTTATTATCACTGTCATAAATCAAAATGATAAATAATAATGTCGTAAATATTAGATAATATCTCTAATAAATCATATTATACATTAAATGATGTCATTATATATTAAAAACCATATAATAATCCCTAGAACATTTCATGAGGTAAATTCACTTTTAATTCAAAAATAATTATTTAGATTCATGAAATTTGAATAATATTATGGGAAATTGATTCATTAAAATTAACAATGAAATATTTAATTTAATCCATAATGAAATTTTAATTCTCAATGGTGGTGAAAACTGTTTATGATGTGTATTGAAAAATAAAAAATGCATTCATATTTCTATAAAAAGTAAAAAATACCACATTTGGAAAATTATAAGAAAATTTATTTTAAACATTAGTATGTTGTGTCAAATATATTAATATAATAATATAAATAATGTAACAACCCAAGATTTTATGAGAATTTTTTTTTTAATTTCACTAATGTCTTTTGTTGTACGCTACACCAAAAGGAGCTTGCACAACACACATCCTTAACTTGCCTTGCATTACACGCAATCGCGACCTTCCTCGATAGCGTGTGTAGTACGCAATACCGAGTTTCACTAAACAAAGATATACTATTAAAATATTATTATAACTAGCCGTTATGAATAGTAATAAACACCTTTTAAAATTTTAGAAATTTTAGCTCTCAAAATGGACTTCATTTTTGGATTCGGAGTATTGAATTTAGCCTAAGATGAAATTTTGGTACTTTTCGGATAACTTTCATATTCTGATGAATATTGAAAATTACTAAATTATAATTAAAAACAAAATTTTTAATCAAAATAATTAATAGTGATAAATTATTAATTTGAGTGGTTTTAAATTATATCTAGAATATATTTTTACAATTCAATACAATGTTGGTCATTGGATGTAATTTCACATTTACACCAGACATAAACAAATGTTAATCTTTTGATAGTTATTATCTCTTAAAAACACGCTATTTGTTGTGACAGCAGAAATTAATTATAAAATTAATTAATGCAACTTATATGTTTGGAATTTTGTAAAATAGAAATCATTTTTGAACTTGGAATATCAATTATAGCTTAGGGTAAAATTCTGGCATTTTTCTGAAAAACTTCAATTTTTGATGAATAGTGAAACTACTAAGTGGTAGTTAAAAAAATAATTGTTTCATAAATATTAATTTTACCACTTCTGTGAATGGAATTTCAAAAATCCGAGAGACACGGTTGATGACAGTAAGTAAAATGTGGTTCAATGAGATGAAAATAATTTTTGGTGAATAGTAACTTTTTACTTTTATTTACCACGGTTAAAGGTAAATAGGGTAATTAAGGGTAAAAATGATATTAATATTACCCTAAAACATGTCCTAATCCTATTGGACAAGTGTATCTCGACCAAAAACAACCTTAAGTGTAAAATATTATCATTTAGGCCCACTTGGATTAGATTAGGACATTTATTATTATTTAATTCAAAGAAGAGTTAAAAGAGTTAAAATCAATGTTTATTTACTAAAACATTTTTAATATAGGGTTATACATAAGATAAATTCGATTGTAAATATTCATTAGAAATATAAAAAGATTTCCTACATAATGGTATTTTATTTGTAATTTTTAGACATCAAATAAGTTAATTTATTTATGACACAAAGATGATGCTGTAATTATCTTATTAATGAAATATTGACATAATTGATATTATAAATACCAAAATAAATGTAATTTAAGACTTTTTATGAATTCCACTAATTTTCTAGATTACTATGATATATTAGTGTTGATTTAATCAACTTGTTTCGAACATATAATTCTGTTATGACTTTCACAAAAATCATATATCAAATAGTGTCAAAATTGACACAAAATAGTTTTTAAATCAAATATTATATTATTAATTGTTATTTTATTCCTAAAAATCTAAGGTTAGGCCAAATGAATTAGATAAGGATATATATATATATTAATAATAAACAATTTGGGGTTCTTTTGGCATGTTATAGTAAGTGTATTAACCATATAGTGTAAGAAAACAAAAAGACACGGTAAAAGTTAAATTATTTAACTTAAAGTTAAATCTAATTGATAAGGTTAAAATAATAACCTAAACTTGTCTAAATCCTATTGGTTGATATGATTTCGACCCATACCCACATTATATTCGAAATAAGACCCTTTGGAACCATTATAAACCGATTTTGACTTTAATATAAAATAATATTTTGAGATATTCCTAATGTGCCCCTCTCCTCCCTTATAAAAGGGAACCTCCTCCCCCTCCTCCTCACACCAATTTGAGAACTCAAGCTCGGCCAACCCCTGACATTTCCACCTCTACACTTCCCTAGAATAATCCTATAGGTCCTGGTCTTCTTCAAAGACCAATCTTAGTTCCCTAAGTGGAGGATTCAAAGAGGCGTTCCAAAGAAGAGGTAATATCCATTACCGATCTTTTCAATTTCTTTCTTCTTCAACTTCTTCTTCTTTAGTTGTTTCATGATAAAGTAATAATATAAGTATTACTTACATACTAATATGTTATTATAAATATGAAACAACCCTAATTCACCTTCTATTCATCCTACGGAAAAATGAAATCACCGCGCGTGCTTACGTACGGAATACCGTCTCCACGCCGTGGTGTAATCTATTTTCCACCATCACGTTACAAGGATGGGTATAATGGTATAATGAGTAACTATTTATGATTATTATAAAGTAATATTGATACTGAAATAATATATATATACTCCAATACAGTTCCACGATCATAGGAACGATATCATCACTCGTGCGTACGTACGGAATACCGTCTCCACGATGTGATGCGACTCGTTCTACATGATCATCATTACATAGTAATTATATAAATGAATTGAATGAATAAATATGATATATGTTACACTAATAACATTCTGTATATAAGGTATCTATAACCTTAAAAGAAGAATAAGAATTTATTCGCCAAAACACGCATAAGAACAAAAGGCAATAAGGACCCGAGTAACAAGTAACAATGAAATATTACTAACAAGAAGCTAAGAATATGACAATATATGATATCATATCAATATGTATGATTCTGGAATAAGTCAATAACATTATTTAAATCATTATACAGGAGGTTCGGACACGTACAAAGCAAGTCGGACCTAAGGTAAGGAAAATATCACAATCTCATTTTTATCCGAGATTGTTTTTACTTTGGCATTTACTGGGGTGTATTTTATCATCCACAGCCATGTTACCTCAATATGTAATATTGTTTCCATCCACTTACAATAGTTTAAATCACATTTTACCTTTTGGTGAGTTTTTATTAAATAATATGAAAGGAATCTTTTGACGTTTTTCATAAGAGGTACTTTTTGACTTTTCCGACAAAAGTACGAAGAATGTTTTTTTAACTTATATGGCATGAATGGATTTTTTTAAAACATTATTTCCAAGAAGCTTCCTTTAAAAGTTTTTAAGTTTATTTTTAATCAAATTCTTTTAGTTTAAAGTCGTATGACATGTTAAGAAAGGAAAAATGTTTTTGAAGAAGAAAGGATATTTTCCTTAAGAATGGAGTTCAAGTGTTTTATCAAAATTATTTTCCATCTAAAATAATAAAGGGTTCTGTTTTTATCCCTATTATTACATTGATTTGATTATGTTTTCAGGGAATTATTTTTATGAAGTCATTTACCTTATATGATTTGTTTTATGATGTCATGATGTTTCAAGAATCCCATTTTTGTTACATGTGTTATGCGATGATGTATGATTTATGATTATGTGGCACACATAAGAAAGGATTCATTATAAGATGGGTGGGACCTATATATCCCTCCAATGCATTGGGTAAAGATTTTATATCTCATGAGATAGACATGGCTGGAACGGTAGGTTATACCGGTTCAGTGAAACAGGACTGGAACGAGGGTGACTCAGTTCAGAAAGGGACTCTGTCCACTAAGATAGTCTTGGAAATGAGTCATGACTAACAAGAAATGATGTTCCATGATTATGTGTGCATTCCAAAAAGTTTCAAGTTTCATGTTATGATTATGGGGATCTCATTTTCACTTCTATGATTTATTCCATGTTAAGATATTATGATCTCTTTTGAAGGTTATGATTAAAAAAAGATATGATATGATTTTTATTTCCTTTATTTGCCCTTGCTGAGAATTTGAGCTCACCCTTTTATGTTTTCTTTTCCCCAGGATATAAAGAAAGGTTTTAGGTAAAAAAAAGGGAGGATCTTTATGGGAGATATTGAAGATCATTCACCACGATTAGAAGATTACGTTCCGAGTTTCCAAAGACACTAAACTATTACGATCCTTGTGTGTGTGTTTTTGTTATGTACTAAGTATTCCACAAAAGTAATGTAATGTCCATGTATGATAAGCTTCGGGTCTCTACAGTTGGTATTAGAGGAAAGGTTTAGTCAACCTTTGGAAACTAGGATGCGAAAACGTTAGTGAGATCCCTAGAGATATTTCTAGGGTATGTCTAGGGATGTCCCTAAGGATAAGTATACGTATAAGATACAGTCCTAGAACTATGGTAACGATCATAGAATTTAACCTAAGAAGTTAGATATTGAGGATACTCCCCCTTTATAATGTTGTTTTCCCTAGCATGATTTTTCCTCTCACACTATTCTTTTTGGGTTTTAGACGATGGATGGAACCCGAAGGAACCGTGTTGATCAATGCAATGGACAATGAAATGATTGTCCTCCTGAACAAACAAATGTTATGGGAGATGGAGTGCAAAATCTTATTGCTATAATTACACAAGCTATTAATCATTCTGGACTTCCAAATGAGTAAACAAGGGAACAATATTCTATTGAGTCCTTCATGAGGCAACGTCCACCTTCTTTTAGTGGGTCTTCCAATCCACTTGTTGCTGAACAATAGATCAGTACCACTAAAAAGATATTTTCAGTTCTTCAATGTTCTGAACATGATAAAGTCATCTTAGCAGTATATTGTTTGGAAGGTGAAGCTGATCAATGATGGAATCTTATCAAGAATACGAGGCCAAGAGATGAAATTGAGTCCATGGAATGGGACGAGTTCAAGAACTTGTTTTTCAGTAAGTACTTCCCTCGTATTATTCGAAACAAAGATGGAGAAGGAGTTTCTTGAAATAAAGCAAAAGGATGATGAATCTGTTGGTATATACGAAGCAAATTTTACAAGACTTGCAAGGTATGCATCTGGCATTATCATCCAACCTGAAAGTAAAGTTGATCAATTTTTCAGTGGCTTAAAACCAAGTCTTCAAAGGGCATTAGCTATTCGAGACTTCAGTAGCTATGAAGAAATTGTGTGTTGTGCTATCAAGGTAGAAATGGAAGTTGGTGTTACATATCCATCTCATGGTTTTGACAAGAAACGAAAGATGGAGTTCAAGGAGAAATCTCAGAATAATGGTGAAAATAATATGAATGTTTCCTTATGCACAAAGTGTGGAAAGAAGCATGGTGGATATTGTATTAAAGGGACTAGAAAATGTTTTAAGTGTGGAAAAGAAGGTCATCGAGCAGTTGAGTGTCGAAGTAATGGAAAAAGGGTTTCTAATGATGTGAATAAAGCAAACACTGCAGAGAACGCACCACCAACACTTCAATGCTTCAAGTGAAAGGAAATGGGGCATTATGCTAATAAATGCCCTAATCCAAGGGTTAGTGATGATCAACATGAGCAACCACTGAAGGCAAAGGACAAAGGGAAGTCACATGCGATCACTATTGGCGATGTTGAATATGACAACGATGTGGTGGAATGATTAAGTGTTTATGTAATGGGATTCCAAAATAATATTGTATCATGGAGTATTGGAATATTTATGTATTGGTCTAATGTGATATTCAAAGTAATTGAGATATTTTTGGAAATAAGATGATATGCGCATAATGAAGGGAAAACGAGAAAACAAAATGTTTAACAGTATTCATGAGCTCATGATTGATATAAGGACTAAGTGATATCATGGTTTGAGTATATAGAATTTTGAGGATTTTGGTATGTGGAAAGAGTTAACTTTTGAAAGCATTCATGTTTTCACTAAGGTTTAATGGGTATTCATTTTTCAAGAGAATACATCATTAAGGTATTCACATGATTGGAATGTGACCAACAAGATATATGGGGGATAAATGATGGTATTCACATGCTTGGTTGACGACATTTCAAGTTATCGTTTTCTTTATACTATGACCTTGGACCAAAGTATTTTAGATAATCCTAAAGATTGGAATGGATTATGTTACCCATAAGTTAGTATTGTTTAAGGATAGAACTTTTTTCGATATTATTTATGTGATGTTATAGTAATGTAGTTTTAGAAAAAGGACAAACTGCAGGACGGGCGACAGCCCATCGCGTCGGACAAGGCTGTGGGAATCGAACCCACAACTGAAGTGCGACTGGCCTTTATCGCCTACCACTGGCCTACAGGAAGTCCCTGGTTAGTAGAAACTAGTTTTATTTTATTAAACGGTATGATATAAGTATAAGTCCATTTTAGGAACGATATATGATTAATCTCACTATAGATCGACTTATTTATATAATTTTGCTAACCTTTTGTTTGAGACAGATGGAATGACCCGTCATTCTATCACATGATCTGTTAACACATCACGAATGACAAATTCAACTTCATTTCTTTAAGAGATGAAGTGGAAATTGTCCAAAGAACAACAAACGGTGAGACTATACCAAAATCACGAAAGTATTTCTTCTAATTCCAATTTCATCAACTTTAGGGAAATGATCTTGAAAACCAAAAATGTTGTCCTAATGCCCTTATATCCGATGAATCAGATGGTACCCTAGATCATCACAAATATATGGCTTTGTGATTGTTGGTTTTTCCATAGCCATGTTCTCTACCACTCTCCATCAGAACATGATGGTTAAATTTTTCTTCCATATCCATATTTTCACCTATGTGGAAACCCAGTGATTAGTTTATTTGGGTAACCGTTACGTTTCATACTTTTGTTTTTAAAGATTGGTTTTGTTATTCCTTTTTACGATGTGGGTTTCTATTAAATAAACTTTCGAGTAGTAAACCATTTATAACCCTGACGAATTTCGAGGGTGAAATTCATTTTAAGGGTGGTATGTAACACCAGATATTTTTATGAGTAATATTTTGTTTTTATATATCATCAAAAGAATCTATCACTACACACTTTCTTGGCTTACTTTACACGCAATCACGACCTTCCTCGATAGCTTGCGTCGTACGCAATACCGAGTTTCACTAAACAACGATATGCTATTAAAATATTATTAAAACTAGCCGTTATGAATAGTAATAACCACTTTTTGAAATTTTATAAATTTTATTTTTCAAAATGGACTTCATTTTTGTATTCGGAATACCGAAATTAGCCTAGGGTGAAATTTTGGTATTTTTCTGAAAACTTTCAATTTTTGATGAAAAGTGAAACCACTAAGTGGTAGGTTAAAAACTGAATTTTGCATAAAACTTAATTTTACCGCTTCTGTGAATGAAATTTCGAAAATCTGATGGACACGGTTGATATCAGTAAGTAAAATGTGGTTCAATGAGATAAAAATAATTTTTTGGTGAATAGTAACTTTTTACTTTTTTTACCGTGGTTAATAGTAAATAGGGTAACTAGGGGTAAATATGATATTACTATTACCCTAACACATGTCCTAATTCTATTGGATAAGTTTAATTCGACCAAAAAAAACATAGGAATAAAATATGACCATTTAGGCCCACTTGGGTTAGATTATGACATTTATTATTAATTTATTTAAAGAAGGGTTAAAATAGTTAAAATCAAAGTTTAATAAGTAAATCATTTTTAATATGGGGTTATACATAAGATAAATTCAACTATAAATATTTATTAGAAAGATAAAAATATTTCCTACATAATGGTATTTTATTTTAAATTTTTGGACATTAAATGATTTAATTTATTTATGACACAATGATGATGCAGTAATTATCTTATTAATGAAATATTGACATAATTGATGTTATAAACACCAAAATAAATGTTATTTGAGACTTTTTATGAATTACACTAATTTTCTAGGTTACTGTGATATATTAGTGTTGATTTAATCAACTTGGTTCGAACATATAATTCTGTTATGACTTTCACAAAAATCATATATCAAATAGTGTCAAAATTGACACAAAATAGTTTTTAAATCAAATATTATATTACTAATTTTTATTTTATTCTTAAAAATCTATGGTTCGGCCGAATGACTTAGATAAGGATATATATATTAATAATAAACAATTTGGGGTTCGTTTTGCATGTTATAGTAAGTGTATTAACCATATAGTGAAAGAAAACAAAAAGACACGGTAAAAGTTAAATTATTTAACTTAGAGTTAAATCTAATTGATAAGGTTAAAATAATACGCTAAACTTGTCTAAATCCTATTGGTTGATAGGATTTCGACCCATCCCCACTTTAGCTTAGAAATAAGACCCTTTGGAACCATTATAAACCGATTTTGACTTTAGTATAAAATAATATTTTGAGATATTCCTATGGTGCCCCTCTCCTCCCTTATAAAAGGGCACCTCCTCCCCCTCCTTCTCACACCAATTTGAGCACTCAAGCCCGGACAACCACTGCCATTTTCTCTTCTCCACTTCCCTGGAATAATCCTAGAGGTCCTAGTCTTCTTCAAAGACAAATCTTAGTTCCCTAAGTGGAGGATTCAAAGAGGCGTTCCAAAGAAGAGGAGCTTCGGACACGTACAAAGCAAATCGGACCTAAGGTAAGGGAAATATCACAATCTCATTTTTATCCTAGATTGTTTATTCGTAATTATTAACTGGGGTGTATTTTATCATCCACATCCATTTTCCCTCAATATGTAATATTGTTTCCATCCACTTACGATAGTTTAAATCCAATTTTACCCTTCGGTGAGTTTTTAGTAAAGAATATGAAAGGAATCTTTTGTCGTTTTTTCGCACGAGGTACTTTTTGACTTTTCCGAAAAAGGTACGAAGAATATTTTTTTAACTTATATGGCATGAATGGATTTTTAAAAACATTATTTCCAAGAAGATTCCTTTACAAGTTTTCAAGTTTATATTTAATCAACTTATTTTAGTTTATAATTGTATGACATGTTAAGAAAAGAAAAGTGTTTTTGAAGAAGAAAGGATATTTTCCTCAAGAATGGAGTTCAAGTGTTTTATCAAAATTATTTTCTATCTAAGATAATATAGGGTTCTATTTTTATCCCTATTATTACATTGATTTGATAATGTTTTGAGGGAGTTATTTTTATGAAGTCATTTAACTTATATGATTTGTTTTATGATGTCATGATGTTTCAAGAATCCCATTTTTGTTACATGTGTTATGCGATGATGTATGATTTATTATTATGTGGAACACATAAGAAAGGATTCATTATAAGATGTGTGGGACCTATATCTCCCTCCAATGCATTGGGTAAAGATTTTATATCTCATGAGATAGACATGGATGGAACAGTAGGTTATACCGGTTTAGTGAAACAGGATTGGAACGAGGGTGACTCGGTTCAGAAAGGGACTCTATCCACTAAGATAGTCTTGGCAATGAGTCATGACTAACAAGAAATGATTTTCCATGATTATGTGTGCATGCCACAAAGTTTCAAGTTTCATGTTATGATTATGGGGATCTCATTTTCACTTCTATGATTTATTCCATGTTAAGATATTATGATCTCTTTTGCAGGTTATGATTTTCAAAAAGATATGATATGATTTTTATTTCCTTTATTTGCCCTTGCTGAGAATTTGAGCTCACCATTTTATGTTTTCTTTTCCCCAGGTCAGGAAGATGGATATTAAGTAGAATATGCTAAAAGGGACCCTAGATATGATGAAATAAATGGGAGACACTGTAGAAGATTTATGAACCAGTTGTTTATGTTTCCCAGTTTCTAAAGACACTATACCTATACGGTCCTTTGTGGTTTTGTCATATGTTGTAATAAGTGTGCTTCAATTTTGAAGTATTAACAATGTATGTAAAGTATGGGTCATTATAGTTGGTATCAGAGGGAGGTTATAGTCAACATTTGGAAACTACGATGTGAAAGCCTTAGTAAGAACCCCAAGGATAAGTCTAAGCATAGAACACAATCTTAGTGTTTTAGAAATGGCCATGAATAACCTAAGATAAGACCTTAAGCATGAAAATTTTATTCTTGAATTATGTGGTTTTCCTATTATAATTAGTGTTGCTCACAATATTCTTCTTGGTTTTAGTCAATGGATGGAACCTGAAAGAACCGTGTTAATGCAGAATGCGATGGGCAATGCAATGATTGTCCCCCTGAGCAACCAAACGATATGGGAGCTGGAATGCAAAATCTTGTAGCCATGCTCACACAACTTTCTCAAGCTATGAATCATGCAGGACTTCCAAATGAGCAAAGGAAGGAGAAACATTCTGTTGAATCCTTCATGAGGCTGCGTCCACCTTCTTTCAGCGGGTCTACTGATCCATTAGTTGCTGAACAATGGATTAGTACTACTGAAAAGATATTTTCAGTTCTTCAATGTTCTGAACATGATAAAGTCATCCTAGCAGTGTATCGTTTGGAAGGATATGTTGATCAATGGTGGAATCTTATTAATAATACGAGGCAAAGGGATGAAATTGAGTCTATGGAATGGGACGAGTTCAAGAACTTATTTTTCAATAAGTACTTACCTCGTATTCTCCGAAAAAAGATGGAGAAAGAGTTTCTTGAACTGAAGCAAAGGGATGATGAATCTGTTGGTACCTATGAAGCAAATTTTACAAGACTTGCAAGGTACGCTTCTTGTATTATTATCCAACCTGAGAGTAAGATCGATCGATTCTTTAGTGGCTTTAAACCAAGTCTTCGAAGGGCGTTAGCTATAAGGGACTTCAATAGCTACGAGGAAATCTTTCGATGTGCTCTCAAAGTCGAGATGGAGATTGGGGTAACCCATCAGTCACATGGGTTTGATAAGAAGAGGAAGATGGAATTCAAAGGAAAATCTAAAGAGCACACTGAAAAGAAGATGAGCTTTCCCTTATGCTTAAAGTGTGGAAAGAAACATGGAGGGAGTTGTCTTAAAGGGACAAGTAAATGTTTTAAATGTGGAAAGGAAGGTCATCGGGCATTTGAATGCCGTGATAATGGGAAGAAGATGTCTAATGATGCAAACAAAGGAAGGGATACACAGAATGAACCTACTACACTTCAATGTTTCAAGTGCAAGGAGATGGGGCATTATGCCAATCAATGCCCAAATCCAAGGGTTGATGATGATGGTCGACGTCAAAAAATTCCTAAGGCTAAAGACAAAGGAAAGTCACATGCAATTTCTATCAGCGATGTGGAGTACGATAACGAAGTGGTGAAAGGTACACTTACCATCCACTCTAAAGTAGCAAATGTTTTATTTGATTCTGGATCCACCCACTCTTTTATTTCTGAAAAATTTTCTAAGGGTATCACTGTACTACCTCAACAATTAGATGTTGAGTTAGCTGTGACAACACCTAATGGCACAACAGTCGCATCAAAAGTTTATAATTCTTCTCCGATCGAAGTTTGTGGGAAAGTGCTTCCTGCAAATCTTGTGATCCTTCCTTTAGTGGGATTTGATGTGATTCTTGGCATGGATTGGCTTTCTCTACATGGAGCTCATATCAATAGCCAAGTAAGGGAAGTCACATTTCATATTCCAGATCAATCTACGATCGTCTATCAATGCAAGGATGAACATAACCTTCCAGTGGAAATTTCTTCCATCTTATGGGTATTGATTCCACTAAATGAAGGTTATTTATCTCAAATGGTTTGTGAGAAACTCACGATTAAGAATATACCCATTGTACGGGAGTTTGATGATGTCTTTCCAGAGGAATTACCGGGTCTTCCACCAAATCGTGAATTTGAGTTTTCAATAGAACTCGTACCGGGCGCTTTGCCAATTTCAAAGACACCTTATAGAATGGCCCCAATTGAGTTGCAGGAATTAAAGAAGCAACTCCAAGAGAATCTTGATAAGAGATTCATATGCCCTAGTGCGTCACCTTGGGGAGCACCTGTTCTATTTGTTAAGAAGAATGATGGATCAATGAGACTCTGCATTGATTATCGAGAACTTAACAAGATCACTATCAAGAACAAATATCCTCTCCCACGCATTGATGACTTATTTGACTAACTACGCGGAGCTCAATACTTTTCCAAGATTGATCTTCGTTCAGGGTATCATCAATTAAGGGTCAAAAGGGAGGATATACCAAAGACGACTTTCCGTACAAGGTATGGACACTATGAATTTATAGTGATGCCATTTAGTCTTACTAATGCCCCTGCTATCTTCATGGATCTAATGAATAGAGTCTTTAGAGACTATCTTGATCAATTTGTGGTAGTATTTATAGACGATATTCTTGTCTATTCAAAGAGAAAGTAAGAGCATGAAGATCACTTGGGAATTATATTTAAGACCCTGAGAAAGGAGAAGCTTTATGCCAAATTTACCAAGTGTGAATTTTGGCTTCAAAAAGTTGCATCTTTGGGTCACATAATCTCAAAAGAGGGGATATCTGTGGATCCATCAAAAATAGAGGTTATCGAAAGATGGTCAAGACCAACAATAGTAACTGAGTTCCGAAGTTTTCTTGGTTTGGCTGGATATTATCGACGTTTTGTAAAAGATTTTTCACGATTATCTAATCCACTCACCAAGTTGACTCGGAAAGGAGTTAAGTTTGTCTGGACAGAGGAATGTGAAGAGAATTTCAAGGAGTTGAAAAGAAGGTTATCCAGTGCACCTGTGCTCACACTGCCTTGTAGTAGAGAAAGGTTTGTGATCTAAAGTGATGCATCCAAGAAGGGATTGGGGTATGTTCTTATGAAAAGTGATATGGTGATAGCTTATGCCTCACGACAGTTGAAAATCCATGAGCAAAATTACCCAACACATGATTTGGAGTTGGCTGCGGTAATCTTTGCATTAAAGATTTGGAGGCATTACCTTTATGGTGAAAAGTGTGATATTTATACTGATCATAAAAGTTTAAAGTATATTTTCACACAAAAGGAGTTGAATATGCATCAAAGAAGATGGTTGGAGCTGATTAAGGATTATGACTGCTCAATCCATTACCACCCTGGGAAAGCAAACAAGGTGGCAGATGCATTAAGTCGACAAGACCATGCTAGTTTATCCATGATGAGGATCACAAAAGATCCAATATTTATGGATTTACAAAGGATGGATCTTGGAATTATAATGGAAGGGGAAAAATCTTATCTTTCTCAAATGAATTTTCAACCATCTATACATGTGAAGATTAAAGAGGCAAAGAAATAAGATGTCGAGTTACAAAAGAAGGTGAGAAATGTTCCTGAATTCAACCTTGATTGTGATGGGATAATAAAGTTCAGGAATCGGGTTTGTGTTCCTCCCATCCCCGAATTAAAGAAGGAGCTGCTGGATGAGGCTCATAGTTCATCATTCTCTATTCATCCTGGAAGCACGAAGATGTATAAGGACCTGAAAGAGTACTTCTGGTGGGATGGCATGAAAAGAGATCTTGCTGAATATGTCTCTCGATGCTTGGTTTGTCAACAAGTTAAAACTGAGAGACAGAAGTATAAGGGGATGTTACAACTATTACCCATACCCGAATGGAAATGGGAAAACATCACTATGGACTTTGTCACATGACTTCCTAAAACATCCAAAGGCAATAATGCTATTTGGGTCATAGTTGATCGTCTTACAAAGTCTGCACACTTCATTGCTATTAGAGAGGATTTCTCTCTAGATCAGATTGCCAGAATATATGTAAAGGAAGTGGTAAGATTGCATGGAGTACCACTTTAAATAATATCTGATCGGGATCCGAGATTTTCCTCGAAGTTCTGGCGAAGTCTTCAGCATACTCTGGATACAGAGTTGAGTTTCAGCACTGCTTATCATCCCCAGACAGACGGTTAGTCTGAGAGAACAATTCAAACCCTAGAAGATATGTTGAGAGCTTGCTCTATGGATTTCAAAGGATGTTGGGATCAACACCTACCTTTGGTGGAATTTTATTATAATAATAGCTTTCACTCCAGTATTCAGATGGCTCCTTATGAAGCTCTCTATGGAAAGAAATGCAGGACTCCAACTTGCTGGGATGATGTTGGGGAAAGAAATCTATTAGGACCTGATCTCGTTGATGAAATGGCAGAAAAGGTCAGATCTATTCAACAACACATAAGAGCAGCTCAGAGTCGACAGAAAAGTTATGCCGACAACCGAAGAAAAGACCTAGAGTTTGAAGTGGGTGATAAAGTGTTCTTATGAATATCTCCCTGGAAGAGGGTTATGAGATTTGGAAAGAAGGGGAAGTTGATCCCTAGATATATCGGTCCTTTCGAAATACTGGATCGTGTTGGGAAGGTAGCTTACCGATTGGCGCTTCCACCGAATCTATCTCAAGTTCACGATGTGTTCCATGTATCTCTCCTAAGAAATTACATACCAGATCCTTCACATGTACTCAGCTCAGAAGTTGTACCACTAAAGCAAGATCTTTCTTATGAAGAACAGCCGATAGAGATTTTGGATCGTAGCGAAAAAGTCCTACGAAACAAGACCACTGACTTGGTGAAAGTTTTATGGAGGAACCACCAACTTGAAGAAGCTACATGGGATCTTGTGGATATGATGAGGGAGAAGTATCTTCATCTGTTTGTTACAAAGTGACAAATTTCGAGGGCGAAATTCTTTTTAAGGGGGGTAGAATGTAACACCCGAGATTTTTATGAGTAATATTTTGTTTTTATATATCATCAAAGTAATCTTTCACTACACACTTGCTTGGCTTACTTTACACGCAATCACGACCTTCCTCGATAGCTTGCGTCGTACGCAATACCGAGTTTCACTAAACAACGATATGCTATTAAAATATTATTAAAACTAACCGTTATGAATAGTAATAATCACTTTTTGAAATTTTATAAATTTTATTTTTCAAAATGGACTTCATTTTTGGATTCGGAATACCGAAATTAGCCTAGGGTGAAATTTTGGTATTTTTCTGAAAACTTTCAATTTTTGATGAAAAGTGAAACCACTAAGTGGTAGGTTAAAAACTGAATTTTGCATAAAACTTAATTTTACCGCTTCTGTGAATAGAATTTAGAAAATCCGATAGACACGGTTGATATAAGTAAGTAAAATGTGGTTCAATGAGATAAAAATAATTTTTTGGTGAATAGTAACTTTTTACTTTTTTTACCGCGGTTAATAGTAAATTGGGTTACTAGGGGTAAATATGATATTACTATTACCCTAAAACATGTCCTAATTCTATTGGATAAGTTTAATTCGACCAAAAACAAACTTAGGAATAAAATATGAACATTTAGGCCCACTTGGGTTAGATTAGGACATTTATTATTAATTTATTTAAAGAAGGGTTAAAATAGTTAAAATCAAAGTTTAATAAGTAAATCATTTTTAATATGGGGTTATACATAAGATAAATTCGACTATAAATATTTATTAGAAAGCTAAAAAGTTTTCCTACATAATGGTATTTTATTTGTAATTTTTAGACATTAAATAATTTAATTTATTTATGACACAATGATGATGCAGTAATTATCTTATTAATGAAATATTGACATAATTGATGTTATAAACACCAAAATAAATGTAATTTGAGACTTTTAATGAATTCCAATAATTTTATAGGTTACTATGATATATTAGTGTTGATTTAATCAACTTTTTTTGAACATATAATTCTGTTATGACTTTCACAAAAATCATATATCAAATAGTGTCAAAATTGACACAAAATAGTTTTTAAATCAAATATTATATTACTAATTGTTATTTTATTCCTAAAAATCTAAGGTTCGTCCAAATGACTTAGATAAGGATATATATATTAATAATAAACAATTTGGGGTTCTTTTGGCATGTTATAGTAAGTGTATTAACCATATAGTGAAAGAAAACAAAAAGACACGGTAAAAGTTAAATTATTTAACTTAGAGTTAAATCTAATTGATAAGGTTAAAATAATACCCTAAACTTGTCTAAATCCTATTGGTTGATAGGATTTCGACCCATACCCACTTTAGAGTCGAAATAAGACCCATTGGAACCATTATAAACCGATTTTTACTTTAATATAAAATAATATTTTGAGATATTCCTAAGGTGCCCCTCTCCTCCCTTATAAAAGGGCACCTCCTCCCCCTCCTCCTCACACCAATTTGAGCACTCAAGCCCAGCCAACCCCTGCCATTTTCTCCTCTCCACTTCCCTAGAATAATCCTAGAGGTCCTGGTCTTTTTCAAAGACCAATCTTAGTTCCCTAAGTGAAGGATTCAAAGAGGCGTTCCAAAGAAGAGGAGCTTCAGACACGTACAAAGCAAACCGGACCTAAGGTAAGGGAAATATCACAATCTCATTTTTATCCGAGATTGTTTATTTGTAAGTATTTACTGGGGTGTATTTTATCATCCAAATCCATGTTCCCTCAATATGTAATATTGTTTCCATCCACTTACGATAGTTTAAATCCAATTTTACCCTTCGGTGAGTTTTTAGTAAAGAATATGAAAGGAATCTTTTGTCGTTTTTTCATACGAGGTACTTTTTGACTTTTCCGACAAAGGAACGAAGAATGTTTTTTTAACTTATATGGCATGAATGTATTTTTAAAAACATTATTTCAAAGAATCTTCCTTTACAAGTTTTCAAGTTTATTTTTAATCAACTTATTTTAGTTTATAATTGTATGACATGTTAAGAAAAGAAAAGTGTTTTTGAAGAAGAAAGGATATTTTCATCAAGAATGGAGTTCAAGTGTTTTATCAAAATTATTTTCTATCTAAGATAATATAGGGTTCTGTTTTTATCCCTATTATTACATTGATTTGATTATGTTTTGAGGGAATTATTTTTATGAAGTCATTTACCTTATATGATTTGTTTTATGATGTCATGATGTTTCAAGAATCCCATTTTTGTTACATGTGTTATGCAATGATGTATGATTTATGATTATGTGGCACACATAAGAAAGGATTCATTATAAGATGGGTGGAACCTATATCTCCCTCCAATGCATTGGGTAACGATTTTATGTCACATGAGATAGACATGGCTGGAACGGTAGGTTATACCGGTTCAGTGAAACAGGACTGGAACGAGGGTGACTCAGTTCAGAAAGGGACTCTGTCCACTAAGATAGTCTTGGCAATGAGTCATGACTAACAAGAAATGATGTTCCACGATTATGTGTGCATGCCACAAAGTTTCAAGTTTCATGTTATGATTATGGGGATCTAATTTTCACTTCTATGATTTATTCCATGTTAAGATATTATGATCTCTTTTGCAGGTTATGATTTTCAAAAAGATATGATATGATTTTTATTTCCTTTATTTTCCCTTGCTGAGCATTTGAGCTCACCCTTTTATGTTTTCTTTTCCCCAGGTCAGGAAGATGGATATTAAGTAGAATATGCTAAAAGGGACCCTAGATATGATGAAATAAATGGGAGACACTGTAGAATATTTATGAACCAGTTGTTTATGTTTCCCAGTTTCTAAAGACACTATACCTATACGGTCCTTTGTGGTTTTGTCATATGTTGTAATAAGTGTGCTTCAATTTTGAATTATTAACAATGTATGTAAAGTATGGGTCGTTATAGGGTAGAATGTAACAACCCAAGATTTTATGAAAAATATTCTTTTTAATTTCACTAATGTCTTGTATTGTACGCTACACCAAAAGGATCTTGCACAACATGCATCCTTGACTTGCCTTGCATTACACGCAATCATGACCTTCCTCGATAGCGTGTGTAGTACGCAATACCGAGTTTCACTAAACAACGATATGCTATTAAAATATTATTATAACTAGCCATTATGAATAGTAATAACCACCTTTTAAAATTTTATATATTTTAGCTCTCAAAATGGACTTCATTTTTGGATTCGGAGTATCGAATTTAGCCTAAGGTGAAATTTTGGTACTTTTCGGATAACTTTCATATTCTGATGAATAGTGAAAATTACTAAATTATAATTAAAAACAACTTTTTAATCAAAATAATTAATAGTGATAAATTATTAATTTGAGTGATTTTAAAGTATATCTAGAATATATTATTACAATTCAATACAATGTTGGTCATTGGATGTAATTTCACATTTACACCAGACATAAACAAATATTAATCTTTTGATAGTTATTATCTCTTAAAAACACGCTATTTGTTGTGACAACGGAAATTAATTATAAAATTAATTAATGAAACTTATATGTTGGTAATTTTTTAAAATAGAAATCATTTTTGAACTTGGAATATCAATTATAGCTTAGGGTGAAATTCTGGCATTTTTCTGAAAAACTTCAATTTTTGATGAATAGTGAAACTACTAAGTGGTAGTTAAAAAAATTAATTTTTTCATAAATCTTAATTTTACCGCTTCTGTGAATGGAATTTCAAAAATCCGAGAGACACAGTTGATGTCAGTAAGTAAAATGTGGTTCAATGAGATGAAAATAATTTTTGGTGAATAGTAACTTTTTACTTTTATTTACCACGGTTAAAGGTAAATAGGGTAATTAAGGGTAAAAATAATATTAATATTACCCTAAAACATGTCCTAATCCTATTTGACAAGTTTATCTCGACCAAAAACAACCTTAACTGTAAAATATTATCATTTAGGCCCACTTTGATTAGATTAGGACATTTATTATTATTTAATTCAAAGAAGAGTTAAAAGAGTTAAAATCAAAGTTTATTTACTAAAACATTTTTAATATAGGGTAATACATAAGATATATTCGATTGTAAATATTCATTAGAAATCTAAACATATTTCCTACATAATGGTATTTTATTTCTAATTTTTAGACATCAAATAAGTTAATTTATTTATGACACAAAGATGATGCAGTAATTATCTTATTAATGAAATATTGACATAATTGATATTATAAATACCAAAATAAATGTAATTTAAGACTTTTTATGAATTCCACTAATTTTCTAGGTTACTATGATATATTATTGTTGATTTAATCAACTCTTTTCGAACATATAATTATGTTATGACTTTCAAAAAAATCATATATCAAATAGTGTCAAAATTGACACTAAATAGTTTTTAAATAAAATATTATATTATTAATTGTTATTTTATTCCTAAAAATCTAAAGTTCGGCCAAATGACTTAGATAAGGATATATATATTAATAATAAACAATTTGGGGTTCGTTTGGCATGTTATAGTAAGTGTATTAACCATATAGTGTAAGAAAACAAAAAGACACGGTAAAAGTTAAATTATTTAACTTAAAGTTAAATCTAATTGATAAGGTTAAAATAATAACATAAACTTGACTAAATAATATTGGTTGATAGGATTTCGACCCATACCCACTTTATCTTCGAAATAAGACCCTTTGTAACCATTGTAAACCGATTTTGACTTTAATATAAAATAATATTTTGAGATATTCCTAAGGTGCCCCTCTCCTCCCTTATAAAAGGGCACCTCCTCCCCCTCCTCCTCACACCAATTTGAGCACTCAAGCTCGGACAACCCCTGCCATTTTCTCCTCTACACTTCCCTAGAATAATCCTAGAGGTCCTGGTCTTCTTCAAAGACGAATCTTAGTTCCCTAAGTGGAGGATTCAAAGAGGCGTTCCAAAGAAGAGGTAATATCCATTAACGATCTTTTCAATTTCCTTCTTCTTCAACTTCTTCTTCTTTAGTTGTTTCATGATAAAGTCATAATATCAGTATTACTTACATACTAATATGTTATTATAAATATGAAACAACCCTAATTCACCTTCTATCCATACTACGGAAAAATGAAATCACCGCGCGTGCGTACGTACGAAATACCGTCTCCACGCCGTGGTGTAATCTATTTTCCACCATCACCTTACAAGGATGGGTATAATGGTGTAATGAGTAACTATTTATGATTATTATAAAGTAGTATTGATACTGAAATAATATATATATACTCCAATACAGTTCCACGATCATAGGAACGATATCATCACTCGTGTGTACGTACGGAATACCGTCTCCACGATGTGATGCGACTCGTTCTACATGATCATCATTACATAGTAATTATATAAATGAATTGAATGAATAAATATGATATATGTTAAACTAATACCATTCTGGATATAAGGTATCTATAACCTTAAAAGAAGAATAAGAATTTATTCGGCAAAACACGCATAAGAACAAAAGGCAATAAGGACCCGAGTAACAAGTAACAATGAAATATTACTAACAAGAAGCTAAGAATATGACCATATATGATATCATATCAATATGTATGATTCTGGAATAAGTCAATAACATTATTTAAATCATTATACAGGAGGTTCAGACACGTACAAAGCAAGTCGGACCTAAGGTAAGGAAAATATCACAATCTCATTTTTATCCGAGATTGTTTTTACTTTGGCATTTACTGGGGTGTATTTTATCATCCACATCCATGTTCCCTAAATATGTAATATTGTTTCCATCCACTTAAAATATTTTAAATCAAATTTTACCCTTCGGTGAGTTTTTAGTAAAGAATATGAAAGGAATCTTTTGTCGTTTTTCATACGAGGTACTTTTTGACTTTTCCGACAAAAGTACGAAGAATGTTTTTTTTAACTTATATGGCATGAATGGATTTTTTTAAAACATTATTTCCAATAATATTCCTTTACAAGTTTTCAAGTTTATTTTTAATCAAATTCTTTTAGTTTAAAGTCGTATGACATGTTAAGAAAGGAAAAATGTTTTTGAAGAAGAAAGGATATTTTCCTCAAGAATGGAGTTCAAGTGTTTTATCAAAATTATTTTCCATCTAAAATAATAAAGGGTTCTGTTTTTATCCCTATTATTACATTGATTTGATAATGTTTTGAGGGAATTATTTTTATGAAGTCATTTACCTTATATGATTTGTTTTATGATGTCATGATGTTTCAAGAATCCCATTTTTGTTACATGTGTTATGCGATGATGTATGATTTATTATTATGTGGAACACATAAGAAAGGATTCATTATAAGATGGGTGGGACCTATATCTCCCTCCAATGCATTGGGTAAAGATTTTATATCTCATGAGATAGACATGGATGGAACGGTAGGTTATACCGGTTCAGTGAAACAGGACTGGAACGAGGGTGACTCGGTTCAGAAAGGGACTCTTTCCGCTAAGATAGTCTTGGCAATGAGTCATGACTAACAAGAAATGATGTTCCATGATTATGTGTGCATGCCACAAAGTTTCAAGTTTCATGTTATGATTATGGGGATCTCATTTTCACTTCTATGATTTATTCCATGTTAAGATATTATGATCTCTTTTGCAGGTTATGATTTTCAAAAAGATATGATATGATTTTTATTTCCTTTATTTTCCCTTGCTGAGCATTTGAGCTCACCCTTTTATGTTTTATTTTCCCCAGGATATAAAGAAAGGTTTTAGGTAAAAAAAAGGGAGGATCTTTATGGGAGATATTGAAGATCTTTCACCACGATTAGAAGATTACGTTCTAATTTTCCAAAGACACTAAACTATTACGATCCTTGTGTGTGTGTTTTTGTTATGTACTAAGTATTCCGAAAAAGTAATGTAATGTCCATGTACAATAAGCTTTAGGTCTCTACAAATAATCATTGTATATTATTAAAAAAATCCATTAATAATTTAAAACAAAATATGGAAATGTGTGAAAATATTTATAATTGATGATAAAGAAATGTTTGTTTTCCTGGAAAATAAATATTATGGTATCTAATGTAAATTAAGAGAGAGAAATAAAGTTAAATATATAGTATATAGAAATATAAATTAGATAATGAATATATAAAATATTTTATATATATAAAATTTAATATCATAAAAAAAAAGTTACTCATATGAATCCTTGAAAAAGACTTTGTAACATAAAACCATTACCCAGATACCATTTTTCATTATAAAAGATATGAAATAATTTATTATAAATTTAAATTTTATAATACGTATATAAAATAACTATAATAATACATATATTATTATAAATGTTTTTATTTTGACATTGAATCACTTATTCCATAAGAATCATTCATTATCACCATCATTTCTGGTGTTTACTTATTTGGTTGATATGTTTGTTTTTGTATAAAAGTTACAGAACAAACACATTATTGATGGTTTATTCATATTTTATTAATAATTAATCATATATATATATATATGATATATAGACCTTATAAGCCAATTTTATATCCATTAATAGATATCATTCATTAAAAATAAATTACATCAATATGTGTATATGGTAATTTTAATGTTTGTACATGTTATGTTTCTATTTTTTGTGGATAGAATTAAATCAATTTAGTTATTAATTCATCATTATAATATCATGATAATATCATAAATAATATAAATATACATTAAATATTACATTATGATGTACCATGAATGATGGGGATAAGAATTTAATCAAATCACCATGTGGAGGTTGTAGAACATATATACTCATGAAGGATAATACCATCTATGATTTAATATATAAGAGGTTATAAAAGGTTTTTACATCACTATAATAACGTTTTAATAAATTTAGGATAATATATTAATTATTCTTCAATTTATAAAACATTTTTATAGATATTAATAGATGAAATTAAATTTGAAGATCATGGTTGTGATCAAAACATATTTTTTGATAAACCTCATTCGGATTAATGTTTAATCCATTAAGAATTTAATTAATCAAATAAAATAAGATATAGTATGATTTTGATGATTGTATAAATTAATTAGAGTAGGAATTTTTCAATTCTGAAGTCTCGAATGGTTTAAATAAGATGTCATAAGTGGTAACCTTTTATAGTCATTGGGAGGGACATGAAAGGAATTTTATAAACTATTTCATTGATATAAGTTAGTTTCTTGGGAATTATGATATAAATGGAGAGTTATTATAAGGTTGGATAATATTTTGTTAAGATATATTTAAAAAAGAAGAATTTTACCAGAGTGGTTTGCATTCTTACCCTTCTTGAAAACCATATTAAACATGTTTTATTCCTAAACATGGAAGAAAAATTTAATTTTTCTTACTACTTTATATATCCAAAAACTAATTTGACCATATAAAATTATAATAATAATGATGATTATAAATATTCATTTAATGTTTCATTATTTTATTTCTATAATTATATATTTTTTAATTTTAATGAACTTGCAAGAACCAATGAATATATTTATCAGAATAATGACATGTTAAGATTAAAAAATAATTTTCATAGAAAACATTCCATTTAAAACCAATAAATTGAAAATTAAAATATATTATTTTTTATATAATATGTGAATATTATTAATACCACTGAGGAATATAGATTAATTTAACTTATTAGGATTAAAATAAACTTTTTCCCTAAAAACATTATTTAGAGAAATGTATTTTTATTAAAAAATTGAACTTATATAAAATATTGTATAGTTATGACTCATATTTAATAATTTATATTATTTCAAATTAATTAACAATTATTTTGTTTTTAGAGAAAATTGAATATTAAAATGGATTTATATTTGAAATGAGTAGATTTTTTTTTCAATAATGCATTTTATTAATTATATAATAAAATATATATATTATAAAAAACATAAAATTTGACCTTAAATTAATACTGTCACTATGACATCAAAAATTACTTTCATTCCCTAAAATAAAATTTCTATTAAGTCAATAATTAATTTTATTGTTAATGTTCAGAAATGTGATTAAAATAATTTTTTTAATTAATATTTTTTGAATCATAAAATGACTCTAAAAAATTTTATTACTAATTTATTATACTCTAATCTATACAGCTTGATTATTAAAAACCATTAGGCACATTTTTCATGAATTTTTTATTACTAATCTTACATAGAAGTTTAATGGAATGAATATGATGGTTTACTATATCATGCTTCAAATATGGTTGGATATGGAAGTAGGAGAAGATTTTAGTAACAAAATGTTTCATTAAAGTAGAACCATATTTCCAATTGGATTTGACCTCATATATTTGTAATTAAAAGGATAGAAAGAATGCATTTGATATAATTTAATTTTATTTCATTTTTGGATGAATTTTTTTTCTTCATTAATAAGGTATTCATAAAAATGATTTTAGTAATGTTTTTATTATTATTTAATGAATTAATGAGGTCCTTTTTACAAATACTATACATTATAAAAAAATATTCGAAATTAATATTCTTATCATTTTATGAAATAGTTTCTTTCCACATATAATATGAATAAAATATTTATTTTAACAAATCCTACATTATATAATTTTATATCCTTCATGAAAACTCTTTACATTAAATGTTCCATTACACTATACTATGTTACTTTTCATATAATATTATTTCCATAATAATTTTTCTATTTTTGGATTTTATATAATTTTATTTAAATTGAAAAGAGGATTTTCATGATGAAATAATTATGTATTATTTTGATGAAATTTTTAATTTATGATAAAATTCATCAATGATAAATATATTTCACTTAATGTTTGTTCTTACACTCCTAAACTAACAGCGATGGCCTCTGAGTATGTCTCATCCCATACAGAGGGGAAGGGACCCCCACCGTCTGATTCCAACTCTTGACCTCACCCCATATTTCAATAATAAAACCATAAATTGATCACTTTATTAACTCATATACTCCATTACTATAATGTTCCTGGTTTTATAAAGGGTTCCCCATGGCTCACGCTCTCATATTTGGAGTTCTCAAGATCCTATTATCTTGTGAATATTACATTGATTGCTCTCTTGAAACAGAAATGGCCATCAGTGGACTCTTTCAACATATTTATCATTAACTCATGGAGATTGTAGGAACGTTCAATAATGGATCTCCATGACAGAAAACATACTATGATCTTCATATCTTTAGGGGATTCCATGATTCGGGCCTATGATATAGCACCCTACAACATTAATAAGTATCGCTTCTTCATGCTACGGTGGACCCACTCCCTGGTGCAATAGAAGAGTACTGACTCTGTCTGTTCATGTGTGGAGGACCCATGCCCAGGTATGTTAGGGAAATACAGACTCCTAGAATTGAAGATCGTCACCCTACCTAGTTGGGTAGTAATGACTCAATTCGACCACGTGTGGATGAACAACACCTTGAAACTGCAGTGGAGTATCAAATCCATAAGTTTTTCGCTAATGGGGACCTTCACCCTAATATGTTAGGGGGTACTAACCCCGGGCTAGAGGGTATGTTCTCTGGCATGACAGGGGAGTAAAAACTCTACTGTAGCACTGTGTATGGAGGAACAACAACCTTTAATGTTTTGGGAATACTGAATCCTATAATAGAGGACTTGATCCCAACCCGGTAGAGGAGTAATGAATCTATATGTGCTAGGTATGGAGGAACCACACACAAATCCAATAGTGGTGTAGCAAATCCATGGATAGGGGACCTGCTCCTTGGAACAACAAGGGAGTACCAAATCTTCCTTTGCTAACTTTTATGAGAACCCATGCCGAAAAATGTGGGGAGTACCTTCTCTACCAAATTATAGGCATAAAGAGTACCTATGCATTGAGTAATCAAGGGAGTTACTATATTAACATCTCATCATAAGAATCACGAAAATTCTACCTACTATTTGCCCATACTGGGAGATCCTAATCTTCAAACCAAAGAGGATGTTTTATAACTATATAAAAAATCACATAGAATGTCTCAAAAGGACCTTCTTTCCGCAACGGTCCCAACACCATATACATCTCTTCAAATAGACACTTAGTTTGAAAGTAACATGCATTTTTTTGAAATGGGGGCTGGTTGGGTCTAGGTCCGGACCGAACCATTCAGGTCGACCCGACCCGATGTGGGGCCCATATACCTATCCCAGCCCAATGGGCCTGGACTATAATTAGGGTTCCGTCCTGACCCACTGGGCTCAGCCTATTGGGCCGTGGGTCCGAAAGGCTTGGTCGAGCGCGACGCTCCAGCTGCAACCCAACCAGCTTTTTGAGAGGGCCAAATCATCATCTCAAATATAGAAAAGGCAGTGTCTATTTCTCTTTATGTAGCCTTATCTAGTTCTACTACTCCAACCTGTATGATATGAAGATCAGTTAACCCAGCGAGACCCGCAATAATGTTGCATGGTCCAGTTCATGCCCCGTTTAGGGGCAGTGACTTCCTCCACACGGTAGCCGAGTGGCAGCGGCTGTCGACCCTAGTGCCGGTGGTCCGAAAAAAATTTTCATGGTCCACCAGAAGCACTCCAGTGGTCCTTTAATTGATCCTTTGGGTTATTTGGAAGCCATGATTTTCTATCTTTACTACCTGGGGATCACAACTCCCTTGCGATCACTAATTCCAGAAAGCGCTCGATTGCCCGAATTTCACGCACCGCTTCAGTCCACCCACTATCTGTCATCATCACTAGTTTTTTATGCCATGTCCATCCCTTATCCATGATGTCTCATCTTTTAAACAAGGAAAATTTCACAATTATTGACCATTATCTAACCCACAAGGAAAACAATGAACTTGGAGGCGGGAGGATAATAATAAACCTGTGGATAGAACCTTGACTGTTTGTTCATTCTGGGCTCAAGTTGATCCATTAGAAGGATCTAGAAAATGAAAGAAAAATCATCCCCTAAGAATAATCAAACTTTGGGTCACCTATTTGTGGGTTGATCCAAATTTTTTGTTTAAAATATAGAACATGGTAGGATTTAATTAAAATAGAATCCCCTTCCTCAAAAGGATCTTTCTCTGACAATGAACGTCTCCCCGTTGTCATCTATTTGTGATCGTCGATCTCTATTCACGGTTTTGATTTCCAAAGGTATCATCGTTTCTTCTCAGTATGTCGACATTCATCATTGGAGTGTAATCCTCGCCATCATTGGACATTCTCCAATGAATTATTCATGGAATCTTACTAAAATTCAGCATCCTTTTTCCGAACTTTCATCCCTACTAAGCCATTAAATGGCGAGTAAGGATTCAGTATTTTCTGCTACACAACGTTACATAGTTGTTATGTTGTTTAATTTAATGATATAGAATATACATTTTTTCTTTTTTGTAAATCCTTTTGGCTACAATGATTTTAAAATTCATAAAAATTAAATAGTACAAGTTTATTTTATTTATAACTTTTTCTTTAAAAGGTCAGAAAAATAACATTTTCGGTCAAACTGCACTGGTTGATTTTATGACCATTCATAGATAATGTCTCTATTTTGGACACAATGGTGCCCTCATATTTTCAATCCGGGACCATGTTTAGATGTTTCCAAAACTACACACCCTCACCATTTTAATTCGCTTAATAAAATACTCAAAAACTAACATTCAACCTCAACCCATGCCGGTAGAGGTTAAGCACTTCCAAAGGGAAACAGTCCCTCAAGAGTTCAACAGAACTCTCATATTTCATATTTGAGTTACCATTTATGATTTATAAGAATTTTAAAATAAAATAATTGTTAATTAATAATTTTATTTATGGCCAAAAACTAACTTCCACTATTATCCCACAAAAACCAATCTTAGGACCTTTATAAGAGATTCCCACCATTCTGGGTTCAACAGTTCCATCATATTTTTTATCCAACCACTGTTTATAAATATATAAAAACCGCTTACATGGTTAATTAATAATCATTAAAAAGTTCGAAAATCCATTTCATCCACTTGAGGTCTCATAATTACGTGTCATCTTAGAGCCTAGTCTTCTAAAATTCCCATTTAAATATGAAAAATATTTCAAATGAATTCTTGGACATTAAATGTAATAAAAAGGGTCATTATTCACATTAATGTATGAATCAATATCTGAATGATGGGAATTAGCATAACAATATACAAAAATGTGTGGTGAAATTTTTTACAAAAAAATTAGCAATTGTTGGTCCATCAAGATAAGTGTTATGAGGTACGTTTCCTATTTATTCATATTATTCTAATGTCTTATATGATTTGGGTTTTACATATTCATTAATTGTTCAGAATTTTTCATTATATTAGAAAATACTCCTCAAGAATTGAATCTATAACTTATGATAAAAATATCTTGTGGATGTATTAATCTAAAATTAAATTATTAGAATATTCCTTCTGATTCTTGTGGAAACACATTACCTAAAAACCATATTGTAATTTCTCTAACTGAGTTTGATGTTATTATAAGTATGGATTGGCTATTTGATTACCATGCAATGATATATTTTAGAGCTAAATAATTTATTCTTTAAAAAGTGTTTCATTTTGTAAAAAATAATGAACCCATTCTTTTGATAACATATCAAGAAGCAAAGAATATTTTAAAAGACGAAAATGAATGTAATTAATAATATATTAATGAAAATAAGGAAAAAATTTAGATCGATGAGATTATAATAGTAAAATAATACCTTGGTGTTTTTTTCCTAATGAGTTTCCCAATGTTATAGATGATCGGAAATTTAAATTTATTTTTAACATTTTTCCTAATGCAATGCCAATTTCAAAAAACCCTTTTTGAATGACCCATGTTAAACTTCGAGAATTGTAAAAAATAGTTATGTTATTTTCTTGATAAAGGATTCATTCATCCTAGAATTTAACCATGGGGTAATCTCATCTTATTTCATAAAAAAAATGGATCTATGAGGATTTTCATTGATTATAGATACTTGAATAAAAATACTATTATGATAAGTATTCATTAATTTATATTGATCATATGTTTGATCATATCCCGGGATATCATTATTTTTCAATGTTTTACCTATAGTCTGGTTTCTATCTGCTAAACAAGATGGAGGATGAAATTATTAAGAAAATTAAACTAGATACAAGCATTATGATTTTGTGGTTATTCCATTTTGGTTGAAAAATACCCCAACTGCATTTATAGATCTTACGAATAGATATTTCCATGAATATTTGTATATGTTTATGGTTTTTTTATTGAAGATATATTGATTTATTTAAAAATTTATAAGAATCATGAATAACATCTATGTATTGTTCTGTAAACCATGAATGTAATCAATTTTTATTGAATATTTAGAAAATGTGATATTTGGATGTTGATGATTTCATTACATGGACACATTGAAAATAACGATGACATAATAACTGATCTGGATAAAACTAAACTGGTTGATGAAAGTCCAAGGCATACAAAAGTTACTGAAAATTATATTTTTTTTATATTATGAAAATATTATTTGTGGTTTGTTGAAGAAATTTCAGTATTATCAATCCCACTACCCAAGTTTACACGAAATGGGGTTACGTTCATTTGGAAAAAAATGAAATGACTATTTCCAGGAATAGAAAATAAGATTGCTTAGTGCTCCAGTTTTGGATCTTATATCATAAAATGGTGACTTTTTCATATAGATTTATTATTCATTAAAAAACATGGCTTTATCATGATATAGAATAATCACATGGACATGTTCCGCAACCCAGTTTGTGGGGACTCGACAAGTGCCTCCAAGAGGCCCGAGATCATATCCAGGTGAAGACATATTTCCAGGTACTGTAGTAGTACTGTAGTGGGCACTATAGAAGAACTGTAGTAGGTACTATTTGGTATTATAGACACTAGAACTATTCATCAATCTAGGCCTTTGGGCCAACATCTTGGTCCTCGGGTCCTGCAAGGCTTTTGGGCCACCCAAGGCCTTTGGTCAAGTTGTCTTTCATGGCCTTTGGGACACCATAAGGCCTTCAGGCCACCCCAAGGCCTTCAATCCACATGAATATTTAGATTTACTACTCAGAATAAAGGGGCAAGGCTCCTGATGAGGATTATAGCATTCACATTCAATATAACAGAGTTAACTGTAATGTGAAGAATTAAAGGGTATGGCATTTCCATTGGGTCCATGACTTTGAATCTATGCATGAATGAAAGCTCTCTGATCATCCCCGTGAAGGTGGAGTACTGACATATCATGACATATGCTTGAGAGGAGCAGTTTCATGTTGTCTTGTCTGGGTGATTTCTTCTAAGACATGCCAGTCATGTAATTGTATCCATGCCTTGGAGCTTTGTAAGGATTCCACCTCACCTCTTGAAAGGTGTATTAACAAAATAATAAAAAAAATTCCTACGGGCCATTCAGGATGTAGAATGGCCACATAATTTCTTATGAATCACATTAATTGAAGTCAAATTTGAAAAATTATCCCACACATAACCTCGAAATGAATGAAGTAGTATTTTCCATAGAAATATAGAGATAGTATTTATATTGATCAATTTTTGAAATGTATACAAATCATAGATTTTTTACGAATAAATTCACTCATAATGAGTTAAACATGAGAGAGAGGATATGGATGGAATTGAAAATGGATTATGACTTCATAATACATTATCATCGTAGAAAACAATATAATGTAGTTGATGCTTTGAGTTTGAAAAATAATTATTCATTAACTAAAACATGACCTATTGGATATTGATTTGATGAATTTTAAAATAGAATTTATTGATAAATTAACATCATATAGTTTTTTAGGATTCATTATAATAGTATCTATCCAAAAAATTAAGCAAGAATATAAGGAAAATTGAGATTAACAGTAAAATATAGAATTTGTTATGAAGGGTAGGATTTATGAATTTAATGTTGATAAAGATTACGTTTTGAGATTTGAAAATAAGTTATGGTTGTCGTGTGACTCTTAATTGTAGAGAGATTTTTTTATTAAAGAACATCGTCTCTTATTTTCTATACATCCTAACAACACTAAGATGTATGGACACCTTCACGAGAATTCTTGTTGGGATGGCATGAAAATAAATATTTCCAACATTACTATAAAATATTTGACTTGTAAACATGTTAATTATGAAATAAAATTACCAAAGGGGGTCATTCATCCATTTCCAGTTTCATATTGGAAATGGTAAAATATATCTATTGATTTAATGGTGAGATTACTAAAGACATCATGATGTAATAATATGATTTGTGTTATTATTCATTGATTAACCAAATCTACCCATTTACTTCCCATTCGAGATATTATGTCTTTAGATAAATTTTTTTGATAGTATCTTAATTATATAGTCATGTTAAATGTAGTTCTTCCGTAGAATGTATCTAACCACGATACCAGTTTCACTTCAATTTTTGGGAAAGGACTTATGATTTAATTGAGTATTGGATTAAATTTTAGAAAAAATATCCATTCTCAATATGATGGACCACCTAAAAGAATTAATCAAAACATGAAAATATTATTTTTAATTATTCAAGGGATTATAAAGGAATTTGGATTATCATACTTCTTTAGTTTAGTTTTCATATAATAATATTTTTCATTATAGTATATTTATGAAACCTATTAAAGAAATATATAGAATTTCATGTTGCAATCAAGTATTTTCTGATGATGTAGGTGAAAAGAAGTAGATGGGACTATAATGTGTAGAGTAAAAGGTTGGTAATGTGGTTAAAATTCAGCAGAAAATGATGATATATCATCATAGGAAGAGAATTTATGCAAATAAAAGGAGGAATGATATTTCCTTCGAGGTAGGTGATCATGATTTTCTTATTGTATATCCAGGGAAAAGTATTACGTGTTTTATTATGAAAGAGAATATTAGTCCTTGGGTTCTTAGACCGTACTAAATCCTTGAGAATTTTTGATTAGTTTGTTACCAAGTAGGCTTTCCTATGTGTTTATCCTAGCTACACAATGTTTTTCTAGTTTGGATGTCAAGAAAGTATGTGAATGATTTATCTAATATATTTTTCCATTGGGTAGTTCAATAAGATGATAAAATATTTTATGTGGAACAAACTATTCAATGTATTGACTATGGAGATCCGGTAGACTAGAACAATGTAATTCAATAGGATATGGTTTTGTTGTGAAATCATATGGTTGAAGAGGCCACATAAGAATCTAAAAATGCTATGAGGGAATGATATCCCCACTTTTTTTAATAAGTACATAAAATTTATAGTATATAATTTATAAAATGTAGGAAGGATGTTTCAACCCATTTAATGTTGATATAATTTTATCTGTTAGTTA
Source organism: Viscum album (assembly GCA_963277665.1). Taxonomy (NCBI): domain Eukaryota; kingdom Viridiplantae; phylum Streptophyta; class Magnoliopsida; order Santalales; family Viscaceae; genus Viscum; species Viscum album. The sequence continues at coordinate 1,878,362,263 of OY728148.1, read as the reverse complement.
TTTAAAAAAGATTAGTCAATTTTTTTGTTAAAAGGAGAAACTTTTATTTGTAACCAAATTGGATTTTCTGTCAATATATAATTGTATATAAAATATTGGTTTCAAAATAATAAAATTTCTATTTGAAAAAATAAATTTTATTTTTTTATTCATCATTTCAAAATTTTCTTATGTTGAATATTTGTGAATTTTTTGAAAAAATAAATTTTTAAATGAATAATAAGAAATATTGATGATTATATAAAATTTAATTCAATATTCAATTAAATACATACTAAAAATATATTTTGGATCATTTTTAATATTGAATTTATTCATTTTGATTAAAAATAATAATACTATTGTAGTATTTGGAAATAATGTTAACCTAAAATTTATTTTGGGAAAAAATTTCTACTTAAAAAGGAATTTATTTGAAAATCTATTTTTCATCACGTTTTACCTATTTAATATTTAAATTAAATTATGAAACATAAATATTTTGAATCTTGAAAAGTCAATTCAATATTTGGAATTATTGTTTTTAAATTTGGTAAATATTTACCTTTTATTTTTTCTCAATAAAAATAGAATCCTTAGTAATTTTGTTACCACATTAAAGGTTAAATAACTTAATTAAAGAAAAAAATAAAAAGATAATGACTATAAAATGACAATAAAACGTAGCTAAATTTTTTATATGAGTTCATTTAATCCATTATCATCCAATATTTGGTTATATGGCCTTTTGATTCCATTTTCATGTGATTATTACCTTTATAATTTTTTATTTAATGAAATGTAAATAATATAACACTATTGTTTTCAATAACTATAATATTTTCAACATGGAGATAACTAGAGTATGATTTCTATTATAAATAATTTTTTGAAATAAAAATGATTTATCTTCTCCCTGACATTTTTTACTTTTTAGTTAATAAATAATTACCTTAAATACTTACATAATGATGGCATGATAATAAATTAATTAAGGGGAAAATACAATAAATGATATTAAAATTATTAAAATTATTTTAATTTAAAATTATTAATGTCGCCCACAAATTTTGGAGATAAATATAATATTTGGGTGATTTATTAAAATATTTTATTTAAATTTCATTTATTTTATTGCTTTTATAAAAGTAAATGTAAATGAAAAGTTCTAAAATTGAATTTTTGATATATTATAGAAAGAATATTTTATTAAAAGATATAAAATTACATAAAATCATATCTTTATGAAAATGAATATTATATTGTTTATAATATCAACCATGGTCTATTTATATTTCATATGACTATTTTTGGTAACTATCATGACACTCAATGTTTAAAAAACATTGTTGTAATGATTATGGTGAAAAGGGTTAATAGGGGATTAAAATAAAAAGATATAGGTAAAAAAGTGATCTAAACCTATCTAAAAATTATTGGATGATAGTATTTTAATCCATCTTCGTATTATCTTTTAATATTATCAATATAAATCCATTTAGACAACAAAATTAATTTTTATTAAATTAATATTGTCATAAATTCCATGAGTTCCCCTCTCTTCTCTTATGAAATGAAACATATACTTCTCATTTATTTACACTTCAATACCCATTTAGTTCAGCCAATGTCTACCCAAATCCCTAACTAAAATTTCTCCCCATGCTCTAGAAAAAATATTTTTGGAATAATTCAAATATTATAAATGTTAATTAGTTGTGTAAAGGAGGATTTTACATAGAATCGGTAGATAAAGAATGTATCTAATGAGTTGGACTCATGGTAAGGGAATTTATTTTGAAAAACCTCTTTTAATGTTTCATTTAAAACTTCAATTTTAATCTATATCCAATTTTTATAACTATTTTATGTCTATATTCATATTGACATAAGTTAATTAAGAAGAACACATTATGTTTCATTTGAATTTATGCCAAAGGATTCCAAAAGGAATATATTTATGAAATGTTTTATCATTCATTACAAATGACAAAATTAATCTTCAATTTTCTTATATATGGTGACAATGTCCTCCCAATACCCTAGAACTATTATTTTACTTTTTATTCCTTGATATGAATTCATATTATATTAAAATGAAAAAACAATCCTTCCCAATGTACTAATTATTTTCAACATGAGTTTTAAAATGGAATGGATATATTAATATCTGAAAATGATTTCTTCTAAGTGAAAATAAATCATATTGTGATGAAAGATTTTATGTATTCAGTTTTGTTTCATAGGCATTGTTTATGAGGATTTGTTTTTTCTTTATAACACAAAGATATATGATCCCGTTATAACCCTCTAATACATTTTTTAATGGAACAAAGTTAACTGATTACATTTCATATAAGATATTTTGATAAAATATTGTGAGGGTTATTTTAATTGTAACCATGATGGGTTTTTTATAAATAAATTTGATTTCTATTCTATGTGTAACAGTGATGGTTATTCCATTTTTAACAGTGATATAAAAATTATTCCTCCTATTACCTGTAGGATTTATCAAATTTTTATTTGGTGTTTATAAGAATATATTAATTTATCATGTAATGATAACGATATAATTTTTAATGGAAAGTATATGATACTTTTTATGAATGCAAAGTATAAATTTGAGAAAAAATTATTATGAATTTTAATGAAACCTTATGTTGTTTATTTTTTATTTATGATGTCTTATTAAATTTTCCCCATTGAGCCTATACCCTGAGAGGTAGAGGCCCCTAATTAGTATCCAAAAGACCCGTGATCAAATCTGGGTGGAAGTGAATTTTTGGTTTACTGTAGCAGCACAATAGCAGGAACTATGCGGTATTGAAGCTAAGGGCTCACACATGTACTAACATAGAGGGAAGAGGAACCTCACATAGGTAATGGGAGGAACATGAATTGCTTCTTATAGGTTTATATGACTGTATTAGTTGGTTATGCCTTGGGAAATGGATCAAATTAGAAGAAACATCGGAAATGATTTATAATAGGAACCACAAGTCATTTAGGTGTCCTTGGAGGGGTCTCACGTAGGTCCCTTATTATGTAATGTAGACTCGAGTAGGTGGTTTCTCATATAGGGAGAACGGGTCCATGTGTAGGTGTCTTTTCCTTGGGACCCTAAAGGGACATTGATCTTAATTAACCCCTTAATTAACTCTTCTATAGTTTTCCAGATACCTACATGGATATTATTTAGATTCCTGGGAAAAGGGGTTGTGTGGGAAAAGCTTGGCACATCTTCCAATTTTTCTTGTTGTGCAAATAAGGATACCAAGGGTCCTATTTATTTGAATCACAGGGACCCTGGTTAAATAAGTTAACCAACCTAGTTCTACGGAATATGTACCTGATGTACATACCCAGTGTAGGTGTGTCCGTCCCGTTGGTTCCAACAAGAGGGTTGCAGCGGCCTTTGGATGCACAGGTGTGTGGGCGCAGCCTGGGTTGGGTAATTCCATTGATTCTCCTTGGGACTTTTTAACACATTAACATTGTTAGAGTTATCATCATAATAATTTCATCTCTCATAAAAAATTGAGTGTCAATAAGATTAGTTTATAAAGACTTGTTATGTAACACTTGGGTGGGATCCTACTAAGCATGTTATCTCACACACTGTGCACCCCTTCGGTGTTCTGTATACCTTTGTATTTATTTCAATTCCATGAAAGGTAACACACTGCAGTGAGGTAGTGAGTTTTATTTTAGATTTGTTTGGGTTGATAGTGGTGACACGGTGGTAGTTTCCCATGATATCACATGGAGTATTCAGTCTCCTATTATACTTTTACTTTGATGTTAGTACTTGTACATTAAAACGTTCTGATGGTTTTTTGAGTTGTATCATTCCCTCTACCTTCATTCAGTTATAGTATATTTTATCTCTTCCAATGTCTCAATATTTCACACACACACAGATATATATATATATATATATTCCATGGTGTTTCTTTATGTTTCTTGAAATCATTATATCTTCTTTTGATGCCCAGGTACTATTCACTAATAAGTGGGGATCAGAAATTCCCTTCGGAAATGTCGTGGGTTTGGTTGGGTTCCATTTTGAAAGGGTATATGGGTTTATTCATAATAATAATAACCTAAGACATTATGATATATTTAATTATAAATAAATTAAATCTCATTTATAGCATTAAATTCATGAAACTTGTAGTTTAGATTATGTTACATGCAACACTATTCATAACTTGTGATGCATACAAAAAACGATTAAAGAATAATGATAATCCATTAAAATATTATTATTTAAAGATAACCTTTATAACCAAGCCACAAAGATGGAGGGTAAGAAAAAATAACTAAATTATGAAATTTTTATGGTTACAAATTTATAAAATAAATTAACTAGTTATTTACAGATTAAAAATAAATTAATAACCATTATAATTAATTTTTTTTAAAAATGTTTTGTTTCTAAAAGTAAGATTAGTCACGATTTGCGCACATAATTTAAATTTTTTTGAACAATATTAGAACAAGTATTTATAAAAAAAAACATCATTTTTGAAATACACATAGAAAAATTATCTTTTGTTGAATTCTTTATGAATTTCAGGAAAAGAATCATTTTTTGATTAATAGTGAAAGTACTGCTTTTCATTGAAAACAACCGTTTATTTTAAATATTTTTTAATTTAAATTTAATTTATAATTAGTTCAATTATATTATAATTTATGTAATTTAAGTCATTGGTATCAATTTGATATTGAATTTTGAAATTAAAATATTCTATATATATATAAGAATTTTGTCTTTGGAAAACCTATATTTCATCATGTCAATGGTTTAATTTTAAATTGAAATATGAAACATCTTTGATTTTAATCATTCAATATAGATTAAATATTTAGAATCATGAAAATTTATATTATATTATAATGTTAAAATAATTTTTTAACTTAATGAATAGTGAAAATAGTAAAACATAATTACTGTTATTAAGATTAAAGTTTGTTTTCTAGGGGTTTAACAAAAAGGATAAATGTTAAAATAACCTAAAAAATTTCCCAACACACATTTTATGGACATATATCAACATCATCACCACTAAGGTTCAATAATGTCCCATTTTAGAGCATTATTTCATGTGAAAAATGTATGTATTTCTTTTTCCTTTCAAAAAATACAGGTGTTCTGCTAACCTCACTTATAAAAGAATACCCTTCTCATATCACATTCACATTACCAAAACCCTTTTAGTTATCCAAAAACTACCCAAATAGATTATTTGATTCCATATACATGTCTTAGAGTCCTTATTTTGATTATGAATCCCTTACAAGAGGGTTTAGGTATGAACAGAAAGAGGCTCTCCAAAGAAGAGGTAAATTTTTTCAACGTATGTATTTGTTTTTTTATTCTTCCACATATTTAAAACATTATTAAAAAAGTATAATATACAAAAAATTATCGAATCAGGTAGAACTTCTCCTATTAAATTTTATTAAAAATTTATTGGGCAAAATAAGATATTAAAAAGTGGTTTTACAAAGATAGGTATAAATATATCCACGATAGTCAGCCTCAACAAAACCAAGACACTACATTTAGTAACAAAAAGGACTAGATTTAAATAAACTCCAAAATTTACCTCTTTGAATTAGAATCAGCAACCTTATTTTCTTCCATGTAGAAACAAGTAACATTAATATAAATCAAATCCCTAAGATGAAGACAATAAATACAATATGTGACAATTCTACATGGTACATTCCAGGAGCATCCTTTGAGAATATTCAAAACAATAGATGAATTTTTTTCCAACTATATAGTATGATAACCATAATGGACAACATACTTAATCACCTTAATCATAGACCATAACTCATCTTCAATGGTTTATCCATTACCGATGAAGTGAAATAAAAACACCTTAACAAGACACTAGTGGGTGTGAAAAATACCACCACAATATCTCCAACATACTTATATGTTATTATGTTAATTTAAAAACCCAAATCCATATCCACTTCCTTAAAAAATGAAATGAAATCATTGATTATGTGTACAACGGACTGCCACTTCACGATCTGATGTAATTTATTTTCCAAAACCACCATTAATGGAAGGATATACTGATAGATTAAATAGATTAAAATGATATTTAATTCATTAATATATATTTTTAATTATGATATCAAATATAACTTCTTACATTCGATTATGTGAGGGATATGATAATGTCACTCATATGTACAATAGACTACACCCTCCTGAAATGATGTGATTAGTTTTCCATTTACGCTTTACATGAATGGTAGAATGAATAAATTTAATGAATATATGTGATATTAATGGTATAAAAATAATTAATTAAATATAATATCTCATATAACTTCTTATCTTTTGATCAATTGGAAAACAATTACATTGCATGTACGCATGTGTGGACTGTCACCAATACGTTGCAATGTGAAGTATTTTTTATTTTATTTTTACATATATGGACATAACTATGCACTTAATTAATATAAATTATATATATAACATAATAATAATTCTAAAAATATGAATTATAATTTATTTTCATTACGTTCCATCTTTCAAGTAAATGGAAAAACGTTCTTTTGTATGGACGACCTACCATCTATATGAACTGTGTAATCTATTTTCTATCTATAACATTAATAGATTACTCTAATTAAATTTATAGTGAATAAATGTGATATTTATATAATTTAAATCATCCTTGATATGATGTTACCATAATCATATTAAATGTACCAAAATTACAAAACTAAAACATATATGAAAAATGAAGCAATTATCTCCTGAAACAATTATTTTATTAATGAATTGATAATAAATTGGTTATAAAATACAACAAGTAAGTCATATTTCATTATGTGGTTTATATAGGAACCCTTTGATATGTTATATAATATTTTATTTATCATAATGGTATTTAAAGATTCATTTGATTATTACATTTTTTATGAGGCTTCCACTTCAGAAGTTTCCAAAGTGGTAGGAGAATATTTCAAAATCTATCAATATTCATGTTTGTTTTTATTTATGTCTCCCTTAGGATATATTTTTAAAATGGCTATCATAAAATAAATATATTTTCCTTTTATCTTCTTATTAATGAATTTTTTCAAGTAATATAAATAGTTTTGAACTATTTGGTTTATAAATTTAATGGGAAAATGTTTTTATAAAAATCCAAATTTTTTTATCTTTGGTTTAAAATCCCTTTTCTTCAAAATAGTTATATTATAAAACCTATTTCAATTTTTTTTAAAGATTTTCCAAATGATTTTGAAAGAAAATTTTATCCATTTTGTCTTGCTAAAAAATTTCCAACAGAATCTCCAAGCATTATTCAAAATAATGCATGTTTGGAATTTACAGGGAATGTGAAAGGAATAATTATTTTAACATATATATAATGAACATAATATTATGCCTTTATGACCAATTTTTGTTTTAAATATTATTTATTATGTTTTAAAATTATAACTTCAAATAAAATTATTTTCAGAATATTTTGTGATACTTTGTTTAAAAAAATATTTTTAATGTGACAAGATTATTTCCCTAAAAAATGTTTTAATGAAATTTTCATGATATTTGTATTCATAAATAACATGATACCTTAATTATAATTAAAAATCCGATGAGGATATGTTGTATTTAAATCATTCTCGTTATTTTTTTGGATGGTTTATGATGATTTTGACTATGTAGGTGTAATTTTATTAGCATTTAGCACATTACACTAGATAGGTTATGATTATGTTTATTTGATTGGGGTAGGTATTCACATTTCATATGTTAGTTTTTAAATATGAATGTTTTTTTAATTATGTTTTACCATTTTCATATGAGGAAGTCATTGTAATTAGTATGTGATGGGTGGGTTCTGGTTATAGATATCCCCTCAATGTGTAGACATGACTCATTAGACAAAACAAATTTTCAAATTAGACATGATTCTACCATAGATTTAAACATTCTTGTGAAAGGTCTTGAAAGTATGTTTCAGATGTTAAGAAATTTTTATTACATCTTTATATGGAAATTTATTGATTTCAATGTGATTAATTGATTAGTTATAATTAAAATGGATAAATTTCAAGATTATGTGATTATTTATATTTTTTTATTTTTTTCATCCATTATTTCATCAATATTATGCTCAATTCATTGATTAAATTTCATGTGTTTCAATTATTTACCTTGAAAAATTAATAATTATTATTTATACATGATTGCTTCCATTGTATGCCTACCCAGGCTGAGCATCTGAACTCTTCCATTATTATTTTTTTATTTTTCCCATGATACCATTAAGAGTTATTTTATTGATATCCATGGATACACTATGAATAATAATAGCATTATGAAAGAAAACACTTTTTTTACTTTGTGTTTCAGTTGTAATGTGTATTTAATGAATGTATATTGATTACCTATATTACTAAACTATATGTTCCTTTGTCATGTGAGTTCTAGTATCTTATGCAAATTTAATTAACCATTTTCTCCAGGATATTAGTGTTGGGGTTTTCAAAGGTTGAATATAAATGCCGGACTTACTGCAAATTAGAGGCAATGGTTGTAGAAATATGAATAATCAAATAATGATTTGGGATCCCACTCAACGGATCAAGGAGAAGTGAGTTAGTGGTTTAAATGATCATCGAACTAAATACCTCAGAGAAAACAATTTAGGATAAATTATGTTTTTTGTGGAGGAATATATGGATCATTATCATAAAAATGTCCATGAGACATGACATTCCAAGTATATTCGTGAAGAGTTTTGGGATTAATAATGTACTGAGAGGTTAATAAGATGATTAAATTTATTTCATATAATATATTTAGATAATTATGGTTGTAAAACACCAAGATTCCACGGTACGTTTACCTTTGAATAATGCAATGGTGTGCATTGTACGCAACATCGAGATTCTAACACACTACAACCAATCAAACTAGCCGTTATGAATAGTAATACCTACTTTTTGAAATTTTATAACTTTTGACATTCGAAATGGACTTCATTTTTGGATTCGTAATATTGAAATTAGCTTAGGGTGAAATTTTGGTACTTTTCGGATAACTTTCATATTTTGATGAATAGTGAAAATTAATAACTTTTAATATAAAAAAACTTTTTTAATCGAAATAATTAATAGGGATAAATTATTAATTTGAGTGGTTTTAAAGTATATTTAGAATATATTTTTACCATTTAATACAATGTTGGTTATTGGACGTAATTTCACATTTAAACCAGACATAAACAAGTGTCAATCTTTTGATAGTTATTATCTCTTAAAAACACGCTATTTGTTTTGACAATGGGAATTAATTTTTAAATTAATTAATGAAAATGATATTTTTTTAATTTGGTAAAATAGACATCTTTTTGAATTAATAATATCAAATACATCTTAGGCATAATTTTTGGTATTTTTCTGGAAACAATCATTTTTTGATGAATAATGAAACCACTGAGTGGTAGTTAAAAAACTGAATTTTTCATAAAACATAATTTTACCGCTTCTATGAGTAGAATTTATAAAATCCAAGTGACACGGTTAATATCAAGTAGTAAAATGTGGTTCAATGAGATGAAAATAATTTTTGGTGAATAGTAACTTTTTACTTTTATTTACCACGGTTAAAAGTAACTAGGGTAATTAAGGGTAAAAATGATATTAATATTACCCTAACACTTGTCATAATTCTACTGTACAAGTTTATCTCGATCAAAAACAACATTAGGAGTAAAATATTATCATTTAGGTCCACTTGTATTAGATTAGGACATTTATTATTATTTAATTCAAAGAAGAGTTAAAAGATTTAAAATCCATTATTATTTACTAAAACATTTTTAATATAGGATATACATAAGATAAATTCGATTGTAAATATTAATTAGAAAGATAAAATTATTTCCTACATAATGGTATTTTATTTATAATTTTTAAACATTAAATAATTAAATTTATCTATGACATAATGGTGATGTAGTAATTACCGAGTTAATGAAATATTAAAATAATTGATATTATAAATATCAAAATAAAGGTAATTTGATACTTTTTATGCATTAAACTAATTTTATAGGATAATATGACATATTAGTATTGATTATATAAATTTCATTCGAAGTAATAATGCTGTTATAAATTTATCAAAAAAATACCCAATAGTGTCAAAATTGACATAAAAGAGTTTTTAAAACAAATATTATATTATTAATTTATATTAAATTACTATAAATCTAAAGTTCGGAAAAAGTCTTATATCATAATATTTTTATCATTAATTTACCACTAGGGGGGCCTCTTGGATGTATATAGTATGTTTATTAACCATATAATATAAAAATGTAAAGAGACATTGTAAAAGTGATACTAATTAACTAAAAGTTAATACTTAAAAATAAGGTTAATATAATGACCCAAACCTGTATAAATTCTATTGGTTGAGTGGTTTTAGACCCATCCCAACATTAACCTTTAAATAATACACTTTGGCACCATTAGAAAATGAATATGAATTTATTATAAAATAATATTTTTAGCTTTTCCAAAGGTGCACCTCACCCCTCTTATAAAAGGGAACTCCCCCTTCTCATTAATTCACACATTAAAAGCCTTTTGGCTCCACCAAACCCTGACCAAATACTCTCTCAACTTCCCTCACTACAACCTAGAGGCCTTAGTTTGATCATAAAGCCAAACTATGGAGCCCTTTTGATCAAATCAAATGGAAAAACCTGAAGAATAGGTAATGTTTTCACCACCCTCTTTCAAGTTCCTTTCTTCTTCAACTTCTTCTTTCTTTGTTATTTATATTATAAAATAATAACTCCATTATCATCCAAATACTGTGATGTTATTATAAATATGGTACAACAATATTCAGTATTCTATCCAGCCTTTGAATGGCATGTCACCATACGTGCGTACGTACGGCTTACCATCTCCATGTCGTGGTGTAATTGTCATTCAATAAATTATTATTTGGATGGGTTTAAAAATGATGTTGAATTCAAGTAAATAATAAATATAACATGATAATTATTCTGTATATATGATATACCATCCAATTATATATTATTTTAACATCAAAAGAATGATATTGTCGCTCGTGCGTATGTACGGACTACCGTCTCCATGAACGCGATAAGATTCATTCTCCATCGTATCCATTCAAGTATAATTCTCATTTGATGATTATAAATAATGTTTAAGGACTTGATATAATTATGTATATGAATAAGATACAACCTATCCATAACAAACATTTCTTATGTAAAAATAATATAAAGGAAAATGAGTAAGTTAACACCCGAAATGATGGTAATACTAAGATATTATTAACAAATCAATGTTAAAAGATCATATATGATATCATATTAATGTAAATGATTCTTGAATAATTCAATAAAAATTATTTCACCATTATACATGAGGTTAACCTACCTTCGACCCAAGAAAAAGTAAAAAGTAATGGGTTTCTTATCTCACTTTTAATTCCATGATAATTCTATTGTTCACCACTTATTTATTACATGTGGTGTTTGTACTGCACATGTTTTTATTCATAGTGTAATATACATTAATTAATGTATATTTATATCATCATTGTATGATCCTTCATTCATGGGTGTATGTTTTTTATGTTACCAAATCAATAAGGGAGTTTTAAATTTGAATTTCCACTCATTCAGCTTTACGCATACTTAATGGATTATTTTACTCCAAGATTATGTGTAGAATCTCTGTTAATTTGATTATGTCATAAACTCCACTCCCCTTTCTGAGGATATAATTTTCATACACATAATCACTCCATTGATAAATTATCAGGTCATCGGTATGAACTTGATAAGAGTAATTTTTACTCAATCTCAATTTGTCGAGTTAAACATCTAATTCATTGGTGTTGTTTTTACCAGAATATGTGTGAATGTCCTTTTATTGTTTTACTATGAATATCCAATAATATTGAGTGTATTTATATTTTTCACTCATAATTATGTCGTAGATTTATCCTTAACCTTAGCATACAACCTTTATAAGAGATTTCATCTCAATTTACATTCCATTGAGACTCCTTTATTGTTATACACCAAATCACTTTTATATGGTGTATATAATGTACTTTGACATAATATATCATGAATCCCTTTATTCTCATGATATTAAAAAGTTTTTATTTCGTCAATTATTTTTATTCAAGTGTCTCTCTTTTGGTTAATAACTCTAACTAAAATGACATTTTAAAATGTTTTAAAGATTGATTATTATAAATATTTATCATTAATGTCCACGTTTTAAAAATTTATTTATATGGACATTAATGTTTTCAAATCAAAATTCCTTTTAAAAGTTTCAAATTGGTATGGGAAACTTTGATTCTAAAATATATTTTATATGGATTCTTGACAAATAGTGTGACTCTTAAATGATTTCAAGAAAAAGGGGGATATTTCACTCTAATTGTTTTGATGATTATATTCATCTATGTCAATATCCTTCATCATTCTCAATTGAGGTTAATATGATACAATACAATCTTCCATATTGTATTTAATGATTAATTTTTGACTGTGGATGTGCTATTTTTATACTATTTATGGTTTCTGGATAAAGTATTGACACTTTGTATGCTAGTTTTAATATGAATGTTTATGTTATGATTAAAAATTTTCATATGAGGAATGCATTGGACTTAGTAAGTGCCGAGTGGAGCCCGCTATAGCTCCTCGATGCATCGGTAGGTCTCATGAGACAAACCAGTGTCTTGGCCCGAGGCCTTGACAACATCTTATTTGTATTCTTGGCTCGAGTCCTTGGCTATGTGGTTATGATAGTCTAGCATTATACATTCCATCATTATGAATGTGGTTATTAATATTTTCACGTGATTATTCGACTAGTAGAATATCCATGTGAATAAGTAAATGGAATTATTTCATTTTATCCTTTCCATATTATGCTAAAGTTTAAGTTTAAAAGGCTTTTGTTTTTAGTTATACATTGCCTGAAATTTTTATAGTTATTTATGAAAGATTCCGCAATATTGTTATCCTTACTGAGCATCTGAGCTCACCCCTTTCAATGTTTTATTTTTCCTAGGATGTGAAGAAGTAATTTTTGAATGAACTACAAGGATAGTATGAGGGGATATGAAGATAATATGTTGTAGTAGTTTTTTACTTATTGATTTAATGTAAACTTAATGAATATATCTAGTGTTTCCAAGGCTACTAAACTAATTGGTCTTTCGAGACTTGATCTTTCTTATGATCATGCCAATGTTATGTAGTAATGCACCGACTATGGGTATCTAGGGTAGGGGCATTATAGTTGGTATCAGAGGGAGGTTTAGTACAAACCTTGGGAGAAAGATTTAGATAAACTCTAATTAGAGCACATAGCCCTAAGATAGACATTGAGGATTAGTATAAAATAACTTCTTAGAATTTTGGTATTGTAAATATTTTGTAAGTTTTCCTAGTAATACATCCCTGTCTAGATACGAGCAGGTAGAGGCGGCTCTGGCACAGATGTAACTAGGGGTAAAACCCAAAAACACTGCTTTGAGCTAGACTCGAACGGGAACTGGTGCATGACAACAGGCCTTGCTGCACTCTTGGTTACGACACTCCCAAGGGATATTCTTAGGATAATTTACATTTTCTTTACAAACCAATTTGTAGTATTATATATATAAGATGATAGTAAATGACCTTGGTTAATACTAATGTGTTTCAAATAGAGAATATGGTGACATGATAATCTCTAAATGATTTTATGACTACTTTTATTCACAAAATTATTTCCGTTTTTAGTCAATTGCGGGATTCCAATGAAGTCATAGTGACTTTGATAATGATGTACAAGGTGGGAACGGTGGTGGAAATGAGAAACAAAATGGAATGCTGATAGGCGTAAAATATATTGTCTTTCTTCCATATAAAGTTTCCAAAAATATGATCAACAATATATATATATTAACCAATTCCTGGACTCAACAAAGAAGAGAAAGGTGATGAATGATTAGAGCTCCAACAGTGGAGACCATGGAGAAAGGAATCCTCAATTTCCATCATGTAGTAAATCTGGAAGGAGACACCCAGGAAAGTGTCTCAACGGGACAAAGAAATGCTTTACGTACGGGAAAAAAGGAAATAAAGTGAAGAATTGCCGAAAAAAATGAAGAGTGCTATGGAAGAAGATAAAAATGGTCCCAATAATCCATTTACAGTCATTTGTCGTAAATGTAGGGGACCTGGCCATTACCCAAGTGAATGCCCTATTCTATAGGATATTTTCTTGGTCAAAGAAGAATCTATGTGGAAATAAATGGTTGGAGAAATTATTAAAAAGTATTACTGCTCCTTGTTGATGGGTTTACTTTGGAATAATTTTCTCTTCTATTTTTAACCCTGCAGTTTTCCATGTGAGAATGATATTTGAGGAAGAATTATCTTTTCTCATTTGGACATAGTTATAAATAACCATTTGGTTTTATATAATCATTTGGTTTGAGGCAATTATATGTTATTATAATTTGGGATGAAAATGCAAGGTATGATATTAGATTTGTGGTTAAATTATGTTATGGTTATTTTGAGGAATTTATCTCATTTTTGTAATGTTATAAAATATAGTTTTTGAAAAAGGACAACACACAGACCGTGTGATAACCCGTCGTGTCAGACAATGCTGTGGGAATCGAACCCCCAACCAAAGTGCGATTGGGATTTATCACCTACCACTGGACTACGTGAAGTCCCTGGTTAGTGTGTCTATTATTTTTAGTTAAATGATTTTATTGATCAATAATAATTTGAACTGGAATATTATGTCTTATCAAATGAATACCCTTAGTATAGGAAAATGATTTGGTAATTAAGTGATAAATTTTATTTTGGGAGTTGTTCGCTTTGTTGTGAACACTATATGCCCAAGAAAAATATAATAGTATGGGATTTCTTTTGAGGAGTAATGCTGGATTTTTATCTATGTTTTAATTATATATTTATAGTGATTTTGGTTATTTATGGAAATGATTAGGTTAATTAATTTTAAGTATGTGACTTTAAGAGTAATTAATGTCATTTGGAGATACAATTTAACGTGGAAGACTACATTCTTATAAGTTTTGGGTTTCAATATTAGTTTTGATTATATTGAAGGATTTTAAGGACAATTGATTATTGAATGGTATTTATTTAACTTTGGGGTATTGATGGTTTAATTTTAGAAATTAATATTAGTGATTTTTTCTAATGAAATATCCATTTGGGGGATCATCAGATATTATACTAACCATTTTGGTTTTGATTAATAACTAAAGACAAGGTAAATATATAGTTTATCCTACGTGGATCATGTATTTCTATAGAAGTTTATTCTAGCTCTTCCATTGTGACCAAGTCTTCTTGAATACTCATTGTTCAACAAAAAATTAGTTAGTGGTAAAAATTAATTAAATAATTACCTCTACGTAAAAATTTAGTATATCTCATTATTTTCGTAGTCAATATCATAAATGAATTCCTCATCCTTATCTAATGTAACTTAAAACAAAAAATGTTGTCTGTTTACTTTTCCTATTGGGAGATTAATGACCGTTTGTCTCAACACAAGTTTGTGATTTTCTATTTGTTAACTTTCTCCTGATCATGTTTTCTATCCCACTCCATCAGAACTTAACACTTAGTTTATCATCCATATCCATGTTTTCCTACATGGAATCCTAGTATGGTTATCTTGGGTGACCTTTATACCTCCCTTCCTTTCTTTTAAAGTGATATTTTTATTGACTCTTTTTCTGATGTGGGACTTTCCATTATATTCTCAAGACCAATTTTAAAAAAATTGCGAGGATGCAATTTATTGAAGGAGTGGAGACTGTAACACCCCAAGCTTCCATGGTAAATTTCCAATTGAATAATGAAATGTTGTGCATTGTATGCAACTTCGAGATTCTAACACACTACAACCAATCAAACTACCCGTTATGAATAGTAATACCTACTTTTTGAAATTTTATAAATTTTTTCATTCTAAATGGACTTTATTTTTTGATTCGTAATATTGAAATTATCTTATGGTGAAATTTTGGTATTTTTCGGATAACTTTCATATTTTGATGAATAGTGAAAATTACTAAATTTTAATTAAAAACAACATTTTTAATCGAAATAATTAATAATGATAAATTATTATTTTGAGTAGTTTTAAAGTATATTTAGAATATATTATTACCATTTAAAACAATTTTGGTCATTGGATATAATTTTACTTTTAAACCAAACATAAACAAGTGTCAATCTTTTGATAGTTATTATCTATTAAAAACGCGCTATTTGTTTTGACGATGGGAATTAATTTTTAAATTAATTAATGAAAATGATATGTTTTGAATTTGGTAAAATAGGCATCATTTTTTAATTAATAATATCAAATATAGCTTAGGCCTAATCTTTGGTATTTTTTTTGGAAACTTTCATTTTTTGATAAATAGTGAAACCACTAAGTGATAGTTAAAAAACTGAATTTTTCATAAAACATAATTTTACCGCTTCTGTGAGTGGAATTTCGAAAATCCAATAGACACAGTTAATATCAAGGATTAAAATATGGTTCAATGAGATGAAAATAATTTTTGGTGAATAGTAACTTTTTTACTTTTATTTACCACGGTTAAAAGTAAATAGTGTAATTAGTGGTAAAAATGATATTAATATTACCCTAACAATTGTCCTAATTCTATTGGACTAGTGTAGCTCGACCAAAAACAACCTTAGGAGTAAAATATTATCATTTAGTTCCACTTGTATTAGATTAGGACATTTATTATGATTTAATTCAACGAAGAGTTAAATGAGTTAAAAACAATGTTTATTTACTAAAACATATTTAATATAGGGTTATACATAAGATAAATTCGATTGTAAATATTAATTAGAAAGATAAAAGGATTTCCTATATAATTGTACTTTATTTATAATTTTTAGACATAAAATAATTTAATTTATTTATGACACAATGGTGATGTAGTAATTACCTAATTAAAGAAATATTAAAATAATTGATATTATAAATATCAAAATAAATGTAATTTGAGACTTTTTATGAATTACAATAAATTTATAGGTTACTATGACATATTAGGATTGATTATATAAATTTTTTTCGATTTAATAATGCTGTTATGAATTTATCAAAAACAAAATACCCAATAGTGTCAAAATTGACATAAAAGAGTTTTTAAAACAAATATTATATTATTAATTTATATTAAATTCCTAAAAATCTAAGGTTAGACCAAGAGACTTATATCATGATAGTTGTATCATTAATGGACCACGTTTGGGTCTCTTGGATGTATATATATGTTTATTAACAATATAATATAAAATTAAAAAGATACATTGTAAAAGTGAAACTTATTAACTAAGAGTTAATACTTAATGATAATGTTAATATAATGACCCAAACCTGTCTAAATTATATTTGTTGAGTGGTTTTTGACCCAGACCCACCTTAACTTTTAAATAATCATCTTTGGAGCCATTAGAAACCAAATATGAATTTATTATAAAATAATATTTTTAGCTTTTCCAAAGGTGCCCCTCACCCCTCTTATAAAAGGGAACTCCCCCTTCTCACTAATTCACACAATCAAAACCTTTTGGCTCGACAAAAACCTGACCGAATACTCTCTCAACTTCCTTCTATACAACCTAAAATCCTTAGTTTGATCAGAAAGCCTACCTATGAAGCCCTTTGGATCAAATCAAAAGGATGAACCTGAAGATGAGGAAATGTTTTCACCACCCTCTTTCAAGTTCCTTTCTTCTTAAGCTTATTCTTTCATTGTTATTTATATTCTAAAATAATAAGTACAATATCTTCTAAATACTATGATGTTATTATAAATATGTTACAACCATATTCCGGATTCTACCCATCCTTTTAATGGCATGTCACCATACGTGCGTACGTACGGCTTACCGTCTCCACGTCGTGGTGTAATTGTAATTCAATAAATTATTATTTTGATGGGAATAATAATGATATATAATTCATGTAAATAATAAATATAAAATTATAATTATTCTATCTATTTGATATAGCATCCAAATATATATTATTTTAACATCAAAAAAATTATATTGTCGCTCATGCGTACGTACGGACTACCGTCTCCACGAACGCAATGAGATTCATTATCCATCGTATCCATTCAAGTATAATTATCATTTGATGATTAAAAATAATGTTTAAGGACATGATATAATTATGGATATGAATAAGATACAACCTTTCCATAACAAACACAGCTTAAGTAACATAGAATATAAAGGAAAACGAGTAAGTTAACACCTAAAATGACGATAATAGTAAGATATTATTAAAAACTCAATGTTAAAAGATCATATATGATATCATATTAATGTAAATGATTATTGTATAATTCAATAAAAATTATTTAACCATTATACAGGAGGTTAACCAACCTTCAACCAAGGAAAAAGTACAATGTAAGGGGTTTCTTATCTCACTTTTAATTTCGTGAGAATTTCATTGTTCGCCACTTATTTATTACATGTGGTGTGTGTACTGCCCATGTTTGTATTCATTGTGTAACATACTTTAATTAATGTATATTTACATCATCATTGTATGTTCCTTCTTTCATGGGTGTATGTTTTTTATGTTACCAAATAAATAAGGGAATTTTAAATTTCAAATTCCACTCATTCGGCTTTATGCATACTTCATTGATTATTTTACACCAAGATTATGTGTAGAATCACTATTCCTTTGATTATGTCATAAATTCCACTGCTTTTTCTCTGGATATACTTTTGATACACATAATTAATCCATTTTTAAATTATCAGGTCATCAGTATGAACTTGATAAGAGTAATTTTTACTCAATCACGATTTGTTGAGTTAAACATCCAATTCATTGGTGTTGTTTTTACAAGAATATGTGTGAATGTCCTTTGATTTTTTTACACTGAATATCCAATAATATTGAGTGTATTTATATTTATCACTCATAATTATGTCGTTGATTTATCCTTAACCTAACGATACGGCCTTTATAAGAGATTTCGTCTAAATTTACATTCCATTGAGACTACTTTATTGTTATACACCAAATCACTTTTATATGGTGTATATAATGTACTTTGACATAATATATCATGAATCTCGTTATTCTCATGATATTAAAAAGTTTTTATTTCCTCAATTATATTTATTCAACTCTCTCTCTTTTGGTTAAGAACTCTAACTAAAATGACATTTTAAAATGTTTTAATAATTGATTATTCTAAATCTTTCTCATTAATGTCCATGTATTAAAAATGGTTTTAAGGATTTATTTATATGGACATTAACGTTTTCAAATCAAAATTCATTTTAAATTTTTCAAAGTGGTACAGTGAACATTGATTCTAAAATCTATTTTAAATGGATTCTTGACAAATAGTGTGACTTTTAAATGATTTCAAGAAAAAGGGGGATATTTCACTCTAATTGTTTTGATGATTATTTTCATCTATTTCAATATCCTTCATAATTATATATTGAGGTCAATATGATACAATAAAATCTTCCATATTGTATCGAATGAGTTATGTTTGACTGTGGATGTGCTATTTTTATACCATTCATGGTTTGTGGATAAAGTATTGACATTTCGTATGCTAGTTTTAATACAAATGTTTATGTTATATTTCAAAATTTTCATACGAGGAATGAATTGAACTTAGTAAGTGATGGGTGGAGCCCGCTATAGCTCCTCTATGCATCAGTAGGGCTCATGAGACAATCTAGTGTCTTGGCATGAGGCCTTGACAAAATCTTATTTGTAGTCTTGGCACGATGCCTTGGCTATATGGTTATGATAGTCTGGCATTATGCATTCCATCATTATGAAAGTGGTTATTAATATTTTCATTTGATTATTCGACTAGTAGAATATCCATGTGAATATGTAAATGGAATTATTTCAATTTATCCTTGGCATATTATGCTGAAGTTCAAGTTTAAAGGACTTTTGTTTTTAGTTATACATTGCCTTAAATTTTTATTTTTATTTATGAAAGTTTCCGCTATATTGTTATCCTTAATGAGCATCTGAGCTCACCCCTTTCAATGTTTTATTTTTCCCAGGATGTGAAGAATTATTTTATTAATGACCTGCAGGTATAGTATGAGGGGATATGAAGACAATATGTTGTTGTAGTTTTTCATTTATTGATGTAATGTAAACTTTATGAATATATATAGTGTTTCCAAGGGTACTAAACTAATCGGTCATTCGAGACATGATATTTCTTGTGATCATGCCAATGTTATGTAATAATGCACTGACTCTAGGTATCTAGGCTCAGGGTGTTACAATGGTAATGTAATTAAAGACCAAATTAAATTTTTTGAATAAAAAATGATTGTTTTTACCTTGATTTCCCTATGATTTATACATGAGTAAGAAATCCTCATTAGGGAAATAACATCCAAGTGTGGTACATATTATTGTGTTTTATATTATAATTATAATCAATGATTTTGGTGTTATAATCCCCAGTTTATGATCTTCCTGTTATGGTGGTGAGTGAAGAAGTTGACACTTATTACATAAAACACTTGGATTATACACTCAATATAAGAAAAAATATAATTAGAAATGGACATATACCCACATTCGACATTGTACATGGTTATAGGTCACCTATAGAAAAGAGAAAAAAATCCCATGGATATAGGTGATATATTTCCATGGGTAGTGGTTTCCAGTGGTTATATCATTACCAATGATAACATGGTGAAATATATTTTCCATGAAAAGAAAATTTGAAACAACTTATATCAATTAGCAGACCATCCTAAGGTCATAGGGTGGTGGGATAGGGCGATATACACTGGTGGAATGAGCCCATGGTAATTGATGGCATATAGCCACGAGTGCTCATACCCATCACTATAGGGTGGCATGGTGAGTGTCTATTTCCACAATCTGCTAGAGCCTATAAGAATAGAACTAATAAAACCATGGGTGTCTAGGCTTATGGATATTGGGTTCCGAGATAGAGGGTTGTAGCTATGGGGTCCTATAGACCATGACTACAACCCTAACATCCAAACCCTATAGTTACGATCATTTATGACCATGGCTATATATTTTTAAAGCTAGATAAAAATGATATTGTTTTTATTAATAATAATTAAATATATTTATAAAATTATATATATATATATATATGTTTATAAAGATATAAGTAAGCTACCTTTATTGCACTTTATATTTGTTTATATGAAGGATAATAGAGACCTAACCTTGGTGATAACATGTTTTAAAAGTGGACCTATATCCATGGTCTCCATGATTATAGTTATAGGTCACCCACATGGACTATATTATAACCATTATCATCATTATAATTTCTATAGGTGCATTGTGGACCTTGTTCCACACTGAATGACCTATATTCAATATATTATAGCCACAACCACTACTACATATTTTTCATTTAACAAAAAAAAATAGGCTATGTCAATGCCATGAAAGCATAGAACACTAGAGCGATATTAAAAGCCCACCTTTATCACTACTAGAAAAAAATCACAGAAAGAGGAACACTTTATCATCATTTAAAAAAGCACAAATAAAGGGTACCTTTATCAGAGCTTTTTATCATTGATAAAGGGTGAATTTTTCAGTGATTTTTTATATCTAGTGAATGATCGATTTAACAAAGTTAAAAAAATAACTGATAAAGACACCCTTTTTCAGTTATTTCGCACTAATAAAAAAATGAAAAAAATTATTTTTTTACGCACAACAACACCCTCATATCTCAGCGCTCATGACACCATTTCTCAATAATTCCCAATTTCCTACCCACCAACCCCCCCCCCCAACCCCTTCTCAGCACTTTTGAACACCCAAACACACTACCTCAGTGCTATAATGGCTCTCCCAAATAATAGATCATGCTAAAAACAAATACTGTAACCACCGCTCAAGATTTCAATGCCCTTTACCACTCTACCGTTCACATTTTTTTTATATTTTTCAACATTTATATTTATTCATATATATTAAGGAATGTGTGATATAAATAATCACATATTTTTTTTTAAATATATGATATATTAATACTCACTTATACATATTTGAATATATATAAGTTTATTAATATAGACACATTTATGTATATAAACATTATATATACATTTGATTATGTATATATATATTATAATATTTTTATAGTGTATAAAATGTGGTTAGATATTGTTTCAAACAAAATTGATAATAATTAAATTTATATTATTTATCTAATTATTTCTAAATGAATTTTTAAAACATGACTATATATTCACCATCAAAGGTAAATTTTTATTAATCAAGAAAGTGTACCACCATACCAGGACTGATGCAAAGATCAAAAAAAAAACCTATGGTGACCTAAATTAATGGAGACCAAGATAATAACCTCTAATAATGTTCACCAATTAAGTTATCCAAATGAGGGAGCTGAGAAAGAAAGTGAAACTGATGCCATGATCCACAACCACTATATATGTGAGATGGTCAGCTACCCTATTTCTCTCCTACAAAGTTGGGGTTACTAGAGTATTACCATTGAAGATACGTTTTCATTTTATGATGGTGTAGAAATTGACCATGGAGTGCTACCATTATCATCCATGGAGACATTGATGATCATGGAGTCATTCTTAAACTGATAATGTGATATATTCTCCTGTTTAAATAATTGCAAACATGTGAGCATCAGTTTAGCTCATGTCTGGATTGATGTCCCTTGGCCATAATATGAAGAAAGTGAAAGAAGGACGATACCCATGTAATCTCGAACAACTCAGCCCCCACATATGATACCCTACTTACACGAACCGTCATTGTTAATCTTGATACCAAAAACTGGGGGATTCAACGACACCCACTATCCACTACTTCCTCCATTACTATAAATATTTGGTTATGCCCTACCCTGCAAACACCTCAAGGAAGGGGTTCCACACTTGTTGGTGATACCACTAACCACATAAGTTAACAATGATTTCATTCTTACAATGATAGATCTTTTAGTGGTGAGAATTCATTCATAAATGGCCTTGTTTCCAACTGGTTAGATACACCAACAAGCTGTATTTAATATGACCAATCTAACCGTTCATTCCATAGTAGTGATGTTTGTGCCGTAAAACCACTAATCCATAATGGTTCCATCCATGATGTTAGGACAGTGAGGTGCCAAAAAAATCAATGGAAAGACCATAATTCCTGTTCATATTCACTCTCAACTCTCAAAGAAGAGGTTATTCATATTCTCCTCCTAATGACAAGTGCAACAGTAGAATTTGGATGAAAGGTTAACAAACAACTTATTGATCTTGTATATATATTAATATATAAATTTCATAACTAAAATATATATTTTTATGTATATATATTTTCATATATATTTGTACATATTAACATGTAATTGTGTATCTCGATATAATTTTTATAATATATTTATATATATTTAATTTAAATATATTTAGATACAAGATTTAAATAAAATGATATATCTATGAAAAAAAATTTATATATAATGTATATACATAATATTGATACACGTACACACGAAAACATATTTACACACACACACACACAAACATTTATATTTCTCACATAGATGAAAAAATATTTTTCTATATATGTATATATTTACATATTTTATAGTACACATATAAATATAATTTTTTTAACACACACATATTTACATATAAATATAACTTATATAGATATATATATAGATAGATATATATATAAATATTAATGCATTGTTTAAGGTAAATTAAATGGATAAATTTTTAATTTAAATAAAACGAATAATTAATATTTATTTCAATTTGGTTCATAAATTTAATGATACCTTTTTATTTTAATATGTCTAAATTTGTATTTATACAACTGATTTATTATCAGAAATATAATAAAATATGAATATTATTAATTATAAATAAAAATACATAATAAAAAATAATAAAATTAAGAAAATTATATATATATGAATGTAAGACCTAAGAATAAATTTAGTCACAATTGAAAGTGGGGAAAAATAATCTCTTAAACTATGTCAAAATACCATTGAAAATTTAAAAAACTGGGCATCCCAACATAAAACTCAATTTTAGAGGCCATCTAGGCCTTTTTGACCTAAATAATTTTGAATGAGGTTCCCCAAATTAATATAGTTTAGATATCTTCACATGCTTTGATTAGATATGTGTTGGAGCGCAAATGGACACTTGAATCACACTTTTTTTCCATTTGATGTTCAAGTCATATTTTCAACCTATCATAAATCGTTCATTAATTCATTTATTTTTATTTTATCCAAATCTTATTAAATAACTAATACATGATAATAATTTGAGAATTATTAATAAATAATATTTTTAAATTATGTTATTATCCATTTTTTCTAAATATCTCTTATATTAAGTGTAAATTCGTATTTAGATTTATTAAAATCATATTTTAAAAATATATTATAATTATATCAATATAAATATTTTTATATATTAATATATTATTTTTAATGAAATATATTTTATGAAATATATTATTTATTAGGGAAAGTAAAAAAGACACTCATAATGATCAGCCTTTATCAATACAAGTAGAAAAGAACTGATAGAGGCCCCCTATTATCAACGCTTTTGTACTAGCACTAGAAATGCCCCCCAATGAGTGCTTTTGTTTTCTAATGCTGATAAAGACCGCCTCATTACCAGTGTGTTTTGGTTAGTGATGATAAATGGCCCCCTTTATTATCATTTTTTCAGCGCTGATAAACAAACCCTCTTTATTAGAGCTTTTAGCTAGCACTTTTAAAGTTCAAATCTGTAATAGTGGACATTTATTGTTGTATATCCCATGCTCGTGGATATATCCGTTTTCTCAACTTATGGATAGATGTATAGTGTTCGATTTTATCTTCTATGTCTATTGAGCATAAGATGTCATATGAGAACATATAAGCATATAACATTCTCAAACAATGTGATCTTTATCAGCAGACATCTATATAGGCGAGGTTTGATATCTATAAAGAACTATTTATGTGAAAACATGGGGAGGGTGCATTAGATGAACCTCAAACAGTCAAAATGATTGGCTGCATTAAGAATCTAGATGTTCTAGGGTTTACCAATTGCGATCTTATATACACACACATACATAAACACACATACAGAAGGAAACATATACATACATACAGATACACATTCATATATAAATACAGACACATATATACACATACATACACATACAATTAAATTCACTTAAATATTAATATAAAAATACATACAAAATCATATATACACATACACATAAGAAAGAATACAAAGACTCTTACCCATAAATACACATACACACATGCACTCACACGTGCATGCACATAAACATGAATATTTATACAAAGATAGACACACACAAACAAACAAACATACATACATATATATACATACATACATACATACACACGTAAATACATACATACATACATAAATACATAAATGTATACATACATACATACATACATATATAAATACCTACATACCTACATACATACATACATACATACATTCATACATACATACATACATATGTACATTCGTACATACATACATACATACATACATACATAAATACATATATACATACATAAATACATACATACATTCATACATACAAATATAATAATATAGATACTTAGACACACATATACATATACACATACTTACATACACAAGTTTATTTTATATACATATCTATACCAACACCCATTTTTTCACTTTTTTCATTTGTCACACTACAATCCTTTGAATCTATATCAAACAAGATTCGCATCACAACACCAATAAATATATTAATATTTATATGTATGTTTAATAGAATATATTAATATAAATATACTTGAAATGGAATATATACATTTATATAATATATAAATATTTAAATTAAATTTTAATATATTAGTTTTACATATAAACCGATTAACAAATTTAAATGCATTATTAATTTTTTATATAATGACATAAATTTGATGAAATTTTGTAATATAAATTATGAAAATGATATTTGATGACTATAATTATATAAATCGTGAAGAGAGGAATGAATCCACATGGTGGAAGAGACCAGTCAGTTACCGGCTTCTGGTTGGTTGCGGCAGATTTTCTCGCAAAGTAGCAGCTGAATAAGAATGAACGTGTTTCCTTCTTCAACCCAGTGAAAACATTAACCGACCTAGTTCTTTTCACCACTTACATGTTTTGTAATAGTCAAGATTGGATGGTCGTACTATATGAGTGATCTTTCACCACATATCCACGAACAAGGATGAATTCATCGACTACACTGGTCGTAAGGCTCGACATTGAATTCTTACTGGTGTTCATTGACCCAGTGAGGGTGGAAAACTTTCCACAACTGAATTCAAAAAATGAATCTTTCTTCTGAATTGAGGATCTCCAAGAGCTGGTAGGAAACCATCTAAAGATGTTGTTTCTCACCACCACGTAAGAAGAAAAGGCTACAGAGGCGGTGTAGTTGATGCACTCGAGTGGGAAGGGAAGTGGGTATGAAGGGTAGGGGGATTCGATTATCTTCATGGGAGTGCGGGACTGGTGGAGGAATGAAATTACCATGGAAGCTAACAGCTGTGAGAAACAGAGGAAGGAAGATGGTATGGCCAAGAAGAGATAGGTTTCATGTGCAGTTGGAGGAGGAATAGAAGTCCAATTATTAAATACAAAAAATGAAATTCTACTTGTTGAATCAGAAAGAGAAATATAATCTAAAAATATAAATGAAAACATATTTTTTTAATATATTAGAAAATAAGTTTTCTTTAGAGAATAAAATTTCATAGATATTTAAAATAATGATTGATAAAGTAAAATTTCATTAACATTATCTAGTTAAATTCTACTGAATGTCCCTAAGATTATAATAAATGGTTATGTAAATATTTATATACTGTAAAAAATTCAAAGTTTTTATAGAAAATATTGTATGTTATGTGTTTGAAAAATAGAATATCTAGTTTATAATATAAATTTGAAATTTATACATCACAAACATATATTAGGTGGTTTGATTGTTTTTTAACTATACATGTTTTTTTACATGGTTTTTAATATTTAATTAAATACATTGTTAAACACGTGATAATTTTCATTTTTGTGTCTATAATTCATTTTAAACATTGTTTTAATTTTTTTTAAAACATTTTTTAATTGTTTTTAAATACTCAACATATGTTATTGGGTAATTTCACTAAATAAATAGTGGTTAGCGGCAGTTATTTATTGTTCTAGTGGTGGTTTAAACTGCCAGCTAATTATTTAGCGACAGTTCTTAAAATTTCTATGTATTTCACGTTTTCTGGTCAATTAGCAACGGTTTATTTTATTTCATGGAATGCTTTTAAGTGATGTTTCCTATTAGTTTAACATAAGTTATTTTTATGATTAGTTTTATATTTTTAATAAACAAAATGAACTTGGAATATAAATAAAATTATGTTATCCACTACAATGAATTTAGCGACCTCTATTTTTAGCTATGGTTAATATAAACCATTTCAAAATATGTTTTTATTAAGAAATATTTAATAAAAAGATATAAATATAAAAATCTCACATTCTATAAACTCAAACATAAATATATGACAAACCCATATTTCAGACATCACACATCCACAATCAAACAAATAGCCACAATCATCATAACTGAAGTCTCAGTCAACCCATAAGTTAACCAAATATCATTTTCTTCAATATATATATGAAATATTCCCCTCAACATCCCATTTTAAATATAAATCCATATCATGACCTCCACAGTATCTTTCTTCTTCCAAATCATCTCTTTAACCAAAACCGACAACATCATCTCATCAACTATAATAAATAATGAAACAAAAATTAAATATAAACATAATAAATCAGAATTATAGTAGAATAATTGATTATATTTTAACATACTACAGAAATAAGATCCATCATGAAAACGTTCTTAATAATGTCATCGATTTGAATGGTCATCCTCTTTCCTAGTGCCCACATCTGCCACATACAATGAAAAACAATACATTTAAGAAATGAAATGCAAAAAATAAAAGTCACAAAATATATTTATAATGTTGTAGATAAAATATTTTACTTTATAATAAAATAGAATATATTTTTACATAAATACAATAATATATAATTAAAAGAACTTTGAAAATTGAAACATACCTATTTAAGATAAGATTCAACACTTGAAACTGAAACATGATAAGTAAATATTATAATTTTTTAACGCACTATGTGGTGTTCTTGAAATTTATTTAATATATATTAAATTATTTTGATGTCATAAATTGTAATATAATACAAAATAAACTTATCAGTGGTTTCCCAATGATTTCACATCAATATGCGATCTTTTTATATAGGTTTGATTATTCCAAGAAAGTTTTGTTGTTTTAAAAAAACACTTTTTCGATCATAATGGGAAAACCATAAGTCAAAATGACATTCCATTAGTTATGTAAAGACCCAGAATTTCTATTGAAAATTCTTTTAAATACATGGGAATTTTATGAGTCCGTGAAAATTGATGGCGCGTGATTCCGAGGCCCGGTGTGCCCAGAATCAATTTCTGCTGTTTGGTTCAGGTCGGTTTAGTAAATGTACTAGTGAGATTTTATAACATTTGAAATGGTTCTAGAAATTAAATTCTGAGGGCACCGTTGAAACCTTAGTACCGATATTCTCTTAAAGAGACTTTCACTTCGATGGCAGTGGGTCACGAATGAAAGTTAGTTTTTTGGTTTTAATTGAAATAAATAAAAATAAGGTTGTGTAAAAATATTTTTTATTAGGTGGTTTAATCCACATCTTGGTTGTTGGGATATGGGGGTGGGGACCACCACACTTTAACCTCCCATGAAAGGTTATAGAGGTAGGACCCACTCGAGGTATAAACTATTATTCTTTTAATATTTGGTGGGGACCACCCGATCTTATAACCCCTTGGAACTCCCCATTTATGGTTGAGAAACTCTTCAACTCCACTTTAGTTAATTTATGCCAACACTTCTTCGTTAAATAGTGCAATTCAAATTAAAATGTTAAAACATTATTTTATTTAAAAAGGCCATTCCGGTGTTGGGAGAGGGGTTGGAAGATATTGGAAATACATATTCTTCCAATGAAGAACACTAAGTCTTCCAATGATGGACATACTCATTTTTTGATCATCAACAGGAACAAGAGAGGAAGCACCATCCTTGAAGAATGACCACGACACCATCCTCGCTTTATTATTTCCAAACAACATTAAATCGACATTCACTTTTAGAAACTTCGTCAATGATCTCTGAATCTGATGTAGGGGTTCAAACATGTTATTGGTTGAACGTTATTCATTTTTATATTGTGAATTATAATTCAAGCCGCATGTTATCACATTAATGCGGAGGGTGTGGGCCGAACAAACATGGCCAAACCCCTCCACATTCATTGTGAATTTTTATTCTCAACATGAAATGATTCTGGGTTGAGAGTTACCCATCAACAACGGTTATTGATCAAAGTAGACGACCTGAGGAATGCGTGATTTCATCCAGAGCGAGAATCAGGCCACCAAAACTCATCTGGTGACCCGCAGAAATTTTTGTGACAGTTGGTGGGACGATTGTCACTACATGGACGGCGGCGGAATGAAGAGACGGTCGTGGACGATGGACTGTGGTGGTGCAGCAGCGGCCAGCGTAAGGCCGTACGTGAAGGAAGATGGAGGCCCGAGCCACTGGGACAACATATAAGGAAATGGGAAACTGGCATCGTGCTATGGACCGATGGAGGGATGCGTCCCCTGATCATGGCAGGGAACATGGGCAGCCACCAGGCCACCAGAGGGGTGCAGTGATGTCACCCCGCGTAGAGGAATAAGTTGTGGCTCCCTTGGCCGCGACAGTATAGTAGAAGCGACCGGCTGGGTCGGACGCCGACGGAGCAGACCGGCTGGCCACTCAGCCAGCTGGACGAGGTAGGACCCTCCTTAGTTCCGCGGCCTACCAAACTATTTCCACGTGCCATTTTCCATTCAAGAGATCCCCCCCTTATGTGGCTCTGGTGGGCCCCGCCGGGTGCCGCCTGGTGCTGGCTGGCCAGGCCACACGGGCCGCCAGCGCAGGCCACTCGGGCCAGGCCACACCCGTGGGCCGGGTCAGACCCACAGACAGGGTTAGAACCGTGGACCTGGTTGGACCCCAGTCCGGACTCGGGTCGGTTTGGGTTGGTCCAACATGGCCGGATAGGACCCAGACACATTTTTTCATGTTATCACATTTTTGCCCATAACAAGGGATACGGGTGTTAGATT
The DNA here is from genome assembly GCA_963277665.1 of Viscum album. Classification (NCBI taxonomy): domain Eukaryota; kingdom Viridiplantae; phylum Streptophyta; class Magnoliopsida; order Santalales; family Viscaceae; genus Viscum; species Viscum album. The sequence continues at coordinate 1,878,331,792 of OY728148.1, read as the reverse complement.
GACGAACCGTCTGCGGAGATGGAAATCTTGGAGTGAAATGGTTCTTTTGGAAAACCACTATTGAGGTTCAGAAATATTTGGGGTATGGTTGGGATGTATTGAATCTAAATCCAACAGGGGCCTCAGAACAGAAATGCTCATAACTCTCAGACCGGTTGTCCGATTGACGTACCATCTGTCGCATTGTGTTCCTTCTGACAAGAAGGAACTTTGGAATACAACAACATGGGACGACATGGCTGTTGATGTATCAAATCTTGGACTGAGAGATATAACCTCCCAAAATCAAGCAAGCAAGTGAAATCCCAAAAGATGGTTGTGTACTGATGATTGTTCCTCGATCATGTGTTGGATTGATGTATCTATCTTCTGTTCTAGGACCTTGATTTGGTTCTTCAGAATTACTATACCTGGATCATGTGTTAGTCCAAAAGCTCTAATGACTGTTCCTGGATCATGTGTTGGTCCCATAGTTTTGACAAATTTTCAGGGATCATGTGTTGGTCTGATAGTTTTGACTTCTTTTCCTAGATAATGTGTTTGTCCGACAGAATAGATGGTTCTGGTTCATGTGTTGGTCCGACCGCTTTGATGATTTAGTGGATATATATGATAATCTCTACCTCTCTACAAAATTTTTATACCGTTGTGAGCTGAGTCCTTGACTTCTGTGTTTTCCTCACTATTGAGATGGGTAGCATGATAACTTAGGTATATGTGTGGGTATATACCTAAGTGATGGCGATTCATTGATTTCATACTCTGTTGTTTATCCTTATTCGATTTTGTGAGACCTTGAGGGTCTCATGGTCCCTACTGAGTATCGTTATACTCACCCCTACACTGGTTATGCTAGAACCTCGTTATGTTGGATGCATACGACATACATCACTGACTGAGGCTGAGTAGAAGGACTGGACGGTACCTGGAGGTGGACCTTGCGACGAGTTGGTACACGGAGTATACTGATAGAAATGGAGTGCTGAGGAAGACATTTGTACCTTCCCTTCAAGTATGAACCCCAGAGGACGACCATGTGGATACTTTACTTACTTTTCAGTTGTACATGTACTTTCCGGTTAGGATTGTTTTCCTGGCCCCATTGCTTTTCATAATTCTTTTGTATACATCTTTACATAGTATTTCCTTTCATCTCGTACTCTATTGTGAGTGTGTTTTAAGTTTTTAAAGGTATTTCCTTCCCATTATTAGGTATTTACACCTATGGTGCTAGTCGCTAGCCCCTGGCCTTTGGAAGGTGGTCTTGGGGTAGTCACGACACGGGCCCCAGGGGACGGGTCGGGAAAATTTGGTATCAGAGGAGTTCGTTCTACCGCAGAACCTAGGACTATGATCATTATTTTTTGTGAATCAATAGTGTTAAGAGTACTAAGTTTTGTTTTCATTCCAGGGAGTCTAGTGTTGGTGTGGTGGCCGAAGTATCCATAAACTATGACCCTGACTTCTGATTTCCGACTTAGTGCACTAAAACACTGATTGTGTGTGTGTTTCAAGAGTTTTCATTGTGATATATTTTGATTTAGATCACCAGGTATAACTTATTGACCATGGTGAACTTGTTTATTTTCATGATTCCTCCACCCAGATAGCCATCCAGGTTTCCAAGTGGAGGATCCAGCGGTACCACTACCCGTTGAGCAAGCAATGCCACCATCCCTAGAAATAGAGACTGCAAGCCACATGAGCACATTGCACGAGTTCCAACACAAGATTCCAGTTAGGTTCAAAGGTGAGATAGACCTGAAGGAAGCTGAGGATTTGCTGGAGGCTGTGGTGAGAGTCTTTATACTAGTAGGGACACCAACCGACCTTATGGTGTTCATTCCTGCGAGTCTTCTTCAGGCAGTAGTAGGTAGATGGTAGAGCCGGATGCTCTAGATGCATGGAAAGGTGACTCTGCTCTGGGATGTGTTTGAGAGCCTATTTTTGGTGTATTATGTCCCATCCACCCTACGTTCAGTGCAGATACAGGAGTAACTACATCTGCAGTAGGGTATAATGATGGTGGCATAGTACTCAGTGAGGTTCAACGACCTCTTTCACTACTCCATAGATATCATACGGTATCCATTATTCAGGTCTTGGACCTTTGTGCAGGGGCTCAAGTGAGAGATCAAGGCTTTTATGATCTTTGTCAGCATCCTGACACAAGAAGGGGTGTTTGAGAGAGACCTCCTAGTGGAGAGTGTCCTTGCTGAACATTTCCCAATAGTGAGACCCATCACTAGTCAACATACAACGAAGTCTTCTGTAGCTGGTAGTAGACAGATTTTATAGAGGTCCAAGAAGACCAGGCCATCTGGTGGATGACCTCAAGATATAGTTTCATTTGTGTGGGGAACACGAGACATATCCAGTAATTCCATGAGTGGGAAATGTTACTCTTGCGGTGGAAGGGTGGCATGGCTTGTGAATGTCCATCCCATAGTAATTATGACCAGTAGATAGTTGAGGGACCTCCCAGGTAGAGAAAGTGATTCCATCGAGTTGGTCCATAGGTAGAAGGCAGACATGGCAGAGGATCTGGTCGAGCAGCTGGCGGTGGGCGACGTTTTGAGGTCTTACTGCCACCCCCACCAAGAGGTCCACCCTTGCCATAGGGAGTAGGTGGACAGGGGTGAGCTCAAGTCTAGGAAGTTGAGGAATATGATCATGGCGCTCCAGAGATGATTCGAGGTATGATCTATGTCTACTCCACATTAGCATCAGTTTTTATAGACATAGGTGCCAGTCACTCTTTCATTGCCACTACCTCCGTTTGGAGCTCGGAGAATCCGATGGAGCCATTGGCTCGATCCTTATGGCTAGAGACTCATATGAAACCAGACTCGACGATTACGCACTACTACCGACAGTGTGATCTTACTCTAGGAGGTGAGATATTTGGTTGGGATCTATTTGTTGCGGCGTCGAGGCCTTACGAATTCATATTTGGCGTGGATTGGTTATCTACAGTTCATGCTCATATTTAAAATATTAGGATCAATGTGCGGTGTGTCTGCACGGATGGGACCAATTTCACCTTCATAGGCGATATGGGAGAATTTTTAGCACAGGACAGACTTACTCGTAGGAGAGTGTAGCAGATTACTCACCAATTGGACTGCCCCACCCTCGGTGCAGTTGATGTGGAGAGTCCAACCAATCCTGTAGTAGCGGACCAGTACACTAATGTTTTCCATGACGATGTTCCAGGACTACCTCCTCACAGAGAGGTGGATTTATACATAGACCTGTACCCTGGAAAGGAACCGATATCTACTCCAGCATATTGGTTTCATCCTGCTGATCTTCTTGAGCTGCGGGTACAGCTAGAGGACTTGCAGGGGAAGGGATTCATCCATCCCAGTGTTAATCCTCGGGCAACCTCAATTCTATTCGCCATGAAGGAGGATGGGAGTTTGAGGCTCTTTTTCATCTACCGTCAAATAATCCAGGTGACCGTGAGGAACATGTACCCACTTCCGAGGATTGATGACCCCTTAGATTAGTTGAAGTAATCATGGTGGTTCTTGATGATAGAAATCAGATCAGGCTATCACCAACTCAGAGTTCGAGACAAGGATGTGTGGAAGACGACCTTCAGGTGACGGTACGACCACTACGAGGTTCATGGTTATTCCCTTCGGTGTAATCAATGCTTTATCAGTGTTCATGGGACTCATGAATAGGATCTTCCAGCCATATCTCGATCGCTTTTTCATAGTCTACATTGATGAAATTCTGATCTACTCGACTACTGAGGAGGATCATGCCTACCTTTTGCGGGTAGTACTGGACACACTCTGAGAGAAATGGATTTATAGTAAGCTCCCAAAGAGCCAGTTCTGGATCCGAGAGGGTCACTTTTGTAGACATGTCATCTCAGAGGTTGGAGTTGCAGTGGATCCACCAATTATTGAGGCGGTACTTTCTAGAGAGCCACCCAGGAGTTTGATAGAGGTACAGAGTTTCCTAGGTTGGGATGGATATTACAGAAGGTTCGTACCAGGCATATCCAGTGTTGCAGCACCACTATCAGCCAATTAGTAGAAGGGTCAACCATTCAAATGTTTAGAGAGATTCTAGAAATGATTTTAGGATATTATGTAGAGGCTGACTAGTACCCCTATCTTGAGGCTTCTAGAGGAAGACGTAGGGTACTTAGTTTTCTGTGATGAATCAGAGACCAGACTTGGGTGTGTTCTAATGAAAGAGTGAGCAGTGATTGCATATGGTTCTCAGCAGCTGAGACATCATTAGTATAACTACGCTACACAAGACCTATAGAAAGAAGAAGTTGTATTTTCTTTAATGATGTTGCGGATCTATCTGATGGGATTGAATTTTACCGTGTACTGTGATCAAAAGAGTCTTAGGCATATCTTCTCTCAGAATAACCTGATCCTGGACTGTGGAAATAGATTGAGTTCCTCCTGGACTATGACTTTGAGATAGACAATACTCTTGGGAGGGGGAATGTTGTAGCTGATGCACTCAGACATATATATGGTATACACCTACTAGGTGAGGCGACGAACCAGCTGGCCACTTTGTAGATATCCATTGTGGATAGATATGGAGTAGATTTTCTACAGTCTCTTACTATCACTACTCCACTTCCTCAATGAGTTAGGGAGGCACGTCTTGTGGATGTTGACTACGAGACATGACGTGATCATGTATCCATAGGGCAGGCACCTGATTGATTTTCTAAAGGAGAGGATCATGTCGTCCACTTCAATGGACGTACTATGGTACCCATGTAACATCAGGAGGAAGTGTTGGGGGAGTTCTACAAGTCCCCGATAGTGGTGTATCCAGGAGTGTAAAATACGTATCATGACCTCAGATGATAGCACTGGTGTCCAGGTATGAAGAAGGCGGTAGAAGATTTTGTCTCTTGATGCCTAAATTTCTAGCAAGTGAAAGCGGAATACCAGTTACTAGTAGGATTGGTTCAAACATTTGTGGTTCCAAAGTTGATGTGGGATGGGATATCCAGGGACTTCATGACAGGTCTTCCACGTACATCCAGGGGTCAGAAATTGATTTAGGTGACCCCAGACCGACTCACCTAGTTGGCCCACATCCTACCGATCAGAGTGCAGGGTTCAGTAGAGAGCTCGGTATGCCTCTACGTGAAGGAGACTGTACAGATACATGGAGTACCTTCTTATATTTTCTTTGATCATGATGCACGGTTTACTTCCTAGCTATGGAAGGGATTGAAGGAGGATTGTGGGATGTAGCTACATCTAAGCACCACCTTCCATCCTTAGACAGATGGTCAAACTGAGGGGACCATTAAGACCCTTGAGGAAACGCTCCATGCATGTGTCCTCACTTTCGGTTGCAGCTTGGAGGATCAGTTTCCAATGGTGGAGTTTACATACAACAGCAGATATCACTCCACAATAGGGATGACACCATTCAAGGCATTGTATGGGCAACCTTAAAGATCACCCTTATACTGGAAAGACCCTGGGGAGTCAGCACTGGTGGGACCAGAGATGGTACGAGCTACCATGAAGAAGGTGCAGATCATCCAGGAGTGGATGAAGACCACATAGAGTAGGCAGAATTCGTATGAAGACAGAAGAAAGAGACCACTGGTGTTCGAGGATGGTGACCATGTCTTTCTACGGGTCTCACCTTGATGAGGACTACAGATATTTGGCCGAGGAAGAAATTTATCTCCGAGATTCATCAGACCTTTTCAGGTCCACAACAGAGTAGGCAAGGTGTCTAACCACTTTGATCGTCTCCCTTAGTTGCACCGGGTGAACGACTTCATCCACATATCTTAATTGAGGAGATATGTGAATGACCATTACAACATCATTGACCACAGAGATGTAGACATTGATGATGGGGAGACTTTCACAGAGGTTCTAGTGCAGATTGAGTATCGACAGAAGTGGGACCAATGTGGATGGTCGATACCTATTGTGCGTGTTTGCTGGTAGCACGAGAACCTCCAGGAGAGCACATGGGAGTGGGAGGCTCAGATGCATTTTTAGTACCCCCATTTGTTTCCATAGTTTGAGTTGTAGCTTATGGGGATGTAAAACCCTGAGGTGGGGAGAATGTAATGACCCTGAATTTCTTTGGAAAATTATTTTAAATACCTGGTAATATTATGAGTCCGCGAAAATTGATGGCGCATGATTCTAAGGACTGTTGTTCCCAGAATCAATTTATGATTTTTGTTCAGGTGCCTTCAGTAAACATACAGGTGGGATTTTATAACTTTTGAACCAGTGCTCGAAATTAAAATCTAATGGCTCTGTTGAAACCAAAATGCCGATATTTTCATTAGGAGACTTTAACTTCAATGACTGTGGGTCAAGAATAAAATGTAGTTTTTGGTTTTAACTGAATTAAAGAAATGTAAGGTTGTGTAAACTTATAATTTATTTAGTGGTTTAAACCACCAATTGGAGGTTGGGATATCGAGGTGGGGACCACCACACTTTAACTTCCATTGAGAGGTTATAGATGTGGGACCCACCCATGGTCTAAAATCTTCTTCTTGTTAAATGTGGTGGGGACCACCCGGGCTTATAACCCCTTGGAACTCCCCATTTATGGTGGAGAATCTTTTAAACTAACCATTAATTAATTTATGCCAAAACAAATACATTTAATAGTGCACTTCAAATTAAAATGTTAAAAAATTATTTAATTTAAATTGCTCATTCTGGAGTTGGGAGTTGGGTTGGAAGAGCGTAGAGAAACTTATTCTCCCAACGAAGAACACTATGTCCACCAACGATGACCATCCTCATCTTTTGATCATCAACCGAAACAAGGGAGGAAGCACCATCCATGAAGAAGGCCGAAAATTCCATCCTTAGTTTCTTCTTTCCAGACAACATCAAATCGACATTCTCTTTCCATGACTTCGTCAATGATCAACGAATTTGAGGTAGGGGTTCAAACATTATATTAGTTGTGCATTCTTCATTTTTCCATCATGGATTATAATTCAAGTAGCATTTTTTCAACCTAACGTGGAGGGTGTGGGCCAAACAAACATGGCCCGACCCCTTCGCATTCTTTGTGGATTTTGACACTCAACGCGACATGAGTACGGGTTGAGCGTTACCTGTCAAAAATAGTTTCGGATCGAAGGAGATGACCCAAGGAATGCATGACTTCATCCGGAGTGAGAATCGGGCCATCAGAACTTATACGGTGACCCACGGAAAGTTCACCGATAATTGGTGTGAAGACCTTCACCGCATGGATGGTGGTAGCACAAGGCGAAGGCCATGACCGATAGACCATGGTAGTGCAGCGATGGCCGACACAAGGCGTGCAGTGGAATATGGCCTCAGTGGTGCACATTGGTGGCCACCAGGCCACTGGAGGGGCATGGTGCCATCGTGAAATGCAGTGGAAGAAGCCGTGGACCACCTTCCCCTAGGGTGGTGTAGAAGCAGCCAGTTGGGATGGCTGCCGGCGGAGCAGACTGGCCGGCCGCTCGGCCTGCCAGACGATGTGTGACCCTCCATGGTCCTGCCACCTACCGTACTAGCTCCAGAAATCACGTTCGTTTGGGAGATGGTGGGTGCTGTAACCCCCCCCCCCCCTACACAGCTTGGGTGTGCCCTGTAGGGCACCGCTAGCTTGGCCACTCGGGCCACCGGTGCAGGCCACGCGGGCTACCAGCCAGGCCAAGGGGCAATGCGATCCGTGGGCCCGGCCGTGCAGTGTGGGCCAGGTTAGACCTATAGACCGGGTCAGACCAGTGGACTGGGTCGAACCCATGTCCGGACCTCGGTCTGGCTGGGTCGGTCTGACTGGGCCGAACCGGACCCGGACCTTTTTTCCATGTTATCACCTTTTCGCCAATAACATGGGCTACGAGTGTCTGATTGACTAATCATCTACTATGATAGAAGGCATAGAGAAAGACGGTTCTTTTGGCATAACCCACATGATTATTGGATGCAGTTGGAGTATAGTCAAGTGGGATTGATCCTAAATCCAATGGGGCCCTCAAAACAGAAATCCTAATAACTCTCAGACTAGGCATCCGATTGACGCACCGTCTGTCTAATTGTGTTCCTCATGACGAGACAGAACATCCAGACACATAAACATGGGTTGAAGTGGAAGTTGATGTATCAACTCTTGGATTGAGGAGCAGAACCTCCTAGAATCAAACATGCTACTAGAAACCATGAGGCTGACTGTGCACTGATGACTATTCCTGGATCATGTGTTGGTCTGACAGTTCTAACTCCTATTCTAGGATCATATGTTGGTCTGACATAATAGCTGGATCTGGATCACGAGTTAGTCCAATTGCTCTAACGACTGTTCCTGGATCATGTGTTGGTCCGATAGTTTTGACGAATGTTCCTGCATTATGTGTTGGTCCTACAGTTTTGATTTCTTTTTCCGGATCATGTGGTGGTCCAACAGAATAATTGGTCATGGATCAGGTGTTGGTCTGACAACTTAGATAATTCAGTGGATACATCTAATCATCTCTATCTCTCTACAAAAGTTGTATACCACTGTGAGGTGAGTCAGTGACCTCTGTGTTTTCCTCGTGATTGAGATGGGTTACTAGATAACTTAGGTATATATATGGGCATTTACCTAAGTGATGGATATCGGTTGATTTCATAATATTTGGTTTATACTTGTTGTATTTTATGATACCTTGAGGGTCTCGAGGTCCCTAATGAGTATCGTTATACTCACCCCTACACGGGTTATGCTCCCACCTCATTGTGTGAGATGCAGATGACAGAAAACACTGACTGAGGCTGAGTAGCAGGACTAGACGGTACCTAGAGGTGGACATTGCGATGAGTCAGTACACGGAGGAGACTGATGGACGTGGAGTTCCGAGGAGTCCATCTGTACCTAACCTTCATGTAGGAACCCCAGAGGACGACCCTGCGGCTGATTTACTTTCTTTTCAGTTGTACCTGTACTTTCTAGTTGAAATTGTATTTCCAGCCCCTTTAAATTTCAGAACTATATTGTATACAACTTTACATAGCGTTTACTTTCATATCGTACTCTGTTGTTTGTGTGTTTTTAGTATTTAAAGTCAATTCGTTCCCAGTCATAGGGATTTATGCATTTGGTGCTAGTCACCATCCCCTGGCCTGTTGAAGGTAGGCTTGGGGTAGTCACGGTATGGACCCCGGGGGTTGGGTTGTGATATGTTCCTAAATTTTGAAATCAAATCTATGGTGATTTTAACATGATTTTAGGAAAATCTTCCATCATTTTCCTTTTTTGACTATTCCAAAAATGTTTTGGTGTTTTAAAACAATAAAAATGTATTTATGGACATAACGGAAAAACCATCACTCGGAATTATGTGAAGTCGTCTCCTAAATTTTGAAATTAAATCCATGGTTTTTGTCTCTTTATTTCTAGAAAATCATAAATCAATTACCTAATTTTGATCATTCAATGGATGTTTCAGTGTTTTAAAGAACTAAAAACACCTATAAAACCATAACAAGAAAATATTCACTCAGAATGATGTGTCGTAGATTCCTCCATCTAATAATTATATATAATGTTTTTCTTGTAATTTCAGGATAGTAAATTTTTTTTCCCTGGGTATGACCATTTCACATACGTTTTAGTGTTTTAAAACACTAAAAACACATTTACGATCATAATAGGAAAACTGTCACTTAGAAAAACGTGTCATCAGTTCCTATATTTCAAAACAAAATCAACAGTCATTTTACTTTTATCTCAGAAAAATATGATGTTTTTTTCTAGGCTTAGACAATTCCACGCACATTTTAGTGTTTTAAAACAGAAAAAATGTTTTTATGACCCTAATAAGAAAACAGTCATTTGGAATGTAATTACGTTAGTTCATAACTTTAAAAATTAATTATAATGTAATTTTACCCTGATTTAAGGACTATACTATATATTTTTTATGTTCTGACCATTCCACATATTTTTTAGTGTTTTGAGACACTAAAAATGTGTATACTAAAATAACAGACAAACCATCAGTCAGAATGACGTACCATCAGTTATAATATTTTAAAATAATATATACGGTTATTTTACGCTGATTTAAGAACAATAAAAAACTATTTTATGATTTCTGACCCCCCCCAAACGTTTTTTAGATGCTATTGTAACTTTTATAAGTGTTTACCAAGTAATTTTGATCACACATCATGTCGAATTGAATTTTTTTTTGTACTTACACATCAAAAACATCAACGTGGTAGATTACTATTGATTTTAGGACAATACAATATCATTTTATTTGTTTTGACCATAGCATGCATGTTTCAGTGCTTTAAAACACTAAAAACTCATTTATGACCATAATGGGATACCCGTCATTCTGAATGACATGCGTTCAGTTCCTACATTTGAAAAATAAATATACATTGTGTTTCCCCTAATTTTTTCACAATAGGATGTTTCTTTCCAATTCGTGATAGTTCCATGAATGTTTTAGTGTTTTAAAAACTAAAAAATTAATTACCACCATATAATTTAAGTCCCACTAATTTAAGTGTACAAAAACACTCCAACCTTCATGTATATATTCATAAACATAATAACCCATATTTATTTGTGAAGCCATGATAAATGGATCATGCCCTGCACTCTCACTCGTATCCATCATGAGAGATCTGTTGAATGAATTGAAATTTATTGAATGTTTCATTATACCCTAATAAATTATGACCGACTTGCATTTGAATAAGTCAACTAAAAAAATTCCATGATTTTTGTCTTCATTTATTTCAATCATCTTACCATAGTATATCACCTATGAAAACATAAATACACCACTACTAAAAGTTTTCATGTCCTCATCATGATAAATTTTATGAAACCTAAATCCATGAATATTGTAGGAATCCATTCTCTTAGCCAGCCTTAGAGAACCTCAATCCAAAAACTTCAGATAATTTTATTTTTTAGTCTTATTTTAAATAATGATTATATTGAAAAAAATATATAAGTTGTTAAATTTAACATTGAATAAATAACTAGAAATAAATAATATGAACATAACTTTATAGTTACATGATGGGTGAACCATTCATCAAGCTCCTTCTTAACAATGTTTGTTAATTCCACCTCATTTCGATCTTGACCCACTAGTAACATATTTGTTTATTCATAATAATTGGATTGTATTCTCCATTTACATTCAAATATAACGATATAAATATATTATCAAATAGGAAAAATCAAAATTAAATAATAATACATATGGGTTAGAATATACTCAAGAGCATGGTATTTGAAGTTATATAAATGCCTGAAAAAATAATATTAAATTATGGAATCAGTCTGTCTTCTTTGAGTCATGGACTCCTTATTGTGCGAATTGTCATCGCCTTGGACACTCAGACCTTCATTGTCGCCGGAATTCCTTCTATATAAAGGATGTTGCTGCGATAAGGGAGGAGGTTCCTAGTTGACGTATGCCACTGGAGATAGGTGGGTCAGCGGAGCTTGCTGTTACTACAACTGCGAAGGATGCAATCACAGGGGCCCCGAGTGCCAATGCTACTGATTCTGTTCAGAAGGAGGAAACCAATGAGGGTGTCAATCCCTCGGTTGGGGATGTTTTTAAAAGGCTGAAACATGATCTCAATTATGGTGCTAGTGTTGATTCAGGAAGGACAAAGGGCTGTTCAGATGCTGACTGTGGCAACTGGAAGTTGGTTAAGGGAGGCTGTGAGAATCTTCTGAAGCAAGGCAGTGATGTACCCCTGGATAACAGATTTGCAGGCTTGACTGAGCTGGACTCCAATGACCAGGATGCACCCTACCCACATCAGGATAGGGCTACTGCTGGTGCTATTATATCTGATAACATTGGGAATGGGGAAATAGGAGGGGCTGTTGGAGCTCCTGTCATCATGCTTCAGGTGGAGCTGGATAAGGGATGTGGTGAGCCACAAGGGAGTGATTTGTTGAACATGGTGCAGGAAAGTCCTGAGGAGGATGCTGAAAAAATCTCAGAGGGGGTGTTGAATGGCAATAATAATTCAGAGAAGCAGAATGTCAGGGAGAGATCTTTGAACAGATAGGAATTTGTAGCGGCAAGCTGCAAAAATCAGAATAGCAGGGACCATTATCCGTGTCTGGCACCTGTAGATGTTAACAAGAAAAATTACAAGTTTTCACCCTCCTTGGTGAATGAAGGCACTCTAGGGATGGATGAGGGGAAAGAAAATCAATGAGGCAGACTAATGAGTTCTATGTAGGGAACATATAGTGACATTATTAGGAAAGGGGAGAAGAGGGATGAGAGTATTGGGGCTTCCACTGCTCCACCAAAGAGGAAACCCAGGAAAGACTACTCCAACATGTTGAGGACCATATCCACCAGATCATCTACCAAAAATGGAAAGCTGAAAGATTTGGATAAGAAGAAGGGACGACAGAACAAAGATCCAATGTCCCCAGCAAAGTTACGTCTGCGGGAGCAGTATATCCACATGTTAAATCAATACGCTCCACAATCTGAATGGGAGTCGGCAGATCCAGATGAGTTCTCAGAAGGTGGTGGTGATGATGTGTTTGATGCTTTCTAAGGTATGAGGCTGTAAGGTTTTGTGGTACGCTGTCTTTTTATTTTTTCTCTCCTCTTCTCTTTTCACTTTCTTTTTATTAATAAATTTCTACGGGACTGGGCATTCAGCCTAGTCCTGCACCTTCCTTATTAATGATGATAAAGTTGTATCATTTTTTAATATTTAATAAGTATATGATATTATTTTTATTGGAAAAAAGATAATGATGTATTCTACATTACTGTTCTAACTAAAAAGTTTTTATTACATTAAAACTTTGGCCACATTGATCAATGATCGAGCCATTTACCATGGTCTAACTAAGACCAAGTGAACCCCATTAAAAATATTAAAAAAATATACATTATTTGGATATCACACACTATTGGATTTCTAAAATTTACAAACACAATAGTTTTAGGTTTTTATATATTCTTATACTGAATTATACCTTTTAAGTATCTTTTATATGTGAACCTAGATTTCCAATAATATTTCTTGGGAGGGGAAAATTTTTCTAGACCCATACTAATCATTATTAGTTAGTTATTTCAAAGAAAATTATTTAAAATTATAAATATCTCTAATGTGGTATGTAATTATTCTAGAAGATTATACATGTTTTTTGAACTGTTACTCGGTATCTAGTGAACATTGAGGAAGATTATGTTTGATATATCAATACATGTATTTTCTCACCCCATTTTTTTTTTAATTTTTACTCTTTTTAATTGGTGTTTTTAAATTAGAGTTTCTTATTATAAAATAATGATACATTAAAATTATACTCAGGAGAGTGTTATTAAACCAGGGAATAAAATTTCAACTACATTTATAATATTAAGAATTTATTGTTGAAGTAAAATAAAATAAGACTAAATTAATGTAATTAATCTATATCATGGAGTATAATAAGTAGTAAAAATATTAAAAAAGAGGTAAAGAATACTCAGGTTTTTCAATTTACATAAAATTATAAGGGTATAACCAAGTTTCATTATGACACCAATTATTTTAATGAAATACAAGATAAATCAATAGACTCAAATTATGTATATTATAACTAATAAATTCTTTTTTAGGGATGTAGTCCATAAGATAATACACATTGAGAATCCTTTTTATAAAATTTCATTTGAAAACTCCAACACTAAATCATCATAATGTAACTATAGTCAAGATAACCAAACATTGGTTCTTAAAAATACATACCCACCATTAGAAGTCATGAGTTTCATTTAAAAATTATTTTAAGAACCAAATTAACATTAAATGTCATGAAATAACAGAATTAAATACATTATAAAAATTTATCAAAATATTATACTGGAAATTAGTAATGTTTTAACCATGATTTAATATGCTTTGGACCATTTTTTACATACATGGATAACAAGAACACCAACCACATAAACGTGTTTTATTAAGCTCATAAAAACAAAATAGAATATATAGTCTTGGAATATGAACAATAGATGAAAGAATCCACAAAAGATAGATCTTCAATATACAAGAATAAATAAGTGGATACGTGTAAAGCCGAAGAATTTGATTCTATCCGAAAACCATTTTCTCTCGATGAATCCTCTTGAATGTGGACCCTTCTAGACAAGTACATGTGCCTAGAAATGTTCTTTATCTAGATCTCCAAAAATGATTCATAGTCATGGAAATTTCTATAGATATTAATAAAAAAGGATCTTCATCATGCTCCACTATAAATAGCACACCTAAAGTGCACAAAGAGGTTGACATGCACAAATTACTAATCTCTCATTAATCAAGGGTTTGTTGCAGAAGGTAAGGTTTCACTGAAAGAATGAGAGAAAAAACCAAAAGGATAGAAACTAAGTGAATGTGGTGAAAAATTGGGTGAAAATTTAACCTCCTAGGTAATTTTGATATAATACATTATCATATGTTAATTATAAAACATTAAACAAATTTTGAGCCAAAAGAAAAAAAGTTGTAGTTTTACCAAATTGGATTTTCAAGAATTATATAGTTTTCATTAGAATAATGGTTTCCAAATAATGTAATTTTAATTTGATAAATAATTGAATATAGTTTTTTTATTCATCATTTGAAATTATCATTTTATAAATTTATAAGAACTTTATAAGAAATTATTTTCCCAATGTATAATAAAAAATTCTGATTTATGATAAAAATTATATTTTCATTTCAAGTATTTTAATAGTTATATTCTATTTTTGATTAGTTTTAAAATTAAATTAGTTCTTTTTGATAAATAAATAAAATTATATTCTTCATAATTAATAGTTAACATGAATTTAGTACAAAATCATTTTAATACTTAAAAAATACATTTGTTTGAAAGACAGTTTTCATCACATTTTATGTGTTTTTTAAATAAAAATATTCTACTTATAGGGTTTGAATCTTGAAAAATGGATTCCATATATAAAATTAGGTGGAAAAAAGTTTCTATATAGGATAATCTTATTTATGGTTAATATGAATAATAACCTTAATAATTTTTTTGACACGGTAAATTGTAAATATTTTAATTAAAAATAAAGATATAATGACCCTAAAATTGGTCTTAATATGGTTTTATGATTCAATTTTATACATAATTATACAAGATTCATATATATGGATGTCTCTTTCCATTTTTATGTGGTTATTATCTTTAAAAAATTTTATTTTATGAAACGTAAATAATTTATTACTCCTTTATTTAATAAATAAAATATCTTCAACATAAAGATAATAAGAGGGTATGATTGATTATAAATATTATTGTGAAATATAAATGATTTATCTTTATCATGGTAAATTATATTCAATTTTTACTGAACATATAATTACATTAAATACTTACACAATGCTAATGTAGTAATAATTCAAATAATGATACCATAAAATAAATGATACTAAAAATATTTATATTAATAAAATTTGATAGAAATAATATGAACCTTTAATTTTTTTATATGTATAACATGTTAGAGATGTATTTAAATTTTGTTTTCAAATTTCAATTTTTGTCTTATTGATATTAATTTCAATGTAATTTAATAGTCCTCAAATTTAAATAATATATATTCTATAAAAAAAATATTTTAAGAAATTATATATAATTAAAAAAAACATAAATTTATAAAAGTGATTAGGTTACGGTTTAAAATATTAATAATTCTTTATTTAATTTTTTTTTCTATTTATAGTATCTATATTGACCTTGAAAGAGTAAATTATATTATTGAAATATTTATATAGACATAAGTTAATTATAAAGAGCACCATTTGTTTCTTTTAACATTCATTCAAAAGTTTTCCAAAGTAATCAATTTATGGAATGTTTTTACATACATTACTAAATGGAAAAGTGGAATGTTCTATTTTAACACATATAATGTTGTTGTCCTTTTCACAGACCATAATAGTTATTTTATTGTTGGATTCCATTACAATATTTCATGTTATGTTTAACCAAAAATAACACTCATTACCTATCTTTTGGTTATTTTCAAAATATTTTAATATGAAATATATATATCAATATCCCATAATGTTTTCTTATTGGTGAAAAGGCATTATTTATGATGCATGATTTCATTTATTATTTTATTATTCGAAGGAATTGTTTTTGAGGATGGTAGGTTCCATTATAAACTGAGTGTGGGTGATCCTATTATAGATCTCTAATGTTTTGTGTAAAGGTTTGGAGTCAACTATTTATGTTTCTCCTAATAAATTATTGGAATATAATACGATGGTAATTCCTGTTATAAACATGATTGTTATTTTATGTGTAACCATGATTGTTATTCAATGTGTAACCATGAAGGTTATCCCATTTATAGCAGTGATATGAAAATTATTCCATAGGTAACCTCTCAAGTTTATCAATTCATGATATGGTTTTTAAGGGAATGTTTTTATTTCTAATGGCAATATAATGATCCTTTGTTTAATGGAAATTATATTCTACTTTTTAAGGGTTAAGAGTATATATTTTTGAAATAATTACTTTTTAGTTTTTCATGATTTGAAATAAACATATTGTTTTTTATTTTCAATCTAGGAAGCCTCATGAAATGATTTTTGAAAATATTTGGTTAGGGAAGGGGATTGATTGGGAATCAAAATGTTTATTTTGAGCCCAAATTTAATTTGAAATACAAAATAATAATTATTCAGAGACTAATTGTTTCTTTATTTCCATTTTATGTCTCTTAGTGAGATTTATTTGCACATATCATGTTTTAAAATCTTGTTCACATGGGTTAAGAAATGATAAGGGACAAAAAGATGTCATGTTGAATGTCATGAAAACAAAACATGTTTCATGTTAAGGTTTTTATATTATATGAATATGGATACTGATTAGAAGTATCTACATTAAAATATATGGTTTTTTGGGTTAGAGGTATAAATTAACTACCAATAAATATAAACTGAAATGATAATTGGGAATATTAGAATGTGAATTCTAGTTTAATTTCAGTAGAATATGAAATTTTTATGGTCAGGTTCTTATATTTGTTATCAAAGAAATATTTAGATAACTTTAGGGGTTAGGATAATGTTTATAGAATACCCTTAAAAATGTTTACATCGTGTTTATATTGAAATGATATATAATTTTAATATTACTATGTTTCATCGACTAAACTATGTCTATTAAGAATGTTTTTATATATATGAAATAGTATAGTTGAATTAAGAAGGGGCTGATGGGATGGTATCCTTCTGAATCAACAACCCAAAAATATTGGAATTATAATTGAGAAGTTTTTTAAAATGATGTATCAGCTGACAAAAGATATAAATATTTATTGTATGTATGAAAGAGATCATCCATATATACCATATTTGAACCTGAATATAGTGGAAAATTTTATGAGATGACATCCTATAAAATTTAATGTATCATATGATGCGATATTACCTGATTGATGTATTATAGCCCTAGAAAAGATATTTGATGTAATGGGATGTTGGGATATATCAATGATAAGTCTTACTATTTAATTTATTGCAGGGGGATCTGACCAGTGGTGGAAAATGGTAAAGAAAATCAGGGAAAGGGAGTATATTGATTCCTTGAAGTAGGTTAAATTTAAGAATATCATTCTTAAGAAATATTTTTCTAAATATATTATACTTTGTGTGGAAAAGAAATTATTGGAATGTGGTAAAGGGAGGAGGTTTAAATGGTAATATATGAAGAAAAATTCACTCTATTATAATGGTACACTATAAATGTTATCAATTTTTATAATAGCAAGATTAATCAGTTTTACTTATTTTCATAGACAAAATATCAAATGGAATAGGCTTCCTGATATTTTAAAATGTTATGATAAAATTGTTTTATGTGCATAAAAGGTGTAAATGGAGTTTTCAGATGATCATGTGTAATTAAAAATATTGTAGAAAAGAGGTCAATTTTGTATGAAAAATAAAGAATAAATTAAACAAATCTAATGGTAAAAAAATTATGTTTTTAATCTATGTGATTTATGGTAAAACTAATATTGGGGAATTCCTTATAAACATTGTTAAGTGCATCTAATGTGATATGTTTTGGTATATGGTTCAAAATTTCTATAAAAATTATAGCAATAGTGGTTAGAAAAATTCTAATAAATATGAAGTAAAATTTTTTATATTTAATTAAATGGGTCATTATGAACATACGTAAATGAATAAAAATTTGAATGATGAAAAGTAGCCAGACTATAAGTAGAAACGTGTAATGAAATAATTCGAAAATAATTCAATAGATGTTGGTCCTTAAACCAAGTGGTATCCGGTATATTTTTTTAATTCAGATTATTCTATTTTGTGTTATGATTTTCAGTCCACACATTCAGTCATTTTTGAGAAATTTTTAATTAAATTGAAAATTACACCTCATAAATTTAATCTAGAACTTAGGAAAAAAACAAGTTAGTTATTTATTAAGGAAAAAATAAATTATAAGATACTACCTATCAATGTATCGCAAAATAATTCCTAAAAACATTATTATCTTTCACTGAAAAGAGTTTTATGTTATTTTGGATATGGATTGGCTCTTCATTTACCATGTTAAGATATATTTTAGAGATAATGATGTTTATTTTCATAAATAGTTTCATTTTGTAAACAAGAATGAACCCATACCTTCGATAGCATATAATGAAGCCGAGAAACTATTAAAATATGGAAAAACGTTATCTTTTATATATTTTTGAAAATAAGGGAACCATTTATATTAAATATTTTCTAATATTAAAAGAATAAGTGGATGTTTTTTGATGAGTTTCATAGTGTTATACCTATTTGGTAATTTGAATTTTAAATTTACTTAGTTCCTAATTCTAATCCAATTTTAAAATCATTTTATTTAATGTATCATGTAGAACATTGGAATTGAGAAAATAGTTTTACGAGTTTCTTGATAAATGATTCATTTATCATATAACTTCAACATGGTGTTCTCCTATCTTATTTTTTAAAATAAAAAATGTATCTATGGGGATTTTCATTGATTATAATGATTAAATAAAATTACTATTTAGAATAAGTATCCATTGTCTCTTATAAATTATTTGTGGGATAAACTCAGAAGATCTTAGTATTTTTCAAAGGATGAATTAAAATATAGGTACTATCAGTTGAACTTGAAGGAGGATTCCATTTTTAAAAACAGTGTTTCGAAATAGATAAAATCATTAGGATTTCTTTGTTTTTTTATTTTGGTTGACAAATTATCCATCTTCATTTATAGATCTAATGAATTGAGACTTCCATGAATATTTGAATTTTTATGTTACTTGTATTGACTATAAGTTAATATATAAAAAACAACAACAATAATGACAAATTTCTATGTATTGTTCTTTAAAGCCTTGATGAAAAAAACTTATATGCCAAATATTCCAATTTATTTTGTGGTTGTATAAGATTTTATTACATGGAAAAATCAGAAATAAATACGGAATAATAATTGATATTGTTATAACTAAAGAATTCGATGAAAGTCCACGACATAAAAATGTTACTCATATTTATAGTTTTCCTGGTTTAATAGGATATTACTTGTGGTTTTCTGAAAATTTGATAAGATTATTAATCCCACTAACTATGTTAATCCAAAAGAGTGTTAGTATTTTTTGGATAACAGAACTTGATAACTACTTCCAAAAAGTAAAAATATAATTGTTTAATGATCTAGTTTTGCACTACCCTCAAAAATTGGTGTCTTTTTCATATGTAGTGATACTTCATTAAAATAACACGGTTTTATCCTAATGCATCATTTTATGTTAATTGAATATGCTTCACATCAATTGAATCAACTTGATATGAATTATCCCAAACACTACCTCAAATTGAACGATGCAGTGTTTTCTTCAGAAATTTGGGGTCATCATTTAGATGGAGCCAAGTGTGAAATTTATACTGATAAAAAATATTTTAAGAATAAATTCACTCAAAAAATTCAAACATGAGATATATGATATGGTTGGAATTGATAAAGGATCATGACTGCACAATTCATTATCATCCAAAAAAGAATATAAAGTATTTGACACTTTGAGTTAGAAAAATAATTCTTCATTAACTAGAACACGAGCCTTTGGATAATGATTTGTTGAATTGTTTCACAGAATTTTTTAATGGAGGAACATTATATTTTTTTTGGGATTCATAATAATAGTCTCTATTAAAAAACTTTATTCAACAATATTTGATGGAAGATCAATAGTTATAGGAAATGTTATAATTGGTTAAGAAGGGCAAGTTTACTAAATTTAAAAATGATAAAGATTGTTTTTATGATTTTTTAATAGATTATGTGTGCTCTATGACTCTCAATTTAAGGTATAATTTTTTAGTATAGATCTTAGTTCCTTATTTCAATTCATCCCGACAAATCTAATATGTATCCATACCATCAAGAAAATTACAAGTGGGATGAAATGATAAGATATATTACTGATTTTATAGTGAAATGTTTAAATTTTAATCATTTCAGAAAATAAATAAATTACCAATGAGGATGGTTCATCATTTTCTAGTATTAAAGTGGAAATGGTAAAATATATCCATGGATCTCGTGGTGGGATTTCCAAATACTTCTTATGGAAATAATCTGCTTTGTGTTATTATTCATCGATTAAATAAGTCTTTACATTTCCATCTCATTTAGGATAATCTATCTTTACATTATATTTATTTATTGTATCTTAGGGATATTTTCAGGTTTCAGGGAGGTACTACCTCTATTGTATTTAACTATGATCCCAGGTTCACTTCAAAGATTGGAAATGACTTCATAAAAAATTGAGTATTGGATTAAATTTTTGTACTACTTTTGATTCTCAATCTAATGGACAACTGAAAAGAACGAATAATACAATGGAATATATTATTTTTCATTTGAAATGGTTTACCAGGGAATTTTGGATCAACAGATT
This sequence comes from Viscum album, assembly GCA_963277665.1. NCBI lineage: Eukaryota > Viridiplantae > Streptophyta > Magnoliopsida > Santalales > Viscaceae > Viscum > Viscum album. The sequence goes on along the minus strand of OY728148.1, from coordinate 1,878,310,797 downwards.
TCTCTATATTAGTTTTCTTATAATAACAGTTTTCATTCTACTATACAGATGTAAAATATTGTTGAAATATATAGAAATTGATTCTGGAGTCCAACTTAATGAGATGAATTAGGAGAAATGGTGTTGATTGTTTCATAATTGGTGGAGGAAATGGTTGATAATTTGAATGTAATTCAACAAAAAATGGGCATGGCTAAAAAAATGTAGAAAATTTATATGCACAAATAGAGGAAAGGTCATTCTTTTGAGGTAGGTGATAATGTTTTTCTTAAATTATATCCATTGAAATTTATTATTTATCTTTGTAAAAATATTATTCTAAGTCCATGGTTCAATAGACCATATGAAATATTTGATAAAGTTTTATTATTTTCTTTCTGAGTATCCTTTCTTCTTTGTTTCTCCGATTTACAAAATAACTTTCATGATTTGATGTTAAGACTATATGTGAAATATTCATCACATGTTTTGAGACCTTAGGTATTTAAATTGGAAGATAACATTTCTTAGGATGAATATATTATTCATATTCTTTACTTTATAGAGTAAGTCTTATAGAACGAGTTAATTCACAATGTTAAGGTTTTTTAGAGAAACTATATAATTGAAGATGCAACACGGGAATCTAAAACTTTTATGAGTGAAATATATTCTCACTTAGTTTATAAGTAAATATTATTGGGATTATGTAATTTAAAAAAAAGGATATAGATGTAGAATCCCATGTAATGTTGATAGAAAATTTTTTTTTATTAAATTTTAAAACATCGTAAAAATTTTCAATCAAAAGTAAGAAGAATTATTTTTAACCAAATTGGGTTTTTTAGAATTATATAGTTTTATATAAATGATTGGTTTCCAAATGAAAAAATTATTTTGAAAATATGAATTTCATTTTTATATTAATCATTTTAAAATAATCATAGAAATATTTCTTGATAATTTTTAAAAAAAAATTACTATTCAATGAATATGAAAAATATTTATTTTTATTGAAAATGGTATTTTAATTTCAAGTATTTATAATGAAAAATTATATTTATGAATGTTTTTAAAATAATTTTTTGTATTTTTATTAAAAATTATTATTATAATTATGATATTTGAAAATAATTTTAAAATAAATTTCATTATAAAAAAATTTTATACATAAAAAGGAATTTTTCTGAAAATTCTTTTTTCATCACATTTTATTGGTTTAATTTTAAATTAAATACCAAAACTTATATTTTATAAATCATGAAAATTTTATTCCTTATTTGTAATTAGGCGGTTAAATTTTTTTAAATAGATCCCTTTTATTTTCTAATCTTATGAATTGTAACCTTAGTAATTTTGTTAACATGTTCAAGGCTAAACCATGTAATTAAAGATAAAAATTAAATGATATAGACCTTAAAATGACAATAAAACTTTCATTAGTTTTATTAAATAAGTACATTTCATCCATAATCATCCAATATTTGGTTATATAACCATTTGTTTATATTTGGATGTAATTATGAAGTTTATAATATTTTATTTATTGAAAAGTGAAAAATATCGCACGTTTGTTTTTAATAACTATAATATTTTCCAAAATAAGATAACTTGAGGATATGTTCCATTAAAAATATATATTTTTTAAAATATAAATGATTTATATTTTCCATGATAATTTATTTTCAATTATTATTGAATTAATAATTTACTTAAATGCTTACACAATGCTTAGACAATAATTTTTTAAACAAAGTAAAAATAAAACAAATGACATTAAACATAACAAAATTAGTATTCTTTGACTTAATTAATGCATCCCATTAATTTTATAGATTAATATAACATTCTAAAGACTTATTAAAATAATTTATTCAACTTTCATTTGCTGTATTGGTGTTATAAAAATCAATGTAAATGAATAGTTCTAAAATTGAAATTATTGATATTTTTTTAAAAGATGTAAAATTACAAATAATTTTATGTTCGAAATATGAATATGATATGGTTGAAAATATCAACCATAATAAATTTATGGGTAAAATAAATATTTATTTTTACTGTCTTGACTCTCAAAGAGTAAAAAAACACATTGTCAAGGAAAATGTGAAAAGGGTTAATAGGGGATTCAAAAAAGATATGGGTAAACATGTGATCTAAACTTGAAAAAAATATTTTATTACAGGGTTTCATTACATCCTCACATTATAATTTAATTTTATAATTTTGGATCCATTTTTATGTCTAAATTAATTTATAATAAAATAATATTTTAATAAATTCCAATAGTTCCTCTCCCCTCTCTTATAAAAGGAAACCACTTCATGTTATTTCCTCACACATCAATACCCATATGGTTCAACCTAGATCTACACAAATCTATTCCTAATGCCTCTTGATGTATTCCAGAGGCCTTATTATGAGAATAATACAAATATTATTGTTCTTATATTGTTATGTAAAAGAAATTTTCCAAATAAGGGGAAGATAAAGAAAGTATGTGATGAGTTTGACCCAAGGTAATACATTTTCATTTAAAAAATCTTCTTTTTATGTTTCAATCAAAACTCAATTTTTCTTATATATACATATTTTTAAAATTATTTTATGTTCATATTCATAAGGATATAAGTTAATTAGAAAAGAAAATTTATGTTTCGTTTGAATTTTATACAAAGGATCAAAATGGGAATATTTTTAAACAATGTTTTAACATTATTTAGAGAATGAAAAATGGAATGGTTTATTTTAACATATATGTAGGCAACAAACATTACCACACACAAAACTTTTATTTTATTTTTTCATTAATTTGATATATTTCTTGTTTTTATAAAATAAAAAACCCACCTTTGCTATGATTTAATTATTTTCAATATTGCTTTAAAATGGATTAGATATATCAATATTAAAAAAAAATTATTAAGTGTGAAAAATAAATATATTATGATGAATGATTTTTTTATTCTATTATATTTTCTATGTATTATTTATGAAGATTGGTGGTTCTGCTATAAAATTAGGACAGATGAGCCCGTTATATCACAAGAAGGAATTGGGTAATGAAATAGAATTAACTTATTACATTTCAGATAAGTATTTATGATAATATACTATTATGGTTATTTTAATTGAAACCATGATAGTTATTTTATGTATAACTATGATAGATATACAATATGTAACTATGACGGTTTTCCAATTATTAATAGTGATATGAAAATGATTCCCCAAGTTACCTACATGATTTATCTATGCTTAGTGTGGTTTTTTGTGGTAATATTTTGAATCATCAAGGTACGATAATGATAATATGTTTAAATTAAGGTATATTCTATTTTATATGGGTGAATAGTGTAACTTTGGGAGAAAATTATTACTAGATTTTCATGATTTCAAAAATACCATGTTTTTTTTATTTTGGATTTATGAATTCTTATGAAATTTTTGGTGAAATTATTTATGACCATTAAGTGATTTATCGGGTATGAAAATGTTTATTTTTAGCACAAAATTTATCTTTGAAAATGAGATTTTTTTAAGTATTCATAGACTAATGTTTTTTTTTTGTTTTTATATCCTTTGGTTAGCATTTTTTTTTCATCCCAGGTTTTAAAATGTGATTCATCAGGTTTTTTGATGGATAAAGAATAATAGTAAGTAAAAGTGATTTTTAGGGATATTTTTAGTGAAACTTAATGCTGTTTAATTATAAAAATTTAATATTATCAAAAAATGGATAATAATCAGAAGTTCCCAATTTATAATATATGAGTTTTTATGTAATATTTATGGATAGAATATCTAAAAAAATAAACCCACAAGATATATTGAAGTGTAAGATAGTGAATTATAGTATTAATTGATTATAGTTTTTAATTTTTAAGGATGAGTCCTTATAGAAGAGGTGATTATCTCCCCTTACATAGCACAATATATTGTATGTTGCTATAATAACGCCCCACAATCATTGGATTCTAGGAGGCGTAACTAAAATAACTGAGTTAAAGGAGATGAATAGGTGGGGACCTCTGATAATATGTGTGATTAATGTAACTAATTTCTAAGAGGAGTCCCAGTAGTGGATTAGTGATAAAGAAAGGTATGAATAGTGTGGGATGGAAAATTAAGCAGTAGGTCAAATTAATCTTCCCTTGATAAATTTCTTCACAAAATTCATGCCATGTAAATAAAATACCAACCCAAAAAATATAAATATTGCATATATACGTTTTCAAATAATAAAATAATTATAATAAATGTCCATTTTTGTAAACAAATGGATAGATTCTCAAACATGAAAATGTCAAATGGAACTCACAATTCAAAAACAACCACCTTATTCATATTAAAATAGAACTATTCTTTCACCTATGTTTATTGAAATATAATAGAATTAGTTTTATAAATGAATTGAATGAATTTATATTACTCAATCAACTTAGTAAAAATGTTAGATGATTAATTATTAGTATGTATCTTCATGGAAAATATTGTCCCATATTCAATAAAATTTTCAATTAATTGTAATTTATATCATTTTCACAAGATACAAGTAATTGTATCCCAACGTAATGAATAGTTTAATAATCATGGTCAAGCAGATAAAAACTACAATTTCACATTTACATTTTTAAACAAAAAATATAACATGTTATTTTCTTTGATAACATTATTTTCCCCTTTAACATATACCTATATGTTAATTATAATGCACTTCCTAGTATCCTGGAAAAAATAATCATTAGAAATTTCTCAGTTCATATGATCAATAATGATATGCATATTGTGGAATCAACATAATTCATTTATAATATGGAAATAAATAAATGATAATCATATAATTCTTTTTAAATAATCACATTTTCTAAAAATCCTCCATAGATATAAAAAATATTTAAATAATCATATTGGAATCAATAAATGAGTTTATAATCAAGGAATGCATAATACTAAAAATATTAAACTTATTGTTGAGGAAAACTTCCAAGACATCTAAAATATATCTTCAAGGCCTCAGGCCAAGATATCTTACATAAATGGGAAATGCCTTTGTATAAAATCCAAACTAGTTTTTTTAATGACACCCTTCGATACATCAAGGGCATATATAATTATATGACCCACAAATAAATTATTAAGTAAAAAATATTCCTTATATTAATAAATAAAAAACACTTAATAAATTCCCCTAAAAATCAATAACATCACATATTGGAAGAATTAATTATGGAATATAAATAATTTTCCCAATAAAACCAATCATAAAACATACCTAAAAATATAGTAGATTTTATCATAAGATAATAATTTTTTAAAATAATAATATTAAATGAATAATGTGGACATAAATGAAATAATTTAAAAATAAAATGGGAAATTTGTTATGCACATTTTTTTATCATGAAATAATTTATTTATAAACATTAAAAATATGAATGAAGATATTTTCATTTAAAAAAACACATGTATAATTTTAGAGGAAGAATCATATAAAATATTATTCTTGATTTCAAGAAATTTTTTTATTTTATATAATTTAAAAAAATCCTTTCAGTCTCTTGTTATAATATTAAAATGTACCTCATTAATAAAATTAAAAGAATATTACATTGAAAATATTTTGAATGGTAGGCAGGAAAGTAAGTTAGATAGATGTCTAATTAAGTTGGATGACAGCAGTGACATGATGGAAGTCTCTGGGGTGACTCTCCCCAGGATTAATTTGGATCATAATCCCATTCTGGTTGATATATGATTCAATTTTCTGAGGTCTGCACCCTTACCCTTCAAGCTCAATAACGCTTGGTTGGTTGTGCTTGGATGTAGGGAAATAATATCAGAGGCTTGGAAAACAGATGTCATAGGAAGTTCGTTGTTCATCCTGAATGCTAAGCTAAAAATTGTGAAATCCAGACTCAAAGAGTGGAGTAAATTGACCTTCTCCAACATTGATAATGATATTAAAGAAGCTGAGTCTCATCTATTGAGCTGTCAAAAGACGAACATGCAGCAGGAAAGTCCATCACAAAATGAGGTGGAAGCCGCTTCATAGCTTGATAGTCTCTTGTCCCGTAAGGATAATCTTGACCGAAATCAGCTCAATGTTAAGTGGCTCAAGGATGCTGATAGAAACTCAAAATTCATTCATTGTATGCACAAGGAGAAAAAGGATTGAAGGAATCTCAGGGCCTTAAATATTTATGGTAATATGTTGACTTCTGAAAATGACATTTTCAATGGTGCGACTTCCTATTTTGAAAATTTATACTCTAGATCTGGTGTGACATCCTTGATAAGATTATCAGATGTGTTGAATCCAGTGTTGATGATAATCAGAATAGAAATCTTATTGAGACTCCTTCCCAAAAGGAAATTCATCATTCCCTGTTCTCTTTAAATATGGACAGTACTTCTAGCCTTGATGGCTTCACAAACAAGTTCTTTATGATCTACTGGGATATTATTTACATGGAAGTAATCAGTGCTGTCAAGGAATTCTTCCATCCCTCCTATATTCCATTTGGGATGAATTATAACTTTGTTGCATTAATCCCTAAAAAGGATAATGCCTTGGATATTAATGATTTTAGGCCTATTTCCATTGGGAACACGATTCCAAAAGTTATCAGCAAAATCATGGCTACCCAATTAGGTGATGTTGCTAAATGTCTTGTCTCTGATAATCATTTTGGCTTTATACCTGAAAGAAAGATTCATAATTGTCTCTTCACCGCTTAATAATGCATTAACATCATGAGAAACAAATTTCCACATGGTAACATGGCTGTGAAGATTGATATTGCAAAGGAATTTGACACTATAAGGTGGGATTTTATTTTTTCAATTCTTAAGATGCATGGCTTCTCAGAGAAGTTCATTATTTTGGTTCATGCCATTTTGAAAAGTGCTCCACTATCCATTCTTATTAATGGCTCCCCTAGGGGCTTCTTTCGATGCACAAGAGGGGTCAGGTAAGGGGATCCTTTATCTGGGCTTCTGTTTTCCATGGCGGAGGACTACCTGAGTATTTGTCTTCATGATCTTGTCAACACAGGTATTTATCAAATAATGATGGAAAGTAGGAATTTATTTGCCTCATCGCATTTATTCTATGCTGATGATATACTTCTGTTTTGTAAGGATGATAGGAAGACAATTTTGTGCATCAAAAGTATCTTCTCACACTATGAAGAGGTTTCAGGTCAGGTGATCTGCTGGAATAAATCCTTTTTCATCTTTGTGGAAGGCATTAGAATTTCGAAGCAAAATAGGGTTTCTCGTAGGCTCGGTGTCAGATGAGGCACACTGCCCTTTAATTATATTGGGGTTCCCTTATATTGGGGAAGGGTGAAACGTTCCCATTTAGAGGAAATTGCATTAAAAATTACCAATCAGTTAGCAAGATGGAAAGGGAAGACTATGTCTCAGGCTTGTAGAGTTTGCCTTGTCAATTAGGTTATTACATCTATGTTTGTCTACTCTTTTTCTGTGTATAGATGGCCGGCTATGCTTCTAAAGGAATTTACTGGAAAGATTCGTAATTTCATTTGGACTGGATCTATTCATCAGAGGAAGCTTGTTACTGTTGCATGGAAGGAGTGTATAAAGCCACAAAAAATGGGAGGTATGGGGATCAAGGATGCTATAATATTCAATAACTTCCTTCTTCAGAATTTAACTTGGAGGCTTCTCTCTAAGCCTGGATTTTCTCTTGATTTTCTGGTTGGTAGGTTTGTGGACAAAATGCAAAACAGTAAGTGCAGATTTCTAAAATCCTCTGTCTGGCCTTCAATTAAGAGTTCTTTTCCCTCTATTATGTCTCAGTCAATTTGGTTGGTTTATTCTGATTCTCAGCTGAACTGCTGGAACACACCATGGCTGTCCTCTCCATTGAAAGATCATGTTATTATTCCCCCCTCCTTGGGAAATCTCTCCATTTCTGATCTGTAGGAAAACTTGATTGCTCATGATCTTATTCCAAATAATCTTCGAATGGAAATTTTCAATTATGTTTACGTTGATAGTGATATTTTGATCTGGAAACCTTACCTTTGTGGTGATTTTTACGGCAGGGATTATTACAGTATGCAGTGTGGCACTCTCTCTGTAATTCCTTCATGGCTGGTAGGTTTTCATCAACCATACATATCTCCCAGCGATGCTATGTTGATGTAGAGGATCTAGAAGAATAGAATGCCAATTCAATGTGTGCTGCAGCGTGCTGGAATCATCCTGGCCTCGGTATACTACTTCTGTTTCAGGGGAGATGAGTCCCTTCCGCACCTATTCCTTCATTGCGTTTTTTCTGTGCATTTATGGAATTATGTGGCATCAATTTTTCACTGCTGTCTTGATTGATATTCTCTTGAATTGGTGCTAAGCTGGCCCTTGAGAATCGAGTTCAGCGATCAACTGCATACCTTGTTTACTGCTGCTATTACTTCTGTTTTTTCCTACATATGGAAAGATTTGAATTCTGTTGTTTTTAACAATGATAAGCCATCATTCTAGGATGGTGTTCTGCATATACACCGAAGTATTGCAGCTGCTTCCAGGATCCAAACCGGGTCTATGCATAATGATATTTATGACTTTGTCATCTTGAGATCCCTTGGTGTTAGTGGTAGGGAACGAAAGCCTAAAATGGTCAAGTATATTAGGTGGATTCCACCAATTCCAGAGTGGCTGAAATTGAATGTTGATGGGGCGGTTAACGGTGCGACGGGTCCTGCTGGATGTGGTGGAGTTTTTATAACTCATCGGGGCTTTGTGAAAGGATGTTTCTTCCATTATATTGGTTATGCTCATGCTATTGAAGCTGTGTTATGGGCGATTATCAATGCTATCAGGTATGCAGTTCGTTATGGTTGGCATAGAATACGGTTGGAGTCGGATTCGTCTCTTGCTGTGTAGATATTGAAGGATAGGTCTCGAAATGTTCCTTGGAGGATGATTCCTGACTGGATCTCATGTCTTTGGCTTGCCGACAGCTTACGCCTTGATGTCTCTCATGCATATTGTGAAGCCAACCAGGTCGCTGATGCTCTATCTAAAATGGCTATTGTGGAGGTCAGTTCCAGCTGGTCTTTTGTCTTGCCTTTTTATTGGAAATATCTGAGTAGAAATGATAGGAATGGGGTTCTGTACTCAAGTCTTTGCAAAGCCTCTTGTTCTTGAGCTGTACTATATTGTTTACTTCTTCATTTTTTAATTTTAATGGGAGCAGGTTTCTGCTTGCTTCCTGAACCTTCTGGCTATTTTGTATAAAAGTAAAATATGGTTAAAATTTTATTTAATAAATAATTCGATAGTAATAAAAATATTCATTAAATTTTTTATGTAAAATATTGGTATATAATAAAAATATTCAACCTATGGGTGCTTAAAAATAAACAATCTTGAATAATGATGAGATTGTGACATTAACCCTTACAATTGGTCTCATTTATTTTTTAAATGGTCAAACATATGGTGTAATAAAAATATATTTATTTTAAAAATATTCTTAAATCATAATAATATATATCATCATATATATTATATATAATATTTTATCACCATTTAATTAAAAATAATTTGTTAGACTCACTTCTTCGTGTAATAACTGCTTCATTTTCATGTATGTTTTGGTCTAGTAATTTTAGTACTCATAATACCATAAAATATTAATCATATAAAAAAATAATAATGACATAAAAATAATATATATTCATTATATATGTATTTTTAGTAATCTATAAACTTTGGAGATAAAACATGAACTATATAGTTCATGGAGACGGTAGGTAGTTCGTACGCATGATTGTTACTTACATTTTTCAAAACACAAAATGAAAGAAAGATAAATAACTTTTTTCCTACATAGAATAATTATAATATAATTTAAATCATATAAATTCATTAAATACATCATCATTAACATTAACTAAAATATAATTGAAAAATAAATCACATCGCTTTGTGGAGGTGGTATTCTAATTGTATGCACGAGCGACGTTGTCTTTTCTAAAAAAATTTTATGTTAATAACATAGATTTGATATGAAAACTATATTTTTATAATTATTTAAAAAATATAATATTCAAACATTAAACCCGTTATAATAGAAATCTATAAAATTAGTTTAATAAAAATGAATTACATCACTACATGGAGACCGTAAGCTGTATATACGCATGAGAGATACCTTCACATCCCATTTGATGGGAATGAGGGTAGGTAATGGATATTTCTTAATCATAGTATCATGTAATTATATTTATAATAATAATTTTCTTATTTTATGAAAAAGAAAGTATATTTAGATGTGTTAAAGAGGAAGTAAATAAATAAATTGAATTGTTAAGGTGGTTACCTTTAATTTTAAAGAACCCCATTAAATATCCTCTTATGTGTCATAAGGATGGTATTTTGGGATGACCACAACCTATAAGAAGTTTATATGGAATATTATAATGGATCTTTTGTACGTTTTTCAGATATATAAGGCTCAAAATAGTGTAAAAGATGATATTGTAGGTATCCTTTTATAATTGAAGTGATAGGAACTTTTGTAATATCTTTAAAAATTAAATTATAATAAATTTATTCTCAAAAAAATTTATCAAAATGGTTAGGGGTTATAAAATATAGTAGTATATGGTTGATATAACATAATTAATTAAAATTTGGATAGTATTATATGGTGTTTAAAACCTTATCATTTTGTTTAACTCGTTTTCTAACCTATTTTAACAATTAACGTGGTAACATTTTTTTCACAATTAAAAGACCATAATTTTACACATAATGTGAAAAATTGATCAAAAATGAATAAGGTATAACATTTTAGACCATAAATTATCCATCTTGTCCTATTTTAATTTTTTAATTATTTTTAAATAACTTAATAATTTTTTTTGATAAATTATCATTAATGTCAATTTCTATACTATTTATTTACTTTGACTTAAAATGTTACGACCCATCCACTGGGGCCCATTTCGTTACTACCCTAATCCCGCCTTCTATAGTCCAGGGGCTGGGGACAAGCACCAAAGGTGTAATTCCCGTAAACCGTGAAGGAATTGCCTTTATAACCTGAAATGCAAACAACAAAGCACATAGCTGGACACAAAACACTAAGTAAAATATATATCAAAAGTGTGGTGGAAAGTAAAAGGGTCTATAAATAAAAGCCCAACATAAAAGTACAAGAAACTGGAAGTACAAATAGAACTGATGAAAGTGAAAAAACAGTTGTTGGGTCGTCATCCGGAATTCCTACCTGAAGGGTAGGTATAGTTATCATACTCAGTACTCCATGTCCATCAGTCTCCTCCATGTACCGAATCATCATAAGGTCCACCTCTGGGTACCGTCCTATCTTGGTACTATCAACCTCAGTCACCACTATCCATTGTCTACATCCAACAAAACGAGGTGAAGGCGTAGCCTCTGCAGGGGTGAGTAAAACGATACTCAATAGGGACCCTGATACTCTCATGGTCTCAAAAAATACCACAAGGATATACCAAAAGAATGAAATAATAGAAAACCACACTAAGTTATATGACCATACATATACCTATATTTTGAGTAATCCATCTCCATAATTTGGAAAACAAAAAGTTACTGACTAAACTCGCACCTGTATACAAGTTATGTAGAGAGATAGAGATGATCAGATATATCCACTGAATCGTCTATTCTGTTGAACCCACATAGGATCCAAAAATAGTAGTTAGAGTTGTCGAACCCACACAGGATCTAGGAATAGTAGTCAGAGCTGTCTAACCCACACAGGATCTAGTAAAAGTAGTTAGATTTGTCAATCCCACAAAGGATCCAGAAATAAAAGTCTGAGGTGTTGAACCCACAAAGGATCTAGGAACAGTTGTCAGAGCCATTGAACCAAAACAGGATCCAGGAACAGTAGTCAGAGCTGTCAAACCAACACAACATCCATGAACAGCAGTCAGAGCTATCGTACCCACACAGGACCCCGTAACAGTAGTTAGAGCGCAGAAAGCCACAGGGTTCCGCACAAAGCATGCTTTATTCTATGAGGGTACACTCCTCAAGACATGTGTCTATACAAAAACTTACACTAAGTCTCATGTTGATGTAACCAAAATATATATCCTTCCAAAGGAAACCCAACGTGACAAACAATATGTCATTCAGATTCTTGGTCTGAGAGTTATAAGTATTTTAGTCATGGGGTCCTGGTTGGATTCGTGCTCAATCCAACCAGACTGTAACTCTACTATATCATGAACAATAGTGGGGTATACTCAAAGGTACCACCACGCTCCATGATTACTAGATTCGTTGACGGTTCGTTAAACGGATGTCTGATGCCAACGATATGGCCAAAAGAAAGTATAGGGTCGCAGTGGGCCCAGGTTCGGTCCGACCCAATTGGACCGAAAAAACACGACTTAGTCTAGGTTGACCCATTGGGTTTGGCCTGGCCCATAAGGTCACAAAGGCCGTGAGTAGTGCATGGGCGTGGACCGGCCGTGAGGGCATGGACCGACCGCAGGTCGGTGTAAGGGCAGTTTGACCCGGAGGCGCCGCGAGGGGTGCGAAAGGCTGGCTCGGCTAGGTGCGCAAGGGGCATGACTCGGAAGCTCATCCCGGATGGCTGAGGCAGGTTCGACAAGAGATGTGAGGGGTGTTGTGCGGGAAACTCATCCTGGATGGCTGAGGCTGGTTCGACCGGTTCCACGAGGGGCATGATGCGGTTGGCTAGACCCGTATGGCTGAGGCTGGTTCGGCCAGCATTGTCGTAGGGTGCTTGAGCTGGTCTGGTTTGGTTGGTAGCACTGGAGGTTTCCATCGAACATAGGAGGCGGCCGGGCAGGCCAGAAGGTGGTCGGGCAGGCCGGTGGGGGCTCGACCAGGGCGGGTTCTGCTAATTGTGGTGTGGGACCCCGGGGGGGTAGCGCAGGGCACAAAGGTCGCGGGAAGTGCATCCTTCGTATTTGTTGCCTTAATCACCTCTTCGTGTCATCGCATTGAATAAGGACATAAAAAAAGGGACCGATGAAGGGTGTTGGGCCATGTTAGTTTGACCCGCACCCTCCATGTTTAGGGTGATAGCAATTGGTCTTTTAGAACAAATCACACTAATCCACCTGCAAAAAGAAAGTATCCTCGTTCTTCATTTTGAAATAATGGAAGAACATTGAACTTAAATAAAATTAACCCCTACCATTGTTCGTTGTTCGACGATGAAATCACGGAAAGAAGATGAAGGACATCTTCATTCGTTGCGTTTTCCAGACACATCCAATCACGAGCTCATGCATCGATTGTTGATGTTGTTACACTTCAATTAAAGTATGGGGAAGAAGATCTAAGGAGATCATTGCTGGCATTCTTTTTTAGATGGATGAATTTTTCATTCGTGAATGGGATATGAAGTTCTTTGTTGGAGAAATCTATTTCTCCCAAGCTCTCCTCTCCCCAATATTCCACCCAAAATGAAATAGTGATATGATTTCCCCAATTTAATTGTTGGCACAATATTCAAATGGGTTAACTAATTAGGTCATCTCCAAGTAATTAATTAAAAGGTTGGTACAAAATTAATGCGGACGATTTGGCACCATATATTCTTGTGAGTTGGATCCATTAAGGTGGAGGGGTGGTGGAACCATTAAGTGGGGAGCTCAATAGGTTCCTCCACACTTAATGGGGAGATCAAGAGGTTTTAACCTTGAGTGGTCCCCACCATATTAATCATCAATAGGAGGATACGATTGTGTGAACCCCACAACCACAACATTTCATGGGAGGTTAAGGTTATGTGGTCCCCACATCCAACTTCCACATTATTGCTTCAACCAACTAAAAGAAAAATAAATCTACAACTCTAATTTTATTTAATTCATTCATAAAAAACCAAAAAAAAATCTTTTATTTCCGACCATCTATCGTCGAGGTGAAAGTCTTCTTATGAAAATATCAGCGTTGCATGTTAAACGGTGCCCTCAAATTTCAATTCGAAGAACTAGTACAAAGTTTATAAAAACCTGCTCGTACATTTACTGAATTTCCCCGAACAAAAAATAAAAAATTGATTACGATCACACCGTGCCTCAGAATCATGTGCCGTGAATTTTCGCAGACACCTAAAAATTCACTTTAACTTAAAAAAATTACATTGAAATTCCGGGTCTATACATTCTCGCCACCTTAGAGATTTATTTCCCCAAAATCTACAACTCAAACAAAGGGAACATGTGGGGGTATTGAGCGCAAATATGTGCCTCCCACTCTTATGTGCTCTCCTAGAGGTTTCTGTGCTGCCAGCGAATGTGCACCAGAGGTATCGACAGTCCACGAAGGACTCACTCCTGTCAATCATCAATCTCAACTGGAAACTTTGTGGAAGTCATCCCATCGTCAACATCTAGCTCTCAATGTTCGATGATGTGAGTAGGATCATGCACACATATCTTGAGCTGGGATTCTTGAAAAAAGTCATGCACCTGATGCAACTGAGGGGGTAGTGCAAGGAGGTAAGCCACCTCACCTACTCTGCTGAGGACGTGGAGTAGTCCAATGAATTGTAGAGATAACTTGCTGTCTTAGCCAAATCTATGTAGTTCTCATCGAGGTAAGACCCATAGAAAGACATGGACACCATCCATGAACTCCAGAGGCCTCCGTATCCAATCAGCATATGACTTCTACCTACTCTGTATAGTCTTCATCCACTCCTGGATGATCTTCACCTTCTCCTTGGTAGCTGGTACCATCTCTTATCCCACTAGTTCTGACTCTCTAGGTTTAGTCCCTTACATGGGTGATATGCAAGGTCGCACGTATAAGTCCTCAAAAGTTGCAATCCCAATGGTTAAGTGATAGTTGTTGTTGTATGAAAACTCCATTAATGGTAAGTGGTCCTCCAAGCTGTGACCGAAGTAGAGGACAGAAGAACGGAGCATTTTCCTCATTGGTCTGAATCTTCCGCTCAGTCAGGTTATTTTTCTGAGTATGGAAGGTGGTGCTCAGACGAAGCTGCATCCCGAAATCCTCATACAACCCCTTCTATAGCGAGGAAGTAAATCATGCGTCACAATCAGAAACAATAGAAGAAGGTACTCTAGGTAGCCGCACCATTTCCATCACATAGAGGCGTCCCAAGAAATCTACTAAACCCTAATATTTGATTGGTAGGATGTGTGCCGACTTGGTGAGTCGGTAGACAATCACCTCGATCGAGTTGTGACCCATAGATGTACATGGATGTCCTGTCATGAATTCCATGGATATCCCATCCCACTTCCAATCTGGGACCTTTAAAAGATGAACCAAGCCTGATGGTACCCGGTGCTCTGCCTCCACCTGCTGACATGTGAGGCACCGAGAGACAAACTCTGCAACTAGCTTCATCATCCCCAACCACTAGTGTTGTCACCAGAGATCCTGGTACATCTTCACCACTCCTGGCTGTACCGCTAGAGGGGATGTGTGGAACTCCCTCAACACTTTCTCTTGAAGTGACAATGTATCCATAGTACATCCTCTAAAGAGAAGGACTGTAACTCCCCAAGATTTCATAGTACGTTATTTCTTCAAAATAATTCAATAACTTGAACTACATGCAACATCGAGATCTTGAGCACCATGACTTAACAAACTAGTCGTTCAAAAGCGGTTACGAATATTATTAACTGAATTTTGAACTCTATATAATCCTAATAATTCCAGTGTCAATATTATGAGTATCTTTGACATAATATAGGAACAAATTCATTTTTATGATAAAAGAAGTATTTTTCTAAAAAATGAAATTTTACCGCCTTTTATTGGAGAAACTGTTTTAAATACAATATTTGAAACTTTTATGAATCCCATTTGAAAAAATAAAACTTTTTCCTTATAATCGGGACATAAGAATTTAGTTTCAATAAATATTTGGTACTTTTCTGATAACTTTCATATTTTAATGAATAGTTAAAATTACTAAATATTAATTAAAAACCACTTTTTAAATTGAAATAATTAATAGTGATAAATTATGAATTTGAGTGATTTAAAACTATTATTATATTATATTTATTCCATTTAATACAATGTTGGTATTTGGACATAATTTCACATTTAAATCAGAAATAAGCAAGTGTCAATCTTTTGATAGTTATTATATTTTTTAAACCCCACTTTTTGTTTTGACAACGAAAATTAATTTTAAACTAATTTCTGCCACTTATTTGTTTTGAATTTAGAAAAATTGATTCAATATTTAGAATCAAGAGGTTCAAATTATATAAATAGGTTATTTTTATTATTAGACATTTTGAATATTTAACTTGGTAAATATTTTATTTTCCATGGTTAAAGGGTAAATTCGGTAAATAAGGGTTACAAATAATTTTATAATAATATTAAATTACCCTAAAACGTGTCCTAACCCTATTGGATGATAACGTTCCGACCATAGTCATCTTTGGGTCAATTTTGGGACCCCATGGATCCATTTTTAAGTGACAATGACACTTTATATTAATTATGTTAAGGTAAATACAAAAATGACATAAGCATATATCTTTTAGAAAAACAATTGAAACATATGGTTATTTATATTATATATTCAACTATAAATATTCATTAGAAAGATAATAAGATTTCCTAAAAAATGGTATTTAATTTTTAATTTTTAGTTATCGAATAATTAAATTTATTTATGACACATTAATGATGCAGTATTTTCCAAATTAATGAAAGAATCAAATAATTGGTATTATAAATGTAACAATAAATATAATATGAACATTTTGATTCAATAAATGAATTTTACTGGTTAATATTCCATCATAGTATTTTTTAAATAAATTTGATTATAATTAAAAAATCTGTTAAGACTTTAACAAAAAATCAATTATTAAATAGTGTCAAAATTGACATGAAGGAGTTTTTAAAACAAATATTATATTATTAGTTGATATTATATTCCTAAAAATCTAAGGATCATCAAAATTACATATATAATGATCTTTGTATCATTAATGGACCACTTGGGGGTATTTTAGAAGTTTATTGTATGTTTATTAGCCATATAATAAAAAAATAAAAATAGACATGGAAAATTTCAAACTAATTAAATAAGGGTTAAAACTAAAATATAATGTTAATAAAGTGACCCAAACCTATATAAAACCTGTTGGTGGAGTTTTTTTGACCGATACCCCCATTATCCTAGAAATAAATTAGTTTTAAGAAATTATAAACTGAATATGAATTTATTATAAAATAATATTTCTAGTTTTTTCTAAGGTTCTCCTCACCCCTCTTATAAAAGAGAACTCCCCCTCCCCCTAATTAACACCTTAAAAGCCATTTGGCTCTGCCAAACCAGGCCCAAATATCCTCCCAACATCCCTCACTTCAAACTTGAGGCCTTAGTTTGATCATAATTCCAACCTATGGATCCCTTCTGATCAAATCAACATGAAGAACCCGAAGAAGAGGTAATGTTTTCACAAACCTCTTTCAAGTTCCTTTCTTAATCTACTTCTTCATTATTTGTTATTTTCATTATAAAATAATAAAAATAGTATCTTCTATATAATGTGATGTTATTTTAAATATTTCACAAATATATTCATTATTCTATCCATCTAATGAATGATAATGTCACCAAGCGTGTGTACGTACGACTTACCGTCTCCACGCTGTGGTGTAATTTGTTATTCAACACTTTGTTATTTGGATATATATAATGATGAGAAATATGTATATAAATAATGAAAATAACATGATAATTTTTCAGTAAACATAATATACCATCCAATTCTTTACCTTTAAGGAAATGATATTGTCGCTCGTGCGTACGTACGGTTTACCGTCTCCACGACGCGATAAGATTCATTTCCACATTTACCATTAATCAACGATTATAAAAATATATATTACTAATATGTTATTAATATATGAAATAATAATTCTAATTGAGATAGATATATATATATATATGCACTTAAATATATTTTATTCACTTAGTTTCGTTCAATACATTATTAAATCCGAAACATCGTTTATGCGTACGTACAGACTACTATCTCCATAAACTGTGTTTTCCATTTCACATATATGTCTATTATACATATTTATATTCTAAATGAATATGATATATAAATAATGTTATATATTATAGATTTGTTTAAATCATTATATAATTGATACAATCAAGAGTAACAAGTTAAAACATGTACGATAAAGAAAGCGATTGTTAGCCGAAATGTTAATTTAACATGGAAATTATTATTACATGGGTATTATAAAGTCATAAATGAATAATGTTTGATATAATAAATATTAATATGGTTATTTTATAATTTAATAACATACTATGGTCTTAATAAAGGAGTTTAAATGTACCCTCGACTAAAGGAAACTACAAGGTAAGGGGTTTTCATCTCACTCCTTATTCCCGTGAGATTCATGCCATATTGCCACTATTACCTTTTGTGTGGTGTATGTACTGCCCATAATTGTATTAATTGAGTAATACACTTTAATTTAGGTGTATTCATGCATTAATTGTATTATACTTGTTTAATGGGGAGTATGTTTCGTAAGTTTTCAAATTGGTAAATGTTATTTCCTCAATCTCATTATTATCCAGATTGTTCATGTGTAAGTATTTTCTGGGACATACGTATCGTAGGTACCTATATTTCATAAAAATGTTTTCAAAATGAATTTTTTAAGGTTTTATGGGAGGGTCTATTTAACTAGATCATAATTTAAAATGTTTTAAAGAATTATCTTTCTAAACACTTTTAATTAATGTCTATATTTTCAAAACGATTTTAAGGATTTTTTATATGAACGTGAATGTATTGAAATGATAATTCTTTTCAAAAGATTCAAAGTGGTATGTGACACTTTGATTAAAAAATGTCTTTAAATGTATTCTATTTTAAATTTTGTGACTTTTATATGTTTTCATGAAAAAGGTATATTTCTCTCAAAGAGTTTTACAAATAATTTTCATCTATGTCAACATCCTTTGATGTATTTTAAAATATTATGAAGATGATTTATTATGATACAAATCTTCAATATTGTATTGAAGGTTCTGGGACATGTTTCAATACGGATGTGTTATTTTTATACCATTCATGCTTTAGGTATAAAGTATTGACATTTCATATTTAAGTTTTAATAAGAATGTTTATGGTATGTTTAAACCTTTTCATATGAGGAATGCATTGGACTTAGTAAGTGATAGGTGGAGACCGCTATTTCTACCTGATGAATCGGTAGGTCTCATGAGACAAACTAGTGTCTTGGCACAAGGCCTTGAAAAAATCTTATATGCAGTCATGGCGCAAGGCCTTGACTATGTGGTTATGATGGTTTGGCATTATGCATTACATCATTATGAAAATGGTTAGTGATATTTTGTTTTATCATTACACTAGTAGAATATCCACGTGAATAAGTAAATAACATTACTACATTTTATTTTTTCAATATTATGCTAATGTTCATGTTTAAAAGGATTTTGTTTTAGTTATACATTGCCTTAAATATTTATGCTTGTTTATGAATGTTGTCGCTGTATTGTTATACTTACTGAACATATTATCTCACCCCATTATATGTTTTATTTTACCATGGATTCGAAGAAGTGTATTTTGATTGATATGCAGGGTTAATCCAAGGGAATAATGGCGTTCAAACATGATTATTTATGGTGTTTAGATGTATGTGGATGTCCTGTAATGAAGTCCATGGATATCCCATCCCACATCCACTCTGGGACCTCTAAAAGCTGATAAAAGCATCCTGTTACCTAGTTCTTTGCCTTCACCTGCTGAAAATTGAGGCACTGAGAGACAAACTCTGCAACTAACTTCTTCATCCCCGACCACTAGTTCTGTCGTCGAAGATCCTGGTACATCCTTGCCACTCCTGGATGTACCACTAGAGGGTATGTGTTGAACTCCCTTAAAACATTCACCTGAAGTGACATTGGAACCATAGTACGTCCTCTGAAGAGGATGACGGTAACACCCCAAGATTTCATAGTACATTATTTCTTCAAAATAATTCAATAACTTGGACTACATGAAACACCGAGTTCTTGCACACAATGACATACCAAACTAGTCGTTCAAAAGTAGTTATGAATATTAATAACTGAATTTTGAACTTAATATAATACTTATAATTTTAGAATCAATATTATGAGTTTCTAAGACATAATATCGGAACAAATATATTTTTTATGATAAAAGATGTATTAAAAAAAAGGATTTTTACCGCCTTTTAATGGAGAACCATTTTTAAATACAATATTTAAAACATTTATATATTAAATTTGACAAAATAAACTTCTTATTTATAATAGGGACAAAATAATTTAGTTTCAATAAATTTTTGGTACTCTTCTGATAACTTTCATATTTTGATGAATAGTGAAAATTACGAAATTTTAATTAAAAACTATTTTTTTATTTGAAATAATAAATATTTATAAAATATCAATTTGAGTGATTTTAAAGTATAATTAGATTATATTTTCACCATTTAATCCAATGTTGGTTATTTGACATAATTTCACATTTAAAGAGGACATAAGAAACTGTCAATCTTTTGATAGTTATTATTTCTTAAAAACACGCTTTTTTGTTTTGACAATGGGGATTAATTTTAAATTAATTTCTGCCAATTCTGTGTTTTGAATTCAGAAAAATGTATTCCATATTTATAATCAGGAGTTCAAAATTTTATAATTAGGTAATTTTTATTTTTAGACATTTTGAATAATTATTTCGGTAAATATTTAATTAACAACAGTTAATGGTTAAATCCAGTAAATAAGGGTAACAAATAATATTATAATAATATTAAATTAAACTAAAACGTTTCATAACCCTAATATATGATAGATGTATGACTATAGGCATCTTTGGGTCGATTTTGGGACCCCATGGAGCCACCTGTAAGTGATAATGACACTTTATATTAATTAAGTTAAAGTAAATACAAAAATGACAGAAGCATATATCATTTAGGAAAAAAAATATTACATATCGTTATATATGTTATTATTTCGACTATAAATATTCATTAGAAATATAAATATATTTCCTAAATAATGGTTTTTATTTATAATTTTTAGACATTGAATAATTAAATTTATTTATGACACAATAATGATGCGATATTTTTCTCTTTAGTGAATGAATAAAATAATTGCTATTATAAATGTAAAAATAAATATAATTTGAATGTTTTGATGCCATACACTAATTTTATTGGTTAATATGACATGTTAGGATTTCTTAAATTAATTTGTTTCTAATTAATAATGTTTTTAATACTTTAACAAAAATCAATTATTAAATAGTGTCAAAATTGAAATAAAAAAGTTTTTAAAACATATATTATATTATTAATTGATATTATATTCCAAAAAATCATAGGCTTAGCCAAAGGACTTATATAATGATAGATCTATCATTAATGTATCACTTTTGGGTCTTTGGATGTTTATAGTATTTTTATTAACCATATAATATAAAAATATAAAGAGACATGGTAAATGTCAAACTATTTAACTAAAAGTTAAAAGTAAAAGACAATGTTCATAAAGTGACCCAAACCTGTGTAATACCTATTGGTTGAGTTTTGTTCGACCCATCCCAACCATATCCTCGAAATAAATTAGTTCGGATCCATTAGAAACCGAATATGAATTTATTATAAAATAATATTTCTAACTTTTCCTAATGTACCCTTTACCCCTCTTATAAAAGGGCACTCCCCATTCCCTCTAATTCACACCATCAAATCCTTTTAGATCTTCCAAACCCTACCCTAATATCCTCCCAACTTTCCTCACTTCAATCTCGAGGCCTTATTTTGATCATAAATCCAACCTAAGGATCCATTTTTATCAAATCAAAAGGAATAACCCGAAGAAGAGGTAATGTTTTCACCACCCCCTTTCAAGTTCCTTTCTTCTTCTACTTATTCTTTCTTTGTTATTTCCATTATAAAATAATAAATCCAGAATCTTATATATACTGTGATGTTATTATAAATATTTCACAACTATATTCATTATTCTATCCATCTTATGAATGATAATGTCTCCATGCGTGCGTACGTACGGATTACCGTCTCCACGCCGGGGTGTAATTTGTTATTCAACACTATGTTATTTGGATGGATATAATGATAAGTAATATGTATATAAATAATAAATATATCATTATAATGTATCTTTAAAATTAATATACCATCCAAATCCACACCTTTAAGGAAATTATATAGTCACTCATGCGTACATACAGATTATCGTCTCCACGACGCGATAAGATTCATTTCCACATTCACCATTCATCGACGATTATAAAAATATGTATTACCAATATGTTTTTAATATATGAAATAATAATTATACTTGAGATATATATATATTTATATATATTTGTGTGTACTTACATATATTTTATTCACTTATTTCTGTTCAATACGTTATGAAAACAAAAATAAGGTTTATGCGTACGTACGGACTACCGTCTCCATAAACGGTGTTTTCCATTTCACATATATGTCTATTATACATATTTATATTCTAAATATATATGATATATAAATCATGTTTTATATTATGGAAGTATTTAAATCATGATATAATTGATACAATCAAGAGTTACAAGTTAATAAATTTATGATAAAGAAAGCGATTATTACTCGAAATGTGAATTTAACATGGAAATTATTATCAAATGGGTAGTATAAAGTCGTAATGAATAATTTATGATATCAGAAATATTAATATGGTTATGGTATAATTTAATAACATACTACGGTATTCAAAAAGGAGGTTAAACGTACACTCGACTAAAGGAAATGGCTAGGTAAGAGGTTTTCATCTCACTCCTTATTCCCGTGAGATTCATGCCATATTCCCACTATAACATTTTGTGTGGTGTATGTATTTCCTCAATCTAATTATTATCAAGGATTATTCATGTGTAATTATTTTCTGGTACATACATATCGTAGATACCAATTTTCATAAAAATGTTTTCAACAGAAATATTTTAAGGTTTTATAGGAGGGTCTATTTAACTAGATCATAATTTTAAATGTTTTAAAGATTTATCATTCTAAACCCTTTTAATTAATGTACATATTTCCAAAATGATATTAAGGATTTATTTATATGGAAATGAATGTTTTGAAATGATAATTATTTTCAAATGTTTCAAAGTCGTATGAGACACTTTGATTCAAAAATGTATTTAAATGTCTTCCTTTATAAATTTTAAGACTTTTAAATGTTTTCATGAAAAAGGGAAATTTCACTCAAATATTTTTAAAAATCATTTTAATCTATGTCAACATGTTTTGATGGATTTTAATTTTTTTTAAGATTATTTATTATGATTCAAATCTTCCCTATTGTGTTGAAGGTTTTGTGATATGTTTGACTGCAGATGTGTCATTTTTATACCATTCATGGTTTAGGGATAATGTATTGACATTTCGTATGCTAGTTTTAATATGAATATTTATGTTATGTTTAAACCTTTTCATATGTGGAATTCATTGAAATAAGTAAGTGACAGGAAGAGCCCACTATAGCTCCCCGATGCATCATTAGGTCTCATGTGACAAACTATGTCTTTGCATAAGGACTTGACAAAATCTTATTTGTAGTCTTGGAACAAGGCCTTGACTATGTGGTTATGATTGTCTGGATTTATTCATTCCATCATTTTGAAAGTGGTTAGTGATATTTCATGTGATTATTCGAAAAGTATAATATCCACATGAATAATTTAATGGCATTACTTTATTTTATTTTTTCAATATTATGCTAAAGTTCATGTTTAAAATAATTTTGTTTCAGTTATACATTTTCTTTAAATGTTTATGGTTGTTTATGAAAGTTTCCGCTGTATTGTTATCCTTACTAAGAATATGAGCTCACCCCTTTCTATGTTTTATTTTTCACAGAATTCAATGATGTGTATTGTGATTGATATGAAGGGTTAATCCAAGGGAATAATGGCATTCATAATGGATTATTTATGTTGTTTTATGTGTTATAAAGTGTAATGTAACATTCATGTATGTAATCTATTTTCCAAGACTGCTAAACCGATCGGTTATTCGGGACTCGATTCATTGTATTCATACCAATGCATTAAAATAATGCACCAACTCTAGGCTTCTGGGGCCAGGGCATTATAATGACGTGATCCTAACCTTCAGAAAATATATCAGGTGCCTTCCCTGTGGATATCTGAGCACATCATGTCTTGCAGTCAGCATCCCCACACTGCGCCTCACTGACTTGCTGAAGGTGTGGTGGTGTGACTGTGAGATACTATAGGAAAGATGCTCTATCTATATCCACAAAGGATATATAAAAAGCATCTGGTTTCTATATCGCTTGTCCTAACAGCTGTATACCAGACATCCTGCTGAGTGTATCTGCAACAAAATTCCCCTTCCCATGAGTATAGACTCTCTCAAAGTCATAGTCCTATAGGAACTCAAACCAACATAGTTGTCTTAGTTTCAGGTCCTTCTGAGAGAAGAAATACCTGAAACTATTTTGATCGGAGTACATGATAAAATTCTCACCCATCAGATAGTGTCACTACATCTTCAAGGCGAAGACCACTGCTGCTAACACTAGGTCATGGGTAGCATAGTTCTTCTCTTGCTATCATAGCTTTCAAGAACCATGTGCTATCACTACTCACTCATGCAACCAGAAACACCTGTGTCCGGTCCCTGATGTGTCCCAGTAGACTATGTACCATACACATTCCTCTGGAAGCCTCCAGATGGGGCCACTAGTAAGCCTCTGCCTCTGCTCCTGAAAGCTCTATTGGTATCTCTCCGACCACACGAAGGGTTGCCCCTTCATCGTCAATGATGATAGTGGTGCTGTAAATATAGAGAATTTTGGAAGGAGTCTTCTTTAATAAACAGAAATCCCAGGAGTCTCTGTACTTATGTCACACTCTTTGGTGGCTCCCAAGAAAGTACCTCCTCAATCTTCACTGGATCCACAGAAACTTCAGCCTCCGAGATGACATGTCCCAAAAATTTATCCTCTAGGATCCATACATGGCAATTCAAGAGCTTGGCATAAATCTGGTGCTCTCGGAGTGTGTCCAGTACTACCTGAAAATTGTCAGCATGCTCCTCCTCCGTAGTTGAGTAGATCAGAATGTCATCGATGAAGAATTCGATGAAGAAATAAAATAATGGATGTAAAATCATGTTCATGAGTCCCATGAACACTACGAGAGCATTAGATACACCGAAAGTCATAACCAAGAACTCGTAATGACCATACCGATATCTAAAGATCGTCTACTGCACATCCTCATCTCGAACTCTGAGCTGGTAGTAGCCTGATCTATGGTCTATCTTCAAGAACCACCATACTCTCTTTAGTTGATCAAAGAGGTCGTCAATCCTCAGGATTTGGTACTTGTTATTCACGGTCACCTGTTTCTGGCTACTGTAGTTGACATAATTTCTCAATCTCCCATCTTCCATCATGGAGAATAGAATCGGGGCTGCCCAAGGAGAAACACTAGGATGGATGAATACCTTCCCCTATAAGTCCTCTATTTATACCCGTAGCTTGTGGTGCTCCACGGGAGCCATCTGATATGCTGTTGTAGATATCGGTGCTATCTCAGGGTACATGTCAATATTTAAGTCCAGCTATCTATGATGAGGTAGAGATGGGACATCATCAGGGAAAACATACTTTTGCTGGTCCACAACTACAGGATAAGTTGGACTCTCCACATCAAGTTCTTCGAGGGTAAGGAAATCCAATAGATGAGTGATCGGTTGTACTCTCCTCTAGGCATGTCAATCCTACACTGCAAAGGCTCCCTTCTCACCAGTGATGGTGAACCTGGTCCCATCTGTGTGGTAAAACCACACATTGCACCTAATACTGTTGATCAAAGCATGGGCTATAGATAACTGGTCTATACAGAAGATGAATCTATAAGGCCTCGATGATACTACTAGGAGATCCCAGCCAAAGCTCTCGCCTCCTAGAGTAATCTCACACTGCTAGAAGTAGTTTGTAATCGTCTAATATGCTCCTGTGGGAGTCTCTAGCCAGAAGGATCAAGCCAACAGCTCTACCAGAATCTCTGAGATCCGAACGAGGGCAATGGAAATGAATGTGTGACTATTACCTTTTTCTATAAGAACTATAGCTATGGTGGAGTAGACATAGATCGTACCTCAAATCATCTTCGGAGTGTGGTGATTGTACGCCTCAGATGCCTAGAGCTAAGCTCTCTCTTGTCCACCTACTCCCTATAGTCGGGGTAGACCTCTTGGTGGTGGCAATGGTAGCATATCAAAATTTCCTCCACTGACTGCTGCATGACCATCACTTCTGCAACGTCTGCCTGCTACCTGCGGAGCACCTTGATCGAACCTCTGCCCTTACCTTAGAGGTCCCTAAACTGCCTGTTGATCATCCGAATGGTGGGTCATATATTCATGATCCACGAGACACTACCTGCTTCATGTGAAACAATGCATGTACCTCGTATGACTGGATATGTATCTCATTCCACAAACAATCAAACCCAAGTACTGAGGTCATCCACCAGATGGTCTGTTCCGCTTGGATCTCTGTGAAATCTATTTTCTTCCAGCTAGAGAAGACTCCGCTATGTGATTCCCTGTGGTGGGTCTCGCTACTGGTGACTGCTCAGCAAGGAAACTCTCCACTAAAAGATCTCTCTCCAACAACCTCGTCTGCATCATGATGCAGATGGAGATCATCGAAGCCCAAATCTCTCGCCTGATCCCATGTTCGAAGGTCTAGGCCCGGATGAATGGGCCCACACCATATCTGTGGGGTAGTGAAAGAGGTCGGTGAACCTCACTAATTACTATGACAACGTCATGCTACCCTGGTGTATATGATGTAGTTTTAATATCTACACTGCACAGAGGGTGGCTGGGACAAACAATGCTCAAAACATGCTCTCGAAGTCTGTCCATAGAAGTGTCATCTCTTCATGCATCTAGAGCATCAGGCTCCACCATATGCCAGTTGCTTCCTGAAGGAGACTCGCGACAAGGATCACCATAAGGTTGAATGGTGTCCCTACCATTCGGAAGACACTCACCACAACCTCCTGCCAATCCTTAGGTGCCTGCGGGTCCATCTCACCCCTGAACCTGGGCAGCCTCTGTTGTTGGAACTCATGCAACATGCTCATGTAGCGTGCATCGTCTGTTGCTGGGGATGGTACCATCAGTGGCACAACTTGTAGTGGTACTGATGGTGCCTCCTATGTGATAGGGCCCTACACCGAGGCCTCATCACTCTACGGGCTTCCATCTCATACTACTCTCGAAGCCCTAGTTGTCTATATATGTGGAGGCAACCTGAAAATAAATAGGTGTTCCACGTTAAAAAAGTTATAATTGGTTAGATTACTTAAATAATGCATGGAAAAATATTCAAAATACACAAGCAATCAGTGTCTTCATGCACTGAGTTGGAAAATCAGAAGTCAGGGTCCTGGTGTATGGATATATCGGCTGTCGCACCAACACTGGACACCTTGAACTGAAAACCACACTCAATACCCTTAAAACTATTTCTTCCTAGAAAAGATTATATTTTTATGTTCTGCAGTATAATCGAGTCCTCTGATGCCAATTTGTCATGACCCGTCCCCCGGGGCCCATGATGTGACTACCGCAAGCCCGCCGTCCATAGGGCAAGGGCCGTCGACTAGCACGAATTTCGTAATTCTCTAAAACCAAGAAGGCATTGCCTTTATAACTTGAAACACAAACAACAGAGAACCCAAATGGATAATAAAAAATATTTAAACTCTATAAAAAAGAGTGCTAAAAAGTAAAAGGGGTAAGAAATACAAGCCCAAATGAAAACTACAAGGAATAGGAAGTACAAATACAACTGATGAATGGGAAAAAATAGAACACTCTTTCATCTGCATCCAACACAATGAGGTTCATGGATAGTTCATGCAGGTGTGAGTATAACGATACTCAGTAGGGACCACAAGACTCTCAAGGTCTCACAAAACACATCAAGGATATATGACAAGAATGAAATCAACAGATAACCCCACATAGGTATATGCCCATACAAATACCTATGTTGTCGAGTAATCCATCTAAATCACGAGGAAAAAACAATGTTACTAACTCATCTCACACATGAATACAAATTTTGTAGAGAGATATATATGATCAGATGTAGTCATTGAATCAAATATTCTGTCGAACCCATGTAGGATCCATTAATAGTAGTTGGAGATATCGAACCCACATAAGATATATGAATAGAAGTCATAACTATCGAACCCACATAATATCCAGGAATAGTAGTCAGATCTGTCGAACCCACACATGATCCAGGAATAGTAGTCAGAGCTATCGAACCAACACAAGATCCAAAAACAGTAGTCAGAGAAGTTGAACCCACACATGATCCAGGAATAGTATTCAGAGCTGTCAAACCCACACAGGATCTAGGAACATTAGTCAGAGCTGTCGAACCCACACATGATCCAAGAACAGTACTCAGAGCTATCGTACACACACAGCACCTAGAAACAGTAGCAAGAGCATAGCCATCCACAGGGTTATGCAAAAAGAATACTTGATTTTGGGAGGGTCCTCTTTTCATTCCAACTGTATATAAATTAACTTCCAATATTTCTCATTTTGATGTATCCAAAGGATCTTTCTTGCAAAATGAATCCCAACTTGACAGACGTTGTGTCATTCGGACGCTCGGTCTGAGAGTTTTTAGCATTTTAGTTCCAAGGGCCCATTTGGATTCATGCTCGATCCCACCTGACCAAAACTCAAATATATCCTAAACTCCAGTGGAGTATACTCAAGGGGACTGTCACGCTCCATGATTACCAGCGTTGCTGGTGGTTTGTCAAACGGACGTCCGGTGCCAATGAAATGGCCAAAAGAAAGTAAATGGTCCATGTGGGCTTGGGTCCGGTCCCACCAGGTCGGACTGACCTGACCCGACTTAGTCTTGGCTGACCCATTTGGTTTGGCCAGGCCCGCGGGGCCCGACCTAGCCAGCTGCGAAGGCCACGAGTAGCACGAGGATGCGTACCGGTCGTGAGGGTTTGGAACAGCCGCAGGTCAGTGTAAGGGCGGTTCGGCCCTTAGGCACCGCAAGGTGTATGGAAGGACAGATCAGATAGGTGTGTATGGGTTGTGGTTCGGTGGCACGTCCAGTGTCGCGAGGGGTTTGGTGCAAGAGGCCCAGCCAGGATGGTCGAAGTCGGTTCTGCCCGCGCCACGAGGGGCGCAGCGTGGGCAGCTCGACCAGGATGACAAAGGTCGGTGCCGCTAGTAGTGGCACAGGGCGCGCAGGTCGCGCGGGCCTGCGTGGTTCGTTCTGGCACATAGTAGGCGGCTGGGTAGGCTAGGAGGTGGCCAGACATGCCGGTGGGGGCTCAGCCGGGGCCGGTGGTGGTGCAGGATGCCGCGGGGGCGGCACAGGTGATAGAGGCCACGGGTAGTGTGAGCTTTTTCTTTTCGGCCATTGCCACCTAATCATTTCGACGCCAAGCCGATGGAAATCACAAAATAGATCGATGGAGGGTATCAAGACATGTTAGTTTGTCCCACACCCATCGTGTTTAGGGTGACTGCAATCGGTCTTTTAGAACGATCCGCAAAAATCCACCTGCAAAAAGAAAGTCTATCGTTCTTCGTTTTGAATGAAAGGAAGAACGTGGAACTTAAATGAAATTAACCCCTACCTTTGTTCATTGTTTGATGATGAAATCATGAAAATAAGATGGAGGAGATCTTTGTTCGTCATAACCGCCACACACATCCAATCTTGAGCTCACACGTCAGTTGTGGAAGACGTTCCACATCAGTAGGAGTCTAGGGAAGAAGATCGAAGGAAATAATTGGCGGTGTTCTTCATTAGATGAACACTTTCTTCTTACGTTGTTGGGAGATGAGGTTATTCATTGGAGAACTCTATTTCTCCCAAGCTCTCCTCTCCCCAATATTCCACCCAAAGCGCAGAAGTGATATGATATCCCAAATTTAATTGTTGGAACATTATTCAAATTTGTTAAATAATTAGGTTAGCTCCAATTAATTATTTCAAGAGGTTGGCACAAAATTAATGTTGGGGATTTTGCTCCATAAATTCTTGTGCATTGGCTCCATTAAGGTGGAGGGGTGGTGGCACCTTTAAGTGGGGAGATCAAGAGGTTTCTCCCCACATAATGGGGAATTCAAGAGGTTTCATTCTCTTGTGGTCCCCACCATATTAAACATGAAGAGGATGTTAGGTTCATGTGCACCCCACCACAATATCCTCTCATAAGTGGTTATGGTTTGGTCATCCCCACCTCCAACATCCACATGGAGGCTTCAACCAACCAAAATAAAATTAAATCTACAACTGTTTTTTAATTTAATTCATTCATTAAAAATCCAAAAAACTATCTTTTATTTTCGACTATCTGTCATCGAGGTGAAAGTCTTATTATGTGAATATCGGCATTGTGAGTACAAAATTTCCATAAGATTTTAATTCCGATCACCGGTTCAAATGTTATAAAAACCCACACGTCTGTTTACTGAAAGAACCCAAGAAAAACATCAGAAACTGATTCTGGGAACACCAGGCCTCAGAATCACGTGTCGAAAATTTTCATGGACTCGTAAAAATCCCATATAATAAAAAACAATTACATGGAAATTCAGGGTCATTACATCAAATATATCTTGAAAATTATTATTTCTAATATAATGAATTTAATCATCATTAATATGTCATATTAATATAAAAATTAATTAAACACTATAAATCCGTTAAATTTTACTACTTCTTAATATTTTCAATATCATTTATTTTATTTTCTCATTAATTGAATAAGTTCCATGTTGGAATTTACGGTAATTATATTATCACAAAAAATTATAAATAAATTATCATCATACATATATTTTCATTATTCAAAAATTTAAAATTTATAATAGTTAATTACATTATTTTTTCTCTATGTGGAGATATTATAGTCATTTAAAACTATGATAATAACATTTTGTAACTCTCATTGAATTAAAATTTATAATGGTTATATTCCTAGAAAAATGTCCACTAAACAATTAAAATTAAATACTAATGTTTTTATGGTTGAAATCTTTTTATCCAATAAGAATTAGGAAGAAATATAATAACCTTATCACTTTATTTTAATATTAGTTTACCAGATATACCCTTTTCTGAGGTGATAAATTTTTGCACCGTTATTATTCATATTTAAAAACAATTAAATGGTCATATTTACTATAATCGAAAATTATGATTAAAAATATAGAATAAATTTTTTCTAATTAAATAAAAATAAGTGTAAGAAATAAATATCCAAATAATTATGCAATATGCGATGAAAACACTTTTTAGAAAAATACATTTCATCTATAAAATACCATTTAATGTTGAAAATTGTTTTTATTCCATATTAATTTATAAAATTGATTAAAATGAAATGAATTTTTTATAAATAATTTAATAGAAAATATTTTACTTTTATAAAATAATAAAATAATGTGAAAAATTCAAAATTCTTGAAAAGAATATAATTTTGGAAAAATATCACTATTTTTCAATATTAAAAAAAAATCAATATTTTTAGAAAAATAAAAAAAATAACATAAGATAATGATATAATTATTATATAAATAATGGAATTTTTAATAAAATAAAAATTATATATGTTTAATAAATTTACTATAATACATAATCATAAAAAGGAATATAAATCATTGTTGGATAAAATATATCGCTTTATCATAAAATAACTCTTTTGAATAGTGAGTACTTATTTACTAATAATTAGTCAATGATTTTATCATAAGAAGGTAATTTATATAAATTTAATAATTTAGTTAATATTATTCATAGTTTCCAATTTAATGTTGAGACTATAATGGCCATTATAAAAAACAATAATTTTTTGATATTATTGGCTTGGTGTTGTGTGTCATATACACTGTCGAACATACTATTCTTTTAAAATCAAAGGATGTTGCAATATTTTACCCTTAAATAAATTGTAAACTCTCAATTTAAACATTTCTTTTTGGTAATTAATGTTTGATTTTTGCAAATACCATGATGTAAAACACACATCATAAAAAGGGTTTGTTAAAATTCCTTTTAAAAAGTAGGGAAGTGAAATATGATGTTTGACAAAAAATTTGTTCTCTGAATAAGAAAAAATCAGCAAGAAGTGTAAATATGGTCATGGAAGGGAAACTTTAATACCAAGGATTCATAAATAGTGATATAGAAAAAGTTCATTTGAATTTTAACGATAACAAATTTTAAATATGTGATGTGTTAATAGAAAAATGAATTTCTTGGTAGGAAAAGTAAATAAATAACATTTTTTTAATTTCATGTACCTTTTTCTATAGTTAATTTATTATTTTAATATATAGTCTAATAACTATAAAAAATTAAATCACATGATTTATTTCCATTTCATAATCACAATCTCATCCTTTAGTTGTGCTTTGATCAATTTCCACTTCATCTCTTACACCAGGAAATGGATATTCAAATTGTTTTATGCCTAAATCAATTTTAATGAATCTTAACATCCCAAAGTCATTCCTCTGTCCCATTAATATTTACCAAAACAAAAATTGTTTATAATATGTAATCCATTGTGATAAATGACACATTAATAACAAAAATACGTAACCAAGGTTAAACATAATAAATTCCATAAGTAGTTAACCATAAGGATCTTCTAAAATATTAATGAAAATATTCAAAACACATAAATTTGAACAAACTTTCATACATAGGATATTAAAACTAATTCATAATGTCAAATTAAAAATATTTGATACTGTGATCACATCTACAATTATCCAAAATCGACCTTAACATTTTCTTTATTCCATATATACCATAAATCTAAAAATGCAGTCAACTCCAACATAAATTACTTTTTCATAAAACCACTAAACATTTTCTATGTCCCCAGAACTATCCCATTACTTCTTCAATGTAAATAAAACATATTATGACTTATCTTCCCATTTTCATGTATTCATTAAAAATATCACCTCACCAATAAATCAATATCCTGTTTGTTAGTATAATTCAACATATGTTTCCAAATCCTTAAATAAAATATAATACAATAAAATCCTTGGTTGTAGTAATAACATAAACATCATCCTGATCCCTTAGTTTCTTTTGCGTTATATTCACATAATGATTTGGGTATTTATTTGTGTAATGCATGATATTTTTAATGAAAAATCACTGAACATTATTAGTTTTTTTCATTCCCTTTCATTGATGTGCTTAATATCCTTTCTCATTATATATGATGAAAAATAATCTTCCTTTTATTAATTTACAATGTAATATCATTCAAAAATTATCACATTTGGGAAACTAATTCATTCCCTTAATTAACTTATCTATTATTTCTCTTTTGTCCATATATTCTATTTGATTATTTTAAGATCACAAGAATTGGATAATAATTTTTCTATTTGACAACTCATGATTATATATCAGTATTTTATAAAAGATATTGGGATACTAGTTCTTTTAAAAGTATTTTCATAATCCCATCATAGAAATGGTAAATTATTGTCTTTTTATTAAAGAATTTGTCCATAGTATGTTTGTATGAGCATGTAAAGTTGGCTTCATACCAAGACACATTTTCCACTTCCTTTATTCTCATGATCCAGAATTTTTATTCTATATATTCTCATTTTTTACAAGGAATTATTTTTTCAACAAAAGATATTTAAAATAATCCCATTCCAGAATCTTTATTTTCTCCTCATCCTAAGTGTTTTGAATCACAAAATACGATTGATATTCTTCCCCTTCCAGATGATAAGAATACATGAAAATCTTCTCTATTTTATTACATCCTGAATAATGAAATATATTCTATAAGGAACATATCCATTTATCAACTACAAATAGATTTTTAGTCATATTAATCCATGGTAGTGTCTAATTCAAGAAGATGATTAACATTGTTACACCAAATTGTGGATTTGAAAATTTCTATATATGGGAAATGTTATTGTTCATAACCCGATTTAGATACACAAAAAATTATTATAATTTCTTTTTTTCGAGAAATAGGTCCCACTCCAACCTCATTATCTTTATAAATTTTATATCCCTACCATTTATTATGTACATTGATAATGTTTCCATTCGTTATTGTATGTGATATTTTTAAATAATTAAATACACTAGAATAGATCATAACATTATGAATCATAATTTACTATATCAATAATATAGATACTCCTAATATAAATTTAAAAATTTATGCATTACTAATCTCAGAATCATTATCTTGGTTTAATTGGGAATATTCTCAAGGTTCATTATAGAGTTCAGTTCCACAATCCATGTTTTCCTATATCTAAACTCCAAGGTTTTTATTAAACATACTCTTACTCCAGCTATAAATAAAACGATCCTAGTAACCCAGATATAGTGGTCAGTTCAGAAAGTACTGAATAGTTTATTAGTCTTACTGAACTATATACATTCTCAAATAAGAAATTTTCTTTTGAAAAATTAATAAAAAACATAGAATTTTTTTGGGAACATAGTTTTCTTATTTATTATATCAAACTGTATTAATCATGAAACACATAATCGTATACATGGAAAAAAAGAAACATAATAAAGGCATGATCATAGATTCCTAGTAAGGATATGAATACATCAAAATCAAAATAAGGTATGAATAATATGACAGGAAATAAATGTCTATCAAATAAATCCATATAAATAATTACATGAGTTAAAACATATCCATTGATATAAAAAATATTAAAATAGTCACATGGATATCAATAAACGACATCATAATCATATAATTCATAATTCTAGACATAGAAAACATACTATAATGTCCTCATGCCAATACATCTTAAGCATAATTTCAAGACCTTGTTCCATGACATCTAACATAAATTGGCAAGGCCTTGAAAAAAACATTAAATAGTTTTTCATATGATACCTATTGATTCATCAAGGGTCTATATAATACTTGGCACCAACCCTTTCTTAATAAGTAAAATGCATTCCTTATATTAATAAATAAAAAAAATATAGCCAACTCTTATAAACATCAATTAGTGTTCATTTTAGAAGAACAAGCATATAGAATATCAATACATACTTTAGTAAAAATGATCATAAAAAATATATAAAAACATGGTGAATGTAATCATAACATATGAACCTCAATATGTCATAATATTCAACAACATATGTTGATATATATTAAAACACTTTATGAAATAGTTTTTATATTCTTTATAAAAATTCCCTTTTTTAAATTACTTATTTAAAAACACAGAAAATAAGAAGGAATTCATATTCATTGAAGAAAAATATGTAAAATTGTAAAGTAAGATTCAATGAAAATATTATTCATTACAGAAAAAAATCATTTCATAGTTTATTTATTAAAAAACTATCTTTTCAAACTATTGTGAAATGGATAAAAAGTACATCATCCAGAAAAAAAAGATTCCTTTCATACCATTTTTTTAAAATTCAAACAAGGTTAAAAATTTCATCCAATAACAATTTGAGAGTAATATAAATTATATTAAATTATTTTATGTAACACATGGAAATATAAGAAAAATATTCACCCAATGGTGACTCAAACATAAACAATATAAAATAATGATGATATTTTGAAACAAACCCTTACATCAAGTATAACATCTATTGACATGTTCAAACCTTTGGTATAATATATATTATTTTATTATAAAAATATATAAATCTATATTATAGAACCATTATTTTTTATAACATACCATATATGCCTTACTTATAATCTTTTAGCACCCATTTATTAATAATTTTTTACTAAATTCTCTATTTTAGGTAATAATTGCTTTGTTTTTCATGTATGTTTCTGTTCAAAATATTTAGTATTTTTGATTTTATAAAAGTGTAATCCTGTCCAAAAAAATTAATAATGATATTAAAATCATATATATTCATTATATATGTATTTAGAAGAATCCATAAAAAAATAGTGATGGAAAAATGATACACACCGTTCATAGAGACAGTAGACTCTACAAACACATGAAATATTTGTTCTACTAATAGAATGAAAGAAAGGTAGAAAATTTTTCACCATTGATGAAAAATTATTATATCATGTAAATCATATATATTTTCTAAATACATCCTCATTTACATCTATGTATGATATAAATTAAAAAAGAGTCACATCACTTCATGGAGGTAGTATTACACAAGTACGCATAAGAAACATTATAATTTGTCAATGGTTTAGAAGGTTAGAAGTTAGACATGATATAATAATTCCATAATTATAATTATTTTATAAATATCATTTATATATGCATTAATACCATCATAATTCAATCCATAAAATATGGTTATAAAAAATGAATTTCTCTTAATGGGAAAGAGGGTGGATACTGGTGATATAAAAATCATAATTAAATTTAAATATATTGAGGATATTGTATTTTATATTTTATGATATATACAATAGATTTATATTTGGTGTATAGGATATAAAAAATAATTTGATCATTTTAGGTCATTACCTCTCCTTTGAAAGAACTCCTTTAAATATCACTGTAAGAGTCATAGGTTTGGTGTTTTGGGATAACCACCACCACTAAAATGAGTATAAGGATTTTAAGATGGTATTGTGGTAGGTTTTGGTCAAACTAGTAGGATGAATTTGGGGTTAATAAGTGATGTAGTTGTTTCCCATTTATAGATTAGGTGAAGGGAAATTTTGTAATTTCTTAAAATAATTATTTATAATAATATTTTTCTGAACAAAAAATGTGTCATAAATAAAGAAGGGATAAAATTTATGACTATATACTATCTACCATGTCCTATTTTAAAATTTTAATCATTTATAAATAATTGAATAAAATATTATTTTGAAAATTTATCATTAATGCAAATTTTGGAACTATTCATTTAATTTGACTTCAAATAACTCAAGACAAAGTTTGAATTTGAATATAATAAGTTTTGAAATCACTGACATGTCAGATTTATCTAAAAATATTTTTTAACATTATAAATCACTGAAATTATATCTCTTTTAATTTATTTAATATCATTTATTCTATTTCTCATTAATCAAAGAAATATATTATTATCGTTGAAAGGGAATTTAAGGTTTTTATATAATCACTAAATATTATAAATAATTTATCATCATGACTATAATTTCATTATTTATGAAATTGGAATTTATATTCATAAATAATTTTATGTTTTTATCTATGTGGACCCATAATAAATATTTAATACTCTGAGAGTGATATTTTTTAACATTATTAGTATTTAAATAATGTCATAAGTCTCTCCAGCGTGAGAGATTATCTCGCCTAGGGTTTTTTAGGTCTCAGTCTCCATTTTCGATGGGTTTCCGGTGGCACCATCTCCCTCAGCACACCCTGCTCCAGGTCCGCTCACAGAGGTTGCATCCTGTCCGCTGTTTGACCGAACGGGCGACGTCTCTGCCGCGGGTCTGACCTTGGCCCTCAACGGCTTTCCTCTAGTGGGAAAGAACCGTGGCTTGGTTCCAGCCTCTTGCGAACGAACGAGGTTCTTCCTGTTTCACGAAGAAGGTCTCGGCGACGACATTTCACACTGCACTGTGGAGCTGGAAATCAGTGACGATTCCTGAGTCGAACACCTTGACATTCAAAGATCTCGATTGTAGGTTCAGTTTCGCAGAGGCCATTTTCTGATCTGTTTCATTCTGGGAGGTCGTTTCCCCTAATCCACGATTTTCGGTTGTCGTTCTTCACTGGTCAGTTTCTTGATCCGTGTTTTGCAGTTGTCGCTTTTCTGCGTGGTCCGTGAAAGGCACCGCCCAATGGTTGGAGGTGAGGTGGGATTCCAGGTCGCGAAGCCGACTCCACCTGATCTGCCGCGTTGGGTTTGTCACGCGAAGAAGCCGCCGTGTTGAATCATTATTCCCGAAGAATCCCCAGCCTCGCCGCATTGGGTTGCCTCGCAAAGAAGCTGTCGCGAAGCTTCATTGTTCACAAAGAATCCACTGCGTTGGGATTGTCTCGCGAAGAAGCCGCCTGCGAAGAGACTTTATCCGTGTTGAGGTAGCGAAGGTGGCGAATAATCTCCGTCCGCGAAGAACCCACAGCGTTGGGCCATTTATCTGTCGAGTCGGGTTTTTCTCACGAGGAAGCTGCCGCAAAGATTCATTGTTCACGAATAATCCTCCATGTTGTGATTGATTTGCACAGAATCAACCGTGAAGATCCATCCGCGAAGAATGATCGCAATGAGCCTTTCGCGTTGAGACCTTCCGCGAACATTGGAGTGCGTCATGGTGAGATCAATCCAAGAGTGAGTGAGGTCCCAGTGGCCCCGACCGCGGATAGTGAAGGCACTTCACTAACATTTTTTTTGTGCAGGACTAGCTGCGGACGCCGGCCGTAGAGGGGGTGCCATTCCAAGGTCCCTTTGATTGGACCCGGCCCGGACAGTGTGTCTTTAAACGGAACCAGGCCTCATTCTTTCCATGTTTTGACGAGGTCTGCGAATTCTGTCGGTGATCTTCTGAGAGTTATCACTGTGGTGAATCCCATCTTATGAGGAAAACTGTCCACTGTTCATTTTCCCAAGTGGTGCCGAACACCAGACACTTTGTTTTGTCCTGCTTCCCCGCTAATGTGCACTAATCCATGGAGGCGTATTTAGTGAACCAATGGAAAATTAAAAAACTCAACTGGAAAAATGTACGTCTTTGCTAGTGGTCAGAAAGTTCGTGGAGAATATCTCAGTTAATCAGGGGGCCCTCAAAAACACTATCCAAAACCTCTGGAAACTGGAATCTGGCGTAGCTATTCGGGAAGTGGAAAACAACCTCATGGTTTTTGAATTCTTTAACGAGAGAGATAAATATAAAATCCTGTGAGGTAGACTGTGGTCATTCGATAATCAACTCCTCCTCATGGAAGAATACAAAGGGGGATGATATACAACATATTAATATCACCCGGTCCCCCTTCTGGATTCTTATCAAAGGAATCCCCTTGCATGCATGAACGAAACGAGTTATGAGAGAAATTGGGGACAACATTGGCCTATTTCTTGATTGGGACTACTCAGACCCTATCCAATGGGGACCCAAGGATCGAATTAAGGCCGAAATAGAAGTGTTAGATCTGCTGATGAGGGGAATTGTTTTGAAACTCAAGGACACGAACACCTGGATATCATTCGAGTTCAAGAACCTCCCAATATTCTGTTTCTTTTGTGGACGTCTCGGCCATCTGGAAAGAGCATGTGTCTCAAAGAAAAGAATGATTCAAGCAATCTCATCCTTCAATATGGACCATGGTTCCGAGCCAAATCGACTAGATATGCATTCATCCATGAGACAAAGAAAGAAAAGGACCGCGATCGTCTCACACGGGCCCATACCAGACGGGAAGAAACTATACATGAAAAATTCCTCATGCTTGGACCACCAAACATCCCTAAATAGGGCCCCACCACTCAGAGGGAAACTGACATATATCATAACTCCTTGAAGGGAACTGTCCCAACATCTAAATAGCTAGTGACGACGCAAGAAGACCCACAAAAAAAAGCCCGAAGCCAAGGCAGATGTACTTTGAACCACCTGACCCCCACCATGATCTAGAAAGGACCAAGTCAGACAGCCTACCACATGGGGAATACGGGATGACAGGAACTCCACCACCTGGCACAATCACCCATCGAACATAGAAAAGGGTGCAGCATGAGGAAAATTATGGCACACTAGAAGACCCTAAATGCGGAGAACTGAAAAGGCGAATTGAAACGAGCCAGGCAATAGGGAAATCCTCAAAAAGATGGAAAATGATGGGTGGAAATTCATGTTCAAAGAGCTCAAAGGCAGAGGAGGGTGAGATCCATCCCCGCCTTGACCAATGATTATATTATGCTGGAACTGTCGTGGTCTTTTAAAACCCATGAACAGTTCACATGCTTCAGTGCAATTGCGCCCAAAGTTGCCCCGATATGGTTTTCTTGTCTGAAACCATACCGAAAACAAGGACACCACTAGAATGGCATTGAAATGTGGCTTCCAAGGATGCCTCCCGGTTCCCAGACGAGGCCATTCTAGGGGACTCTGTCTCCTATAGAAAGAAAACATCGACGTCAAGATCTTGTCCTTCTCCTTGCACCATGTGGCGGCAGCCATTCAGGTGGACCATAACCCTCCTTGGACGTTTGTGGGATTATATGGTTGGACGTCCCAGAATGAGAAGGGGAAATCTT
Organism: Viscum album; assembly: GCA_963277665.1. Taxonomy (NCBI): domain Eukaryota; kingdom Viridiplantae; phylum Streptophyta; class Magnoliopsida; order Santalales; family Viscaceae; genus Viscum; species Viscum album. Next base: position 1,878,270,419 of record OY728148.1, on the reverse strand, counting down.
CGGATCATCTATGCAAGCTGCGTCGTGGTCTTCCAAGCCCTATTCTCTTCGGATGAGACTTAAATGAGATTATGTTCCATAAGGAAAAGTAGGATGGAACAACCTGACCCTATGCGCCGATGTCTAACTTCCATGATGCAGTCTCTAGGGCGGACCTAATCGATCTGGGATACACGGGGAATCTTTTCACATGGTTCCGAGGTAATATGGATGGCACCCACATCGCTGAGCATATTGACAGATTTCTGGGCTAAACTGACTGGATAAATCTCTTTAGCATATTCCACACATGCCATATGACGCTCAACTGTTCGGACCACTGCCCAATTTTCATTGACTGCAGTCAAGGTGGTCGTAACAGGAATTCTAGCAGACCCTTCAGATTTGAGAGCTTCTGGTCAAAAGACAAAGAATGCGAAGAGGTGGTCCGATCAAGATGGAAGAGTTCTCATGAAGATGTTGGCCTCAATCTATAATAGGTAGTATCTAATCTGAGATCCTCGAGTGACAAAAAATTCCACCACCCTGACAGGAATTGTGATGCCCTTAAAAAGAAACGACACAACCTACTCAGGCTACCCCCATCCAATTGCATTCTCTCCAAGATTGGAGCCACCCAAAGAGAGATGGGAGTGGCCCTGCATGTTAAAGAATTTTTTTGGGCTATGTAGGTGCGTGACATCCACATTAAATAAGGAGACGCTAATACAAGTAATTTTCACCAGAAAGCATCAGCTAGACGCCAGAAAAACTCTATCATGTGTATCTCACAACCTGATGGAAGCAAAGTCTCTGACACCATAGGAATTCACGAGGCATTAACAAGCTACTTCCAAAAGATTTTCTCTACAGGAACTCTTTTCATGTCTGCTGAGGTGGAAGAATGCATCAGACATGTGATCATCGATGAGATCAATAGGAAAGTTACCAAAGATGTGATGAATGAAAAGATACACCTGGTTCTGAACCATATCCACCCCACTAAGGCCCTGAAACCGTATAGATCCCATGCCCTTTTCATTAAATAATACAGGCACATCATCGGTCCCGAAATCTGCAAAATGATAAAAAATATTTGGGAGGGGAGTACTAGCATTTCTTCCATCAAGGAAGCGTTCATCGTCCTCTTTCCCAAAATTAAGAAACCTTTGGCGATCCCTTATTTTAGACCCATCATCCCCTGCAATGTCTCCTATAAGATCTTCTCAAAGATCTTGGTCAATTGGTTGCGCCCTTGGCTTCCTGATATTATCTCTGAAAACCAGAGCGCCTTCGTGGACAAGATATTGTTCACAAATAAGGTAATTGTGGCTCAAGAAGTGTTACACTCTATGAAAACACGCTCCACCGCGAAAAGAGGAACCATGGCCTGGAAACTGGACATGACCAAAGCTTATGATAAAGTGGAGTGGCTTTTTCTTAGAGTCGTGATGCTAAAAATGGGGTCTTGTACTAAATGGATAGATATAATCATGCAATGCATATCGATCATCTCATTCAGAATCAAGTTCAATGGGGAGCTCACCCGAGGATTCGCCCCTACCTGAGGCCTGCTCTAGGGAGACCCCCTCTCCCCTTTTCTCTTCATCTTAGTGGCCTATGTTTTTTCTAACCTTATCTCCAAGGCTGAATCCTCTAATTCTATTCATGGGGAAAAGGTATGCCATGTAAGCCTAATAGTGTCACATATTTTCTTTGCTGATGACTTCCTCCTCTTCTCCAGAGCAACCATAAATTAATGTCAGGTGATTAGCCATGCGATCCAGTAGTATGAGAGGGCGTTTGGACAATCCATCAATGACGGAAAATCAGAAATCTCCTTCAGTGCAGGGGTGCCTCTTGCCAAGAGATATGAACTTCGTGCATCAGTAGACATCCATATGTTAAATAAACACCATAAGTATCTCGGGCTACCCATGGTGATTGGATGGTCCAAAAAAGAAATCTTTTCATCTTTGGTGGATAGTATTGAGAAAAAAATTCAAGGCTGGACCCCAAAAAGAATCTCCAAAGAAGGCAAAGAAACCCTCATTAAAGCTGTCATCCAATCTATCCCCACCTATTTTATGTCCATGTTTAAGCTCTCGTCGGCCATTTTCAATCATTTCCATCCACATACTACCAACATCTGGTGGGGGAAAAATGATGGAAGGAATTGACCCCACTGGATGGTCTGGGAGAATTTCTGCAAACCGAAGTCGGAGGGAGGGATGAGATTCCGTAATCTGCTTCTCTTCAACGAAGCACTTTTCTCCAAGAAAGGATGGACCCTTATTCACCGTCCATCATCTCTCTATGCACGGGTTCTCTGAGAAAAGTACTTCCCCCACACGGACTTCAATGATTATTCTCTTGGCCCACATCCTAGCTTCCTCTGGAGAAGCATTTGGTGGCCCCAAAAGCTCCTTGAAAAAGGGATGGGCTGGAGGATTGGGAATGGATCATCCGTCAACATCTGGACTGATCCCTAGCTGATCAATAAGGATGGAATGTGGGCTACATCCCCTGCCCAACCGGGTCTTTAAGACGCCATAGTCAGCTGCCTCCTTTTAGGCCATGGACCGAGGTGGTGTCTGGAAAAGATACATCAATGGTTTAATGAAAGAGACAAAGGAATTATCTTGAGAATCCCCTAGGTCCTAGATGCAGGCCCCGACTATCTTTTCTGGACCAACGACACATTGGATGACTACACAGAGAGATTTGGCTACAGACTTGCTCTTGGAAACCACTATGGCGACCAGGAAGAGGGACCATGGAAATCGCTTTGGAAGCTCAATGTCCCCAAAAAAATACAGCATTTTTTGTGGCAGGTGTTCACGGGCACCCTACCTACCATGATCCTACTCGTTTACTGACATTTGGCCAGTGCTGAGTCCTGCCCCTTCTGCTAGAACATTCTAGAAAATCCTTTTCACACTGTCATTCACTTCCCGGGAGATAAGGACATTCAGAATAAATGGGGCCCGACTTCAAATGCTTCACTTGAAATTGTCTCTGACGTCCCCAATCTTCTGATGTGTTGGTGATCCTCTCTCTCACATAACAACGTAGGCTCACTCTGCACCCTGGCTTGTATCATTTGGGTCCGGCCTAACCATGCTGTCTTTCACCACGTTCATAAACCTCCCGAATTTTAGTTTGAACTGGCCAAGTCATTGATTGAGGTTTGGAAGGACCACAAAGGACACTTGTTTCCTGGTGCAACCCCCTCCTGTCCCCCTCACTGGAATCCCCCACCGGAAGGGATTCTTAAGCTCAATGTAGATGCGTCTCTCCCCAAGGATGGGCTTGTTGCTCTCGGTCTCCTGGCCAGAAATCACCAAGGGAAAATCATTGCTGCAAAACAAGAATCACACAATGCCTTATGGGAACTCGCTGTTACTGAGGCCTCTGCCATCCTGGCAGGTATGATGTTTTCTATGGAACGTGGATGGGTTGATATCATCATCGAGTCTGACTGCCTCACTGTTATCAATGCTATTAACCACAATGACGGAGAACTCCAACCATTTCGCTCAATCATTAGGAGAATTTTCGTGCTTCGCCAAGGCTTTTCTTGATGATCATTATCCTTTACCAAAAGGGAAGGAAACAATGCGGCCCATCAGCTGGTGGTCTCAGGCCCCTTCGATGTCAACCAGCTCTAGCTGGACAATTTCCCTTCATGTCTTTGCATCTGTACGTCGATTGATCTTCTTCATTAATTTTATTTGTCATTCATTTCAAAAAAATAATATATTGGTCATATTACTCAACAAGTGTCCAAAAAATAAAATTAAATCCTAAGGTGATAAGGGAAAATATCATTTATCCAATAATAATTAAGATTAAATAATATGAACTTATTAATTAATTTTAACATAGGTTTAACTAATATTACCTTCACATAGGTGATAAATTTTACCAGACATACTATTTATATTGTCAAAAAATAAATAAGACCTATTAACTAAAATTGAACATTATGATTCCAAATATGTAATAGATTTTATCTAATTTAATATCTATTAGTAGTATAAATTAAATTTAAAATAATTTCACAAAATGCGATGAAACCGTTTTTAAAAAAATATTGCTTTTTTTCTAAAAATGACTTTTTATATATAAATGTTTTTATGCAAAATTAAATAAAGAAATTGATTACAATGAACATTATTATATATCAAAAATACTATAAAAATAACTTCACATTTTAAACATTTAAAAATAAAATTGAACATTTTAAATACATGAAATAAATTTACAATTTTCAATAAAAATTAGTAGTATTCACTATATATTGGTAAATCATTCTATTTAAGGAAAAAATAAACCTAATCTAATTTTGATATGCTAATTTAAAAAATGATAATATCTTATTAAATAATTATTATATAAGCTCTAAAAATTAATTATAATACTTTACCCCTATGAGAAATAATAATCATTTCTTTGTAGAAAATGTAATGGTGAAGCATAAAATAACTTTACTGGAAATTGAGTAAATTTTTTCTAATAAATAGCAAATATTTTTTCATTATGTTGTCATTTTAAATATATTTCATCATTGTATTAATACTATTAATTTCCTCCAATTTAACAACTACGTTATAACAACTGTATTAAAATAATAATATTTTGGGGTTCAAATAGGCTCGTTATTTCAGGTAATATATACTTCCAACCATAGTGTTATTTAAAAATATAAATTTGATACATTTAAAAATACTATCATGGAACATCACGGTTATTATCATATAAGTAGTCATTAGTGAACATTTAGCATGAAAACCACTCTTATGACATTAACACATGCTTTCTAACTCAGAATAACAACCATGATGTGATAAGAAGTTTATTGACATTCAAAACTATATATACAGGCTAACATGAAGCACTCCAAAGATGGTTCTAGGGAACCAAATCTAACATAATCCCAATTTATTTAGATTCAACTAATAACAACATTCAACCCACTATCTACCACATGATACTCGTTCTTCTATTGAGATAATGGTTTATCTAATGGGTTTACCAAATTTTCTTCCATGGAATATTTTCTTACTAAAACATCTCCCCTATGAAAAAAATCCCCCAAGAGATGATACTATTTTTGTATTTTTTTTTCATGTCCTTTACACTTATTCAATATCCATCACTATCGTATTATCACAATACAATGTGACAGGGTATTTAAAACTTGTTACAGACTCAATCTTCTTGATAAAGATTCCAATATATATTGATTCTATGGCTGCATTTCGAGATTCTATATACTCTATATCCACTATATAATTGAAAAACACTGGCTTATTGACAATTTCCCAGCACACAACTCTTTTGTAGAGACTGAAAACATATCCAGAGTATGACTTTTTAAGATTTTTATTTGTTCAAAAACTAGGATCAGTATAACCTCTGATAAAAAATCCTCATCTTCTCTATACAGTTGGAACATAATATTAGTTATTCTCAATTATGTAAGGATAAATCTAATATAAGACCAATGATATTCTTGTTGACATGCTTGATATCATAGTACCATTTACAATGTATAAGAAACATCAAGTCTAGTACATATTATGTTATACTGGATGGATCCTTTCACCAAAGCATAAGTGATTTTATTCATTCAATCTTTCACATATTTTTTATAATGAAATTTTTTATTGGATATATGTATCCAATGTGACACTAGAATCTATCTGATATTGTGTTTTTCAATAATAAATATCATTAGTATCTAGTTAATATATACACCTTGGATTATTCCAAGAAGCCACTTGCATCTACCATTAATAACCATGATCCATAAAACTACCTCACAGAATTCCATCATTGAGAAACACATTTTTAACCAGCTCTTAAAAGACTATAAGTCTAACATTTTATTACATAAAGGTAATATTTCAGAAAAATATACTACTAAGATAATGAAATCATTCCTACTAAACCTTTTGCAAACCCATGTATCACATTTATTCGTAATTAAACCAAATTATTTTAAAGCTTCATCAAACTGAATGTTCCTTAAACTAGATTCTTAAGTAAAAATAATTTATGAATATTAATATAACAATACACTAACTCTTAAATCTTTCTAAACAAACCATTGATACCAAATATAAAGACATATCCTTAAAAAATTACTTAATCCTGAGTTAAATCAATAATTCACATTGATGATCTTTTCAGGTATATAGTTTTAGTAAAACTTTCCATAACTATTACATTACATAGAAAATATTAAAAATTAGACACTTATACTTTAACCAACTATTTAAACAATAATGTAACTCCTTAAATAAAACATGAATATTTTTTCATGATATAAATCTTCTTGAATTGTTTTTTTCTCTCACCCTTCCTTATACCCTGGGAAAAAAATTTCAAAAACGTGTGGTGGGAATAAAAAGCATAGTATGTGTTATAAAATAATTAAAGAAATCATTAGTACATCAATTCATTTAAATTAGTGAAATCCTAATTTTCAGTCATATAACATAAGCTCATTAACTTTCCTCATGAAATCATAAGATTTATGAATAATACCTAGAAATCATAAATCATAATGGTAACTTGTCGCATCCATAAAATATTACATTGCATCTTTCAGATATACATGGGGAGTTATGTTTGGAATACCAATCATAATATATTCTATAAATATCTTAGGATAAACATTAAGATTTCCCTCTATCACATTACATATTGCATTGTATAGTTATCATGGGCTCACCCACTCTAGGATTTTCATGGAATAACCCATATACATAAACAATGCCCCAGAATCATAACAAATTCATAACACATATAACAAGCATAAAGGAAATCTAAAATTTCCTCATTAAAATCACAATATAACATTTCAAGAATATTTACATAACCAATTATTTCTAAAAACAATTTTCAATACAAAAAATACGTAAAATGGTATATGGTATTTATTTTTCGTTTATATATGTAATGAATTATTAAGGAAGCCAAATATAAAATAATGTGCGCGACAGTGGAAAGTTCTTTTTCACCAAATCAGTTAAAAAAATTACTTTTGTTGTTTAGTAAAATGCTACGTAGAAAAACATTTGCATTGATTGAAATTAAAAGCCAAAATGGTTTATACACCATATAAATGAATGAAGTGTATAAATAAAAATATGCCACAATGAAATTAAACTGATAAAAATTCCCTTAACTTGTGTATGACTTGTCTTGTCCATTAACGACATCCTTTATACGTTCATTAATGGCATTAAAGAGTCATATCACTTTGAAGGGGGTGGTAGTACGCACTTTCTCAAATGAAATTATCATATTAAAACATTTTGGAAACTATAAAAGTATGATATAATTGAAAAATAAAGAGTCATAAAGAAAATATAAATATAATATATATCATAAATAAATAAAAATACATTATAATGGCCACCATGAGAGGTGGTAGGAGATAATTGAACAATCATCATTTCGTGAGGCAGTAGTTCGCCATCCACAGAAATAGTATGTTCTAAATCCATCAGATAGAGGTGTGTGCGGGTGTAGTTAGAATAATTTTTATTAAATTATACTTGTATATTTAATATACTGGTGTTGTTATAAAATAATGTAATAAAGTAATTTTTTAGGTTGGAGAAGGAAAATAAATGGAAGATTCATTATAGAAGACATTACCTCAAACCGGGTAACTCCTTTGGATTTAAGCTAAAATGCATTTGTGATTTGTCTTATGCTAAAAGAAAGTATTATAAGAGGAAGTTTGGTATTTTGAGAGCTTATCTGGGCAGATTTTAGATGATCCATGGAGGCTTGAGAGGTGTCAGTTAGGGTTATATGTGATGCCCTTTTATAAGAGAGAGGAAGGGTACTTTAAGATGGTATTGAAATATTATTTTATTATAAAATTACTATCGGTTATGGAAGGTCTAAAACTCATTTAATTAGAAGAAATGTTGATTATTTTTTAAAATAGTCTCAACTAATAGGTTTTATAAAAGTTTTGGTTTTAAATTTAACCTTATCATTTAGCTTAATCCCTTAGCTAACTTATTTGATTCTTACCATGTCTTTTTGTAAATTCATACTATATGGTTAATATAATTACTATAAAACACCAATAGAACCTAAAGAGATTCATTAATGAAATGTTAAAACATATCTAAATCATTTGGATGAATATTATATTTTTTTGGACAATTAAATCATTTAATAAAAAAGTATTTTTTTCAAAAACTCATTTATGTCAACTTATATACTATTCATATCATGAATTTTAAAAAATCCATAACAACTTGATTATTTAGAAAAAACATCATTAATTTAAGGATAAAAATTAACACTCATCCATAAAATTCGTGCATGACATAAAAAATTTCAGAATAAATTTATATTAATTTATATAATAACATTTATTTAAATCATTCATTAACATGGTAATCACTACATCATCATTGTGTAATAAATTAATTTATTTATTTGATGTATAAAAATTATAAATAAAATACCAGGATTTTTAATATATTTTTATATTTATAATTAAAATATATATTAAAAGTTATATCTTATATAATCCCATATAAAAAATGTTTTACTAATAGTTATATGTTTATGTTATATTTTCCTTAACTTTAAATTAAAAGTAATTAAATGTCATTATCACACACAAGTAGCTCCATGGGGTTTAAAAATTAATCCAAGGATTCCCATTGTCGGACTTATCTCATAATATTGGGGTTTGACATATATTAGGGTTGTTTAATATTAATATAATATTATTTTTTACTCATATTTACCATATATACCCTTTAAACGGGGTAAATAAAATATTTATTGTGGATACTATTCATAATGTATATTAATAAAAGTTACCTATTTACAAAATATTGACCTCCTAATTTCAAATTTGGAATGCATTTTTCCAAATTTAAAACATAGATATTGTAGAAATTAAATTTAAATTAATTCTTTGTAGTCAAAACCAAAAAACGTGTTTTAAAGAAGTAAAAACTACCAACATATTGAAACATGTTTATGATCAATTTCAATGTGAGATTACTTCTAATGAATAGAATTGGATTAAATGATAAAAATATAACAAATTTACCTTAAAATAAAATAAATGGGCAATATAAAAATATGAATAAATTAGATGAAAAGACAATCCTGACATAAAAATAGAGTATTTTTCACTATTCATTAAAAAAATTAACTTTTCCAAAAAAATACAAAAATTATACACCAAGTAAATATTGATGTGTCACTTCTAGATACGAAGTTTATTTTGAAAAATATAATATATGAAATTAAAAAAAACTAGATTTTAAAAGGGTTATCCATAAAAAGGTTGTAAAATGATCTATTAAAGACTGTTAGAGTATTTTGTGCTTAATATAATATTATTTCTTATTTTAAGTCTCAGAAATTTATTGGGTAAAAGTAAAAAAATTTAACAAACATTTTATATCATAATATGGATAGTTTTATTCATTCCCACCAATACAATGGCTAGGCATTGACTACCATTTAAAAATAATAATATTATTACATTAATTATTTGTTATAACTCAATATTGAGTGCAATGTAAGATTTCAGAGATAGCTTTTGTTATGTGTTGAGTACACTATCAGAAATAACATCCCCTTTAAAGTAAAATTAATATTTAACTCACAAATATTAATAAATATGATATTTTCATATTCTTTATTTACCTAGTTTGTTACTGATATAAGGTATTATATAATGTCATATAGGATGATTTCACAAAAAATGGTTTTGTGTGTCCTTAAATTAGAATAATAGAGGATAAGGGAACTCATGGATTTTACAAAAATATTAAATTAATATAAATTAATTTTCAATTTAAAATGTCTTCAAAGAGGGTTATTTAGAATTTAATAATATTATGGTTTTAAATAATCTCATACAGTAATTTTTATATATGTTTAGTTCACATTCACGCCCTTATGATTTATTTTAAACTATTATTCAACCCATATTACTCTTACCATGGAAAAATTGTTTTTTTACTATTTAATGGTCAATATTAATAAAATAAATTGGGAAAAGACCCTAAAACGGATCATGGATGAAATTTAAAACCTTATTCAAATCATTTGGCAGAATGTAAATTTTTTTAGAATTTTAAATCATTTAAAAAATAATATTTACTAAAAAATATTCATAAAGTTAATTTTTTGAACTGTTCATTACATTAAAATTAATAATATCAATATAATATTTATAATTATAAAACAATATTTTATTGTGTTAGAAACATTTCAATGTAATCTATTAAATTAATTTATCAAATTAATTATCTCATATTTTATTTATTTCAATATTCTGAAGAACATTTATTTGATATTTCAATTGAAAAATAATTTCAACATTAGGGTTTTGTTTTTATTGAGATAATTATTTCTTCACTAAAAATTAAAAATAAATTAATTTAATGAATATAAAACATATATATTTAAAATTAATATTAATATATTAATATAACCTTTGGATTAAACTATATTAAAAATGATAGAGTTATTAATAATATGTGAGTGATATATAGGACTTTTCATAAAATATAATAGTTGAAATTTCATAATCACTTATAGATGGAAATTAAAATCAATATATGAATTTTAGTTTTTTATAGATGTATATAACTCATAAAATATAATTTTATAATGTATATTTTTAATGTTATAGTCTTTATCTTATTATTATTACCCTTAATAAGTTGATTTACCCTTCATTGTGGCACTAAAATTATTATCATTACTATTCATATTGACCAAATATAATGGGGATATATTTTCTAAATTTATATCTCCTGATTACATATATGGAATAAATTTTTAAATATAAAAATATATAGAGGATTTATATTTTAAAATAAATTTAATCAATCAAAATGAAATGAAAAATGATTATTCTCAAAAAATCATTTAAACATAAAAAGTTATTATATTAAAGTCAAAAATAGAATAATCCTAAATGATAAAAATATGATTTATTTAATTAAAAATAAACTAATTAAAATTTAAAACTAATAAAAAACATAAATTTAACTTGTAAAAACATTACAATAAAATATTTTTAGAAATAAAAATATGCATTTTAACTCTTTATTGATAAAATACTATATAGAAAATTATTAAAATTTCACCATATTATAATATTTTCATGATTGTAAAAGTTATATTTATTTCCTTAATCAATATTTCTATATTTTTCATAAATTAAATATATTTTTCCAAATAAGTAATCATACTTGGAAAAAGTGTTTTTTAGGATTAAAATGGCTTTAGTAAAAACAAGTTCTTAATTTTATATGCATTAATTAATACATTATTAATGATTAAGACCATTTTATATTGGATAATTTAGTTAATAGTATTAATTCCTACAAATTTAGTGGATATGTTTTAACAGTCACATAAATAATAATTTTTTATTAGTTTAAGATCAGTGTTGTGTATCTGGTACTTTATCGAACGTAGTGTTTTAAAAAACATGGAATATTATAGTAACACATGTGCATAACCTAATATATAAATATCTAGGATTTTATCTATCTTATCCATGGGATTTTTCAAATTGAACTAGTTATATTTAAAAATATTCCTTAAAATAGTATATTAAGAGTATGTAATCAACCATATAATATAGCTCAGTGGTTTCAAACCAGCCGTGTAGTTAGTCATATACATAGTTCCACATGTGGTGATTAAGTCAATACAGAACTAGACCTTCTATGGTTACTATCCCATTGTAAAACATTATTAAATCCTATATCATCCTATAATATGTATATAGGTATTTACATTCAATAATAATAAAAAACTAAGGTTTTGACCAAATTTTTTAAGAATATTGAATTATTAGAGTCATTTTTATGGGGTTATATAAGTTTATATAAACATACTTAAAAATTTTATATTGAATAACCATAAAAAATATATTTTTAATCTGATACATACTATAGTGACTAAATAATATCATCACTGAACTAATATATTAATCTAATGATTTAAATAATAAATCTAACAAAATTTTACATAATAAAATGACCTGATGTTTCAGTGTCATATGTATTAGATACATATTGATATTATTTTCAAACAATTTCCTACATTTATAAAAAATAATGATTTTATATAACCATTAATTTAAAACCCACATTACATAATAGTATATATAATATGAGTAATAGAAAAATTTTAATTGGTGATCATAGATGCTGGTAAGAAAAACATTTATCTTTGTTTTTAGCTAATAAACGTGAATTATATATTGATGAATTCATATATATCTTAATAAAATTTCACATTTACATTTTTTATTTTCATAAAACATAATAGATAGACATATTATCATACCATGATCATCAACAAATAATTAGTCTTTTAACATGGATAAAAATACTTATGAGTAATCATATTACATTTTATTAAGATTTAAGAGATTGTAATACATTGAAAAATGTGTAATAATAAAAACATGGAATTTTATAGACGTAATATCCATAATGAATTTTTTTAATATCTATAAAAACAATAAAAATTTGGAAAATGATAATACTATGAAGAAATTATGAGAAAACCCATTATGCCCATGCCAATATGAGAAAACTCAGTATGTTTAGGCCAAAAAATGAATAAAATACAATTTTTCACATTGCTATGTGAAAAAAAATATGTACATGAATAAATATAATTTCACATGAAAACATAAAAAACTAATTGGAAAGAAATATGGAAACCCACAGGTCATTACCAATTCGTATGTGTGGAAAAAAAATTAAATCATCAATATATCGTAATTAACTCATAGAAAAGAATGGGTTTATTAAAAATTACAAATTAAAAACATGCCATGAATATAATAAATCATAGTATATTAAAAGAATAACATTTTAAAAAATGAATCGTATCATAATAAAATATTTAAATAATCAATACATCACTTTTTGGGAAATTTTTTATTAGATGAAAATTACAAGTGAAAATATTAATGTTTTAAAATAAATAGTAAGACTTTTCTATAAAATAATTTTTCAAATTAATTTATAATTACATTAAAATGATAAGATAATTTTTTTTAAATATAATAAAAATTTTAGTAAATAAATGAAACTTAATGGGGGAAAATAATTTTAATTTTATAAATATGGAGTGGATGATAATGAATATAAATTAACTTATTGTGTTTTGATGACATATTAATGAAAATAAATATCAAATAAACATGTAATTAAATTCATTTAATTAAAATTTATAGGGAAATATAATTAATAAAAAATATGAAACCTTGATGTCATTATGTTATAGATAATAAAAAAACCAATGTGGAAGAAAATCATCTATTCTTATGAATGGGAGTTATGATTACCAATGATATAAATCATATTTTCATTGAAATTTATAAAATTAGTTTCTATTATAGATTAAGAATAATTTCACTAGACAATAATAAGGAATTAAACATAATTTATAGGAATGAAAAAATCAGTTAAATGGTGATGATTATACACAAGTGAGAATTATTATGACTCAATTAATCAAATATCGAGTTGATAAACAACATATAATGGTCATTATTTTTATGTAACATGTGACAAATAATATGAATAAGAAAATTTAGCAGATTACACCCCATATTTTGAAAGATATTAATATTTATTTAAAATTTTATGTTTTATTTATTATTGTAATCTATTTATTCATTATATAATGTTTGTTCATATCAGTTACTTGAGGTTGTTTCATCTACATATATTTCACTATATTTATATATTTACCGCAATATTTTTTTATATCAATATTATAATTTCATTAACTATATATTATTATGTATTATATTAATCTATTAATAATAAATTTAGATAGTTATATTTTTTATAATATGAACCTATATTATGGTAAGTGAAAACATAGATATGGAAGAGAAAGATAATTATCCTGTTCGGATGGAGTGTGAAATAGAACATGGTTGGAATAATGTTAATAATCACAGATCCATAAATCTGGGATCATCTAATTGAATATTTGATTTATCTGAAATGAATGTACTAGGATTTTTTTTGGAATCAAGATCATTTTTACAAAAGTTGTGAAATTTTCATGAAAATATATACTTTCATGATTTTAGTACAACAACGCCCATTTTTTTGATGATCCAATTCACCACTTTCTCTAAAAAGGAAGGTTCCTTTTTCATTCCTAATGTACTAATAAATCATTTTATACATGATATTCCATCCCATTTTCCATCAATTATCATCAATAAAAAGTATTTTTAATAGGATATCCAGTATTCAAAAGTCCACATATATAAGGATAAAAATTTAATCTTAATTACTTTTTAGGTAGTATAACTTAATCATTCAACAAATATTTAACCATATAACAATTTTTAAATATGAAAATTCAAATCATTATAAATAATTTCATGAAAGCATCTTAACATTTCCCCCCCTTGGATCATAAAGTATCACATGATTGTCACATTCCAATCATGTGAAAACCATTACTATATATTCCAATGAAACATGGTAATTACCTTAATTACCATAAACCATATTTGAAAACATGAATTCTTCCTAATTATAGTGATTACTGGATATATTTTTTAAATACAAGAAGTTTTGATCCTCATCCATGAAAACATTGAATAACATTTCAATAATCAGTTCTAGGGTTATCCATACCATCCAATTTACCTATTCATATATAGAAAATCATTATCCAAACATCATTATCTCAATGGAAAACATTAATTAATGGTAACATTCCCTTTATCAAAATACTATCTTTCCATGAAATAATTTTTCAATGTCTTCATCTCCAGTTGAATTTATATTTTCAATACTCAATTAAAACTTAAACTAAAAATAGTTATATAATTATTGATTCATATAACATAATATTTTAATTCCAAAACATAAATAATTAATTCATCCAACATTATTATTAAATCATTACTCATGCTTAATCACTTTATTCCTTACTACCTCTTTCCATGAATTTTGTAAATGAATCATTCATAATGGTTCCTCATCCTCAATATAATCATGATTTTTATGTTTAATGTAAACCATACTATAATAACATCACTTACCATTTACATATCATTTTCAGTCACTTTACCATCAAAAGTATATCTAGTACACATACCAACTACCTGATTTTAAATATGAGATTTGAACTTGGGAAATTGATTCACATAATGCACATAATTTACACACATTAATCATTAGTGGTTAACCATGTTATTTCTTGTTCTCTAAATAGACTAAAACCATAAATCATGGGTTGAGAAAAATTTATCATTTTTTATAGAATATAATCATGGAAAATTACTTAAAGGGTTGCTAAATCATGGATAATTCTTATTTAATCTATGACCCTTATGTTTATCCTAGGATATTTATAATCATCCTCTATTTAAATCATTCATGATGGTTCATAAAGATTTTGTGTGTTCCCAAATCATAACCCCCAGAAGTGACAAATTAGGTGTGTAGTAGGGCCAATTTTCATGTACCAGATTACACCGTTTCGGGCCCATACATCTTTATGGTGTTGTTACCCCCAGGTGCATCTATGCTTGAGACACATCCACTTATAGTGTCAATACAAATTGTTATTTCTATGAAACCAATCATTGTATCCTTTACCAAAATTCAATTATATTTTCCTAAATGTTAACGCATCATTATACTTATACTTAGAGATATACCTTGACATTTCCTTAGAAATATAAATATTTATCTCACTAAGGTTTTCTAAAACTTGTTTCTAATGGTTTACATAACCATCATTTTGATACCACCTATGTGGACTCACTCTTTTCATACAAATATGTTTCATAACATTTGTATAATACTTAAAAAATTATAAAAATAGACACCCAATGACCACAATAGTTAAATGCATTTGGAATCATGGAAAAAATATTCTTTCTCAGTAAAATATCTTCAATATTTTCCCAAAATATCTCCCCCTTGGTGATTCGAATTAAAAACCATTCTTTATAACATTGGGAAAGGAAACATAAGAAATGAGTGAGATCAAATTCTCAATAAGGGTAAATAAAAGAAACATGTATGAATATCATTAACAGAATGGTTTAAGAACATGATCATGATCATTAGAAGATCATACCCTATATATCGAAGGTCATAAACATGTATCATCGACTAAATATTTGTAATTTAGAAGACATGAATTATAAGGGAATCAAGAGAATATGATATGATAATATAACATTAAAATAAGAAATTTAATGGTATCATACACATCAATGTTTAACATATTAAACTTGTATAAGTCGAAACCGGTTCACAAATTAATTTTAATGCATAAAATTAATCCATCTCATAGACTTATAGAAATTAAACCATGTCCATGAATAATATTGTGAACATGAAATTGTGTTCATGGACTTCATTTTGATCATGAAATTAGGATCATGCATAACATTATGTTCATTTAATAAGGTTCACTCATAAAATTAGGAACATGTTTTTAGATTCATGTATAAACTTATGAACATGCAACCAAGTTGATGAATTACATTGTGCAAATTTTATCATGTCCATGCATCAAATTTATACTCTTGATTCATCCATAATTAAACAATTCACAGAAGGTAGAAATAGCTCCCACTGGTATCTTACTAAAATCACTCATCTATGGGCCAGAAAAAATTCAACATATCATGCCCCATTAAAATATACGGTGTTTATAAAAATAAATCATAACCCATGAAATAAAATGGGTAACATTAAAATTTAATCACATCATAACATGTGGAATATAGATAGGTTTCATAACAATTTTATTAAATCATAACCAATGACAAGAAGCAGGGTTCATAAACATAAAACCCATGACATAGAAAAACAATTCACAAACATATAACCTGTAGAAGGTAAATTGATTTATAGTCATCATGACATAAAAACATAAACTATTCATGAAATGATATGAATGTAACCATCAGATAATTTCATATATGGGATGGATTAACATCATCATATGTCATCCTAGATGGAAAATAACTTGGAAATATATTTCAATAATTTTTCTGAGCAAAATATCATTTCTTCATTTATAAATGCTCTTTAAAACATAAAAACATTTTTGAAATCCAATTTTTTAAAAATAAACATGACATATTATAATTAATGTTTTTAATGCTTTTTGTAGACCTTTTTCTTTGAAAAAATATAAAGAAGGCTTTGAAACAATTTAAAAACTATTTCATAAAAAAATTTGGAAACTTATAAAGGACGATTTAAAATTATTTGAAAATAACATGAAATGAAATATTATAAATAATATTGAAAAAATTATGAATTTTTTTTAAAGATAAATTTCAAAAACATATATACAAAAATTAATCTTCTAAAAACGAAACTGAATTTTCATTTAAATTATTGTTTCTAAATCTATGCATGTCGCATGAGGTTAGTCAATTGTTAACATTTCTTGTTAAAAGGTTTAAAAATGAATTTTTCAAACAGAGACAATAATATTTCTTTAAAACATTGATATAATAAATAAAAGTGAAAAATTTTCTTTTAAGGATTATTGGAGAGTAGTAAAATATTTTTGGAGACCGTTTTTAGAAAACATGGTTTTGAGAGAACATAGATTTCAAACCTAAGAGAGGGTAAAGTTAGACTTTATTAAAAACACTATTCAAACTATCTTATGTACCAAATAGTTGATAAATGGTAAAAATACATGAATAAATCATGAATAACTAGTGGAAAAAACATGAATGTTCTTGAGATATAGATCGAAATGATTCATCAAAGGAAGCATAAAAATAAATAATCTCGAAAAGCGATGAGATTGTTTCAATAAACCCTTTCCCCTTGGTAACATTGAACCATAATCCCCATGTAATAAAATTAAAATAAATGAATACTAAAATATAATTAAAATAATGAAATTCAAGATAAAATATTTCAATGTGAGTATATACACATAATGTTAAAATATATGTGCATAACGTGTCTTGTGTCTCAAAGAAGGAAAATTGAGAGAACATTATTTTATGAATTTGGTAAATATAGAAACATAAATTATATGAACGAAATGTAATCAAATGGATATGTTAATACCCATAAATTTAAGTATAAAAGTTAAATAATCAATCCATGATCACAATACACGTCACTCAAAATGAATGGGTAGTGAATAATGCATGTATCTCAATGAAATAAAAAGTGGGATGGAATATGATTATCTTGAGTCTTTACTCTCATACTACTCATAAAAGACATATATATAATTAATATAAATATATTATAAATATATCATCAAACCATATTCTTTTATATAATGACATATTAGGTTTTATTAAGACATTATATGACTTGATTTTTAATTCTTTCATGTTAAGGTTACTCTTTAAGAAATACTCTCTTTGTTTTAAACATGTTTCATAATTTATTATATATTTCAACTTTATACTTATATCATGATGGTTGACCATATGTTTCGTGGAGATCATTAACCATACATATGCGTGAAAGTTGTTTCTATTTATATCGTTATATTAATAGAAATTAAAAAAAATAAATGTATATATTTATATATTATAATTATTATATAATTATTACTTCATAGATATCATATACGTTTACTAAACGCATCCTTTATACATTCAATTTATGGTGTGAATGAATCATGTCGCATTGAGGGGTGGTAGTCTCCACTTTCTTAAATGAAATTATCATATTTACACCAAATGGAAACTATAATGATATGTGGGTAAAATGATTAATGAATCATAAATACATAATAAATAATATATATATATATATATGTATATATATTGTTTTCATCACAATTTCTCCCATGAATGGTAGTAAAAGAAAAATAAAAAATCATCGTTCAGTGAGGCAGTAATTCGTCTTACACATAAATGGTGTGTTCATTACCCATTAAGTGAATTTGTGTGTATGTGTTGGTAGAATAGTAAGAATAAAAAATACTACTTTATTTTTGATATTAGTGGTTTTATACAAGCATTTAATAATATTAATTGAGGAGGTGGAAAAATGAAATAAAAGAAATGAGCTTGAGGGAGGGTGTTACCTCTAGAATGGGTAACTCCTTTTGGTTTTATCATAAGGGATTCCTTGGAAAGGAATTCTACCCAAAGGTATGATTTATTTTCTATGTTTAGAATGTTTTGGAGCTATTTTGGATGACCTTATTCAAGACAAAGGTCTTGAGAAGTTTTAGTGTGTGGGAGGAAACAATCCCTTTTTATTGTGGAAGATGTGTGGCACTCTTGTAAATATTTAAAGAGAGAATTACCCAAATATTTTCAAGATTCATGGTGATACAATAATGGTAAAATGTTAGTAGCATTACTATAGGGTTGACATATCGAAAAAAAATCTCTTTTGGACAAGTTTCTATGTCATTTAGGCCCTTCATTTTATGGTGTAGTAATTACTTAAGCATAATTTTACCTTAATTGATGCAATTAATTTTAATTCAATTCAGTATATTTTTTAAATATATGTAGAAATAGTTAGAAATTATATATTATTTTCATTCTAAATATTCAATCCATTTTTTCAAATTCTAATCATATAAGTGGAAAAAATTAATTTAAATTTAATCTCATATTATGGTCAACAATGTAGGTTTTGAAGTATAAATGTTCAAAATATTAATATGTTTTTATATAAAATTTCAATTTTAAATTTTTTACAATAACCTCAACTTGATTAATTGATAAAAATATTAAATAGTTATACTTTTAAACAAATTTAATATTTAATTTAAATTATAAATAAATTATATGAAAGGGATATTTTCAACTAAAATTTATTATTTTTAACAATTCATTAAAAAATTAAACCATAAAAGAGAGTACCCAAAATTTATCCTCACATAATTTTTATGTTTCACATTTAAATTTCAAATTTATTTTGACTTATTAAATTCATAAAATATCAAATAATTATATTTAAAATGGATTCACAATTAAAATACCGAAAAAACTACTTTTAATAAAAATATGTGTTTTTATGCATAAAATTTGGATTGTTCGTATCTTATGACTATAATATCTATTGGAAAAATATCAAAACAATTTTATTGAATATGTATAATATATATTATATTGATATAACACATTATTTGTAAATAATTTTATTTGTTAGGATAAAATATCTTTACGACCATAAGTATTAAAATATTTTCTTTTATATTAAATCATTTTTCATATTAATTTATAATTAATTTGTAACCT
The DNA here is from genome assembly GCA_963277665.1 of Viscum album. NCBI lineage: Eukaryota > Viridiplantae > Streptophyta > Magnoliopsida > Santalales > Viscaceae > Viscum > Viscum album. The sequence continues at coordinate 1,878,250,159 of OY728148.1, read as the reverse complement.
TTGAAATCATATTAAATTTATTTAAATAATTAAATATTATAAATTAGTTAAAAATATTCATATTTTACAATTAAACAGTTAGTTTATATGTTATTATATTCAGAAAATATTTTAATAATATATTTTTGTTTGGTAAAACTCTGTCTGGTGTATTACACAAGACCTCGAGGAAAGTAATTGTTGTGTTTAATGAAAAGGAACATCAGTGTTCCTTATAGAGGACAATAAAATTAATGTTATATATGTTATACTATTAACTTGGTGTTATGTATAATGCAATCCAAAAAAAGTGGTTTAGTAAAAAAACTACTTTTATTGTTGCATGAAATGAAAAATATCTAAAGCGATAAATTAATTTGATAAATAATAATTCCTAAAATCTTAGTGTGTTACAGCTATGAGAAAATCGAAGGTGTAGATTATATAGAATCTTTTTCCCTATGTTAATGATTATAGAATATTAGAATGTTTATATTATTGGATACACATCTAAATTAGATTTTATTTTCAAATGAATGTATCTTCATATTTCTTATTTTGAGAGACTGAGGAATAAGATTACATTAAAAAAACATAAGGTTTTATACATTATAATTATGAAAACTATGTTTATAGATTGAATACATCCTTTTATGGATTGAAATAATCCCACAATGCATGGTATTCAAAGCATGATAGTTTTATAAATATGTTCATTTTTCTAATGGAAATGTTGATAGTAAATTTTATGTGAATGAAGTTTACTCAAGAACAATAATATTAATAATTTATGTGGATGATATAATTTTTTCTATCGATGATGAAAATATTTTTATTTATGTTAAGGATGAAATAAAGAATTGTTTTGGAATTTCAACATTTAGGGAATAAACTCTGGCTTATAATTTCAAAAAAAATCAAATTGTATATTTTTATATCACGAAAAGTACGCAAGTGATTTTTAAAGAAATTTGGAATGAAACAACATAATGAAGTCTCTACTCCAATTTTAAAGAGCACAATTATGATTATTGATGAATTGAGAAAAGTTGAAAATAAAAAAAAATATAGAAGATGATTAGAATTTTTGTTCTTTTCACGGCATCAAGACCTGATATTATTTATGTTATAAACTTTAGGGCGACATATCAAATTGAAACAAAATTACGTCATATGATGGAGGAAAATAGAATTATCAGATTTTTAAAAATATTAATGTGACATGGGATGATATAAAAAATAAATTTTAATATGAACAATCATGGTTATAATGATACTGATTGGTTTCAAGATTATAATTATTGAAAATGAACATCGTGAGGATAATATTTCTTGGATGAATTTTGTTTGAGTTATCTCAATAAGAAACAAATTTCAGAAACATTAAGCATAGTGTAATCAGAATATTTTTCTTGATACTCAGGCTTATACTCAAATGTTTTTGATTAATTCTTTGATGGATGATTTGAATGTAAATGTTTTTAAACCATTTATGTTAGATTATTATTATCAAAATGATATTGATATTTATAAAAATTTGTTCCACCATTTGAGATAGAAAAAATTATATTTGTCTAATTTTATATAAGACAATGTTTCTACTAGATATTTTCTTCTAGAATATATCTCAATAAATTATAAATTTGTTGGTATATTTATAAAATAAATGCCAAAGAAATATCTATGGATTTGATGATCCATATTTATATTTAGCCTCCTATAGTTATTTTTTAAAACACATAAGGATTACCCTAATGCGTATTGGATTAGGTTGAAAAAGGGTAAGTGAAAGTTAAAACAACTTACTTTATAAGTGGGTTCTAAGTATATTTCAATTATGAATATAAGTTTTTGGTTATCAGATTATTGGGGAGATAAAAAAGAAAAAGTGATAGGAAAAGGAAATTCTGAAGGTGAGTTTGTCTTAACATGGAATCAAAATTTTATTGTAACTATGGGATGGAATTCCTTTAATAATATTACGATATAAGTTAGTTTGTTGATAGTTCACTTTGTTTTTAGAAATTATATGTTTTTCTAAAAATAAAAAAACATGGTTTTTTACAAATGTTGAGTTGTGAATTTTTTTGAGGGATTAAAAACTAGTTAATGATTGTTTTCAGTAAATCGAATGGAAGAAATTGTGTAACCATTTTGATGTTTTGTTTTTAACAATGTTTTTATTTTATTTATAACTAATCTTCTATAAAATAATTTTTTTATAAAAATATGAAAAAGGATAAATATTAAAAACCAATCACAATGGTGGATAATAGTTTTTTTTTCAAAACTGCCTTCCTCCAAAGATAAACCTCATGGGTTCGAAATGAAAAAATGGAGATAATGAACCATGAGTCCCACCTCTAGTAGGCCCCAGGTTAGTGAATAGCACCAAGGGTGTAAAAATATCAAAATATAAGAGCCATTACCCTTAAAAAACATGATCGGTTGATATGATAATTCATTCACAATGAATATACAAGATAAAATATAAAAATAAATCTGAAACCCACCCTAATGCATGTTTAAATAGGATTATTAAAATAAAAATGTCACTAAGGTAAATACCAAAATTAAAGCTAAATAGCGATATGAAAACTGTTAAGATTCAAGTTAGTAAGGTCCAGGATAGCCCATGAAATTCACCTGGAAACCAGAAAAGAGTTTTATATACTTAGGCTGAGCATACATGTATACTAAATAAGAAAACCAAACTCTATTATTCGGTTGTGAAGGAATCATACTAATTATTTTGTGAGAAAACAAAATAACCAAATAGAACCTAAGAAGGTATGCTAACCACTGCAACCTCTCTTTTTCATTCTCATTGAGTAATGAAATCCAATAATATAACATAAATCACATCGTTGGTCGGGGACACTACACAACTTTCCCAATGGTATTCTATTATCTCCCATCATTGAAAATTCTTGAACTCCCATCCCTTTCATAAACCATAATACATTATAATTGCGCACACATGGGCTAAAAATCAAAAAGGACATCCCATTAAAACACACATGGTCCACACAACACATACCAACTACAACCACTAGGGCCTCACAACACATAGCATATCATATCAAAGACACCTGGAATAGCATATTATATATCACCCCAAAGACACCTAGGAAAGCACACCACTACGCCTGCAAACACATGGGCTATCACATCTCACCTTCATGCTACTTGTCCATCACAAACACCATATAAGACACATACAAACCATAGAATATCACAATATAATCTATAACTAAGTTTAATATAATATAGAGTGGAAACTAAAAGTTTAATGTCCTTCCATACTCCTCACTATAAGTTGGGAAAGACACCCACCCCCTTGACAATGGGGGTTTTCTAAAAATAGTGCTCAACTATGGTGGGTTGCGAATAGAAATCACAAGAGAACTACCAATATATATAAATTTTTTTTGAAACACCCAATCACATCCTATGGGTATACAAAAAAATCAAACTTATAACACCTTTACTTTTACCAGCAGTTCATAATTCACAACACCACACAACAATCTATAAACTCTATTTGACATTTCCACCAATTTATATAATCATTTATATTTTGTTCACCATATTATCCAAAGCTGTTAAAAATTTATTAATTTTTTATTTATTAATTCCACCAGTGCATAGGAAACTACCAAGTATGACACATCAAACTACACAGTGTCATTCAAGTTAAATTAATGAACTTCTCATTAAAAACACAACACACTAAGACCTCTAGATACATGGTGATTCATTCTGCATGTTATCAGTGAAAAAAAACCATTCCAATCAATATTATCCTTATTCAATTTTATATATACCAAACCACCATAACATAATAAACAAACCCTGAACTCACAACCACATCTTGCGACATAGCAAAGAACAACTAGTTGTGTAGCCCTGCCACATCTTCACACAGTGCCCAGATTTCCATATATCCAGAACCAACACCCTATGCACATCTGTTCCGATTAACATGCCAGCACACACAAAAAATAAAAACATATCAATTTTTAAAATGGAAAACCTTTTTTAATTCCACTTGTTAATTTTGGGGTTATCATGGAAAATGTATGATAATAGGGAATCCATTTTTTACTTCAATATACATAGAGAATTCAACAGAAACTAAACAACATGAATTATATAATTTATATTTTTCACAAATAAGGACCACAAAAGAACATGATTCTCAGTGGGTAGTCATTCGATACAGATCAAAATATCAAAAAATAATAATAATATGGAAAAATGTGCCACATTTATAAGAACCTTTATATTGATATCAAAGCAATTAAATTATATTTTTTAACATTTATTCAAACATTTTCATAAAACATTCATATATGTAGACAACATGGATAAAAAATAATAATGAATAAGGAAAACCTAATTATAAGAAATGGTGTTGGAACTTCTTGGTTATTCCAAAATAGGGGTGTGCATGGAACATTAAAGGACCTACGGAAACACAAACCAAAAGCTACAACATGTCCACACGAATCGTAGGGGAAGAATAAATTTGAAAATATTGTATCAAGAAAAAATAAGTAAGAAGAATAAAATGGGGGAAGGTATATAATCATTGGGATGATCTAAATAGAGTCAATCTGTAACGCCCCGACCCCAGTTAACCAGAGTCGGTGCATTATTGCGTAACATTGGCATTATCACAAAAGATCAAGTCTCCAAAGACTGATTAGTTTAGTCGCCTTAGAAACACTAGATACATTCATTAGTCTTACATTACATCATAATGTAAAAAAACTACAACAACATCTTGTCTTCATATCCCCTCATACTATCCCTACAGGTCATTCATATTATACTTCTTCACATTCTAGAAAAATTAAAACATTGGAAGGGGTGAGCTCAGATGCTCAGTAAGGATTACAATATAGCGGAATCTTTCATAAATAAACATTAACATTTAAGGAAATATATAACTAAAACAAAATCCTTTTAAACTTGAACTTCAGCATAATATAGGAAAAATAAAATGTAATAATGTCATTTACTTTTTCACATGGATATTATACTAGTCTAATAATCACATGCAATATCAATAACCACTTTCATAATGATGGAATGCATAATTCCAGAATATCATAACCATGCAGCCAAGGCCCCGTGCCAAGAATACAAATAATATTTTTCCAAGGCCTCATTCCAAGACACTAGTTTGTCTCACGAGACCTACAGATTCATCGAGGAACTACAACGGGCTCCACCCATCACATATTAAGTCTAATGCATTCCTCATATGAACAGGTTTAAACATATCATAAAACATTACATAATCATATCACATAAAACATGCATAAAGGAAACATAACATTTCCACATTTCAATCACAAGATTTTAATACAACACATTGATATAATAAAACTATTATCAAAACCATTTTGAATACCAAAATAAAATAAAAATAAAACCTCGAATTTATTTTTCATTTAAAAAAAGTTATGGCTTGTAGAGGAAGCCAAAACTCAAGTAATGGTCACGGTAGTGGAGAAGTCGTTGTCACCGAATACGTAAGACAAAACATTCATTTTGTCCTTTAGAAAAATATCTTTGTATAAAAATATTCTTTTTTAGTAAAATTAAAAGTCAAACGGGGTTACACACAGCAAAAAAGAAAGTTGTGTATAAAATAAAGTAGGCCTCAAAGAAAGGTGATTGAGACGAAGTCCCTTACCATGAAAATTTCTTAAATAAAATAGATCTATTATGTGTATTCACTATAAGTACACTTAACAAAAGTATAAATACAAGATAGTACATAAAAATATCCTGACATAATTTTGAAGTAGGAGATTAACCCAAAGAATGGAAATTTGGTTTAGAAGTTCCCTTACCTCGTGTCCGACTTCACTCGACCTTTCTTTAATCTACTGAATAATAAACCAGAGTTAATCCCTACTTTCTTAAGAACCTTTTTCATGTTCATTATCCCTTTTATGCCAGTTATTACACTGTTACAAAAATTATGTAGTCATTTATGTTAATAACTGTCGTTTTGTCGATCTTTGGTACTTAAGTCAACAATAAACTTATTATAATTACAAGTTGTTTATGTGGTAGAATATCCATTATCTCCATAATTATATTCATGAGGTAGATATAATATATATCATATATATCCAGTATATACATTCATTCATAATATTACGTAACATTTAGAGGTAAGAAATGAAATGCACCGTTCATGGAGACGGTAAGCCGTACGTATGAACGCTACTTTCATTTATATTTCGTATTTAATGGAATGAAATCATAATTATATAAAATTATATTATAATTCTAGTATAATAGAAAATATAATATCATTTACTCCATACTTTATACATCCCACATATTTCATTAACGATTTAAATCACTTTGAGGGGGCGGTAGTCCGCACTTCCTAAAATGAAATTATAGCGTTTACCCATAATAAAAATTATAAAGGTATGCCATAAATGGGAAATACATAAGAATAAGGAAAACATAAACATAATATATATCATATATTTAAATAGTTTCATCTTAATGGCCACCATTATAGGTGTTAAAAGAATATTGAATAATCATCGTTTCGTGAGGCAGCATTTCACCAACCACAGAAACCGTATGCTCTTTAACCATTAGACGAACGTGTGTGTAAGTGTAAATCAAATACATCTCATAACAACACCTTAGTATGTTTAATATACTGGTGTTGTTACAAAAGAATGTAATAAAATGAGTTTAAGGGGTTGGAGAAGCAAAATAAAACGAAATAACATAAGAGAAGACATTACCTTAAAATCAAGTAACTCTTTTTTGATTTGAGCCAAAGGATTATTTGGGAAGAATTATGCCCAAAGTGAGGCTTATAGGAGTAATAGAGGGATGTTGAGAGAGTATTTGGGAAGAGTTTTGATGAGCAAAATGGCATGAAGGTGTGAATAAGGTGGTAGTGGTGGGGGCCTTTTATAAGAGGAGAAGAGGGGCACTCTTGGTATGTAATGAAATGTTACATTATTATGAAGTAATATTAGGATTTCAAAGGTCACACAATTATATATTTCGAGTATAAGGTGATGAGGGTTCTAAATCTACCCATAAAATTGGTTTTTTACAAGTGTATGTCTTAGATTTTACATTATCTATTCATTTTATTTTAAAAGTTCATTAATGAGGTAATCACTGCATCATCATGGTGTGATAAATACATTTATTTATTTATTTCCAAAAAATTATAAAAAAATTACCATGATGTAGGAAGTATTTTTATCTTTCCAATTAATATTTATAGTCGAAAAGTTAACTTATATAACCCCATATAATAATTTTTTTAGTAAAACAACACATGTTTGTGTCGATTTTATTTTTACATTAAATAAAAAGTTATTAATGTCATTTTCCTACCCAAATTGCTCCATGGGTCCCCAAATTGACCCATGGATTGTCTTAGTCGGTAATGACTCACCCAATAAGGTTAGGATAAGTGTATAGGTAATTCTATTTTATTATAACATTATTTTTACCTTAAGTTACACTAATTAACTTTAATCGCAGTTAATAGAACATAAAAGTTACTATTCACCAAAAATTATTTTAATCCCATTGAACGAAATTTTACTTCCTAATGACAATGATGTACATTGGAATTTTGAAATAAAAATCATAGAGGTGGTAAATTTTCATTTAAACGAAAAATCAGTTTTTTAACTACCACTTAGTGGTTTCACTATTCATCAAAAATCGATGTTTTTCAGAACAACACCAAGAATTAACCCTAAGATATATATGATATTCCTAATTCAAAAATTATGTATATTTTAAAAAATTCAAAACATATAAGTTGAATTAATTAATTTGATAATTAATTCCCGCTGTCACGACAAATAGCGTGTTTTTAAGAAAAAATATCAATCAAAAGATTGACAATTGTTTATGTCCAATTTCAAATTGAAATTAATTCTAAGGACCACCATTGTATAAAATGGTAAAAATATATTTTAATTACCCTTTATAACCACTCAATTTAATAATTTATCACTATAAATTATTTTGATTAAAAAAGCTGATTTTAAGTATGTTTCACTATTCATCAAAAATTGGAAGTTCTCAGAAAAATATCAAAAACTCAACATAGACTAATTTCGATATTCCGAATCCAAAAATGAAGTCCATTTTGAAATATAAAATTTATATAATTTCAAAAGGTGGGTATTAAAATTCATAACTACTGCTTTTATTGGTCTCGGTGTGTTAGAACTCGAGGTTGCGTACAACACACGCTACTGTATTATTCAAAGAGGAGCGTACCGACGAAGCTTGGAGTGTAACATTCTCCCCTCCTTCAATAAATTGCATCCTCACAATTTAAAATTTTTCTTTGAAAATAAAATGTTGAAAATAGAAAATACCTTTGTGGAAAACCCACATCAGAAATAGGGTTAATAAAAATATAACTTTAAAAGAAAGAAAGAGAAGTAAAAAAGGTCACCCAAGATAGCCCATACTAGGATTCTATGAAAATATGGATATAGAGTAAAGAAAAACCATCAAGGTCCGATGAAGAGTTGTATAAATCATGATTAAGAGAAAGTTAACTACAAGAAAATCACAAACCTATGATTGGATAAGTGGTCATTAATTCCCTAATTGGAAAAGTTAACTGACAAAATTTTTGTTTTAAGTTACCTTTCATAATGTTAAGAAATTTATTTAGGATATTTTCTAAGAACATAAGGAAATATACTTACTTGTCATGTGGCCTTTCATTCTTTAATAAATTTTTACCACAAACCCATATTTCACTCCAAAAGGTAATAGAACTAAAAAATATTATATTTATCATAATTATATAACGTTGTAAATATGAACACATACCATTTAGATTAGAAAAACTCTTTTGTAATAACCAGGGACTTCCTATAGGCTAGTGGTAGGTAATAAAGGCATGTCGTACTATGGTTGTCGGTTCGATTCCTACAGCACTGTACGACGCGACGGGTTACCCCCAACCTGCAGGTTGTCCTTTTCCTAAAACTATAGTATTATAATATTCCAAAAATAATCTTCATAAATGTTTTAACCTTAAATAATACTATCCAATGTTGAACTTAATCAATTCCAACCTTTATAGTTATCCAAAATACCTCCATCCAGACTTTCTCTAAAAGGTCTCTAAATTCCAAAATCAATTGTATCATCAGATTCCTCCAAAAAAGTAATGTTTCTCTTATTGTCACATAAAAAATATGAATACCTTCATCATATTAAAAACTTAATGATAACAACAAGTACTACAGTAAAATCCATATATATCACATTATTATTATAACCAGAATATAAACCATGAGTCCAAAAGCACCAATACATTAATTATTCCACTTCAACTGTAGTAACATCATAAGATTTTCCTTGATCCCTTGGCCTTTTCTGAGGTAAGTTTCCCCGACTATTAGGACATTCATTTGAATAATTCTCCATTTCCCTACAATTTTAGCATTCAACATTGATAGCCTCTTTCTTTCCCTTGCAATCACGAGCCTGGTGACCTTTTTCTCCACATTTAAAACAAACTCCCATTCCTTTTAGGCAAGTAACGGGGTGAATCTTCCAACAATTATCAAATAATGGAAAATCATTCTTTCCCTTTTTCCCTTTATATATCTCTTGTTCCACCATTCTATTATTCTCTTGCTTTACTTTGTTGTCATAAGACTTAGAGAATTCCTTTTCTGTCTTGATAGCACACAAGACTATATCTTCGTATGTTGAGAAAGACTATGATACTAAAGATCGATGGAGAAATGGTTTTAACCCATCAATGAAATGATCAATCTTACTTCTTGGGTTACGTATATAATCTACAACATGTCTTGATAACCTTGTAAAGTTATCCTCATTCTTTGTGACATTCTCATCCTCCTTCTACCTCAGACTCATAAATTTCCTTTTCATATCTGCTTGATGGTCATGTGGAATTTATTTTTCTAAGAAAAGCTCTTTGAAATCTCTCCATTACATACATGATACTTATTCATCTTCCTTTGTGTTTTGAATCAGCGACCATGATTGATCGGCATCTCCAGTGAGGCGGTAATCTGCCATGACAAACTTCTCCCTCTCTCTACTCCCCAAGGCGTGGAATATTTTCTATAAGGAGTTTATCCATTGCTCAGATACTAATGGATTTGTACCCCCATTAAATGTTGATGGTTGTTACCTCATGAAGAGGTCTAACATTAATCCTCCACGTTGCGGATCAGGGTGCTCTATACAAGTAAGGTTGTTATTCATAACCTGAGTGAGTTGTCCCAGTATGGTGATAAGTTGATTAGCACCAGTTGTATCTCCAGCTCCACTATAATTATATTGATTAGGAGGGAAATCCCTACATGGAGTGTGTGCATTGATACAGTTTCAATTCCTCCCACTAATCGCCATTTCTAAATAATGGCAGAAACTAGTTTAGTTTATGAATCAAAATACATAATTACAAACATGAAAAACACTTAACATTAATTGAACTATTTATGGATGTAATCCATAATCATAAAAATTCTTTCTTTGAGTAAGTATATATTCATAACCCTTCATAGTGTTTTGTAATGAAAATGAGAATTATCCTAAGCATATCCCTCAGGAGTGTCGTAACCAAGAGTGCATCAAGGCCCGTTGTCGAGCAGTAGTTCCCGTTCGAGTCTAGATCAAAGTGTTGTTTTCAGGTTTTACCCCTAGGTAAATCTGTGCCAGAGCCCCATCTACCTGCTTGTATCCAGACAGGGATGTATTCCTTGGAAAACTCACAAAATCTCTATAATTCCAAAATTCTAGGAAGTTCTTCTATAGTAATCCTCAAAGTCTATCTTAGGGATATTTGCTATAATAAGAGATTATCTAAATCTAGCTTCCAAGGTTAGTACTAAACTGACTCTGATACCAACTATAATTCACCAACCCCAGTTACCCAGAGTCAGTGCATTATTGCGTAACATTGACATGGTCACAAAAGATAAAGTCTCGAAAGACCGATTAGTTTACTATCCTTAGAAACACTATATACATTCATAAGTCTTACATTAAATTATAAAGTAAAAGAAAACTACAACAACATATTCTCTTCATATGCCCTCATATTATCCATGCAGGTCATTCATAATATAATTCTTCACATCCTTGAAAAATTAAAACATTGTAAGGGGTGAGCTCAGATGCTCAGTAAGGATAACAATATAGAGGAAGTTTTCATAAATAAACACTAATATTTAATGAAATGTATAACTAAAATAAAATCCTTTTAAACTTTAACTTCAGCATAATATGGAAATAATAAAATGAAATAATTCCATTGACTTATTCACATGGATATTCTACTAGTCGAATAATCACATGAAATATCAATAACCACTTTAATAATTATGGAATGCATAATGTCAGACTATCATAACCACGTAGCCAAAGCCTCGTGCCAAGACTACAAATAAGATTTTGTCAAGGCCTTGTGCCAAGACACTAGTTTGTCTCATGAGATCTACCGATGCATCGAGGAGCTATAGCGGGCTCCGCCCGTCACTTATTAAGTCCAATTCATTCCTCATATGAACATGTTTAAACATATGATAAACCATAACATAATCGTATCACATAAAAAATGCATAAAGGAAACATAACATTTCAATATTTCAATCACAAGATATCAATACAACACATTGATATAATAAAACCATTATCAAAGCCATTTTGAATACCAAAATAAAAGAAAATTAAAACTTGGTATTTATTTTTCATTTTAAAAAAGTCATGGCTTGTAGAGGAAGCCAAAACTCAAATAATGGTCACGGCGGCAGAGAAGTCATTGTCACCTCATACATAAGACAAAACATTCCTTTTTTCATTTAGTAAAAACTCTTTGTATAAAAATATTCCATTTTAATAAAAGTAAAAGTCAAACGTGTTTACACACTACATAAAAGAAAGTTGTGTATAAAATAAAATATGCCTCAATGAAAAAAGATTGAGATGAAGTCCCTTGACAAGACAATTTTTTTAAATATAATATATCTATTCTGTGTATTCACTATAGTTACACATAAAGAAATTACAAATAAATGATTGTACATAATAATATAGTTACATAATTTGAAAGTAGGAGATTAACCCAATGAATGGAAATTGGGTTAAGAAGTTACCTTACCTCATGTTCGACTTCAATCGACCATTCTTTAATCTCCTGAATAATAAACTAGAGTTAATATCAACTTTTTAAAGAACCATTTTCAAGTTCATTATCCCTTTTATATCACTTATTACAATTTTACGAAAATTATGTAGTCATTTAAGTTAATAACGGTTATTTTGTTGATCTTTGGTACTTGCGTCAACAATAAACTTCTTATAATTACAAGTTTTTTATGTGTTAGAATATCAATTATCTCCAGAATTATATTCATGATGTAGATATCATATATATCATATATATCTAGTATATACATTCATTCATAATATTACGTAACATTTAGAGGTATGAAATGAAATGCACCGTTCATGGAGACGGTAAGGCATACATACACATGAACGCTACATTCATTTCTATTTCGTATTTAATGGAATGAAATAATAGTGATATAAAGGTATATTATAATTCTAGTATAATATCATATATAATATAATTTACTCTATCCTATATACATCCCACATATGGCATTAATGATTCAAATCATTTTGAGGGTGCGGTAGTCCGCACTTCCTAAAATGAAATTATCGCGTTTACCCATAATGGAAATCATAAAGGTATGCCATAAATTAGAAATACAGAACTATAAAGAAAACATAAACATAATATATATCATATATTGAAATAGATTAATCTTAATGGCCACCATTATTGGAGTTAAAATAATATTGAACAATCATCGTTTCGTGAGGCAGTAATTCGCCACCCACAGAAACAGTATGTTCTTTAACCATTAGACGAAGGTGTGTGTAAGTTTAAATCGAATACTTCTCATGAAAACATCCTAGTATATTGAAGATACTGTTTTTGTTAAAAAATAAAGGAATAAAATGAGTTTAAGGGGTTAGAGAAGCAAAATAAAACAAAATAACATAAGAGAAGACATTACATTAAAATTAGGTAACTCTTTTTTGATTTGAGCCAAAGGCATACTTGGGAAGAATTGTGACCAAATTGAGGCTTCTAGGAGTAAGATAGGGAAGTTGAGAGAGTATTTGAGCAGAGGGTGGCCGAGCCAAATGGATTGATGTTGTGAATAAGGTGGTAGTGGTGGGGGCCTTTTATAAGAGGAGAAGAGGGGCACTCTTGGAATGTAATGAAATGTTACATTATTATGAAGTACTTTTCAGATTCAAAAGGTCCTACAATTATATATTTCGATGATAAGGTGATAAGGGTTTGAAATATACCCATCCAATATGTTTTTTACAGGCGTAATTCTTAGAGTTTACATTATATTTTCAATTTATTAAAAAAGTTCATTAATGAGGTAATCACTGCATCATCATTTTTTGATAAATAAATTTATTTACTTAATTCCAAAAAATTATAAAAAAATGTAACATGATGTAGGAAATCTGTTTACCTTTCCAATGAATATTTATAGTCGAAAGGTTAACTTATAAAACAACATGTAATAATTGTTTTAGTAAAACAACACATGTCTGTGTCGATTTTATTTTTAATTTAAATAAAAAGTTATTAATGTCATTTTCTTACCCAAGTTGCTTCATGGGGTCCCCAAGTTGACCCATGGATTGTATTGGTCGGCCATGACTCACCCAATAATGGTAGGAAAAGTGTAAAGGTAATTTCATATTATTATAACATCATTTTTTACTTAAGTTACACTAATTACCTTTAATCGCGATTAATAGAACTTAAAAGCTATTATTCACCAAAAATTATTTAAATCCCATTGAAGGTAATTAGTGTAACTTGAAGTTAATTAGTGTAACTTGTGGTTCAATTGCGATTATTTTTAACTTATACGGTACGGTGTGTCTAGCTTCTTCAAGTTACACTAATTACCTTCAATGGGATTAATGGTAATTAGTGTAACTTGTGGTTCAATCACGATTAATAGAACTTAAAAACTTTTTTAATAAATTATTTTGATTAAAATAGTTGTAAGAATGTACATTTTGATTAAATAGTTGTTTTAATAAATTATTAATAGCAATTGAACAACAAGTTACACTAAATCCAATTCTTACAACTATTTTAATCAAAATGTACATTCTTACAACTATTTTAATCAAAATAATTTATAATGGCGTAAAATAGCTTCACCCACCATATAAGTTAAAAATACATTCTTACATCAATAATGTAGAATAGGTCATAATGTACGTTATTTAGAAAATGACTGAAAGATTCCTTTCAAAAAAATTTATAAAAATAAAAAAAAGGTTATAAATGAATATAACCCATGGATATGATGTATGTTATTCATATTCATAATGATATTATGTATTTAAACATTAATTTTTAATTATAAAATGAATATTAGTCTGGAATTGATATGATGGGGAATGATTCTCATCACGTTCGTGGAGATGGTAATCTGTACGTACGCACGAGCGACAATATAATTTTTTTATTAAAATAGAATATAATTGGATTTTATATCATATATAAAGAATCATGATCATGTTATATTTATTATTTAAATCATTTATACTCATTATTATACCCATCCAAATGATGAAGTGTTTGTATAACAAACTACACCACGGCGTGGAGATGGTAATCCGTACGTACGCACGTATGGTGACTTTTTCATTTATAGGATGGATAGAATAATGAATATGGATGTACCATTTTTATAATTACATAATAGTAAATAGAAGTTACTAGAGTATTTATTTTAGATTGGAAACATCAAATAAAGAGGAAGTTGATGATGACAAGAACATGAAAGGGGTGATGAAATATTATCTCTTCTTAGGATTCATCCTTGGGATTTGATCAAATGGGATCCACATGATGGATTTATAACTAAATTATGGCCTCCAGGATAAAGGGAGGGAAATTGACAGAATATTTGGGTACGGTTTGGCTGAGCCAAATGGCTCTGAATGTTGGAATTTGAGAGAAGGTGAAGTGACCTTTTATAAGAGAGGTGAGGATCACTTTAGAAAAACATGAATTATTATTTTATAATAAAATCATTTACTGTTTATAATGGTTCGAAAATAAATTATATAATGGATAATATTGGTATGGGTCGTAAACCTCTCAATGAATAGGTTTTAGATAGGTTTAGGTCATCCCATTAACCTTATATTTTAGATTTAACTCTTAGTTAAATAGTTTGACATTTACCTTGTTTCATTGAATTTTTATATTATATGATTAATAAACATACAATAAACATCCAAGAGAACCTCAAGTGGTTCATTAATGACATATATAATTTTATTTAATCCTTTTTGTTGAACATTATATTTTCATGAATAGAATATCAATTAATAATATAAAATTTGTTTTAAAAACTCTTTTATGAAAGTTTTGACACTATTTTGTATTTTATTTCTGTTTAATTCATAAAAACATTATTTCATAATAAAAAATTCATTTAATCAACCCAAACATGTCATGTTAAAATTGAAAATTAGTGGAATTCATTAGAACTCTCAAATAAATTTTATTTGGATATTTATATTATCAATTATTTTAATCGTTCATTAATATGATAATTACAGCCTCATCATTGTGTCATAAATAAATTTAATTATTTAATGTCTAAAAATTAAAAATAAAATACCATTATGTAGGAAATAATATTTGATTTATAATTAATATTTATATTTGAATTCATATTATGTATAACCTTATATTAAAAATGGGTTAGTTATTAATCATTGAATTTACTCTTTTACCTCTTCTTTAAATAAAATAATAATAAATTTACTAATCTAATCCAAGTGGACTTAAAGGATAAAATTTTATTCCTAATGTCTTTTGGACTAATTATACATATATAATTCAATTAGGAAATGTTTTAGGGTAATTATGATATCATTTTTATCCTTAATCACCCTATTTAATTATAACTGTGGTAAATACAATTCAAAAGTTACTATTCACCAAAATTATTTTCAATTTATTAAACCACATTTTACATATTGATATTAATAATTTATCTCTGATTTTTTAAATTCAACTCAAATAAGTGGTAAATTTTTGTTTTATACAAATTTGCAAATGCTCCTATGAGGTGGGTAAAAGACGGTTAAGAGTTTAATAAAATTATATATATATATAATATTATTACAAATGAATTTAATGAATTACGTTGAAAATATATATTTATTATGTATCTATTTTGACCTAAAATAAATTTAAATAAAATAATTAATTATTCAATTAAAAAGTTAGTTTTAAACAATAAGGCATAGTTTTTCACGATTAATCAAAATTGAATGTTTTCTGAAAAATACCAACAAATCACCCTAAGCTATTTTCGATATTACGAATCCAAAAATGAAGTCCATTTTGAATGATAAAATTTATAAAATTTTAAAAAGTGGGTATTACTATTCATAATGACTTGTTTGATTGGTTGTAGTGTGTTTGAACTCGATGATTCGTACAACACAAGCTATTGTATTATTCAAAGGGAAACGTACCATGGATGCTTGAGGTGTTACATTCTCCCTATTATAAAATAACTTCATCCTAGAAATTTCATGAATATTATTGAATATAATGATTTGGGTGGTTCTCCATCTTATATTCCTTGGTTTCTCACGTTGCCTCTTCTATATTATGGTTTCTCTATAGATCATTTACAAGAGGAGTCATCCAGTTTCTTAGCACTTGTTCTTTGGTATCAAGAATACTAATAGGCTCTTCACAATAAGACAGATCGAGTTCCTATTCTCATTATTCATATGTGAGTTCATTCATTGGGCCAGGCATGTATTTTCTCAACAATGAATCCTGGAACACATCATAAACATTGATGATACCTGGAGGAATTACCAAACAATAAGCTACAACTCTAATTCATTCTAGAATTTCAAAAGGTCTAATATACCTAGAACTCAATTTACCCTTCTAAAAAAAACATATAACACCCTTCCATGGAGATACCTTAAAGAAATTATGGAATCATACTTGAAATTACAAATCCTTCCTTCAGTTATTTTCATAGCCTTTTTTCCTACATTGGGCTTCATAGATGTGGTTTAGGATAACCTTCACCTTTTCCACTACTTCCTCAACAAGTTCTGGGCCAATGAGTTTTCTTTCACCAACATCATCCCAAAAAGATTGTGTGTGATATCTCTTCCCATATAATGCTTCATATGGTGCCATCTGAATACATGAATGGAAGAAATTGTTATATGAAAATTCTACTAGAGGAAAATATTGATTTTACATACCTTTAAAGTCAATTGAGTTAGATCTCAACATGTCTTCTATGGTTAGAAAATTCTGTTCTTATTGTGCATCAGTTTGTGGGTTATAGGTAGTGCTCAAATAAATTTTAGTATCCAAGGATTTTTGAATAATTTTATAGAATCATGATGTAAAATTGGGATCACTATCTGAAACATTCGATATGGGTACTCCATAAGGTCTTACAACTTTATTAATATATAGTCTTTCTAGACGTTCAAGTGGTAAATCTTCACTTATAGCCAAAAAATTTACTGACATGGTAAAACCATCAATAATAACCAATATTGCATCATTACTTCTATGAGACTTTGGTATCCCCATTACAAATTACATCATAATATTATCACATTTCAACTCAGGTATGGGAAGAGGTTGCATGACTCCTCCGCGTTGTTGCCTTCCAGCATTCACTTGTTCTCAAACTATACATCTCGACACAAAATCATAAATCTCTCTCTTCATATTGTGACAAAAAAAATCTTCTTTCAAATCTCTATACATCATAGTGCTACAGGGGTTTGTAAATAAATTGAATATATGAGCATCATCCCACAATTCCCTTTTTAGATGAGGTATATCGGGAACACAAAGACACTTCCAAAATTTCAAAATTCCAACATTATATAGAATGTCAATCAATCTCCCATCATTCACAGATATAATTTTTTTTTGAAATTCCACATCATCAGTATTAGAAATTTTTCTCCTTTATAGTAAAAATTATTTAGAAACCAATGGAAAAAGTATTTATGATTCACCCTCCATGATTATTCCCAAATCAATTTCACTAGATCCCTGAAAATAGTATCCTTTTCAACTCTCATCTTGATCAAAATTCTATGATCATTTTTTCTCAAAGAATCTTCCTCCTTTTTTTCCTTCCCTGAGTGGTACTGTATTGTGCAATCAGATTCCTTGAGTAGTTCAAGGAATCTCCATTTCCTCATTTTGGGTTATTTTTGTGAGAAAATATACTTCAAACTCTCATGATCATTATATATCTCACATTTTTCACTATACAGATAATGTATCTATATCTTAAAATATATGATTATAGCTACTAACTCAAGATCATGAGTATAATAGCTTTTATCAAGAAATTTTAGCTGACATGATGCATAGATAATAACTCTATCATTTTCCATAAGGAAAAAACCAAGTCCTTTATATAAATAATCACTATAAATAACAAACCCAACATTCCCTGATGGTAGATTCAAGATAGAAGAGTTGAATAATATTCTATCGAGTTATTCAAACCATTTTCACACTCTTTTTTCCAAACAAAATTAACTCATTTCGTGTGATCATTGTTAATGGGTTAGCCAACTGGGTAAAATTCGGGACGAAATGACGATAATTACCTACCAAACCAATAAAACTGCGTAACTTATTCATACCCGTCCGTGTTTTCCATTCATGGAATTACAATGTCATTTAATGATCAATAATATTCCATCCTTAGAGGCAATATGGCCATGAAAAAAATATCTTCATATCTGAAATCACACTTTCTAATCTTCCTATATAATTCATTGCTTCTAAGAGTATTTAGAATAATACGCAAGGGATTTTCCTGATCTGTGTATCTTTTTGTGTATACAATGATATCATCAATAAATACAACTAAAATTTTATCAAGATATTCCTTGCAAACTCTATTCATTAGTTCCATAAAGGTATAGGGTACATTAGTCATCCAAATGTCATTACTATAAACTCATAATGCCCGTACCTTGTTCAAAATGTTGTTTTCGTAATGTCTTCCTTCTTCACTCACAATTTATGATATCCAGATCGATGGTCAATATTTGAAAAAAAGTGATCTCCATGAATTTTGTCGAATAAATCATCAATGTGAGGTAGGGGATACTTGTTCTTTATTGTTATAGTTTTGATCTCCCTATAGTCAATGAAAAACCTCATAGATCTATCTTTCTTTTTAACAAACATTACTGGGGCTCCCCCAGAAGAATCCCTAGGGTGAGTAAATCCCTTTTTTCAAAATTCCTCAATTTGTTTCTTTAGTTCCCCTAATTACACAGTGGCCATTCTATATGGGGTCACTGATATGGGCCTTGAACCAGGAATTAAATCAATGGAAAACTCAATTTCTCATTCTAGAGGATGTCCAAGTAAATCCTCTAGAAACACATCATCATATTCTTGTACAATAGGTATGTACTCTATTAGAACATTTTTTTCCTCACTCCTAGTTATTTCATTCTCTTCTTCCCCAATAATTTAATTTTTTAGAGCTACTAGGGGTGGATCTAGATAAAAATCAGGTGGATACGTTGCTTCTCTAAAGATAAGGTACACATTATCATTATCGAAAATTGTATCCTCCTTATTCGTAGAATAAATTTTCACATGGTCTGAAAGCCAATCCATTCGGAGGTTTATATCAAATTAAATCATGGGGATGATGATGAGATCAGAAGATAAATATCATTTATATCCTCGAATGGGAATTAATTCGCAAAACGTTGTTGCAATGATACATCCCTTAATAGTTTATACTGACAACACCCTTATTAAGTCAAATGGAAAATATCTAATATTAATAGAAAACCGAGATGAAATGAAACAATGGGATGATCCAAAATCAAATAAATCATTGGCTAAACTATAGGGTACAATCAAATTACCTGCCACCACGTCTTTCAGAGCATCACCCTCAGCAGTTGTGATTGCATAATCTTGGCCATTCTCCCTTGGACTTTTATAAGGTATATTCCCTTGTCACTTTGGACATTCATTTTCATAATTCCCCTTTTCTATAAAATTTTAGCATTCGATAGACTCTTTATTCCTGTTTAAATCATTAGTTTTGTGGCCTTTTTCACCACACTTGTCATGGATCCCCATTCCCTTCAGAAAAGTACCTGGGTGTTTCTTGCAAAATTTACTATAGGATGGATATTTAACTTTCCAGTTCTTCCACTTATTTCCATATCCAGAGTGTTCAATAGATCTTTTTTTTCACTTTCTTTGCTTTAAAGTTGTAAGACTTAGAGAATTGGTTTTCTATCATGATAGCGCATGAGACAACATATTCGTACGATGAGAAGGATTGTGGTGCTAATTATCGATAGAGAAATGGTTTCAAACCATCAAAGAATCAATCAATATTACTCCTCGGGTTATGTATATAATTTGATTCACTCATTGATAACCTTGTAATGTTAGCCTCATACTTTGAGACATTCTCATCCTCGTTTTTCCTCAGACTCAGATATTCTATTTCCATATCCACTCGATGGTCATGATGAAATTATTTTTACATGAAAATATCTTTATAATCCCTTCATTCCATGTTTTATGCTTTATCATCCTCCTTTAGGTTTTTTATTAATGGCCACCATTGATATGTATCTCCCGTGAGCCGATAAACTGCCATGAAAACATTTTCCCTTTCACTAATCACCAAAGAAAAACCAATTTATCTAAATAATTAATCCCTTTCTCAGCTACTAATGGATTTGTACTCCCATTTAATTTTGGTGGTTGTTACCTCATGAATCCGTCTAACATTTATCCTCCACTTTGTAGATCATGGTGCTCCATACGGGTAAGGTTATTATTCAAAACCTAAGTGAGTTATCTCAGTATGGTGATATGTTAATTATCACCAATATCTTCACCAGCCACACTATAATTATCTTGAGTAGGAGGGAAATTTGAACATGGATTATGTGCACTGATACATTTTCCATTCCTTCCACTAGGCATCATTTCTATAAAAAGGAATATAATTAGTTATTTTATGAATTTCAATACATAAATCTGAACTTGTAAAATAGTTAACATAAATTAAACAGTTTATGGATATAATCCATAATCATAATAATGTTTTCTTTGAGAAAGTATATAATCATAATCCCTTCATAATGGTTTGTACTGAAAATGGGAATTATCCTAAGCATATCCCCAGCGAGTCTTGTAACCAAGAGTGCAATAAGGCCCATTGTCATTCAACAGTTCCCATTAGAGTGTAGCTCAAAGCGGTGTTTAATGTTTTTACCCCAAGGTATATCTATGATAGAGCCACCTCTACCTACTCGTATCCAGACATGGATGTATTACATGGAATACTCACAAAATCTCTAAGTACCCAGATTCTAGGATATTCTTCTATACTAATCCTCAAAGTCTATCTTACGGCAGTGTTCGATATTCAGAGTTTTTCTTAATCTAGTTTCCAAGGATTGTACTAAACTTTCTCTAATACCAACTGTAACACCCTAACCCCAGTTACCCAGAGTCGGTATGTTATTACACAACATCGGCATTATCACCAGGGGTAAAGTCCCAATGACTGATCAGTTTAGTAGCCTTGTAAGTACTAGATATATTCATAAGTTTTGCATTACCTTAGGAAATAAAAACATAAACAAAATTTTGTCCCATTTGAACACCCTTATATCCTTCGACTATCCCTGTAGGTCAACCATAAACTACTTCTTCACATCCTGGGAAAAATAAAATATAGGAAGGGGTGAGCTCAGATCTGAGTAAGGATAATAATATAGTGTAAAAATTCATAAATAAGCATAAACATTTAAGGAAATGTATAAGATTAAAACAATATCCTTTTAAACATAAACTTGTTTATAATATGGAAAAGAAATAAAATAAAATTATTCCATTTACTTATTTCCAAGTATATTTTACTATTCGAAGAATCACATGCAATATGAATATCCACTTTCATCATGATGGAATACATAATGTGAGACATCATAACCACATAGTCAAGGCCTTGTTCCAATACATTAAATTATGATTTTTTCAAGGCCTTCTTCCAAGACACTAGTTTGTCTCATAAGACCTAATAATGAATCTAGTAGCTATAGAAAGCTCCACCCATCACTTACTAAGTCATGTTCATTCCTCATATGAAAAGTATTAAACATAACCGAAACAATTGTATGAAAACTATCATAAGAAATGTAAATACCTTATTCATAAACCATTAATTGTGTAAAAATAACACATACACAGTCAAACATATCACAAAACCTTCAATACAATATTGACATTTTGTATCATAATAAATCAACTTCAAATAAGCTTAAAATATATCAAAGGATGTTGACATAGATTAAATCAAATTTGTTTTTATAGAAATATCTCTATCGATTTTGAAATCATATAAAACTCATATAATTATAAACAATAAATTTATTATGAAAATATTTTTATAAACTTTTCTGGAAAGCATTGAATACTTTATAATGATGAAGAATATCCGCACATGCTGTATAAGTTAAAAAACGTTCTTAAATTAATTTTGTCGAAATGGTCATAAAGTACCTTGTTTGGAAAACATCTGAAATATTCATTTAGATATATTTTATAAAAATTAAAACAAGGGTATATATTAATTTAACCCATATTCTATTAAATAGATTTTTTTTAAATACATTTTTATGAAACAAGGATGTGGATGATAAAGTGGTCCAAATTTAGTTACGTAAAAATAACCTTGGATAATAAAGAGATTGTAAATAAATTAACCCTTACCTTGTACTTTTCCTTGGTCGATGGTATGTTAAATTATTTTATAATAGTTAAATAAAAGTTATTGAATTATACATTAACCATATATGTAAATATGATATCATATATGATCTTCTAATATTGCTTTGTTAGTAATATTTTAGTATTATCGTCATTCCGGGTGTTAACTGATTCATTTTCCTATATATGAATTGTTACATAAGTAATGTTTGTTATGGATAGGTGGTATATTATTCATATTTTAAATTATATTAAGTCTTTAGACATTATTTTTTAATAATAAAATTAAAATTATTCATCAATGGATATGATGGGTAATGAATCTCATCACGTTCATTGAGATGGTAATCCATACGTACGAACGATTGATAATATAAATTTGTTATATTAAAATAGTATATCATTGCATCGTATATCATATATAAATAATAATTATCATGTCATATTTACTATTTAAATTATTTATACTATTTATGATACCCATCCAAATTATGAAGTGTTTGGATAACAAACAACACCACGATGTGGAGACGTTAATCCATAAGTACACACGTATGGTGAATTTTTAATTTATAGGATGGATAGAATGATGAATATCATTGTACCATATTTATAATAACATCACAATATATATATATATATATATGAAACTTGAGTTATTATTTTATAATTGAAGCGACAATGAAAGTGGATGTGGAAGAAGAAAATAACTTGAAAGGGGTGATTAAATATTTACCACTTTTTCGGGTTCTTCCTTATGATTTGATCAAAAGGGATCCATAAGATTGATTTATGACTAATGTAAGGCCTATAGGATGAAGGTAGGACATTTGAGAGCATATTTGGGCAGGGTAAGGCCGAGTAAAATGGATTTGAAGTAGTGAATTGGTGAGAAGGGGAAGCTCCCTTTTATAAGAGAGATGAGGGTCACATTAGGAAAAGTTTGAAATATTATTTTATAATAAAATCATTTTCATTTTCTAATGGATTGAAAATGAATTATTTATAGTATAATATGTGGATGGGTTGAAACAATCTCAATAAATAGGTTTTAGAAAGGATTATGTCATCATATTAATATTTTCATTTAGATTTAACTCTTAGTTAGATAGTGTCACATTTACCATGTCTCTTTGTATTTTTATATTATATTGTTAATAAACATACTATAAACATCCAATAGAACCTAAAGTTGTTCATTAATTACTTATATACTATTTTTGAAGCCATTAGGATGATCCTTTGATTTTTATAAATATAATATCAATTAATAATATAATATTTTTTTAAAAACACTTTAATTTCAATTATGACACGATTTGGTATTTTGTTTTTGTTAAATTTATAAAAGAATTATTACTTCATATAAAAATTATTTTATCAACACTAACATATCATATTAACCTAGAAAATTAGTTAAATTCATTAAAAGTCTCAAATTATATTTATTTGGATATATATATTATCAATTATTTTAATCATTCATTAATAAGGTAATTACTAAATCATCATTGTGTCATAAATTAATTTTATTATATAATGTCTAAAAATTATAAATAAAATAACATTAGGTAGTAAATCTCATTATATTTATAATGAATATTTTTTTTACTAATTTATATTATGTGTAACCATATAAAAAAACTTTAGTTATTAAAATATTAATTTAACTCTTTTAACTCTTCTTTTAATAAAACAATAATTAATGTCCTAATCTAATCCATGTGGACCTAAATGACCATATATTATTCCTAAGGTTGTTTCTGGTGGAATTATACTTATTCATTATAACATGTACATTTTTAGGGTAATTATGATAACATTATTACCTGTAATCAACATATTTACTTTTAACCATGGTAAATAATAGTCAAAAGTTACTATTCACAAATAAAATTTCATCTTATTGAAAAAAATTTTACTTATTGATAACAACTGTGTCTCTAAAATTTTTGATATTCAACTCATAGAAGTGGTAAAATTATGTTTTATGCAAATTGTCCAATGCTTCTAGGAGGTGGGTAAAAGATGGTAAACAGTTCAATAAAATTTTATATATCTAATATTATTACAAAATGACTCCAATGAATTACATTTAAAATATAAATGTATTATGTATCTATTTTGACTGAAAATAAATTTAAATAATATAATTATTTATTTAATTAAAAAGTTGGTTTTAAACAAGAATGTAGTGTTTTACACTATTCCTTTAAATTGAACATTTTCAGAAAAATACTTAAAATTTACCCTAAGCTAATTTCAATATTCTAAATCCAAAAATTATGTCCATTTTGAAAGGTAAAATTTATAAAATTTAAAAAAGTATGTATTACTATTCAAAACGGCTAGTTTGATTGGTTTTGGTGTGTTTGAACACGATGTTCCATAAAACACAAGCTATTGTATTATTTAAAGGGAAATGTACCGTGGAAGCTTGGGGTGTTACACTCATAAAACCAAAATGCTAAAAATTTAAAATTCAAAGAAAAAATGATCATGGAAATCATAAAAAAAACTCCAGGTATTAGTCATACATCTGTGTCTATCTCTCCCAAGTACACTCCTTCTGGAAACCATGCCTCCGCAACACACGAACAAAGGGAATAGTCCGCTTAATAAATTTATTATCCAAATAAATCATTGATCCTTATTGGACACAATAAAGCCGTAAAAAAAATCCTCGATTTGAAATTCACCCAAGTCAATGACATGGGAGTAATTGTGAAGATACAGGTGATGATAAGACACTTGTAAGATGTCGTGGATCCTTTCCAAACACAGATACAATGCCAATCTATATTCCACCATCCCAACTCACCCCAAATCCTAAAAGGGTCCATCAAATTTGGATGAAATTTTACTCCCTCTGCCAAACCTCTACTGCCCACTTTGAGAAGAATCCTTCAAGAACACATGTCCCTAAACATGAAACACTGATATCCTCTTACTAAAATCGACATGAGACTTATTTCAGTCTTTCACTAGTTTGATAATCACACAAATGAGCTAAACATTAACTATCATGCTCTGCGCCATTTTAGGACCATGCACATCTATCTCCCCATCCTCATTCTAGCACAATAGATAATGACATAGTCTCCCATAAAAATCCTCAAATAGATCCATTCAACTGAAAGAGTGATAGATATTATTGTAGGAATGCTCTACCAAAGGAATGTTTCGGTCCCAAGGTCCACCAATGTTCAAGATGCATACTCACAACATATATTCCAACAACTGGATTGTATGTTCCATATTCCCATCTTTCTGGGGGTGGAATGTTTGGTTGAGGAATAAGTGAGTTCAAAAAACATACTACAATACCCTACTAAATCTTAAGGTAAACTATGTGTCCCGATCTAAGACAATAGATCACAGAACACAAGGAAACTACACCACTTCCACCACATACGTTTTAGCCAAAGTATCTACAATACCAAACTACATGATTTTTATGAAGTAGGATTAGTTTGTAAACTTATTCACTATTAACAATATAGTATCCCAACATCTTTGATATATAGGTAACTCTATGATTAAATCCATTAGGATTTCATCCCATTTATACTTAGGAACATCCAAGGGCTTTAAAAAACTAGCAGGTAATGTATGCTTATACTTTACTTGCTAGAAAACCATGAACTTAGCCACAAACTCGACCATTGACCTTTTCATTCTAGGCCACCAAAACAACACCCTCAATCCACTATACATATTAGAAGTTCCTAGATGAAATGAAAAATGTGAGATATAAAACACATAAATTATTATATCATGTATTACAACCATAACAAACAATGTTACACAAAACAAGATACAGTTCCAACAATCCTCTAACCATACCTCTAATTCATCACCATGGCCAACATCATCACACATCACATCTTCCTCTCAGTATCCCCTCTAAGACTCCTCCACCAAATATATCATAAAAGTCTGCATTGTCGTCTGAAACAAACAACCTATACAACCATCCACTCTTACTTATAAGTGCAAGGCTTCAAACCCCACCATCGCTCTCTAAGAATCCATATATTCTCAAAATACATCCTTCTATGAATTTCTTCTCAATGAATCATTTGAATCATTTCCCATTCATGAGGAATAAAAGATCTCAAAATCATAGTAGTAAAGAATCTCCACCAACCTCAACTATCATAGATTTTGATCACGCTGAGAAAATATATACTAAAAACTTTTTTGATTCGTGAATAACACATTCTTCTCCCAAATAAAATAATAATACTATTATTTCAGCAGAAACACAATGAAAAATATTGCTAGATTGTGGGTGGAGTAGTTAGGCCCATGAGAACATAACAACCTAGAACCATAAGGGATCTCTACTCGTAGCTGCATTAGAGTGCATCCAAATCCAAAACAGGATGTGTCACAAACACACCTTAACCATAACTCCTTCTATTGGAAACATGAGAATTGGAGCACAAAAGAAGTTCCCCTTCATATAACAAAGCACATACTGACACTGATTAGTCAATAAAAAATCTAGGTCTTTACCATTCATATATGTTAATGGGGATGAAACATTAGAGTAATTGGGTATAAACAACTAATAATAGCCGACGATACCATGGAAAATACAATCCTCTACCACTTTCTTGGGTGATTCCCAAGAAACTACTGGTTCAACCTTTATTGGGTATACCATAACACCCTATTGGGACACCACATCTCCAAGGATGTGCACCACCCATGTTCAAAAATTACACCTGGACAACATTCCATAGAGTTTGTGGTGTTGAAGAACCTAGAAGATCATTATGAGATGCTCGAATCCTCTTCCAAATTCAAATAGACCAATATGTTATCATTTAATATGATGAAGAACTACTCCATGAACTCAAAAAATGGATTTAATAAGACCCATGAATACAACTAGGGAATTTGTAACATCAAATAGCATTAATACAAAATCTTTGTGCCCGTACCTGCATATGAAGTTAGAATTTGTGATATCTCCCTCACTCTCCCTTAACTGGTGTTATCCAGAATACATATCAATCTTAGATAACTAAATCAAACCTCTTAGTTGTTTCAAAATATTTTATATCTTCAGAAGAGGTAAAAATTATTAACTACCACTTAAGTCAACCTCTGATAGTCTATACACAACCTCAGACTACCATTTGGATTTTCACAGACAATAATGGAGCACCCCAAATATGAAACACTAGGACAGATAAAACCTACTACATTAGATCATCTATCTAAATCCATTACTCCATCAAATCAAAGGGTTCCATACAAGAAGAAGAAGACAAGATCATAGAATCATCGGGCTACAAATCAATCCAGAAATCAATATCATGTCAAGTTGTTAGCATCATAACATCTTCAAGGAAAATATTTAGGAACTCCCCAATGACCCAAGGAACCTCTTCCATATTAGTGTACAATGAATCCACTGACAACTCATCAAAAAATAAATAAAGACGCTATACATGCTAACTACCCACCTATAAACCCCACTCTCTAATGAAATCACACCATATCCATCCACATCTAAAAACATTAATATCATCCATAAGTATTCGATAAAATCACTTATGGAATAAATACTTTCGATGATGAGTATGAAATTTTATGGTTTCATATATAAATTTAATAGATCCCCATGGTACTAATGAGGTCCTATCATCAGTCTACACCCCCAACACACATCAAACAAGTTGGTCTGGACTCTGATTGGCGTACTGAACAACATGTGCATGGGAAGACTCTATATGTATATTATTTGAGCATGGGATTGAGAAGGTGAAAAAAATTTGTGTGAATATACTTAATAAACAAATAACACAAAAGAGTACTAAATATACTAATAATGCATCTCACAATCTTTGGACTCAGTAGAACTGCTGGTTCTTTTATCTACAACTCAACATTCCCATATTATCTTCATATCTATTGATAAACACGTCCACAAAAATGCCCATATTGTGGGTATCGAACATGAGGAACATCCTCAAGTCATACTATACAAGATCTGTCTCCCCTTGGTGGAGTAAATTCTTTCCACCCTTGCAGCTGAAATGGTCTCACTGGAAACTACTGATGAGGCTGACAATGAACATGTCCACCTCAACCAAACTAAGATCATTAAACCACTAGGAAATGACTCTATAAATGACCATGAAACCCAAAAATAGAAAAACTAATAATATCCTAGTAAAAGATCAAAAACCACTAAAAATAGGAGGATAGAAAGGAAAATGCTGAGGTCCACTCCATTTTGGTCGAAACCACAAAGGTCTTGGCACTGAAAACATCAACTGACAACTATTACTCTCAAATAAATCAATTGGATCCCCTCTCAGGAGAGACCTACTATTGATTACATCCTATTGATCACATCCTCCTATTTCGGAAACACTAGATACATTGTAAACATAAAAGGAGTAATGAAATATTGGATAGAAAGATAGAGTGCCTCCTCAAGACATCTCACAGGGGAATCCTCAACTAGACAGAGATATAGGGGAAAACATAGAAGATCCTTTAACTTTATCGCAATCTCCCACACTATCATACTCTCCTACAGAAGGGAGAATAGTTCCAGCCTCTTCTCATCATTCATGGTTGATGAAAGGAACTCTTCTCGGAACTCCTTCTAGAATTAGACCCACAAAACGTATCCCACCTTCCGCTCCCCCATATACAATGACCACCACTAACACACATCTCATTGCATCGGAATGACCTCCAAAGGGTCCCATTATTATGTCAGTGCTCAAATAAAACTGAATTTGTTCTCAAGATCCTCTAACCAGCTCTCTATATCAATATCTCAATCACAATCCTTGTACTTTCCCATAGCATGCTACAATAAATAAAAAAAATTCTCTTCAAGTGGTAAATCTTTTTTATACAAATTAACCCTATAGAGTTCAATCAAAATAGACTAATGGTTCTCTAATACCTGAGCCACACATTGTTGATGTCCATGATACATAGCTTAAAGGAAAATAAATATTTCTTAATCATAGGTAGAATGGAATTTTATGAAGTTTTAACTTAATTAATATTATTAGTTACCCCTTTTAACCTTCCCAAAACAACCCAATACAAACAAGAACTCAATTAATAATGATGAACGTACAATTCCTAGGTCTTTAACATACAATATAGTCTATCTTACTTGGACATTCAATATGCACAGAGTCCATGCACTAGATAATGGGGGACCCTAATATTCTATTTCCATGCTAGTCTTTTTGGCCTATGCCATGCACCAAGGTCAACATGAACAATTGTCAGACCGTCCCAGGAAATCATCCCTATGCCTAACTCTAAACTCTATCATATCACTCAACCATCATCTTATGTTAAAATTATATCATGACACCAACCCTCTAATGATACCCCAACCAGATTTTAAATAAATAATGGGAGATAATAACCCACTAAGTTCCATCCTCTAGTAGCCCCCGGGTTGGCAACTAGAACCAATGGATTACAAATTTCACAATGTGGGAGACAATACACCTTAAGAAAAAAAAATCAAGTGATAAGACAATTTATCCACATTTAAAATCCCTGACATAATATAAAAATAAATCCAAAATCCATCCCACATTCTTGTTTAAAATTGGAATATTATAATATAGATATATCAAATGTAAATACCCAAAGTAAATATAATCAGTGACAAACAACTGTCAATATGATAGCTAGTGTGGTCCAGTACGACCTGTGAAATCCTCTTGGAAAACTAAAAATAGTTTTATATACATAATACAAGTATAATCAGCATGAAAACTGATGTCTCTCATGTACAAGTGAAAGAAGTATACAAATTACCATATGAGAAAACAACTGAACCAAACAACACCTAAGCAGATACACTAACCACCCCAACCTCACCATAGAATCTCACTAAGTAATGAAAACAAAGTAATATGATATAAATAAAATCGATGATAGGGTACCATGTAGAACATTTCCAGTGCTATGCTTCTCCTTCCCAATGTTTAGTGTCCTAGTTCTCCCATCCCTTCCACACATCAATACACATTCTGCCACACACACCTAGGCCAAAAAACCACAACACATCCTACCAGAAAACACATGGGCCTCACTACACATCTTACCCATACACACATAGGACTCACAACACATCAAATATCATCTTAAATACTACTAGTAAAGCACACCATATATCATCGTGAAGACACCTGGGAAAGCACCCCATCTCACACACAGTCACCTAGGACATTAAATCTCACCCAAAAACACATGGGATATCACAAATGCGGTCTAAAAAATAGAATACCTCAATATATCCCAGACTATTCCATAATATCCTCTCTTATAAGGGAGAGTGGAAAAGAGAGATTACCCAACAATCAACACTCTTCACTGGATGTTAGGAAATACAAACTCCCTCGTGACAATGGGGGTGTTGGGAACATACTAATCAACCTAGATGGGGGTTTGAATAGAAATAAAAATAAAAATTACATTATATATTTAAATAAAAAAACACTCAATCCATTTTTAAGGGTTTAGTAAAAAAATGGCCAACTCACAACAACATCACTTTTTCTTTCAGTTCTAAATTAACAACACCACTCAAAAATCACAAAACCTCATTTCAAATTTCCAACCAATTTATTTAACACATTATATTTCATTAACCAAACTAACACAAACCATTAAAAACATAATTCAATATTTATTTATTCCATCACTCCCCAAACAACTATAAATTATGACACTTATCGAACACTATAATAACGTTCATAGTAAATTAACACACTTCACATTAACAAAACATCACACCAAAACCTCTAGATACATGGTGATGTTTTCTTCATGTTATAATTGGAGAATATACTATACTAATAAATATTGTCCTTATTCCAAGTCACACATAAAAAAAAACCATACCAACCAAAATAAAACCCCCAACTTAATAACACATCCAGAAACATATCATATCACAACTAGTTTCACAACCTTACTTCATCATCCCACCATTCCAGGATTTCCAAATCAACATAATAAACCCCCTATGCACAACCAAACCCATAACCACATCACCACACCAATCAAAGAAAAACATGTTCATATTTACCATGTAATCCCTTTTTTATTTCCACTTCTTAATTTTGGGGTTATCCCATGAATTGTATGATCATGGAGAATAAATTTATTAGCTGAATATACATGGTTAACTATTTATTAATTATATAATTTTCCAATGGAAGGTAAAAGAGAATTATAGAATACATATTGTGTTAAATCAAGGTCCTCCATTAGCCATTATTTTAAGTGGGTTGTCAGCCCTTGTAAATCATAATATCCACATTACAATAAAACAGAAACATGCATCAATTTTCCCTTCCCCTATATATTGATTTCAAATAGATTCAATTATCATTATTTACCAATATTTATAAATCTTCACAATGGGAAACTTATTTCTACCCACCTTTTATGATGATCAATTAAGAAAGATTATGGAAAAAATACTTGGATGAAAAGGCAATTAGCACTTCCTAGCTACAAAAAAACAGTGGAGCACATGCATCGGGAAAATCACAATTGAAAAACAAACTAAAAGATAAAACCTAACCACATGATTCTTATGGGATGAAAAACTATGGCCATCCCATAGCAAGATAAACCATGAAGGATGAATCAAGTGAGGATGTGTCTCTACTTTTGGAAGATCTAAACAAAGTCATAGGTTTAGATACTTTTTTGATTTTTAAATAAAGGTGTATATGATCAATAGTATGTGTTTCGACCCAAATTAATACCCTTGACTCATAGAAATTTAAAGATTACATTTATGATCTTTGAATCAGTATAAAATACTCTCATATAAAAAATAAAATCATTTTATGTCAAGGATGATATCAAAAGGGAAAACTAGAAGAAGATGAAAACACTGTACATGAGTCATTGTAAGATGAGGTACTACTTAATGTGGAACCACTGACATTATACCATTAGGTTAGGCACCAATCATTGAGGAACCATTTGTGAGAAATTGTTAGGAAAAGAACTACTCGAAGAGGCACCAGTAAATGAAAATACTACACCATTAGTGAGTCACCATGAGACAAGACACTACTGAGGCACGAATGGATGAGATTCCCCCAGTGAGCCACTTCTATCAATCCAAAACTTGTGAGTCACTAGTAGTGTGACACCTATAGTGATTGAACATCATGGTGATCCACTATTAGGGGAAGCCACCACTAGAAAACATGGAAAACAAGGAATTTTGTAAAGTGTTGAAATGAGTCACCTTGATCCCCCATATCATCTCAAAAACCTGATTCCCACAATGTAATGGACAAGAGATTTCTTTACCACTATCATATTGTTTTAGAGAAAGGTGTTCTACGGAAATAAAGGATCATACTAAGAATAAATAGATGAAGAGTATCAGAATAAGTATTTCCAGTGACAAAATCTTCCAGAAATATAATTTTTATGATCAGGTACTCCATCAGTTTCAGGTCCATCATCATAGAGTTCATGTTTCATCAGACTCAGTGTTGGTTTGAAAGTTGGAATGTTGGTGAAGAGGATGAATTAAGATAGTTATTTCAGGAATTATAATGATCTCTAGTTTCTAACCATAATCCATCTTATTATTATTCAGTTTTCAATTTTCAATTATCATATGTTTTTTATAAAACATGTAATGAAACCCTTGTGAATAAGAGTGGGATAATTGTTCCATCCAAATGTAATGAGATCTTTTGGAATGAAAGAAGGTTTCAAAGGTATTATAAATCATAATACATTAATATGTAAGTTACAAAATTATTTTAATAACATATAGTTATCATAAATAATGATAAAATCCCATGATAAAAGAGTTTGAGGAATAAAGTATAATGAAGTTGTATTAATAGTTTATATTAATTCCTGGAACCTGGACATTGAAGATCATATCTACAAGTATGTGACTCAATATTTTTTGTAAGTCAATTTAAGTAATGCTAATATAGATTCAAGAGTTTCTAAGTGATTTCTCCATGGGATGTATAACATCAAAGTAACTACAGATTGACCTATTTGCAATAGATGATTTCCTAAAGATAAATGATTCAAATAATGTTTTTTCACTTGAGAAAATGTAAAATTCTAATATTAATTATGATACTAATCCATTGGACTAAGAACAATATTTGATCTACCATATGATGTATCAATACTACAAAAACATTAGGATAAGTTCTTAAAGAAAACTAATTGTAATTAAATGATGTTATCATAATGTGAGCAACATAATGATGAGAATACTATTATAATGATGATGTGTTTGAGAATGTGATAAGTTATTGAGTTTTCATTTTTATCTAAATTATTTACATGTTTCAACCATGTTTATGGAGGACTCAATTTATTTGGTTAGTTGATTGGATAAATAAAACATACTGATATTCCATTATATACATAAATTTCATCATATATTGTTTTATAAATAAATTCATTTAGAATTAGGTGAGAATGATTCATGATAATGATCAAAGGAGGTTCCATCAAAATGAAGAAAGGGTATGATGTCTAAGAAGGATGGTTATGGAGAAGACTCATGAATATTATTGATGGGATGTAAATAGTTTAATTTTTTAAACATGAAATAATAAAATTCAATTATCTCAGAGTTTTTGAACTTTTGATAGAGGGTAGGGTATTTTAGTTTCCCACCATTGACATTATTATATTCATATAAATATATTCACAATAAATTAATATTATATAACCATTCAGATGGGAAGAAAATGAATATCCCTACAAAATTAATATGAAAGTTATAATTCTAGACCGTGACCTTAATAGAAGTTAAAAAATATGAATTATTTTTTAAATAGAATGAATAAGATCAGACTAAGAAATTAATAAATTTTTGAGTAATGATGATTTATAATGGGTTCATTGTAATAGGAACATACGACTAAATTCATTGTGGAGAGTCTATTAGACCTAGACCTATTAGAGTGAGAGAATATAATATAGCCAGATTAGTATAAGGATTTTCGAGAGATCATGTGTGGTTAAGTTTTAACAAAATCAGTATTCTTTTGTTTGGGATATTTTTTTAGAAATAATTTTAATCCGGATGGTGTATTTTTATTTATACCTATCAATATATATAAAGTGTCTACAGGGATTTATAAAATATTATATTCATTCATAACTATATTTAATTTCCATAGACCCGTGGTAATGTCTATGGAATGGATTTATGTTCTATCATTTATGAAAAACAATGAAAATATATAGTTCATTGCATTCTTTCCCTATTTTAATGGTTGACTATTTAATAAAATATGTTAAGGTAAATTAAATTATATTCATTCTTGGGTTAAATATTTAAAATCATGGTAACATTTAAAATTTTAACAATATATTTATCCCCTCCACTCAATTGTTATTAAATCCATTAGAACATCAGGGGAAGTACTGGAGGTAGCACTATTGGATAATGGGCCACCACCTTTGTATCATGGGCATTACCACCCACATACACTATGTCTTGAGGATTTTGTAGTGGTATAGATATAAAAAATCTAAGGTAGCACCTAAAAAAGATACCAAATAAGACATGATTACTGAATGAAACAAAACGAATGAAAAGGGTTTACATCCTAACAACCCAAATCATATGTCAGGGTGTTATAAAGAGATCATATTTATATTTATAGGGTTACTTATATATAGATTTTCAAATTTAATTTAAGGAGGAAAAAACTCATTAAATTGTACAACAGAATTTTAATTTATAAGAAATAATTTTTCTTATAATTCAAGAATTTATATATTAAATTTAAAATTGAGATTAAACATAATACAAGAATCAATTAAAAGGATTTTTATTCCCAGTTTATAAAAACATATAATATTTATAAATTGAAATTTATTCCCATTTGAATCCAAATGAATCCCTTATATTTGGTCTCAAAATATAATGGGTAAAATATGATGGTTATATTCAATTAATTACCATTTTCAATTTATAAAGTCACATATAAATTATAAATTGAAATTGGTTGATGCATAATCTCATCCAACATCCTCCTCATGTAACCAAGGGTATGTTGCTTAAAAGGACCAAAATTAGCTACTTAAGATGCCTCCAATAATATATATACAAAAAATACAATTAATACCATGCTTACATTTTTTAAAAATAATTTTTCTTTTATTCATAAGTCATTAGTGTCAACAATCTAACCAAGGTACACTCAATAATCACAGGAAACACATAAAATGTAAATAATAAAATGAAAATATATGGTATTTAATATGTATGGAAGAAACATAACATGGTTCTTATAATTGTTTATGTAACAATATTTCTTTCCATATATATTCAAGGTGGAATATCCATAATGAATAAAAAATTCAAAAATTCAATTTAATCACTAAACAGTAAATGTATATCAACATTAATATGAACGATATTGAATAAAAATTTCATATTCCAATGAAAATAAGTGTTTAACCATAATGTGAGTCAAATACTCTATGAAATAGAATATGAACAACATCCCACGTACTATTATCCTTTTAACTATATTAAAAATCAGTGAGAAATGAAACAGACTTCCTATTATTACACATTGTGAATTCTCGAACATGGATCACTCACAAGAATCTAAACCCAATTCGACACAATGCCTCAAGTTCCCCTCCCCATATTATAGGGTCTAACAAACATTTGAAATGTAACATGGTGTACTGGTGAGGAGAATATTCTCTCATGTTATGGTGGAGAACAATATAGAAATTTATAGATAAACAACGGATGTGTAAAAATTATGAATATGTATATGGATACCAAATCAAACACTAGCACAACATAAATTAGTAAAAAACTCAAAATATGATTAGTATCATAAAAAATGATGTAATTCCATGACTCTAGAAAAAATATAAAAATATATACATGTTATGAGGAATAGAGAATAATAAATTATGTATAAATGAATCAAAAATTAAAAAAAAACAATTAAACAATCCAATGAATTAGACCAGTAATTTGTTACCAAGCTCTTATACTAAAGAAATCAACCAAATTGTACAATGTTGGATGCCTTAATTTTCTACATATATGATCATATAATCTTTATGGGTACCAATGGTGGCCCAAATAATGGGTGATATAAATCTTCTTTGGCCACTACCAACAGTGTCCACACAATCCAATCTATGAAAATAAACTAAAATAATGTGCAAGTATTTATAAATGTAATCAATTGAAAAAAATAAATATTGGATAAATTTTTAATCCAATATTAGAAAATTCCATGAATATGTGATGATTTAATTAAATATGATTAATATTATAATATAGAGATCATGTGTAAAATTTATCATAAATCTTTTGAATGAAAATAATATTAGATCATTCATTGTATAAACAAGGAATACATGGCCTCAGGGATCATGCAAAATCATATTTGTAACTCATTCCGTCTGACTATAAGGTGTGTTTATCTAACCATGTGGAACACCAAATGAATTCCAATCTAAAATATTAAAAATCAATAAACAGATATTATTCATTGTAATCATGAGATATG
The DNA here is from genome assembly GCA_963277665.1 of Viscum album. Lineage (NCBI taxonomy): Eukaryota > Viridiplantae > Streptophyta > Magnoliopsida > Santalales > Viscaceae > Viscum > Viscum album. Next base: position 1,878,212,665 of record OY728148.1, on the reverse strand, counting down.
CTTGATGTGTCCAAACAGTGTGATCTCATGTTGTTATTTGTCCAAAGACATTAAGTTTAATCCGAGGAGCATATCCAAAGAATTCTCCTATCCCAGAAAGATTAATGTGAATCACCACTACAATTCAGAGGCATTAAAATAATAATACCTTGACCAACTTCTATGGTGGATAAATGAAATAAAATTCAGCTCAGTTAACCAAAATGGAATCCTTTTACTGCACATGGAATTCACATTGGAAACCAAGGTGGTACCAATTCTAACCATTCCTATGAAGATGAAAATAATATAAATATAGAAGGATCCTTTTGAAAATTTCATATATATATATATATATATGTCATTATAAGCCATGTAATTTGAATATAAAAATAATTATTTGGTACATTCTGTTACATATAATCCTAAATGATACTGTAAAATAAAAAATGCAACCAATTATCAATTCAATTTTTTGAAAGGCCATTTAATACACACACACACAAAAAGAGAGAGAGAGAGATATATATATATTCCATTTTAACAATTTAATGTTTAATTTTTTTTGGATGGAACACTTACCTCATAAAAGGCCATGTATTGAACATCATAAAAATTTCCTTTCTAAATACAAAAAATAGAGACTATGTAGTAATGATTATACCTAGAGTAATCCATTAAGACAATCAAAGGTTGATTCAGATGTTCAAAGAATGTTTTGTTAATGAACATAGTGGAGAGGCATGAAGAACTTCAACATGAGAAAATAGAGGCTCTTGTTCATTAAAAATTTGATATAAATAAGGAGTTTCAGGATACAAATATGTATTTTAAAATATTAATTTTACCCCTCCATTAATAGGTGTGTATTTTGGCTTCATTTTTGCATCAAATGCACACTAAATAAGGATAGATTATTTTCCAAGGGCCTGCATGGTTTATGCACACTATTTGGGAAAACGTGTTTCAACCATTTAATTTTATTCTATTATTTTACATAGTTATAACGAACATATGTGTGGACAAGGTCACATAGTTATAGAAAACCCCGTGTCCATTTTATTTACCCTCAAAACACCTAACTGTTTGATCAAAATTTTCTCACAAAGATACATTTTTTCTACTAACTATGTGTTCTAGTATTTTCTTCAACTGGTCGAGGTTTCAAGCACGGGACAATCCTTATAACCGAATTTATATTTATTAATTATTTATAAACCTCAATTAAACTGAAACCATAGAATTAAACTGAAAATAAAAAGATCCAAACCTCAATGAAAAACCATGTTCTTTCAGAATAAATCTCATAAAGGGTCATATTACCTCAATAATGGGAGGTCATTTTATTAATAACATTAAAAAATTTGTCAAATTTGATTTAAAATCTATTTAAATGATTAATATGATTTGGATCTTCAATTCCATTATATTACATAAATATTGAATGAATATAATTTGATGGAAATAATAAAAAATTATGAATGTTGTTAATGTCCACAACAATATATCCATATCCTGAAAATAAATTTATGATATAGAAACCCTTAACTAAATTCCTGAAATCAATATATGTTCTTGAATCAACAAAAAAAGAACTACCATTACAATATATTAATGAACTATATATTTTTAAATTTAAATTTTATAAACATATGATATAATTGTTCACTACATCTATATTAGCATGTAATTTTCAATTTTTATTATCACGTGTGACTAATCTGGATAGTTTTATAGTAGTTTGGTAATGTCATCTTTTATATGCTTTATTATTTAACAAATAATCATTCCAATAGGATAAACTATACCCGAATTTATTATTTATAAATATTTATAAATATTTATTTTCATTATATGTTTGAATTGGTGTTGATTAATATAAATCAATTTGATGACTATCATGATTCAAATATTATTAACAAATCACAGGTTATAACATAAATAATGATTTTAATGATATTTTTACCATTATAGAACCAAAATCATATAATAATTTTTTAGTTATATAATATAGTATCACTAATTGAGTTCTTAATGTAATCCCTGATAATATCATATAATATTATTTATGTGTCTATCTAGAACAAACCAAATATAAAAATAATGTAAATAGTGGATGATTATAACTTTGAAAATGTTTTATTTTTGGATAATATCATTTATAAAAAAAAATATTTTTATAACTTACATATGCATAAAGATGTGAATAAAATTTATGTATTTTTATATTAATAACTAAGATAGATGAAAAAATAGTCACATTGCTTCGTGGAGGTGGTAGTTCAAACAAACCATAGTTTACATTTACATTTAATGGATAATGAATGTAATGGACTATGGATTATAATTTTTCTCATCATTATTATAACATATATATAAAAATTACTTTTATTCCTCAGTTTCACCATTATAATAAGTCAATGTTGATAGTGGTGAAAAAAAATTATTATTTGTGGAGACAATATTCTCAAAATTTTAAAAAATACAACAATGTTTTTCTTAATATTTAATAGGATGGTTATTTAATTGTAAAAACTTTATAATAATAAAAAATTTTATACAAAAAATATTAATTTAAATTAATATGAATTAAAAAAATATGTTTTGGAATGAAATAATTGAATGAAATATTGTTTAAAAGAGAAAGTACCCATGTTGATGAAATGGGATTTCCCTTATATGAATCCATTGAAATATGAGTCTTAAATAAATATATTTTGACAGAAGTATCAAGGAATTTAAAAACAATTTATATGAAAATAAAATAAAATTATTTATATTTGTAAATAAAATACATTGAGATGTCTGAAATATTGATGAGTGACTTATTTATGAATTGTGACAATGAATTTTATGTAGATTTAAATAGTTATTATAAAGGGTTAAATGAATATAAATCCAATCTAGAACCAATTATTTTAAATAATTTATTTGGTGTTGCGATAATGTCCATTATCTCTAAACAATTTCATTTTAATCATATTTTTTTTATCCTATTGTAATTGATATTTCACTTTTATATTTTTTGATTTAAAAAAAAATAATTACTAATTAAGTAATTTATTTTTTGTAAATAATAAATTTCACAAATAAAATACATATTATGGAATATTTAAAAATAATAAATTTATGACATTTATAAACTATGTAGTTTTATTAAAAATTAATTTAAACAAGATCCCATGTAATATATGAAAACATGTTATCTGATAAAGTCTGTTTCTATGAAGAAAATATAACTGAATGATAAAATTATCAATGTATTTTAGTTCAACAATTTATGTTGGCTGATTAATATATTAATCAAATTTATATTTCATTAAAATTAACCAAAATGTTTTGATAAAACTAATATTAAAATAATTAAATAAAACGTTTTTTATTGGAAACAATTTTTTATGTCATTAAAAATATATTTTGTAGATTCAGAAATGTATATTCAATGATATATATTTACATCATAACAAATTTTGATCTTTATTAATTTTTAATATTTTCTAATGTTTCACGTACATTTTTTCATAAATGATATGATTTTAGTAAAATTTAGATATTAATTACAAAATTAAGAATAATTTATTTCATAAATATATAAAAATTCCCCATAACAAAAATTTTATATTTAATGTTCATAATGTAATTAATTTTATAAAATGTAATTTCTGAAGTTTATAATTTTTTATTTGTCATTAATACAAAAAATATAAATTAAATTTTTTTTAAAAAAATTGATGTGTTTAAATGTTATCTATTCTTAATATTATTTAACATAAATATATAATTAAAATAATTTTAATTTATTATTTAATATATTTTAATAGAATCTGCAATGAAGAAAATAAGATAAAGGTGGTATATATAATTTATTATTTTTTAAAACAATAATTTCAGAGAAAATAATTTAAACATATGAATTTTGTTTTCTATGAAGATTTATTATTTGAATTTATTATTATCATTATTTTACTAGAGTTTTTATTCCCTCTAAATTTAATTAATAATGATTGTATAATATATCCCAACATGTTTCAGTTTTGTGTTGCATGTGGAGAATTCTATTGAACATAGTATAATAAATATATATATCTTCTAAAATATAAGGGTGTTAAATTCATCATCCTTAAATAAATTTCAATATAATAGTTTTAATTATAACGTAGTTTTGAAAATATATATGGCTATCTAAATTATTCCAAACTCATGATAAAATTTCTTGATAAATATCATCATCACAATCATAAAAAGAATATCATTTTCCATAGAATAGGTTTAAACCCAATATTGGGGTTTTCACCAACCATTTGAGTTAGGAGTTTATAGGTATTTGGTATTATGACCAAAATTATATAATTTTATTCAAAATTTTTATTTAAATTACCATAACTTTGATAGGCTCTAAGAAGGTTGTTACGATATTTCAGTCCCATATTACAAATAATTGTTCTTTTAATTATGGTGGATAATGGAAACACATTAAATACATTTATCAGTATATAATATGTTTTTAAATTTTAATTTTCAAAAAATATTAAATATGATATAAAAAACATAAATAAATTATTATTTATAATTAAATAATAATTAAACTAATTTGATTTTTTTAATAAGAATTCTTATTACAATGTAGTGGGTTGAAGATGTATCCAATATATCTCTCATGTTTCTTTAGTGGAAGATCAGTGTGACTTATTCTAATTTATTTTTTAGACCCATATTTCTTGTTGTGATTGAATAGTATATATCCTGTTATATTTTCATATGAGTTTTATAACGTGTATTATTTCTATAAGAACTTTAATTGAATAAATAACAGGCCAAATTACAATACTTTTCAAAATTTAAGCACTGGGTTGTGGGTTGTGCAATACATGGAAACCTATTTCCAATGTTTTTCATTCTATCCATTTCATACCCATTTGTAAATTATCAAATTCATTGATACCCTTTCTACATTTGAATCCCATTGAATAAATTTAATGAAATTTTCTTGGTGAAACCTCCAATAATTTTGTCCTGAAGGTGTCATGTTTTTATTCACTCTATGTGACTTTTCATTTCTATATCCAATAAAATAATCTATCTTTTGTTTTTCTATAGAATAATTATAGTCTCCTAAATCAACATAAACATCATGTTTACATAGTGATACCTCTTTAAATATATTAATTAAACATATAAATAATTCCAATCGATGTATTTTTTACAGGATAATAAAGAATAATTGAATCGTACTATTGTTCCTATTAAAAAAAATAAGTCATTAATTGATAGTATTTGAATGTTAACCTCTTAAATAAAAATGTATTATTCCACCTATTGTTACAAAAGTATAAATTTTATCACCATTAACATGTAATGAAGTTATAAATGATAATTACTTAAAATTATATTCATAAACGCCTCTTATTCCATATATTATAAACTTATTTTACTATAGAATCCATAATGAGATGCAACCACTAGTTACAAAATCCATAAAAATAATAAATTTTAAGAATAACTATCTAATTTTATGGGAATTGGAGAATATAAAATATATTTTTCGTCATATTTACCCCTACATAATATTTAATGGATTACAATTACAACTAAAATAGGGTGTAAGATTCCTCATGAATGTCCTAATATTGTGCTACTACAATATTTGTGTTTTCAATAACTCACAAAAATTAATGTTTTTAAATATATATTGAAATGAGTGGAATATCCTTACAAAGAGTTTTTTTATCATATCCTTATACACATTAGGTTTCTCACTTGATTAATTTCCATATAATCTATCACATTAATTTTATAATCATATCATCCATGTTCCAACATTAAAATTAAAAAGTTATAATTTCAAATGTGTATACTGTAGATAGTTATGATTCATATATGTTAAATGTTTTCATATAAGGGGGAATTCATATATTACAGTAATATGTTATCATATGTATCTATATGTTTCAATAAACAATATCAAGGATTTAATTTATAATTTAATTTTTTTAATTTTAAAATGATTTACAGTGGGTCATAAAGATAATGGGAATCAAAATATGTATATAATTTTTTGGTTTCAAACAAAAAGTAATATTATGTTTCTTGTTCATACACTGATATAAAATTGGGATATTAAAAAATAATCCCTATTCTGGTTTACAAGCCCGACATATATCTGTTCTAAATGAAATATCAACATGTATAATCCATTAAAGTTTTTTCTAGAGAAACCAAAAAAATATAATATACCAAAATATCATTATAGAATCCGAAACATCAATAAATACACTAGGAATATTCCATTTTATTTTATGAATGATTTATAATATATTCTGAAACAAAAAAACCCTCAATTTATACCATATAAAGATATAGTTGATAAATTAAAAAATTATTTAATTTTTTTTATATAAATAATAATTTCATAAGAGAAATAATTTAACATACCAATGAAACTACTAACTAGTGTCAAGGATGAATACCTACATAAAAAACATATTTTACAAGAGTCAGTAACACTTACTCACAACCACTCAAATCTAAACCCTCTTCTAAATAACTCACATTTAAAACCCACCATTTATCTAAGGGGAAGTGTATATAAAAAGTTGGTGGTAAATGATTCATATAATGGGAAACATAAGATATAACCAATGTGGATAAAATATGAGATAATGATTTGTATATGGGTATGAATTCATAGTAAAGATACATGATTATAACAATAAGAAGAAATACACATATATTAATTGGAGAAAATTACTTGTAAAATTTTAACATAAATATTTTCAATGGGACATAAATATATACACAAATTACTATATTAATCATAACATTGTTGATCATGAATAATAATTTATTTTCTATAGTTTATCAGGATTTAGTTACCTATTTCTAGTGATTGATAAATAATCAATAACTTATTCCCCCTAGTAGAGAATTTATCACAACATGATATAAATTCTCTCATTAAATATAAATTTTTACCCAATGAATGGTAATTTTGTAAATTTCAGAAAAATTACTTAACCATGCATTTGTGTTTCATATGATATTAATCATTAATCATATAAATAATACCCATGGAATAAATATTTTTTCATTCATTCCATTATTATGAACCCATGTAATGAGGAATGTGTCCACATAATTTCTAGAAAGAAAATAATGTTTACCTCAAGAATATAAGTGGATTATACACACAAATCATTTAGCCCACAATATTATTTTATACAGACATGTAGATATTTACTGGTAAAAATATATTTAATTGAAATAATACTTTATAAATAAATATGAAATGATTGTGAAATAATAATGTTTTTTTTAAAACCCATTATAATAACCATAAACGAGAATTTACTCTAACATTTAATTTCTATTATTGGTATTATGAATTCTAAACAAATGAAAAGACAGAATTTTAAACATCCATATTCTTAATTAAATCTGAATAAAAAATACTTAAATATATATATATATATGTAACAAAATGTTGAAGTGAAGGATGTTTGATTACATTTACATTTGAAATATAATATTCTAAGAAGGATCTCTTAAATACACAACCATGTCCCAAAAAGAAAATTGGAATAATTAGAAAAAAAATACATATGAAAATTTAACATCAATAATATATCCATAATATGATAAAAATAATCTCAAAATATATGTTGAGATGATAATAAATCATTTCATTTGGAAAAAATATAAAATTGTTCTAGAATACCATTGATGATAACCCATATCATAAACATATTTAAAAAATCCTTTTGAAATGTGGATAAATTAAATATGATGTTAAAATGTGATAAATTATAAATTTGTATCTAAATATAGAGAAGTATATTAGTGGTAAAATAAAAAATTTACATGGTGGGGATTCTATTTTAATCGATAATGTGAAATATTCTCATCAATCACATTATTTTTATGGTTAAGAAATTCACCATGGAGGATTATTTTAATCAAAATATTTCATTTCCCCAATGAAGAGGATACGTACATAGAAATAAAATCTTAATGTAGAAGCAAATAATATTAAACTAAATTAAATCATTATTAAGTATTTAATCTCAATGTAGGGAATTTAGATTACAAAAAACATTGTGACAATAGAATCCATTGGAAAAAATCCATTTAAGGAAAGTATATTAAAGGCTCTTCTAACCAGATTAATTACATAAATGTTGAAAAATAAAATAAATATGATGTAATGAAACCTTATCAAGGATGTCATGGTGCAGAATAAGCAATAATACACATGAAATTAAATTTGATATAAATAACCCCATACCATAATCATGAATTCCACTTAATCATTGTATATATATAATAAAAAAAATATAAATATCATAATAACAAATTTGAAATTAAAAAGTACAAATAAAAAATTTGATAATCATTGTTTACAATTGTTCTAAAAATTTCTATTAGATTGTTTTTTTTCTTTTTTTCATATCAATTTTCAATATTTTTGTTGTTGTAAAAGAACATTATAATAATACTTGTTTTCTTCATTATTTTCCCATTTTATATTATTCCCATAGCATAAATGTTTCTTGAATTAATTATTTATAATTATATATAATGTAAATCTTCTATCCACTGAGTTTTTTTTATTATCCATAATGAATAAATCGGTGAATAACATGTTTGATAGATTTCAAATTAACTAACAATGGAATCATATTTAATGAGTGAAATATTATTGATACATTTCAATAAAAAAACCTAAAAATATTAACTTATTTTTAAAATATATTATTTTTTATTATATTCACATATTCATTCATGGAATTATCTAATTTCATTGTCCATGTTTGTAGTTACAATGAGCCAAATATGAAGACAACATAGTTAAGGATTTTTATGATTGTGAAAGTGGTTTTATTTGTAATCACATAATATTTATCAATGCATAATATTATTGTTTATATAATAATATGATTTCTAATTATATTTGTATATTTTTAAAATTAATAATAATGAAACTATATGAGATATATTATATGTCACTTTGTGGAGGAAGTAGTCAGCATAATACGTAGTTGATGTTTTCATTTCAAAATCAATGAGAGGGAAAGAAGTTGAATAACGATGTGTACCTTCAATATAATAAATATATATTATGGCTCATATTTATTCTTTAATATAACCCTTATAATCAGTAAAGGGACCTAGTAATGAGAAAATCACATTATCGCTTCATAGAGACAACAGTCTATACAATGAACGAACATGAGTTTTTTCTTAATAGACAATGGGAATAGAGATTAATAAGTTTTCCAATATAATATATAAATAATGTATAAATAATATTAATTTTGTAATCTATTAATAATAAAATTATTTTTTTCTATGTAATTAGGAAAAGGAAATATGTTATGAAAAAAGTTACTACTATTGAGATCTTTGAATTTCCCTTAGAAGACAACAAAAAAATGGAGGTCTGAAGATAACCTATTAATATTTTGGGCACAATAAAATATAATAGTATTATGAATGATATAAAATGAGTAGTGTTTATATTGTATCTTTATTCATTGATTGGTCTTTAGTTGGTGTTGAGAGGTCGCTTTTATAAGTTGTGCGAATTACAATTTTAAAATTATAAAAAATTATAATATGATAGGGATGCATGAAAAACGTGTTTATTGATATTAAAATGAACAATAATAGACAAAGGAATTTAATATATATTTGAATTACTCAAAATTTAATTTTTATAAATTTTAAACATGTTTTCACCCATTTTGTCTTATGATTTTTTCTTTTAACATTTTATGGTTTTACTGTGGTATGAAATTTTTACCCAAGTTACTTTAAATTTCAAAAAATGCTATGGCCCTTATTAAATAAATTTATAATAATGATTTCAAATCCAAACACCATTTTATATGATATAATTTCTATTCATATGAAAATTCTATTTCACCATTATAATATATAAAGCATAAAAACTCCATTCCTAGAAGATTTCAATTTAAATGATCAAAAAATATTTTAGTGATAAAATAATCATTTTAATTGATTTACATGATACAATTTGTTTTATTTTATGAAAAAATTATCTATCCATAAATAAATGTAAAAACATTCTTTTTTAAATGTAATATTAAAATAAACTATTATAAATGTTATCTTTTATTAAAATTTATTTCATATAAAAATTAAATTATATTCTAAATTTATAATAGTATTTTGAAATTTATATATTTACCCATTAATAATTTTTTATAAAGAAATTTTTTTAAAAGTCGTTAAGTGACACAAAATTCTTAATAAATGATAAAAATTATGATTTTAATAAATAATTTCTTTTTCAGAATCCACATTAAAATAAATTGATTTAGAAAAATTTCAACAATTAAATTTAGGTAAATATTTTATTATTTGATTAAAAATTAATAATGTTTTGAAAGTTAATATTTAAAAAATTTAAAATATATATTTTATATTAAAAATAAAAATAAAATGAAAGGTTGATTTTATTATTAATTAATGTCTTTAATAAATATGTGTTATTAATATTGTATAAAATAATTTTTTATATAAATAATATATATACATAAGTTCTTTTATTTTTATGTCATATATTTTCATCATAGTCATTTAAATGTTGTTTATTGAATTTATTAAAAATTTAAACATTTATTTGAAATAATATAAATAATCTATAATAACCATTTAAAATAATTTTTTAAATGTAAATTAATTTCAATATAATTAATTACTTGATAATTTATTCCTCAGAAAATTTCATAATAGTTTTCTTCAGACATTTAATAGATCATTTTGGTTTCACATTATTCATAGAGAAAACTTTCAGACATAGTATTATTAAAAATATATATATTAAAAAATATCTTGGTATTATAGCTTATTTTTATTTAATTTTACAAGACATTATCTAATTGGGTCATTGGATTAGATGTTCTTAAATATTGGGACTTCAAAATTAAATTCAATTTCAAGATCAAATTATAACATGATCATTTATAATTTTGTATGCATTACAGAATAAGGATTTTGATGTGATGCTATGTAGGAAATGAGGAATAATGAAATTAACTAGTCAGTAACTAGGGAACAAGTAATTATTAAAAACAATTATACCCCTTAATGATAAATGATGAAATCATTTATTTAAATGGATGGAATAACCACATGGTAGAGGGGATCTTCTATTTTTATTTATTTTTTAATCATAAAAAAATAATGAAAATATAGATAATCCAATTAACAAGGGATTCCAACCATTACATCCAATTAGCGATACATTTATTATACTCTTTTACTTAAATACTAGGAAATACAATAAGGATCCCCTGACTCAGTGAAAATATAAACAAACAGATATTCATAATATTCTCTCCATCAACTTCTATCATTAATATCTATATTTTTTCTGATAAATAATTTTTTCTCTACCCAAACCCTTTTTCACAGTTTTATTTCATGATTCAACTAGAAATTAAAATTCTAATTACTTCACTAACTTATTCCAAATCCTCTTTTAAACTCATTCTTTGGATCTTATATCAAAAGATCATGATCATCCAATTTGGAATTGGTAGTTATTATGATCTAATGTAGAAACAATACTCATTGGATGAATAATTTTTAACATTATCCATTAAAATATCTGAAATTTTATTTTTATTGAATTATCTAGGTCATTATTAAATAAAAAATTCATTTTTAGTTGTTTCCAAAAAACAACCATGCTAAATTGTGAAGTAGTCAAGGAGAAAAATCATGTAGGTCAAAAAATATCTAGAATACCTGAAATCTATAAATATCAAAATTAATAAATTTATTGATCACTGAATAATATTCATTTACCAATTCACTTGACTATGACGTGGACTCACAACAATAGCACGGTTGTCCAAAAAATTCCTCCTCCATCGAAATCCTTCGACACAATATTTTTGGTGTGGATAAGATACTGTGACATGGGTGTCAGAAAATATTTAAAGCAAAATAAATACACTTGAATCCTATAAATGTAGTGGTATTATCACTACTATTTATCCATTTTCAGTAATCATGAATACGTCATATCTTAAGGGGTTGTTACATGTAGGTCACCAAAATTATAGATCCATAAAAAGTATTCAATATGAACCGTTTAGTGAGGATCTTAACTACACCATGGATTAAATTAGTTGAATTGTCTTCTATAGAATTTGAACATGTTATGTCTTTTATTCTATTATAACGTGTTGTAGTCAAAGATCTTATGTATTGGAATCAAATTCTACATCATCTCTATGTCTCCTTCAATTATATTTTCCTCATAAAATCCAAACAACATATATAGACACTAAGAATAGATCACATGGAATTATCTTATTTAAAGAATAATAATATAATTTATGTATTGGAAAAAAATATATAAATCTTAATCCTTATCATGAACCTTCCTAGTGGGGCCTATTACATGACTACCCCAAACATTACTCTCATAGGACAGGGGCTGATGACCAATACTGAGTAGGAATATCCCAAAAATGGGAGGCATTAGACTAAATTAAATGCACACACACACACACACATCCAAGACACAAAATGATGAAACGTAAAATAACTAAAAGTATTCATGAATATATAATATTCTATGAAAGATTATAGTATATACAGTATTATAAATTAAATAGGGAAAAAACAAGCCCACTACAAGAAGTGTGTAACCATATGTCCAAAACAAATGAAAAGGGTACTAGGAATGATATCTGAAAACTGTTGGAATACACATCAGTCATTTCGGTCTCACTATGAACAATCATTCCCTAGTCTACCAAGGACTCTATCAAAAGGTCGATTTTTTGCACATGACATGAGACATGCGACAAGGCCCAATTAGGTTTGAGAATAACAATACTCAATGGGAAAAACAAAACCAAAAAATAAAATCAAAAATTAAATTAATGCGAGCTATACATAGTTATATTTCTATAGAACATATGACAAGGATAGCCAGATATAGTCAATAGAGACACCACACCATCAGGAATTCAAAACAAACTGTTATCCATATGATTCTATTTGATGCGTTATCATTTCCGGATAAATCACTCCTTGATCCATTATATCATAAGAGACACTCAATGAATAGGTCTAGCTCATTTTGTATTTTCCTAAAGTGAAATCATTTGTCAATGAAGTGTATGATACATGGATAAGGGATCACACACAAAACAATTGGGTGATACCATGAACTGAATCTAGATCAACCCACTATGTAGGGGATAACAAGAAAATGATTCCAAAAACCCAAATGATAAGCCCCATAGATGGAGAATAAATTCCCTACTCATGGATATTATGTTGATCCCACAAACTAAAAAATGGGTGATATAGAATCACACTTTAGTTTTAGAAAGAGATACCATAACACTATCTGAGACTCGAACTCATGAGGGGATTATAATCAAGTGATGTAAATTTAATGAAATATTAAACCATTGAGGAAAGGACCGAAGGAATTATCTCAATATATACTGGTCCAATATTAAAACACACTATTGGTCTCAAAATTTCTTTCTCAATGTTAGGGTCTCATCACCACAGACGGATCACTGATTAGATATTCAGTTTAGGAGTTACGATCTTTTAAATGAAGCAGACCATACACCCTCCTGCACTGACAAACATACCTCCATAGTAGATCCACAAACCGTTGTGATTGACCACTATGGTTGGTCCCACCTACCAATTGGGTGATGAAACAATGGTCTACCATTAGGTTCGACTAGTTTTGTTAGTGAAAACATGGTAGCTCAAGCTACAGTGGCCCCAAGATCTATCGTTATAGTCGACCATAGGGGTCAGCCGCAACTAGGATCCACCTTGGTATCCCTAGATTTGAGTTATGTATGATCTGGGTTTGACCATACCCACCAAACTGATCAGACCCAATGACATGGAATAGCATGTCTACCAAACTCAGGCCTCCTGGCCTGGCCCACTCCATGTCACGACTAACTTTCCACGTCCACTATTGACACTGCATCACATCCGCTTCTTCCACTGTCACACCCTCCACCAATTCCATGTCCACCTCTTTCATTCCCAAATGTAAGTGGCTCCACCACCCACATGCACTCTACCACTGTGTGCCTCTATTTGATGTTGGTCATCACCGCCACACTGGTGCTCACATTCCCTAACCACCATGCCTCCTCTAATGAATAAAAATAATAATAGTTCTAGATCTAAGCCCCTTAGTTACTAATCTCCATAGATCTAGTATATGTTGTCAATTCAAATCAAATATGGGTTTCCAATCAAGTTCAAAACCACCCAGTAACATCGATCTAGGAATCATGGGGTTCTAATAGGGAAGAACGTGAATATTGGAGAGAGTAAATCACAATCAATTTGAAAGGGATGATCCTAGAACAATTTTCATGTTCATCATGGTTCATATTCATTAGAAAGGATAAATTAAATACAAAAACTCATTATTAAACTCATTATAATCCCAAAAAACAACCCATCCCACAAACATGATCGATCCTCTAGAAAATCTGTTTATGGATTAGTCTACGTTTTTAATGGGAATCAATAACTGGGAACATCTCAAATGATCACCCTGATGTAATTTTGTACCAAGAAATATGTGGTAAACCCATTAAGAAGTACACATATATCCCATCTAAATTCCATTATGTCCACTCAAATAGTAGAGAATTACATTCTAGAACCTGGTGCTCAACCTTTAGTTACTGATAAGTAAGTCATTAGGAGAACAACTCTGCAACTCCTTTCTTCATTCCTAGCCACAAAAACTGATATTGGAGGTTCTTGTATATATTCACCACCACAAGATGTACCACTAGAGGGGATGTATGAAACTACCTAAAAAAATCCTTTAGTAATTCCAATGGTACTACTGTGTTCCCTCTAAAAAGAACAATGTGTTCTCCACCATTTTAATATCCATCATGTGCATTCCCTATAGACAAAAAATCATGCAATATATCACAATCGGTATCCCTTAGTTGTGTCTCACAAACTCACTATAAGGGTGGAGGGGAGAAACCCATAGAATGGTGGTATGTTCCTCCATATGCACCAATAATGGATATCTACAATGAGGATAAATACTCTAATTCCTTATTCAACAACTATGAACTGGATCTCGTAGTCA
The DNA here is from genome assembly GCA_963277665.1 of Viscum album. NCBI lineage: Eukaryota > Viridiplantae > Streptophyta > Magnoliopsida > Santalales > Viscaceae > Viscum > Viscum album. Next base: position 1,878,197,541 of record OY728148.1, on the reverse strand, counting down.
GAGCATCTGTCACCACCATACCCTTCCCATGAGTATAAAAAATCTCAAAATCATAGTCTAGGAGGAACCGTAGTCATATCCTATTCTTAATGTTAATATCCTTATGAGATAATATAAACATGATACTCTTATGATCAAAGTAGATGATAAACACATCTCCCTTCAGGTAGTGTTTCCATATCATCAATTAGAAGACAACTTGTTTTAACTCAAGAACATGGGTCACGTAATTATTATTATGTGGTATAAATTGGTTTGTAAAATGATAATTAATACATTCCTCTAACTCTGGACACAATCAATCTTGACTTCTGATGAGTCCCAGAACACAATGTACTCAACATCTTCCTCCAGTAACCACAATATGGGAGTGTTCCTCAACCTATACTGTAGCTTCAGAATGATATTCTAGAATTTTTATGTCCATAAAAAAGGATAACCATTCATTCCAATGATGTCATGGGTTTTTCTAATTTGAGGAAGTCGGGTACAAACCTATGATAGTACCCATATAATCCTAGTAAACTCAGCAACTTAGTAACACTCTTGGATGGCTCCTAATAAAGAACTAACACATCCTTTTCTATATCCACAACTACTCCAACCTCCAAAATTACATTTTCTTATAAAATATACCTCTCAAATCTAGATTTGTCACTTAGAGAGCATCCAGTATAGTTCGTGCTCTCAGAGTCTATCCAATACCATCCTCTAGTGTCTTTAATGCTCTTCGTCAGATTCTATGTACACAAGGATGTATTTAATGAAGAAAATTACCAAATAGTCAATGTAAGGATAAAATATCCTATTTAGGATCCCCATGAAAACTATTGGGGAGTTCTCCATTCCAAAAAAAATCACTAAGTACTCATATTGACCTTAATGAAATATTAATGACATCTTGGGTATATCCTCATTTTGTACTCATAGTTTGTGATACCCAAATCAAAGGTTAATCATTGAGAACAATCACACCTATTTAAATTAATCAAATAGGTCATTTATCCTTGATAGTTTATACTTCCTTTTCATGGTGATCTGGTTTACAAAACTGTAATCCACAAATAACCTCAAGATCTCGTATGAATTTATAAAAAACAAAACTGGGGAAGCTCATGGTGAAAGAGTGGGTCCCCTGAAGCCTATCCTCTACAAGTCCTCCAATTGTATCCTCGTTTCCTAAAGATATACGAGATCCATACTATATTTAGGTGTAGATATTGGTGTCTTCTTCGGGTGAAAATAAATGAAAAAGTACATCTATCAATGGTGAGGTAAACCTGGAATGTCTTCACGAAATAAATCCTCATACTCCACTGCCACTATATGAAAATTATCACTCATATCATCCACTACAACGCGGTTGAGGCCATCCAACAGATGATAAATAAGTTGCATGCTCCTAAGTGTGAGTCCAACCAATGCTGACTGTGTTTCCTTCTCACTGACATAGAAAAACCAGATTCTATCACTAAGGAAACACCAAACTATTCACATAAAATTGGAAATATGGGAATGAATTGTGGATAGATAGTATTTTCCAAGAATTAATTAATAAGGTCTTGACACCACTACTAAGAGGTCCAAACCAATACAATAACCTCCAAGAGTCAGGTCACACTATCGTAAACAGTGTGTGATCATTGAGTATCTTCAATTAGTAGTCTCTATGTATAAGGTTTGAGTATAATATTCAACTGGAATCACCAAGTATCAATCTAGATTCATGGAATGAAATGAATTACAAGAAACAATTCCTATCAAAATTAAAACTACTGTGGACAACAATCAAATATTATCTTGGATCATCCCTAGAGTCCCGAGGTCGTAAGCCTTCATTACATGTAACTATTCTCATCCATGTCCACTGGCTTCATAATAATGGTGTAGATAGCCTGGGGTGGTGGAACTAATAGGTCAATCCTCTAACCTCCTCCTTCTTCCATGCACACCCCTTTTCCAATTGTTATAACATGCATGAAATCCCGATTTAATATCAACATATTCCTCGGATGTCCCTTAACCTTATCCTGATAAACTGTACAATAGGTCAGGCCATCTCATGCTAGATGTCCCCAAATGCTTCATGAGTAACACCATCTTTCACTTGCCCGATTCGTGAAACTCTAGGAGCCATACAACGCTAACCCTGAGTCCTGGTATCATCCCTTGAAGAACCCACATAACGTGGATCCCTGTGAGTATCGATTGATACCTACTACTGAGGTCTCATTTATCAGGTGCCCACTACTCGCCTCAACTATTAGTGTCTTCTTTTCTAGTAAACTCTTTACTATCAAGGACAACTCAAGTACTCCAGAATATGTGTAAATGATAAGATAGAACACTAATGATCTAATGTCCTTTTATAATCCCTATATGAAGGTGTATTCCACAAAAAATTGGTCTCTTACCATATCAATGGAGTAGTGAGGAAAATCAATAATCTTTGATGAATACTCTGCCATGGTCATATTTCCCTATGTAGATGAAAGAGCTCTCGTCTATATAATAATATCAAAGTGGCCATATGGGACACCTCTATAAAGTGATACTCGATTTATTTATATGTGATAGATGTCTCATCATGTGATTGAGTCACCAAGCTCCACCATCTCCCTGAAATCCCTGGATAAGACTCATAGAAAGGAGTGGAATCTGGTCAACAAGAATACTCACAGGGTGGAAAACATGGGTTATTTCATCTAGCCATTCCTCAGCCATCTGGGGTCTTTCCTTCTACAAAACCTAAGAGATTACATCCTCTAAAATGTGTCCAACACACTTAGCATGAGTGCATCCTCAGCAGGTAGTGCTGGTAATAACCGTTTCTCGATGGGTGGTAGTATGGTTGGTAACCAAACAAAAGGTTCTATCATGGGTAGAGTCCCTAGTACTGATGCCTTATTTCTAGGAATATCATCCATGTGATTACGTGGTAGAATCCTATCTTGCAATCTATTGGAGGCATCCTGAAATAAAATGAGTTGTACCACAATCAATAGAGAATATCTAGGGATTTGACTCATGGAGGACATGGAAGACACCACCATTCCTATATGAATCATATACCATTGTTTTTATATTCAACTATTGTTTTCAAGTACTAAGTCAAATATAAGGGAATAAAAGTCTTGGTGTGTGGATATGTCGGTTGATTCACTGTCAATGGGATCCCTGGCCTGATAGCTAATCTCGAAACACTTAACACTATTGATCCAAACAAACATCACAGACTCCTAGTCCTAATGTAGACATGACCTGCCATTGTTACCACTATGTCATGACCCATCACAGAGGGTCCCATTCCATGACTACCCCATGTCTTCCTATAATAGGCCATGGGATGATGACTAGAACTGATTAGGCATATCTAAAAATTGGAAGTAATTATCCTAACGTATCTATACACATGGATATATCACCAAGACAATAAATGATGAAATGTAAAAAACATAATGTATGAATGCATACATCTATGAACCCACTATAGAATACGATAGTGAAATTACTAGAATGTAAACATGGAAAAAACAATCATACACAATGAGTCTAAAACCTGATGTACAACTTGAAAGTAATTTGTAGTGAGACTATTGTCTTAACACTGTTGGAACACATCTAACATTTTCTTGTCTCACTACGAATTGTTGGGTCCTTGTCTTCCTTGGACTCACGCAAAAGGTCGATCATCTATATAAGATATTACATATGTGGGAAAGGCCCGTACATGGGCGAGTATATCAATACTTAGTAGGACAATCTTAAAGTATAATGAAATACAACAAAGGAAAGTAGAGATATCCCTACAAAGGTATATATCTATAGCACATACAACAAGGATTTCTAGATATACTCAATAGATACACCACACCATCATGCGGTAATAACCAACCACCTGCCACATAATTACACTCAAATCATGCACATTCAATGAGAAACCTCCCCTCGAGCCATCATATCATCTCAAATAATCAATGAAGAGGTATTGATCATTTTGGCCCTACCCAAATAGAAAAAATCGGTTAAGGAAGACTATGATACATAGAGAGGGGATCATTCCTAGAATCACTGGGGGATACCATGAACCCAATCTGGATCAGGCCACTACATGGGATCACTTGACATTGATTCCACAAACCCTACTATTGTGGCCCGGTTGATTGAGAATCAACTCCATGTATCTAATATTACAATAATTCTAAAAAATCCACTAGGGGTGATAGAGTATCACACTCTCTTCTCACAGAGGGATACCATAACTCTATCTAAGTCTTAACCTCTAGACGGGAATAAAATCTATTGAGGTGGATGTTATCTCGCATTGAAACCATTGGGAAAGGGACAAGGAAAACATTCCAACCTATAATGGTATGAACTATAAACCCACCATTGGTCTCAAATTTTCTTTCTCGCCATTAGGGTTTCATCACCGCAAATTGTTTTTTGATTGGACACGCTTTTTAAGAGTTATGATCATTTCAATGAAGTAGCCCAAAAACCTTCGACGACCTTCAGATCTATTGCCATGGTTGGTCAACCTATCTTTGTGGTGGTTCCACCTATAATGTGGTCAGTACACCTATGGTGAACCATCGTGGTCATTCATGACCGGGCTCCACCCCAGTTTCCCCGGATCTGACCGGGGTCCTGCCTCAGCGGCTGGCCTAACCAGACCCAGCATTCTCACCCCACCAATCTGCCTTACCCAGACTACCTAGCCTAGCCCACTCCATGTCTCCCGCTCTCCACCCACTCCCCATATCCCAACCCACTTTGCTACCACACACTGCCTCTAGCCACTGGTCACAGAATCGGTGCTGGTGGTCTCTTTCATGGGCCACCAAACCTCCTTTGATGTCTGAAAATAGATATAGTCCAACTTTCAAGATTCTTTGGTCCCAATATATAATCATCTGGCTTCAATTGTTGATTAAAATTGAATTAGGAGGTCAGATCCAGTTCAGAACCACCAGAAAATGTTGAGCATTGAACCTCGGGCTTCCAAAGGTGAATAACGCGATGAATGAGGCTAGGAAAGAAAAGTAAAATCATGAGGGATGAACCTAAAATGATGTTGTAGCCAATCATTGTTCATTTATGTGAGAAATTTAAATAAAATCTAAACATCACTCAAGAATCAACTCATGATAATCCCGAAAACACGATCTATCAGTGGTAGAATCACTTCACAAATTAGTCAGTGTTCATTATAGTAATTAAGAATAGGGAAGAACTGATTGTATCAAAATCCCTACCTAAATTTGGATCGATTTCTAAGGAATAATGATCGATGTATTGTCACCATTAGTGAGACAATCCATGATAGGTGTCCGTAAATCTCTGACATAAGGTTCCAACATCATTCTTTTGAATTGATTTTCATATCATTATCAAATGATCCTCTAGAATTTCAAGGGTAATGTGGCTAAACATGGAATTATGAAAAAAGTACACATTTATGAAATATGATACATCACTATGTAAAAAAATTTGTAATGAATTATTTTATTTCTTGTATGTCCACGGAAGGGTATTCAAAAATATCCCACACTAACATAAGACAAAATACTCCTACGGTAAAACTGCTATTATAAACATATCCTTGTACTTATATTTTTGATTCGAGAACCCATTTAAGAGTTATTCCACTTTTTTAATAAAACCAAACAATTGGTTTTAACTATTTTAACATTTTTCAAACTTCTATTTCAGGCACACTGGCCCTCAGAATAATATTCTTCATTTAGAAAACCACACACTTCATATATTTGTTTATTTTTTATAAACATCATTCATAAAAAATGGTGTATAAATTGAAATTAAATCCACTATTAAAAAATTATTCATCATTTAATTAGAATAATATTTTTCATTAAGTAAATATATTCATTCTATTATGAAATTTTCAATCCCATAATTTATCTCATCACCAATTTGGAAATTAAAAATCTTGATGACATATTAATGAATTGAATACAAATATCTTTGAAATTTATTTATCACATACAAATCCTTCTTTTATCTATAAAAATTTTATTATATTCAATATGTGTAAAAACATATGGTTGTTAAATATCAACTTCCTCTTTTAACTCATAATTGATGAAGGCTATCGTAACATCAATTTGAATTGTCTGGAAAGGCCTTTGTACTATAATGGAAAAAATAATTATTATTTCATATAATTTGATAGGTAATATTGTTTCATCAAATTCATTTTGTTTAAAAAATTAACAGCCTTTATACATCCAACATGATTTACTACATACCACTTCCCCGTTTTATTACTTTTTTTAGAACACCCACTTCGCCCAAATAATGTTCCTTCCATAATGATGAAATTCAAATTCCCATGACATGTTATTTTAAATTTGATGAGACTCAACATTAATTTCCTCAATACACAATATATTTAATTATTTATTTTTAGACAGTTTCTTCAACAAAAGAGGACAATGAGGTAAGATTTTTTTCAATGTTTTTTTATTTGAATATGTTTTCCATGATTTACAATGATATTTTGAACCCAAAAAATTTCATTTTTTCGCATGATAATTTGAAAATTATTTTGCATCGTCAATTTTTTGGAATAAAATTATTAAAATGAAACTTCCTCATTATTATCATTATTCATTGAAGCTTCACAATTGTTTTTAACAAATATAAATTCAAAATCATTACTTATAGAACTTGAATTTATCATGATAGATTAATTTATTTATTTTCCCACCATTTTTACATCAACAATATTTTATGTCTATTTGTTATTGATATGATATACTATTCCATTTGGTGGATAAAAAAGAATGTTTTCATAAGAATATATTCTTTGAAAATTTAAAACATTTTCACATTTAACATTTATAATTATTGTATAAAAAATATTCATAAAATGTAAAAAATAGATATTTTATTTAATACATCTCCTGATATCGAATATTAGAATTATTTCTATAATGATAATGATTTTTAAAATATACCTCTTCTCCAATGACATGTCTTTAATAAAATATGTTGTATCATTATCTTGGAAAATATTTTAAACCATATCCGCATAAATTTTATTATTTAGTTCAGCCAAAATATTTTTTTGGCTTGTCTTTAATACTATGTTATTTATAAATACCATTATGTTCATTATAGTGATAAAAAATTCCACTAGTATACATACCATTTTTATTAGTTTAGTTCTACATTAATTAGTATCCACAAACTTTCTCTAAACTTATCCTGATTCTATTAAAATGTTTTATTTAATACATTTTATATTTCAATAATATAACACATTTAATATAAATATTTTAATCAATAATGAAAATAAAATCATTATATCCATTTTTTGACCCCATCTTAAAAGGATAAAAATTTATATATTGAATCAAATCTATCATATGAGTAGTTTGTATTTCAAGCTTCTTCTCTGCATTATAAACAAAAATGATATTTTTAATAGTAGAACATATAAAATTACTTTATATTTTAAATATATAAAAAATCAGAAAAATTGTTCATATAAATATTATGTTACATGTTCCTTTTTTCCATTATGACCATGTCTTAAATTCTGTAATCTAATTTATTCATTCTGGAATATATAGTAATAATTTTTAGAACCACCAATTCGAAACTAATTTAATATTCTTAATTTTACTTTTATTTTGATATATCCATCATTAAATATCTTCAAGACCACATTTTTTCTAAAAAATCACTTCCATCCCTTTGAAACATAACTGTGACAAACTAATAATATAGTTTTTCTCTCCATAAAAAAATATTTGATATTTTAATGGATCTATGTCAATTATTTTTGTCCAAAAAAATCTATTTTAAGTGATCCATCATTATAAATGTTCACAAATACTTATTTACATTTTTCAGTATCCATGAGTAGGTTCATATTTCTGGATATATTAGAGGAACAATCGATATCCAAAATCTCTAGAAATTCTCCTTCATATGCTATTTAGGTAACATCATACAACCATGATTTTTTGTTTCCATTATTCCTCTTATTATGAGAATTGTAAATACTGTTATTTGACCATATTTGTACTATTATAAATACAAGACACCCATTTTAAAGAATAACATGTTTCTCACATGAATAAAAAAACATATTACAACTGATAAAATTTATATTATATTTTCATTTTAGATTTCACAAGTTTTGTATAAATTATTATTTTTTTAGAGAGAAGAATCCCCCAAAATTTATTCCTTATAAAATATCTGAACTCATTATTTTATTAGAAATTAATCCAAAAAATCATTTCTATGGTCCCAAAATATACATACTATAACATTAACCATAATCAAGCATACCTTTCTTTATAACCATATTTTTCTACAATTGTAATAATGAATTTCATAATTCTTCCCATAATTGTTTTTTTATACAATACAAATTTTTATAGACATTGATATATTTCTTATTCATATGAATATACATTTGTATCCCTTATTTTCTATAACTATTTGCAGTAATTTTTTCGTTCATTTTGATGCACTCAAAATATACTAAATCTGGAAAATAAACAGATTTCCAAACAAAAATTGTATCATATATTTGATTCATATTATCTTGAATAACACTTGATTGATCAATATTTTTTACATTTTTTTTGAAATAAACATTGTTCGTGTCTATTAGAATTATAATTACATAACATTTTCCATAACATCAGAAATATAATATTGGAAATTGAGACAACATTTTTTGAATATCTTCTTCCAAAACATATATTTGTTTTGTAGAATATTTAAATCATATTGTATATATTTCATCTATTCAAATATAACGAATCATGGTCCATTAAATTCAACTAAAACATATTCAATTCATCAACTTGATTCTCTATTATTGTTATTTTTTTTTGTAAAAATGGATTCATTATATATAGTAGATTGATTTTACATCTTAATGTATTTTATCTCTATATAAATCATTTATATTATTTCATGAAACTCATTTATATCGCTTTTTATGAATACTTATTTATTATTTTCATTAATTTCATTATCTTCATAACAAAAATCACTATTTAATTATTTATTATCCAAAACTACAATGAGAGTTTTTTTTTCAACATCCATTGATGTATCCATTTATTCATCCTAATCAATACTAGAACATAATCATCGATTATATATTAAAAATTAAATTAACAATTATGAAAAATTTCCATTATTATCATTAAAATAAAACAAATATTTTTCAATCAAAAATTATATCTTCTTTATGACTCTCTTTGAAGCTTCCTTTTCTTCTTTATTGAAAATATTTTAATTTAACTGAGGATAATTTATTTCAAAGTTACCAAATTCAATATAACCAAATAATTGTAGTATATTTTTTTAATTAGATTGTCCCTTTACACTTACCACATTTCTAGTGATTATAAACATCATCTGATCAATATTATGACCTAAACCAGAATGAGAATTAGTATAATTAATATTATTTCAACATTTTACTCATTATATATCTATTTCAATAAGGTCATCAATGCTATTTATTTTTGAACCATAAAATTCATCTTGATGGTACAATATTTCATTATCTCATTAGTTATGAGAATAAATTGTAAATCATATAAAGTAATAGTTTCTAAATCTCATCCTTCAAAATAAGATAAATATTCCCCAAACCATCCCAAGAATATATAAATTATGTTTTACAACAATTTTGTATCATCTAGTTTATCACAGTAAAATATAATTGTACACAAAATTTATTAAATCCTATGAATAATTCATCCTAAATATCAAGTAATTTAAATTTATGATAGTTACTCTAAAATCTCATGATCTGTATCATTGCATGCATCACAATTTATTCTATTCATTGATATTTTTAGTATTATCCAGATTTTCAATGGTTTTATTAATTCATTAAACATTTATAACATCCTTCATAGAGAATAAATAATGTAAATATTTTTATTCATGATAATAATTGAAAGTATTACTTCATTCTATTCATGACAATGTAACATTTTTAGCATGAGTTAGATAACCATAAGTTTATGCCTTATGAACATCCAAAATAATTCCTAACAGTTATGTAAACATCCATTCCATCCATATATGATTATTTTTTCAATAAAAAAGTTAAAATCCCTTTTATATAGACTAAATTATGATTTTACACGATATACACTAGGATTTCAGTTACACATACTTCTAATTGAGAGATAATTTTCTCATACATCAAAAAAATAATCACCAATGAGGGGATCCTATGTGCTGATTCCACTTGAAAATTATAATGTAGAATTAGTGAAGAACTATTGAGAGCTAGGTGAATATGGGATTTTACTTCTTTTATGATTCCTTGTTTAATCCACACTCATGAACGGTTAAAGTGAATCATGATCACTATTCATCAAAAACAAATAAAAATGAACAAAATAATAGATTTACATGGTTCACTACTAAAAGGGATTGGAAAATTCCTCAAAATGATTATGATTTCTCAAAGATCATATAAAAACTATTCAAAAATTATATACAAAAACAAGGTTTTATCATTAGAAAAATATTATATCAAGGTTCTATACTATTTTAGTTCATCTTAAACTAGAATAATAAAATAAATTTTGAAAGAATAAATAAGAAATCATTCCATTTATACCCATGAATTGATGTTGTAATAATTCTTCTATTCATTATCCACCTAAGAAAATAAATAATGGCTATCTTTACTCTATTCCAATATATGAAAACACTTCTTCATTTTCTTCCCTTTATCTTCATCTAACATTTTCTCTCTCTATTTACCCTACTAAGAAATTTTCTCTCCAAAAAAATGCATTAGTTCATATTACTACATAGTTTTTTAATTTTAATTTCGAATAAATATAAATTCATTATATTATTTTAACTCATCTTTAATACACAACATTTGGAAATTAAATCAAAAGATCCAGGTCCATAAATTTACAATGGGTAGTTACAATGGAAAAAAATAATTAGAAAAGTCATGTGATGGATCTATTTCATAATGATCCCTAAAACTACAATGATGTAACATTGATAGTGTGTTATATGGAATTGTACTACATAAATTTATTTTTCTATAGTTTCCACAGATTTATAATTATTTCCTCTAAAGATGACAATGGTAAATGGTGTATAGGCAAAAAAATATTTAGAACTGACCAAATCCATCCAAATAAATTCTATGGAATTGTCTAATCAATATATCAAAGTCCTATATCCATTGACACAACCATGATGTAGAAAAAAAATAATATAACGTAGAGGCCTCAAGACTTCCAAAACAATAACGGTAAATAATGACGAGATCTATGACATGGATTGTTTATTGTGGCGTGGATGATGCCATAAATCTAGGTCCATTGAAATAAACTAAACCTCACTCTATGGTGTGATATTCTCACTAAATCAAAATACATCTTCTATATTATTTATCGCAACATTGGGTATGATTTTTTTGTTGAGTTCCCCAAAATTTTAGAAGCTCCATAACTCATCAATATGAGCTATTTGGAATGGTTATATTTAGTTGAATTTTAAAATGTATTATAGACACTATTTCTTATATGTTTTCAATTATTATTTTTTGTTACCCAATTTTCTTCTTACAGGGAAACCTATATAATATAATCAGAATGACTCCTTCAATTATTATTTTATTAGAAACTTGTTTCATAAAATATAAACACTATGGACATTTATTGTTGAATCATCCAATTTAAACACGTAGAATATGATTTTAGAATTTCCAAAAAAATAAAACATACTAAATCACATCATATTCTCAAAAAAATTAATTATAAAAATAAAAAAAACTATTAAATAATCTCTTGGTATCAATAGATTTGTTATCTTCTAATGAAATAAAAAAAGACATACAGAATTATTGATTGATATATTTTTCCTATCCCATATTCTACCATCACCCTTATTGTATTTATGTTCTACTTTTATTCCTATATACCATTATAATTGAATTTATTTTTTTCAATTTAATAATTTGTAACACTTATATTTTACAACTCCATCCTTAGATAACCAAATATTTACTAATATCCTATGATAAATTTTCATTAGATTATATTATAACATACACTCATTCTTACTGGAGATATTTTTTTTCTATAAGGGGGATATTTTATTTTCATTACACATAACTTTTGAGAAATAGTTTTTTCTTTAGAATGGTATTAATTTTTAATTCTTATTTCATTAATTGCATCTTTGAGTTCTGATGTTGTGAGCATGTGTATAGTGGGAAGGGATATTCTATGAAAAAACCTTATAGTGTGATTAATAATTTTCATTATATATATTTTGTAATTCTTTAAATTCATAAATTAATTTCTGAATAAGTATATCATTATATTTTTAATACATTGAATATATTATGGAATATTTTATAAAAATGATTTGACCATGAATATTGTCCTAATATAAATGTTAACCATGTCATATAAATCCTTATTTTTCATATGGGTTTATAACAATAATGAGATACTTTTTGTTGTTCAATAATATGTATTTCAATTTGTATTGGGAATTAAATTGAAAACAAAGAAAAAACTGAATTCTAAAAATAAATGTGGTTTATGAAGCATTGTTATTAATAAAATTTTCATTCCAAATATTCGGATTTGAGAGGTTAATGTTATTATTTAGTTTACCTGGTGAATTTTTTTGTATAAAAATTTTCAAGAGGATGGTTTGTGATTATATATATAATTTCATTATCTAGAATTAGTAACATATATTGAGATTATATAAATATTTATTTGATTAATGAAGGTAACTTGTTTGTACTATTAAGGTGTGTTGTCAATCTTATATGTCTTGTCTTAGAATTATGTCATTGTTTTTTTATTGATGGGTAATAATTTAGAGGATATTTTGAAGAAGATGTGTAAATTTACTTCCTATAGTGATGTTAGTGGTTGTGTTTAGTGAATTGGGTAACAGGGCTTATGGATAAAGAGAAGGTAATTAAGGGAGTTGAATAGTTCACATTACATGTTTAGGTACTGATGTTAGATGATTTTGGTTGTCAATTTTAGTGAGGAACCCTCATTGAAAATAAGAAGTAATTTTCTTCATTTAATTTTAGCATTGTAGTGTAGGTGTCTAATTCTAGTTATATATCACTCTATTATTTCCATTATGTAACATCATCCCGTTTAATTTACATCTATTTTCAAGATGGATTTATTTTCACCACAAAAAACATATACTAGAATCCATTTTAAAAGTTTATCCATTCATTTGTCCACAATAATGAATAATGGAAAACTCATCATCATCTATATATTTATTTTCCTTTATGAATTTAATTTTAATTCAACCTTTATTTTCATATCAAAATTATTTTATTTCTTGGTGAATTGAATATCGATTTCATCATGGATAGTATGTCAAATTATTTTTTTCATATATATTGTTCTCTCATATGGAATATACTCTATAAAGAAATTATTTTATAGAATTTAATAATCAATAAATATATCCTTCTATGTTGATAATAATGCTCGATGTAATGTTCACTTGTCTATTAAAATATAACTCATAGTTACGATTATGATCAAAATAAATTGGTGAAATCTTAATTAATTCCTTCTCTATATTCCTTAAATGAATACAGGGAAACTATTTATTGAATACACGTTATTCAGCTCATCCCACTCCAAGGAATAAATTTCATCATGTTTCCTTGTAGTATTTATAACTTTATAGCATTGATGATTATCACCAATGAAATTATTACAATAAATGATAACCTTTTCCCATTATGAAAACTAGATAATAGAAAATTTATTTCTAGTTATTCTAATAAGTTTATTATTGATTATTTGATCAGAGATCCCACTAATTGATAGTGTAAATATAACCATGAAAAACTCCATAGTAATTTTTTTATTTCCTTTTATAATTTGGAAGCTAACAATGATTAATGACTAGATAATTTCCCATAGACATAAAAATAATATTTTTCATTTCTATTACAATAACAATCAGTTTTTTATGGGGAATATTAATGCATTGTATATTTCATTTACCATTAACATTGTTTGATTAGTTATAACCATTGAAAAAAACAAAAAAAAAACATTTTATTATCAATAATAATCATAATTGGACGTCAAATAATAATTATAGTCATTTATTTTATGTATTAATAATAATACCCTATTTTCCATCTATGAATGATTAGGATGAACCATGATTCTCTATAGTATTTTTTATTGAAATACCTCATAATTCATCTTAATTAAAATATGATGTAATTTAATCATATACCTAGGGAGAGTCAAACCTGGTGTATTTTAAGGCTTCATTAAACATGCACTAGAATGATCAAAAATGGACACTGTAACAACTCTTATTAGGGTTATATTCCCTACTAATATATTTGGAAAACCACATCAACTATTTCTGTCTCAGTATATATGTATTTGCTTTGGAAACCCACACACATTTCATTAAAATAATTTATTATTTTTATCATCACATAGTAATATTTGAGGGGTTATTGGTAACATTTCCATATAAATGTTTTCAAAAGTTAATAAAATAATCAATGATTCCTAGTATAGAAACCAAAACAATTAATTCATAAATAATATATATTATTAACAGAAAAAATATGTAACATATATAAAATATCCCTTCTAGAACTAGAATATATTTTAGTGTCATTGTAAAAATCTATAGAAACAATTTCTTATAGATGATAAATATTATTTCTTATAAACTTATTTTAAAATAGCATTATTAATAGATTTATAATTCTTAAAATCATTATCTATAACATCAATAAGGTTACAATAATAAATTGTGAGATCTGATTTTGAGTGTTGTTAAATATTTTGGCATACAAAAAACATAGAAAATATTTTCTATAGTCAAATATCTATGCTCGTACAATCATAGTTTACTGGGATCACTCCACATTACATCATTTCTGTAGTTATAGTTTACACCATATATTATATTATTAGGTAACATACCATATTAAAATAGAAACACTCTAAATTCTAGTCTATATTATCTCAAGATATACATTCTTTACCAAATGATGTGTTTGGTGATAAAAAACATAGCCCACAAAATTAAATATTGAAAACTATACATATGTGTACCCCATTATCATAAATCATCTATCGTACCATCAAATAATAAACTTTTGAAAGGATTCAATATTCATAAAAATTTTATAATCATTATCATAAATCATAAATATAAATAATAATGTTGTAAATATTATATAATATCCCTAATAAATCATATTATATATAAAATTATATCATTATAGATTAAATGTTATATAATAATCCCTAAAACATTTCTTGAGGAAAAATGAAATATAATTCAAGACTAATTATTTAGATTCATGAAATTTCAATAATATTTAGGGAAAATTTTCATTGAAATTAAAAATGAAAAATTTAATTTAATTTTTTTTAAAAAAATTATTCATAATGCTGGTGAAGACTATTCATGAGGTGTATTTCCAAATAAAAAATTCATTCATATTTCGGTAAAATGTAAAAATTTCCACAGTTGGAAAATTATAAGAAGATTCATTTTAAACATTGGTATGGAGAGTCCAAAATATTAATATAATAATTCAAATAATCATTGTATAGTATTAAAACAATTAAATTAATTTCAAACAAAATATGGAAATGTGTGAAAAGATTCATAATTAATGAGAAAAAAAGTCAGTTTTCACGGAAAAGAATTATTTTCGTATCCAAAGTTCATTAAGAGAGAAATATAATATAAAACATATAAGATATAGAAATATAAATTAAATAAATAATATATAAAATTTTATAGATATATATCATTTAATTTCATCAATATAAATTTACTCATAATAATCCTATTAAAAATGAGATTGTAACATAAAACCATTAACCTAAGATCATTTTTAATTATAAGAGTTATAAAATCTGGTATTTAAAATTTAAATTTTAATGTACTTATATAAAAAAACTATAATCATACATATATCATCATACATTGTTTTATGACAGTGTATCACTCATTCCTTAAAAATCATTCATTATCACCATCGTTTATGGTGTTTACATCTTTGGTTGACCTGTATGTTTTTGTTTAAATTTTTCAGAAGAAAATATTTATTGATGGTTTATTAATATAACATTGTTAATTAATCATATATATATATATAATATATTCCTTATAAATTTTTTTTAACCATTAATATAAATCATTCATTAAAAATGAATTATATCAATATGTGTATATGGTAGTTTGAATGTATTTACATGTTAGGTTTATATTTTTTGTGTGGATGGAATGAAACATTTTTAATTATTAATTCATCATTATAATATTATAAAAATATCATAAATAATATAAATATACATTAAATATTACATTATGATGTAACCTGAATGATGGGGATAGAAATTTAATCAATTTACCACATGGATGTTATAGTAATCATATACTCTTGATGGATACTATCATCTACCATTTGATATAGAAGAGGTTCTATACGGTTTTTACATAACTATAATAACATGTTAATAAATTTAGGACATTATTTTAAATATTCATTAATTTATAATACATATTTACTGAAATAATTATAAGAAATTAAATTTAACGATCATGGTTAACATCAAAACATATTCGTTTTGAATCCTCATTGGGATTAATGGTTTAGAAATAAAAGAATTACATTAATTAAATAAAATAAGATATAGTATGAGGTTAATGATTATATAAATTGTTTAGAGGAGGAATTTTACAAAATATAAGTCTAAAAGGGTTTAAATAATAAGGGATAAGTGGTAACCTTCTATAGGTGTTGGGAGGGACCAACATAGAATTTCATAAAATATTTCATTGATATATGGTAGTTTCATGGGGAAGAGGATATAAATGGAACAATATTATAAGGTAGGATAATATTTGGTTAAGATATATTCAAAAAATGTGAATTTTAATCCAGGGTATTGCAATCCTACCCTTCTTAAACCCCATATTAAACATGTTTTATCCTTAAACATGGAACTAAAATTCCATTTTTCATATAGTTTTATATATCCAAAAAAAGGTTGACCAGATAAAATTTTGATAATTATAATGATTCTAAATATTCATTTAATTTTTCTTTATTTTATTTCTATAATTAATTTTGTTTATTTTAATAAACTTGAAACCCCCAATCCAATCATATTTTTGAATACTGACTTGTTAAGATTAAAACATAAATTTCATAGAAACCATTCCATTTAAAACCAATAAAATGAAAAAAAATATTATTGTTTATATAATATATGAATATTAATAATACCAATAATGAATAAAGATTAATTTTACTTATTAGGATAAAAATAATATTTTTTGATAAAAATTATTTTAAGATAAATGAATTATTATGGAAAAACTGAACATATATAAAATAATGTATAGTTATGACTCATATTTTATAAATTATATTGTATCTAATTAATTAAAAATTATTTTTTTTGTTGAGAAAATACAATATAGAAATGTTTTTTTATTTTAAATGTATTTAATTTTTTCAATAATGTCATATTTTTAATTATCTAATAAAAAATAAATATTATTAAAAAACATTAAATTTTCTCTTGAGATTATACTATCACATTAACTTAAAAATTGACATTCATTTCATAAAATAATATATCCTATAATGTTGGAAATTAATATTATTGTTCATGTTCAGAAATGAGAAAAAATGAAATTTTTTAAATAATATTTTTGAATCATAAAATGACTCTACTTATGATTTATTACTCATTTGTTATCCTACAATCTATAAATATCATTTTTTAAAAACAAATATGCACATTTTCCATGTTTTTTTACTAACCATACCTACCGGTTTAATGGAATGATTTTTTTCAGTTTTTTATATCATGCTTCAAATATACATGGGGATGGATGTAAGACAAGATTTTAGTTACATCAAGTTTCATTAAAGGAGAACCATATAATTTTATGTGGTGTAACATTATATATTGTTAATTAAAAGTATAGAAAGAATGCATTTGATAAAATCTATTATTATTTCCATGGATGAAAAAAAATGCTTCATTATTCATGTTTCCATAAAAATGATTTTACGAATGTTTTTATTATTCTTTAATGAATTAATGATATCATTTTTACAAATATTTTACTTTATAAAACGTTTTTAAAATTAATATTCTTATCATTTTATGAATCATACTCTTTCCACATATAATACGAATTCAATATTTATTTTAACGAATCCTATATTAAATAATTTTATATCCATTATGAAAACTGTTTACATTAAACATTCCATTACATGATACTATGTTACTTTTCAAATAATATTACTTACATAATATTTTTTCAATTATTGGATTTTATATAATTTAATTTAAAATGAAAAGTATATTTTATTTATGAAATAATTATGTCTTATTTTGATGAAATATTTCCCTTAAGATAAAATTCATTAATGGTAAATATATTTCAATTCATATTGGTGCTTCCTCTCTAAGACTAACGGTGATGGCCTCTGAGGTGGTCCCTTCCCTTATATAGGGGAAGGGACCCTCACCATCTGATTCCAACTCTTGACCTCGCCCCGTCTTTCCATTATCTAACCATAAATTCATCCCTTTCTTCCCTAAGATTTCCCTTTTCTTTAAATATACAAGTTTTATCAAGGGTTCTTCCTAGCTCACACTCTCATTTTTAGAGTTCTCATGTCCTATTTATTTTATGAATATTTCATTGATTACTATCTTCAAACAGAAATGGACATCAGTGGAATCATTCAACATATTTTTCTTCAACTCATGGGGATTGTAGGAACATTCAATGGTGGGTCTCCATGACACAAAACAAACTCAGATATGATTACCATTAGAGTATGACATGATTCATGCATGGTATACAGTCCCCTATATCTGTAATAAGTCGCATTTATTCATGCTATGGTGGAGCTATGATTTACATATGAATCCGGATAACCCAATAATGGAAAAATGGTTAAGGTTTCATGAAATACTTGTTCCCTTTAAGAAACCCTCGATTATGAATATGTTTGGGTTCTTTTTTGGACACTATTTTTGTTTATATAGTAGAACCATAATAGTGTTTCCCCGAATAACTCTAAGAATTTACATTGAGGTAAATGTATCTAGACCAGAAAAAAAGTACATTTGAATAACTGTTTGAAAGATTTCTATTACAAAAAGCTTGTTGACTTTGAATCATGGTGTGTTTTCTTTTATTTTTCAAAATAGTGGGCCATCTGATAGTAGTGGGGAGGCATGAAAGTATGATAAATTAGCATAAGTCATATTCATGGCTCGATTGTAGGTTTTTTTGAGTATACACCTTACAAAGAACATAAACAAACCAACCCAAACTATCTAAATTAGAGAGGACACATTAAGTAGTATATAAAAATATAGTGGGACATTGAGGGATGATCATCCTTCTTAACTTTCAGCAGATCATCTAGCCCCATATGGGACAATCAAGGACAATTTCTCTTAGAAAGGGATATATCTAGTTGTTTAGGACTCAATTGTCTTTGATAATATTACCTCTTATGCAATAGGGTGTAAGGAATAAGACATAAGTTTGTGATGTTTTGTGGTTAAAGCTCAGCGGTCAGTGAGGCCTAACCTTTATCATCTTCCAAGGAAATGAGTGTAATGAAAACATAATAAATTATGTCACTTACAAGTATTTTGAATTCATATTCTACATTAGACCCCCCATTGAGGTGATATAAAGACTTTCATCTGATTTCAACTTATGGAAATGTGTGATTTGAAATTGGTGGGACTATGGAAAGCATGAAACAAGATGAATATATATATATATGATGTATGGTGATGAATCTATTAGTGTAAATGGATGTTTCCTCATGAAAACTAATATGTTAATATCTTATAACTCTCACCAGTTTAAAAGTTAGGATCAAAATTGTAGAAATATTTTTTTAGAGATGTCATATTTTATTTCTTCTTGAATATATGTATGAAATATTATATATATATATGATGAAATATTTTTCGTAAATAATAATCATAAAATAATATAATATATTTAATAAATTTTTTGAATATGTTCGAGTTATTATGGTTGGAATTGATCATTGATTATGAATTATCATTAAACTAATAATCTTGGTAAGCAAATAAGGATATTGATGATCTGAATTAGAAAAGCATGTGAGTTTTCCAATATGAGGATTGAAAAAGATCAAATAATTATGGATTTACTAAATATGGTTCTTTATATAATGAGGAAATGATATTGATATTAATTTTCATTGTTTAAGGTTCAAAAATATATCCATGAGAGTATTAAGAAGTATTCGATGCAAGACGTGGAATTATGAAAGATTTTGAGAAATGATACTATGTTCAACCATGGTCATTATAGACTTATTATCTTTAAAATTCATGTTTATGTACCAAATATACGAATGTTGAACGATATATTGGATGAAGATCATAATTCATCATTATATATATTTCTCAAAATATAAAGGCTTGTATATATGTATATATGAAATTTAATTTTTTGTGGGATAACATGATAATGGATACTGCATATTATATATCATAATGAATAGTATATCATATGTATTAGGCAGAGGGATATAATTCTTTGTTATTGTTATAAATATTTCCCATAAATTAATGGAAATGGGGAAGTAGAACAATGTTATTTTTCATTAGACTTTTTAAAACATCATATTTTCATAATTATATTTCAGTTTTATTCAATATACATCTTAAAAAAGATATTTTTATTTTTACTACAAAATAACAATCTATTGTTAAAATTAATCGATAATACATTAATTGATGAGATTTCATGGATTTCCACTGTAAATAATATAATATTTTCAAATGTTGTTTACCTTGATGTTTTAGAGAATTCATTAGTAGTATTTTGAAATATAGGTGAGTTTTAGTAATTTATATCATCCACTAAATTTTTTATATATGATACTAATATTAAAACATGGAGATACATTCTTTGATTTATATGTTAGTGGGAAATGATTATATCATTTTAGATTAAACAAATTATAATTTTATTAATGATAAAATAATTGGGGATTAACTAATTTGAAAACCTAAGATGTGTGTTCAGGGTTAAACCTATGAGGTAGTTAAAATTGATTTTGTTAATATTATATAATTAAATTATTATATACTTATTGAAAATTATAAAATTGAAATAAATTTGTTTTTACCAATATCATAAAATATTATTTTTTTAAAACCAGGACTGTATTAAATTGATTATTAGACATTAAATTATTTTTCAAATGACTGATGTTAGAGTTCAGATAGAGAGCAAACCATGGTCTTTTATCCCCTCTTTAACATATAAATTCCAATTTGATATGTATATTTTCCAAGGGTTATTAATGAATTAATTATTTCAACAAATATATTTAATCATGATCATCATAAACTTCGTAATTGTAAGGAAAAGTTCATGAAGACTTGTTGATAAATTATATTGGTTATTTATTATTCACTTTATCAATGTTAACGAAATAAACAAAAATGAAATATATATAGAATTAAATTAATAATAAAACAATTGTAAACTTTAGTGATTAAAATCTAAATATTCTAGATGAACACTTCCTAATTAAATTAAATTACCTAACATTATATGATAATTATCCCATAATATTAGTCATGAGCAATGACAAAGAAATAATGTGTAATGAATTATTACTGAAGAATATTTTTTGGTGATATAATTCATATCCAATACTAAATTGTTTCTTATAATTAATTATTTTATGAACACCCTTATCACGGTATTTATAGGTGTAGTGGCCCTCATGAATCCTTAACATCATCAATTTATCAATTTTAGTCTCCCAACTCAACCATGTGTATCACAAGTAATTTTTAAAAGGGGAGAAAACAATTTTTACCAAAAAATAGTGGTTATGGATATAATTGGAATGTGTCATGGTGTCACACATTGTTTTTTTCATGAAAAATAATGGTTAAATCATGACTATCATTTTAATGGTTTTTTTCATCATCGTACATCCATGATGTTTTTTAGGTAATGAGTTATGTGTTCACAATGTGAATAGTTATTTTCTATTTTTTATCTATATTTTCTTTTTATTATAAATTTTATAGCCTTGATATTCACTCTTGACCAATCCCATGTCATGAAGTGTCGTTTTCATCATCAATTACATCTATTTTTGATTGATTTCTTTCTTACAAATAATTTCCACCTGTATCATGGCATGAAAAATAATGAAAAAAATATATATAATGAATTATGAAAATAATAGACAAAATAATTTTTTTTAAATTAAATTATGTATCTATAAAATATCAACATAAATCTTCCCATACACAATATCATTATTTTCCTCAATAATAATATCTAACAAATAGAAATATGGTCACATCACAATTATTAACATTAAAATTTCAATCAAATAAATATATTAAATGGATAATTAAAATTTTAAGCATATTAAGGTGAAATTTTAAATACTCTATACATTCCCTGGAATAATGTTAATAATGTATATAATATGTTTAGTGGCTGTCACTTTTTCATAGCCCGCTGGCCATGGGTTCCACCTAGCCCACCCGGCCGGGCATGGCCCACCCAGCCGTAGAGTTTCTCAGCCCGCTGGCTGAGTACGGGGGACCAATCCCCTCTCGAATGACCGAATCCGTTCAGTTATTCAAATTTACGGTGACAGGTGGCACCACTTCTCATGTCTAGTCCGCGTCGACCGACCTGCTATAGACTCGTGGGCACTTGTCCGTCTTCCACTACGGCTCTATGTTGCGGTCTTCCACTGTAGAACGGGACCATAGTGCACTACCCCACTTCAATGTGGAAGATGTTTTCTGGCCACTCCTTATCTCTCACGATGTCTTCAGGAACCACCGTTCCTTTGTAGTAAGTGGGTGTCGCTCGCCGCCTCCCATGGTCGCCAACCCCACCACATGCATTTATCAAGCCATCACATCCTTTGGTCACCCATGTAGAACACAACCATAATGGGTTCAGGGAAGGGTCTAGGCCATGTTCATTTTTCCTACGCCCTCCGTGTTAGTATAAGAACATGGACGCATTTGAAGAATGAACAAATAATAGATAAACAACAAAATTCCCCAACATCATAATCATTGGAAGGCACTATAGATGAGGATGAAGTCTTCACGTCCGAAGGTGTTCATCAGCGCTTGACTTCATTTGTCGATTCCTCCAACATTCATCATTATATGTTTAATTATAGGATGGTGGAAGTCTTCATAGAAATTCGTCAGAGGTTTCTCTCTTGGGTACCAAAACTGATGCCGAAGATTCATTTAAATATATTGGAGGAGAGGATCAACACACCACACAATTAATGAGGTTCACTAATGAGTATAATTAATGATCCTCATTAATTATCTCAGTAGTGTTGTTACACATTCTTTTAAACCTCTCAATGGTGTGGTTATGAAAATTAAGACTCAATCCATTAAATGTTTTGACATTTCACTAAGGTCCCACCACCGTTTGTCCAAGGGTTCCACAAAGAAAAAATAAAATAAACAAATGTTATTTTATTATTTTTTTGTAATGTCCATAAATTAACATTTTATTCCAACCCTTGATGGTCGAAGTTATTCTTCCCTTAAGTGAATCGTGGTGCTATGGATTCAATAGTGCCCTTCAATTTTTAATCGGAGCACAAGTTCAAAATATAGAATTCACCACTCTCACCTTTACTGAACGTACCTTGAAAAAGTTTAAAAGTTTATTAAAAGTCCCCCTCAACCTGCATCACTCGTGGTTAGGTTCTTCCTAAGGGAAAGACACCCTCACAAGATAAACAGTACACTAATATTTTTTATTTGAGTGACCATTTTGAAGTTATGAATTTTAAAATAAAAAAATTTGTTAGTTTATCATTTTATTAACGGCCAAAAATTAATTTCCACTAGTGGCCAACACTGACCAATGTCAGTATCAGCCTAAGAAAATCATACCCTGACGAGTTCAGTGGTGGACTCAGATTATTAATCTGAGTCACCGTTCTCATGTTATAAGCATTTGGAAAATAAAATAATTTTATTTAATTATTTTACTTACATTTTTTCCATTTTTTGGGTTCTTTTACTAGAGGCCTACGAAAATTAAATTTAAGTCGCACATAGGGTAAACCCGCTATCTCGAATCCAATGGTGACTTTTTATTTTTGATATGGTAAACCATTTAATTGTTATTCATCATTTTTTGGAAAACATCATATGTGCACTATTTAAATCTTAACATTTTTTGATGGATCATTTCGAGAACTCTGGGCCTCAAAATCACATGCCATAAATTTTCACTGACTCATAATAATACCATAAAATTAAAAAAAACTATATAGAAATTTTGGGACATTACATTCTCCCCACCATAGATCATCACATCCCCAAAAGCGAAAACTATGGTAGAACAAACAAAAGTAATTACTGAGCATTAATCTTACCCTCTCGCTCCCATGTGCTTTCTTGGAGATTAATGTGCTATCATTGAACGTCCACTAGAGTAATTGAACATCCATGAAGTACATTCTCTTATTGATCCCTTATCTCCACTGGGAACTCTAAAAATGTTACCCCATCAATAAATCCAAGCATTCCATAGTTGATAACATGTGATAGATCATCCATGTACCACCCCACCTGTGACATGTGAATTTTTTTTGCACCCATTGCATAAGTGTGTGAAGAGCAAGGTGGTATTCCACATTTCTAAATCCACTAATGAATATAAAATGTCTAATGAACCTTGTAGATAGCTTACCACTCCATCCCAATCTTCACAATCCTCATCTGGGTGAGACCCGTTGGAAGACATGATCTAACGCCTCTAACTCCAATGGTCTTCATCTCCAATCGACATAAAACTTTTATCGGCTCTGTGCAGTCTTCATCTTTTTCTGGATGATCCACACCATCTCAATGTTAGCTTACACAAACTACATAACCATTAGTGTTTACTACCGTGGGTATTTCCCACATAGAGGTGATCTGCATGGTCTCCCGTACACGGCCTCAAACAGTGGCATGCTAATAGTAGAGTGATAGCTATTAATGTATGTTAACTCCACCAAGGGAAAGTGGTTCTACCAACTGTGGCCAAAATCTAGGACACAAGCACAAAGCATTAATTCCATGGTCTGTATGGTTAGCTACGCCTGACCTTCAGTCTGGGGCTGTAAAGATGTGCTCAAGAATGATGAAACTTGATGCTCAGCTTTCACTTGCAGACAAGTGAGTCATCATGAAACAAAAATTTCCGCTAAATTCTTCATCCAAAGCCTCCAGTACAGATGTTGGAGGTCCTGGTACATCTTCACCAACCCAAGATGTAACCTTAAATGGAATGTGTGGAACACCCTTAATACATCCTATTATAGAATCACTAGTACCATGATGCAATCTCTGAAAAAATGATGTGCTCCCCACCTTCATAAAACCCTTTAGAAGACTTTCTTAAGGATATCTAAGCACATCAGGACTCACAGTCAATGTTCCAAAGTTGTGCCTCCCAAACTCACTGAAGGAGTGGGGGAGTGATAGTCATAAACTGGAGGTAAGATGCTCTGTCTTTATCCACGAAGGATATCTGCAACTAGACTTGCTACGTTGTCGCTTCACTCTGCAACTGTAGACCAGACCAGTTATTAAGTGAGTCTTTTACTATGTTTCTCTTCCCAAAACTGTAGAATATCTCAAATTTATAGTCCGGGAGGAACTCTATCCATCACCGTTTTCTCATGTTCATGTCCTTAGGAGGGGATATATACCTGAGACTCTTGTGATCAGAGTAAACAGTAAAATGATCTCCCAAATATATGATCAGCTCTTGGTTCTCGACGAGAGCCATCAGATATGTTGTTATAAATATTGGTGTCGTCCTTGGCTACATGCCAAGGTAGAAGTCCATCTTTCTACCAGGAGGTAATCCTGGAAATATCTTTTGAAATGATGTTCCTGCACTCTTACACTATTGATGGAAACAAAAAACTCAAAACACATGATAACATGAGGGTATGGTTGGCCGACTCAAGAGTGATCGGTAGAACCCTCCTATTCACGTGTTTATGCTGTGCTGCATGGGTTTCCATTTTCACCAAACAAATAAAACCTCATTCCAACATTGTATATATACCACAAAAAGTTTTCCTAAAATATTCAATATGAGCATGAACCATGGATGACTAGTCCATACCCAAACTAACGTCGTAATGTCTCGATGTTTCCACCAAGATGTTCCAACAAAAACACTCGCCTCAAGGGTCAAATCACACCCTCAGTATAAGTGTGATTATCTAGTCTCCTCCCATAGGTATATCTAGATTTAAGAGTCATGTCAATGGTTTATCCGGAAACTCTAGGTCTTGAACAAGATTCATGATAAGAAGGAATGTTTAGTACGTATGTATATTAATATGATAGCTAGTAGTAGACATAGACCATAAATCAAATAATTCCGAGATACCTTGGGTCACACTCAAGGACCGCATGCAACTACTCCTTTCCCCTATCCTGTAGCCCCCTTAGCCTTGTGGGGGCCACATTTCAGTGGTGGTTGTAAAATTTTAAAATGTATACCACCCCTACTGCCCTTCTAGCTCCTTTTTGACATTTTATACCATGTAGATTCATCTATCCCTATTACTTCCTCTTCCCAAAACATTTTACAAATCCAATTCTTAGATAATGATGTTGATATCATAATTTCCCACTCTTAACATTAATTGGTTATATCTATTGAGCCATATAATTTTTAACCAGTAAGGTTATCTCTAGAACCTTTAATATATGAAAAACTTTATATAGGAATAGTTTTAGCTTAGACGTCCTTAAACACATCTCGCTAAGAGGTCTGAGACCTGAAGCACTGTGGATACTGCATTCATCGAGAACCATGAATGTTCGAGATTCCTTGATGATACTCAATTATCATCATGTTATCCTGTCGAAACTATAGAATATCATGGTAACAGAACCCATTAGCTTTTTATGGAAATATATTACCTTCTATGATAAAGGTTCTTATGCTCTGTCCATAGAAGAGTCACCTCATCTAAAGATAGGGGTAATCTAAACCCCGCCATCACCCAGTTATGGAATGTAGAATTCACACTTCTAGGAACACCATCAGATCTAATGGTGCCCTGGCTTGATGGCAACTCAGTCATTACAACATTAAAGTCCTTAGCCGCATGTGATTCAGGATTTCCTCAAAACATGAGGGGTATCTATCACTGAAACTTGTGTAAGGAACTGATCCTATATGATTCATATACTAGTATCACCAATAGTAACAGCTGACCAATGGGTAGTGGTATCACTGGGACACCGCACGAACGTACCATCTTTGGAAAATGTCCTTGTACTAAAGCATCATCAATCTGGGGACTGTCCTCATGGTAACACATTTGAATCCTTGTTGGTTGTCTGTGTGGTGGCATCTTGCGAGAGAATCAAGACGAACCATGATCAATATGTTATACCTAGTGAGCTGGATCAATGAGATACAAATGGAAATAACAATATCAAAATACACACAACTAGTGTTTTCATGTATCAAGTAGTAAATCCGAATTTAGGGTCCTGGTGTATGGATAAGTCATCTGCTGCACCAACCCTGGACTCCTCGAACTGAAACCTGAACATTGGTCACATAACACCATTGCTCGACTTAAAAAATAGAATCATAGAACTTATGGTAGAACTAACCCATCTGATACCACTTTGTCATGACACGTCCCCCGGGGCCAATGCCATGACTACCCTAAGACCACCTCCTAAAGGCCATGTGCTGGAAACTAGATCTGAATGTGTCAACCTGCATGTGGGAGTCATTTTCATGGATAAATGTATGCACACACATGCCCAACCAAGTCCCAACACACAAAAGGGAAACAACATACTACTGAAAATCTGAGTACAAATATAGTTGGAAGAAAAGCGCCAGAATACAAGCCCAACTGAAAGGGAAAAAAACTATAACAGAAATCAAATCCTGAGGTGGTTTTCCAAGGATTCTACCTAAAGGGTAGGTATAGCTCATCTCTGCAGATCTCCACATCATCTTTCCCCACCATCCACCATCAGGTCCACACTCCCTGAGTCTCTTTCAAGGATACTTGTCATCTTCACAAGACAAAACAAGGTGAGTGTGAATCCCGTGCAGGGGTGAGTATAAAAATACCTAGTAAGGACCCTTAGACCCCCAATGGTCTCATAATTCCACAAATTAAAACCAAAAAACATTATTTGAATCACAATCACAAAGAAAAAGACTCTTCTCCAACTAGGTACACAACTCATGGATCAAAAATTAATATAATTAGTCTTAAGTTATATCATTTTATTTAGTTAGGATGTTTCCACAAATAAACCACGAAGGACTTGTTCCATGGTCTCATAATTCCACAAATTTAAACCAAAAAACATTATGCCACTTTTTCAGGAAAACTACTCACACAATCTATTTAAAGAAAAACATTTTTTTGAACGTATCATTCCGAGCACTCCTAGCCTCAGAATCACATGCAATAAATTTTCACAGTCTCATAATAATCCCATATAATTAAAAAAATACAGAAATTATAGTAAATTAGACAACGAATGTGTAATTTTTCTATTGGTTCTCCTTGTCTCTGCTTCTTTAATATTACTGCTACTAGTTCAACTTGTTTCTAGTTTGGCCAGAAATGGAGAGAAATGGTAACATGATTTATTTTAAAAAATAAAAATATTGTATTTGTGTCGGTCATTTTATAACTAATGTTAAAAATATATTTTGTGGGTTGTTTACATCAATTATTTTCTAACTGATGTGGAATATGGTTTTTTACATCCATTATAAAATTCCCAATGTAAAAAATCATCATCATGAAGACCTTTAACACCAGTTATTAAATGAATGATGTGAAAAACCTTCATCATGAAGGGTGTTTCACATTAGTAATTACACAAATGACATAATATATAATATATTAAATCGGTTATTTAATAACCATCATGAAAGGTCTTCATAATGAATGTTTTTTATGTAGATTATTTAATAACCAACATAAAAAATTTGTTCAATTATTTATTTAAAACATCATGTTTTTTTAACCAACATTAAAGACCATATTTATAATATCACAAATATTAACAGTGTATAAAAAGTGACATAAAAATTTAAAAATATTGATGTTTATAAGGATTTTTGTACTAGTGGACAGAAAGTCACTAATCTTCAATATTAACACAACCATAAATATAAAATTATGATTTGAAGTTATATCAAATATAGCCACACCTTTTTTCCATAATGATATTAACTCATCCATTAGTGGTTTCAGAGAAACATCAATATTTTCCTTTGGATTTCCAGGAATTAACTATGTCAAATATATATATATGGTTCCTTCATCAGCATCCAAGAATGTGGGTTGTACGGAGTAATGAAAATAGACCAACAATTATATTGACTACCGTAAGCTCTAAATGGATAAAACCATTAGTAGAAAGGCCCAACAATATGTTACAAGATTCTGAACAAAAATAAGGATGTGTCTGGTCCAAATGTTTACATGAATCACCATCACATAGATGATATAAGCTTTTTTGTGATGTAAATATTTTATTTATGCCATGTCATCAATCCATCTGTGATGTGGGACATAAATAAACATTTAAAATGAGGTGTAATAGGAAAATATCTCATCTTTTTCATTAGATCGTTGGACATTACTTGTTGTTCCTCTTTATACCTCGATTCTCCACAAGTAAGACTATTAACCAAAGATGAATAATCAACATAATAAAAGATTCATTAATTTGGACATGAATGGATATTATTATAACATAGAAACAAATTGTGAACCAACATTTTAATTTCACAGAAACATACAGGTAATGTTTTTTGGTCAGGCAATAATGACATAATCGGGGATAAAATCTGGTCGAAATAACTATTTGACATTCCAAAATCTGATTTAATAACCATAACAGTTTTAAACACATCATGTTTTCCAATCTGGATTCCTTGATATAAGGCATCTTAAGTGGGTTTGAACATATTGTAAAACTGAGAAGGTTCTGATCCATTATTTGGAAAATCATTCTGAGTTGTTTCAGGAATAGTTGGACCAACTGGCTGATGTATTAAATTCTAAAATGATGGATCTAGAACAAAAAATAATTGTATTTTATTCTTTACTATTTTCAACATGTTGATACAGAAAAATAAAATCATTCTAAAAACCGAAATGAAATAGGTGAAGTACAACATTGAAAAATGAATTGAATGTCCTAAGATCACATTTATGACATGGACATTTAGTTGTTCCTTCATAAAAAAATTTAAATTTGAAGATTCAAAGAATATAAATAATTTAACACATTCAATAAAGATATGATTTAAACCAGGTCCATTTCAGTTTTTTGCGATTATTTATCCATTCATGATCACATAATAGATAATGGTTTCTACTTCTTGAGTCCATAGTTATCTAAAAATAACAAAAAAAAATATTTATTTCAGATCATTTTGACTAATTCCAAATTATTATTATATTTTACCACATTGAAATATTCTATCGAATATGATTAGTGTGAGGCACTAGGTTAGAACAAGATTATGGGTCCCGTAGAGGTTAGGTGTAGATAAAATAATAATATAAAAAATATTATATAAAACACATGATATGTTTTTGAAAATAATATAATATATCTTGAACATTGTCTCATATATAAATATGAGACCCCTGTTATGTCTGAGATGTGTGGTTTATTCTAGACGCGACATTACATAAGTGTGTGTCAAGTGTTTAATTACATTTCACACAAGAGTAATTCATTTAAATTTTTTATTCTAATTTCTTATAAATATTTAAAATATCTTACAAACTATGTATCATATGAAATATTGAAAACCACTATTGGGCCCGGGATGTGGGGATGTGCGCTGTAGCTTAGGCGTGACATAACATCTAACATTACAAAAAATATTAGTAATATTTATCAATTACTCATATTTTTTATTTTACAACTTTTGAAAAAATCACAATTTATTCATATATTCAAATTAATTTATATTATTTTTTAATTAAGAGTAATATATTCTATGAATTAATGATATTGAAAAATTAATTATAAGATACTATAAATTTTGTAGTTATTTTTATTAATATAATTGTTTATGTATTTATAGATTTAATTCCCTTTATATATTTTTATATATATATTTTACAAATTACTATTATGATTTTATAATCATCGGTAACATAAAAAATTTATTAATAATAAAGAATCATTAATATTTAAATATTATAAATTATATAAATTAAAACTATATTTTTAATAATTAATATTTTTACGAGTTTTTAATAAGTCTTATAAATGTTATATTTTTTAAAAAGTATTATAGAAAAGTAGGCTAATTATTATTAACAACATTTTTAATATTACATATTTAAAAATTTAATTATTTTTTCCTTCTACCAATTTGTAAATGTTTTTTAATATTTAAAATTCTTATAAATAATGTTTATTTAAAATGTTCTATTTACATTAATTTTATAATATTAAAAACACTAGTTTCTATTTGTACCATGCATTATATATATATATATATAACTCATAATTAAATCTATTTAAATAAAATTAATATTAAGTCATTTTTTTAAACAAATTAACATATCAAATCTATATATATATATATACGCACACACACAAAAGTTTTCATATATTTCCTCAATTTACCCAATTATTAATAATAATTTGTAATTAACACTATTATTTACTATTTACTATTAATATTAAGTAAATAAATATTTATATATATTTATATTAAATGATTTTTTAAATAATATAAATATATCAAAAAAATTATGACAATTTTTTAACTAATATTCATATTAAATTTATATGTACTTATATATAAACATACATAAATATATAATACTTATCAACAATATTGACTAATTAATTAGTATTTATTATAAAAAAAATGTAATGATTATTATTAATCAATTAAACTATTATTAAATTATTATTAATTATTATATATATGTGTATCATGATTTATTAATAAATATAAATACATAAAATATATTAGGACTATTTATTAAATAAATATACATATCACATATATATACATATATATTCAAAACCAATCATTTATTGTTAAAATGTTTATATATACATACTAAGATATTGAAATAAATAAATAAATAAATAAATAAATAAATATATTACATGATTTGATTATAAAATATATTTTACATGTGTTTTTAAACATATATACCAAATCCATGATTCTGTAAAATTTATTAAAACATAAATACAAACTTAAACACACGACATTTCCCGTAAACCCACAAATACAACAACCAAAAAACCCACATTTCCAAAACATAAATATTGATAAGCCCATATTACCTAAATAAACAAAACCCATAATAGTCTAACCCACAAAACATGGCGACAAAATCCATGTCATCCTGTGAAACACCGCATCAATAGTCCTCTCGGTCCTAGTGGTATCCTCTAACCCAACATCCCATACAAACCCCTAAAATTTACCCACCCACATCCCAAAGGCACATCAAATCCCAAGAATAGTTGTATCCATCCCCGACATCGTCTTCAACCAAGATCATCATCAGTAGTCCACCATCGCTGACCAGAATCCAGTAATATGCATGTGGCTGAACCAGCATTGTCACCTCAGAAAGATCAGAGCCTTCCAACATCGTTGTCATCGCCGGACCACATCTTAATCGACACAACAGACCTTCCATTCCTCTCCACGAGCTGAGACCGCATCAACACAGGGCTTCAAGTCCCCTAGTCCACAACCAGTAACCAACTGTGCCGCCAATGCATTGTAACGCCAATTCCAACCCTGCAGATCGGTGGGCTCCATAAAAAACACCTGTAAAACACCGGATTTCACTAGACAAAAGAAAATCACCAGAACCACATATAACATACGATGGCCACCGAGATCCGAAATTCAAAGTTCCACCTCATTCCCAGTTCCGCCGGTGCAACCACCATCTCTGACCAGATCCATGGACCCCAACACATCTTCACCCATTCACAATGATCAAAAAACACAATCCACCATCAAGATCCCGTCATCAGGAATCCAGATATCTCGTAGAAGTTGGATGAGACCGCCAGATCCCTACACCACTACATACCTTGTGTTAACCACTAGTCCATTTCCCCCGAAGCCATCACCACTAATGTCGTCACATGAGGTCCTCCTAGGACGTTGAACACTAGCCTGCCCACCGTTAGGGGATCCGATCTATCGTAATTTGAAAATCCTGGTAAATTATGTCTTCCATATGACATCTGTATGAATATCTGAGATCATATCCTTCATAACTAGGAAATAATCTTAGTGAGGACAATACAAAATCACAGTTGAATCTTCATATTTTCTCTGAGTATGTTTGGAACGTGCACCAAACATCTCAAAATTCCCAACAATTTCTGTTGAGACCTTCTCCAACAGACATCGATGCTTAGAGAAATTAGGAGGAGAGAAGAGAACTCCATTGTAGAGGGATAAACTCCCCATCTAATAAACTATATTACATACTGAAAATTACACATCAGTTGCATTCAATATTGTCCATTTAAACACAGACACAGACACACACATATATATATATATATCAAAAAATTACATTTTTTATACGACATATATATATATATTCACATGTTAATATACATTAACGTGTATATATATATTTATGTATATATTAAAAATGTTACACATTTTTATTGAATTTATATATTTATGACTGTATATATATATATATATATCATAAGAATTACATGTTTTTTACGACATATACATATAATTTCAAATTTTAATATACATACTTGTATGTATGTGTGAGTATATATGTTACAAAAATTACACAATTTATTATATATATATATATTTGAAAAATTAAACAATTTTTTAAAATGTTTATAAATGTATAAACAGAATGTATTGTTTTTATATATTTATAAAAATATTCATAATTAATCAAAATGTGTTAATATGTATTTATATTTAAAGGTTTATTAATTAATATAGATATGTCAAATATATTTTGGAATGTTTTTTAAAGAGATATACATATCAAATTTATATATACATATATTCAAATATACATAAAGATATACATACATATATATATATATATATAAAACCGTAAACATTTTTTTAAAATCACAAATATATATATAAACACATAAAAATTCCAAAATTAACTAAACACATGAAAATATATATATATACAAAAATATATATCAGAATATAATGGTAAACAAATATACTTATATATATATAAAAATATAAATATAAAACACATATAAATATCAAAATTAAAAAAGTAGAATACCTAAAAATCAATTAAAATAAATTACACAAACCGGATTACAATCAAAATACAAATTAATATAATTGTGTCAATCCTAAATATAAAATAAACCATTCAAATCAGATAAATTTTTAATCCTTGGGTTTTACTAAACCAGTATGTTTAACATTCAATAAAAATAAACAAAAAATGAACCATATTTAAACCAAAATAGAGATTAATGTAATTAAATAAATCCTTAATATAAAATAAATCATGAAAATTTAATGAACTTTTAAAAAAACGATTTTACCAAACTAGTTTATTTAAAATTGACCCAAAATATAAAAAAATGATGGGAAACATAAGTGGAGTCTATACCTTGATGATCTGAGCTGGAATCACCAAAAAATTGGGAAGAATCGAGAGGCACAGAGTTGTAGTAGATCAACCAACTGGGTAGGTGTATGTGTGCTATTTGGGATAGGGAGGAGAAAGTAGTGGAGGAAGAAAGGGGAGTCGCACGAGTTTTAAAACGATTT
Source organism: Viscum album (assembly GCA_963277665.1). NCBI lineage: Eukaryota > Viridiplantae > Streptophyta > Magnoliopsida > Santalales > Viscaceae > Viscum > Viscum album. Next base: position 1,878,162,576 of record OY728148.1, on the reverse strand, counting down.
TTTTTGCGATGGAATTAATTCCATCCAAAATATTTTTTTTCAAAATTATATGTGATGAACACTAATTTTCGTCGAAAATATTCCCGAGCCGGTGAGCATTTGCATTTGATAATGTTATCGATAACAAATACTCATCGTGATTACTTTTCTTGCTGGACTGTTGGAATGTCTGCCAAAACTATTATTGATGGATTATTAATTCTATAAAAAATAATGTGTTTTGTGACGAAATTAATAAATAGTTGCAAATAATAGTAGAAAATACACAATTTTAGATGGTTCATCTACCCATCACAAAGGACCCATCACAAATGATCAAATTTCTAGTAGTGGAATGATCAAAGTAGAAGCCGATTAGATTCGATCTTGATTCAAAAGTTGAACAGATTAGATCAGATTTGATCAATCCTATGAATTCTACCAAAATCTATCCTTGAAAGCCAACAAAATTCAATCATCCATGATGAGAAATATTTGATTCATAATGTCATTGATTCTGTCTATGTCTGTCATCTATGGAGGGTCGTGACACTGGTTGATGATTTTTGAAAAAGATAATTACCTAATGTTTCATGTGAAGCTTGTTGTTGATTCATCGATGGGATAAAGGCTAGGGGTGTTTTCTATTGTGGTGAGGAATAAAAACTATATTGGGGGATAGAGACGTCACACGAGATATAGGACTCAGAGGATTTTTTCCCATAACCCGACCCGACCTGACCCTATCTGAGATGGGTTGGGTTGGGAAAAGTCCAAACATAAAATAATGTTCGAAGTGACCTGACCCATCCCATCCTATTTTAATTGGGTCTGATCCAACAATTACCCCAACCAGACCCAACCCGACCAATTGACACCCCTAACCTTACCACCCCAACCGTTCATGGGGTGCAACAAATCATATATTCCTTGTAGAGTATTAATCATAAAAAATGAAATATATTGACAACATGAATAATAAGGGTGTAAATATGTATAAATAGACATTCATGATGAATACATAACATATGCAGGAGTCATCAAAATATATGTAGTCTTAACATTAAGTAACACACAATAATGTGCACAAATATACTTATGATCATACAACGTCATTTATTCTCATGCATCATATTAACATAAATAACAACAATGCCCATGCATATCATTCTCATGGTATATATATATATATATATATATAACATATTCATTGGAGATATGTATTTATTTTAAATATATCTATAGATATATATATATTTATTTATAATTATAAATAAATATATTATATATATAATTATTAATATATAATTATTAATATATAATTATATTCATATAATTATTAATATATAATTATATTCATATAATTATAAATATAATAAATATATATATTATTTAATACTATTTTGTAAAATTTTATAATTATTTAAATATATAAATATTTTAATTATAATATTATAAATTATTTTTTAAAAAAAATATATTTATATATATGTGAAATATTAAAAACTGTATTAATATATCATTTTTATATTAATTATAAATATTATTATTTTAATATAATTTATATAAACAATCCTTATTTAGGAATTTAACTATAATAATTTTAAATAAATTAGTAATTTTTTTATTATAAACAATTATGAGATATAAGAATAGCGTTGATAAATCTATCCTTTATCTGCTCTAAAAAATAAGCTGATAAATGTCACAAATTTATCAACATGTTTTTTTAGCGCTGATAAAAGTTTTTTATCAGCACTTTTAGTTGGTGCTGAGAAAAGTGAGGCTTTTATTAATGTTTTCTTCTTAGGGTAGATAAACACATATGCTTCTGTTATCCTGATCTGGGGTAGTATATATATAAAAAAATTATATAATAACAATCAATACACATCCCATAAAAGGGAACTAACCTACAAAAACACTAACCCAAACGATTCTTAGTGAGGGTGATTAATTATAATGAATCTTTTTTTAATAAAGATATTGCATACCCTTCCAATGGAAGAAATAGGGTCTGGTGACAGTTATGTAAGGTAAGGTAGAGACGATAGTTGAGGGTTTTACTTCAGAGGTGGGGTTTACAGCGGAGGAGAGACTGATGAGGGTTCGAGGCAGAGGTGGGTTTACAGAAGACGAGTGACGGAGGAGCGGAAGATGAGAGTTCACAGTAGAAGAGGGTTCACGATGAAGGAGTAGTTTATGGTTGTGGAAGAGGTAGTGGCAGAGGAGGGGTTGGCAGTGGCAGAGGTGGGGTTGAGGTAGTGTAGAGGTCGGTGGCGTAGGGGTTAGGGTCCACGAGATCATGAGGGGTGGGAGAATGAAGGAGGCTGTTAGGAATTTTTTTATAAAACCTATTAAACATTTTATCATCTCTAGCTAAAAAGAACTGATAAAGATATACTTTATCAGTGCTAAAATAGAATGCTCCAATAAAAAATAAATTTATCATCACTTTTTTAGCGCTGATAATGATATTATGTTGATAATTTAGTCATATTAATATATATATTTATAAAATTATATATATAATAAATAAATATTTATTTATTTATAATTATAACTATAAATAAATATATATATCCTTATAATTATATAATTATAATTTAAATAATTATAAAATTATAAGATATGTACTACTTATATTTGTAATCATAGAATATATATATAATAAATAGAATTATTATATATATATAGATATATATAACCATATTTCTTCTAATTTTATAATTATATATATGAATATATATTTATTTATAATTATATGAATAGTTTGATATTAATAATTATAATTATAAATGAATATATATATATTTATATTTATTTAATTAATTATAAAATTATAAAAAATTAATATTTATAATTTCAATAATTTTATTAACATGTATAATTATTATATTTATTATAATATAATAACGATTTATATATATATTAAAATATTTATAACTAAAAATATAATTATTTGTATTTATTAAACAATATTTATATATGTTAATAAATATTTTTCTTTAATTAAATATAACATTATATATGAAAGTAATAAATATATATATTATAAATTAAAACTGATATAAATAAATATATTATTATTTACAATTAAAACTAATATATATATATATATATATATTAATTTGTAATTTATAATTATAATAAATAAATATTTTTTATAGTTGTAATTATATGTATATATATTTAATTACATTTAAATAATTGTATAAATATAAAAAATATTTGTATAATTTTATAAAGGTTTATAAATTTCTTTTTTTATAATTTCTTGATTATTTAAATATATCTACAACTATTTGGAATTATATTTATAAATATTTGTATTTATTTATAAAAATGTCTATAAATATATATATATTTTATATATTTTTTATAAATTTTTAATTTTTAAGTCTATCAATATTCATTTAGGAATTATAATTATAAATTTTTTTATTTATTTACAAATATTAGTATATATTTATAAATATATTAATATATTTCTATTATAAATTTATTAGTATAATAAATATATTTATTATAATTTGATAATTATTTACATATATATATATATATATATTTATAGTTATAATTATAAATATAACTAAATATTTTCATAAATATTTGTATTTAATAATATATATATATATTTATAATTATAATATATTTATTTATTATAATACAAATATTAAAACAAATGCAAATATAAAATTTTAAATATGGACTCTTTTTAATGTTTTTATATACTTATTTACATAGTTCATATCATTTTATTTATTTATATATATATATATACAGATAAATTTTATTGTTGTTATTTAAATCATATTTAAGAATATAAATGTCAAAGGGAGCATACATTAAATCCCATCACAGACCCATCATAAACCCTCTTTCCCATGCATCATTCGGGCCACACTGCTCATTCGCCAATGGATCCTTATCCATCGCTTTTTCATCTCACACCTTGTCATCCACTGCTGCGTCATTTTCTTGGGAATCACCTCTCGTGTCGATTCACCGCCACTGCCTTCATCATCCCTGGACAGAGCACTATCATTCCCCTCAGTTGTCCCTAGGCAGCACCATCATTCACTGAGAGACACAAATAGTTGGTCTTCGCCCTTTTTCCAAACCTTCATCTCATGCGATAAACCCCTCCAACTTCTGTCAATCCTCATATGTTTCCCTTACTGATCCCTGGACACCGTCATCACGTGGTGAATCCCCCAGTTCCATCATCACCCCTGCATTGTCATCTCGAGCATCACCCCATGCCAATCCGCCGCCCCTTCTGTCATCATCCCTGAACAGAGCACCATCAGAGCCCTCGTTTTTTTTCATATGAACGACGTTCAGGTGTTGTTATGGTAATGGAAACTAGGATGTTGGAAATCAGGGTGTTGGTTGGGGTGGAGATGAAATCGAAAATGAGGATGGGTGATCATCAACATCAATGATTCACCTTTTTGTTGTCAGCAGCTACTTTGGTGCGGCGAATTTTCTGGTATCGCTAGAGCCTAAGAAGAAAGAATGAGTTGCCTTGTTCAACCCATGGAATGCTATCAACACCTTGCCTCTAGTCCTGCCCGTTGAGATTCATCACATTTATTGATGAGAGAGGGAAATTGTTAATGGGGAGATTTATATCACCCTTAATTGAGGATTTTCTCCCAACATTAATTAATATTTAATCCTCAATATTAATGGATGGAATAACAGATGTTGACTGCATTAATTGATAATTATGGACTTGGTGTTTATATAAGGAGGATGTAGAAACATATTTTGAAAAGAGAAGGGTGTGCCAGCAAGATGTTGTCGGCAAGGGGGACCCAGGAAGGGGTTTCCGCGTTTGCGATGGCCTGTGTGGCACGACGATGATGGCGCGTTAGTGTTTGACAGGTGCAGAGCAGCAACTATGGAATTGATGATCATGGCCACATATCAAAAGTCTTCCTAATAGTGGTGATCAGGTGGCGTGCCCCGATTTGCGATTGGCGGTACATCATAATGGCAAGATTATTCAGGTGTCGCAAGCTGGTGCGAGGTTGACGCATTTTCGGGTGAAGATCTCCGAGGTAGTGACGTTTCTTTGACAGAAGGGTGAAATTTTGTCACATATTGATCTTCCGATACATAGCGTCAGTGGGATGTTTATTAGAGAGAATGAAGAGGTGTATCAGGGTGTTGTTTTCACACTGGTTTTCTACGCTCTCTTATTGATAATTCAATTTCAGGCAATACTTGGATTCATTGTACTTTCGGATTCATAGTGGATATTTGGGAATTGCCCCATGGTTTTTTAATGCTCCGCATGGGAGAGTTTTTTCACGTTAAAAAAACATGCGTGTTGATTTCTTCATTCTGCTTATATCATTTTGGGTTTCTCACGATATTTTTGGCAAGTAATTTTCGGCCCGAAATCGTGATTCTCCCCAACAAGTGGTATCAGAGGAGGTTGGTTTGTGCTTGCAGTTTGGCGTGAGGATTTTTTGAAGATTCGAAGAGGATCAAAGATGCGTGTGTGGAGCATAATACAGTTTTAAAATTAAAGTAGGCTGAGAGAGGTGATGCGCATGTCGGCTTAGAGGATGTTGAGCATGGGGGAGAAAGTTGTTCTTGCAGGTGGTCCAGATTATGTGGCGATCACGATTATGGGGGAGCCAAATGTTTCTGGTTCTTATCTTGTTCATCAGGATGGTGCATATACAAATGTGATGAAGATTTCAACGTTTGATTTTCTTTTAGCAGGGGGAGATGATATTTTTTTATCAGAAGTGCAAAAGGAAGTCGTCATATCTTCTACAGTTGATGATGGTTGGTGTGATACCAACATTTTTTCTTTCCAATTGGGTTTCTTTGATGGCTCCATTCATTAATGTGATGAAGGGGGAGATTTTGAGATTCATCACATTTATTGATGTGAGATAAAAATTATTAATGGAGGGATTCGTCACATTTATTATGAGAGAAGAAAATTATTAATGGGGATATTTATATCACCATTAATTGAGGATTTTCTCCAAACATTAAGGGATATTTAATTCTCAATATTAATGGATGGAATAACTGATGTTGAATGAATTAATTGATTATTATGGACTTGGTGTCTATATAAGGAGGATGCAGAAACATATTTTGAAAAGAGTCAGCAAGGGAGACCCAGGAAGGGGTTGCTGCGTTTGCCATGGCCCGTGTGGCACGACGACGATGGCATGTCAGCGTTTGATAGGTGCAGAGCAGCGACTACGGAATTGATGATCATGGCCACGTATCGAAAGACTTTCTGATAGCGGTGATCAGGTGACGTGTCCTGATTTTCGATTGGCGGTACATCATAATGGTGAGATCATTCGGGTGTTACAAGCTGGTGTGAGATTGACGGATGTTCGGGTGAAGATCTCCGTGGTAGTGACATTTCATCGATAGAGGGATGACATTTTGTCACAAATTGATCTTCCTATACATAGCGTTAGTGGGATTTTTATCAGAGAGAAGGCAGAGGCATATCGGGGTGTGGGTTTCATATAGTTTTTCTATGCTCTCTTATTACTAATTCAAGTTTGGGAATTACTTGGATTCTTTGTACATTCAGATTCATAGTGGATATTTCAGAATTTCCCCATGGTTTTTTAATCCTCTACATGGGAGAGTTTTTAAACATTAAAAAATTATGTGTGTTGATTTATTCATTCTGCTTATATCGTTTCGGGTTTCTCATGATATATTTGGCATGAAATTTTTGGCCCGAAATCATGATTCTCTCCAACAAGTGGTATCAGAGGAGGCTGGTTTGTGCTTGGAGTTTAACGTGAGGATTTTTGGAAGATTCGAAGAGGATCACAGATGCGTGCATGGAGCATAATATAGTTTGAAAATTAAAGCAGGCTGAGAGAGGTGATGCACATGTTGGGTCAAATTATTTTGAGCATGGGGGAGCATGTTTTTCCTGCAGGTGTTCCAAATTATGTGGCGATCACGATTATGTGGGAGCCAAATGTTTCTGGTTCTTATCTTGTTCAGCAGGATGGTGTAGATAAAAATGTGATGAAGATTTCGACGTTTGATTTTCTTTTTGCAGGGGGAGAATGTTTTTTTATAAGATGTGCAAAAGGACGTCGTCATATTTTCTACAGTTGATGATGGTTGGTGTGATACCGACATATTTTCTTTCCAACTGGGTTTGTTGGATGGATCCATTCATTAATGTGATGAAGGGAGAGATTGTTGAGATTCATCACATTTATTGATTAGAGAGAAGAATTATTAATGGTGGGATTCATCAAATTTATTGATGAGAGAGGAAAATTATTAATGGGGAGATTTATATCACCATTAATTGAGGATTTTCTCGCAACATTAATGGATATTTAATTCTCAATATTAATGGATGGAATAACGTATGTTGACTGCATTATTTGATTATTATGGACATGGTGTCTATATAAGGAGGATGCAAAAACATATTTTGAAAAGAGAAGGGTCTGCCAGCAAGATGTAGTCAGCAAGGGAGACCCAGGAAGGGGTTGTCGCGTTTGCAGTGGCCCGTGTGGCATGACAACGATGGGGCGTCGGCGTTTGACAGGTGCAGAGCAGGGACTATGGAATTGATGATCATAGCCACGTATCGAATGTATTTCTGATAGCGGTGATCAGGTAGCGTGTCCTGATTTGCGATTAGTGGTACATCATAATGGCGAGATCATTCGGGTGTCGCAAGCTAGTGCGAGGTTGACGCTTGTTCGGGTGAAATTCCCCGAGAAGGTGACGTTTCGTCGACATAAGGGTGAAATTTTGTCATAGATTGATCTTCCAATACATAGCGTCAGTGTGATGTTTATCAGAGAGAAGGAAGAGGCGTATCGGGGTGTAGTTTTCACACAGGTTTTCTACGCTCTCTTATTGCAAATTCGGGTTCGGGCATTACATGGATTCTTTCTACTTTCGGATTCATAGTGGATATTTGGGAATTGCCCCTGTGGTTTTTTAATCCTCCGCATGGGAGAGTTTTTCCACATTAAAAAATCATGCGTGTTGATTTCTTCATTCTTCTTATATCGTTTCGGGTTTCTCATGATATTTTTGGAAAGCAATTTTCGGCCCAGAATCAGGACTCTCCCTAACACTGCCATCCATGTTTTGTGTCGGCCTGGTTGAAAATATTCCCCCACCGCACCCCCAAAATTCATCTTTCTATCGAGTGGAAGATCTCTGGGATCTGGTTGGCCACCCCCTCAAGCTACTTCCGCCCACCACCACATAAGAACAGTAGGCACGCTGGGGTGGAAATGGAAGGATGTATACAGAGTATGAGTATTCTATTCTCTTCATTGGAGTGCCGAACTGGTGGGGGACCGACATATCCATTATAGGTAACAGTGAAAAGGGAGAAAGTATGACTGAAAAGGAGGAGGAGTAAAGTGTATTCTCGAGAAGGTATGAACGAGAAGAGGGAGGAGCCAAGTGTATTTCGGGGGGGGGGGTGGAATATCATTATATAGATGGCATTTTATTTGGACATGAAAATAAATTTTGGGGATCAGGGACCTAAGAAAAAAGATGGTATTTAGGAAAACCGTGTAATGTTTTTTTAATGAAAACATAATGGTCCACATCATTAATTCATATTTCAAAATTGTGAAAATATTTAATGATATATTTATTTATTTTTAAATGCATCACTATTGTCTCATTAAATGAGATTTCTACAAAAAATAAATCATTAATATTATTAATATTGAAAATAATAATAATAATAATAATAATAACACACACGGATATGCAAAATTAGGGGATAGGTTTTTTTTAATTTAAAGGGTTTGAATTTTTTTATTTTGGGTAGTGGGTGTGTCGAGCGCCAAATGAATAAACTATGAACACATTTACCATAGAGCACCAATTTATTTGGGGATCTTGGGTTTTTTTATCCCCATACCACCCTTCCCTAACCCCCATTATATATATAATGTATATTTATATTTATATAAATATAATTATAATAAATAAATTTATAATAAATAAAATTACTAAAATAAATACAATTAATTATTAATTATATTTATTATAATTATTTTAGTTGTATAATTATCATAAATATATAATTCTAGTAAATATAAAATTATAATAATTATTTAACTGAAATAATTATAATAATTATATAAATACAATAATTATACAATTATAATAATTATATAATTACAATAATTATATAATTACAATAATTATATAATTATAACAAATAATTGTATATTTATAATAAAGATATAATTAGAAATATAATATTTATATAATTAGAATAATCAGAATAATTATATAATTATAAATATTATAATAATATAATTGTAATTAATATATAATTATAATTAAAATAATTATATAATTATAAATATAATTATGATATAACTATAAAAATTATATAATTATAATAAATATAAAATTACAAATATAATAATATAACAATTATAAACATATTAAATATATATCTATAATAATTATATAATTATAATAAATGTGCAATTATAATTTTTTAAATTTTATAATTATAATAAATATTTATATTTATTACAGATATATAATTATACTTATTATTATAATTATATTGTTAATGTAATTTTATATATTTATTATAATTATAATTTAATATATTTTATAATAATTTTTATAGTAAATATTCAGTTATTATTTTATAATAATTACAATAAATACACAACTTTAAATATAATAAAAATATACAATTAAAATAATTATATAATTATTATAATAAATATACAATTATAATTATAATATATAATTAGATTTATTAAAATTATTAAAATTATAAATATAATAAATATGAACTATTATAATTATATCATTATAATAATTATATTAATTATAAAAATTATATAATTATAGTAATTATTATTTTTATTATAATAAATATAATTATATTTATAAAAATAATAATTATATATTTATAATAAATATACAATTATAATTGGATTAGAAATATAATAATAAGATAATTATAATAAATATAAATATAATAAATATTTAATTATTTTAATTATTATATTTAATATAATAAATATAATCATATTTATAATAATAATTATTGTATAATTATAATAATTATATTTATTATAATAATCATATAATTATAATAAATATATATTTATTTTAATTATAATAATTATATAATTATTATTATAAAATTTATATAATTATGTTAAATATAAAATTATAATTACAATAGTAATATATTTATAAATATAATAATTATATATTAATAATAAATATAATTATTATAATAATTATATAATTACAATAATTATATATTTAAAATAATTATATGTTTACAATATTTGTATATTTAGAATATTTATATATTTACAATAATTTTATAATTACAATAAATATAAAATTACAACTATTATATATTTATAATAATTATATAATTACAATAATTATATATTTATTATAATTATATACTAATTATAATTGAATATTTATTATATTTATAATTATTTAATTATTCTTATAATAAAATTATTACAATTGTGTATTTCTTATATTTATATATTTATTATATTAATAGTTATATAATCATTATAGTTATATATTTATTATAATTGTATATTTATTACTATCATATAATTATTATATTTAAAATAATATATTTATTATTATTATATAATTGTAATAATTATATATTTAATATATTTATTGTTATATAATTATTGTAATTGTAATTGATATAATTATATCGTTATTATTATTATGATTATATAATTATTATATTTATAATTATATGATTATTATAATTATATAACTATTATAGTTATATATTTATTATTTTTATAATCATATAATTATAATAATTATAGTAAATATATAATTATATTTATTTATTATAATTATAATTGTATTTTTGTTGTAATTGTTATTGCATATTTATTATTATTATTATATAATTATTATAATTTTATATATTTATTATATTTATAATAGTATATTTATTATAATTATTATAATGCAAAAATTATATATTTATTATAAATATTATTATAATAAATATACAATTATAACTACAATAAATATATATAATTATAATAATTATATAATTATTATAATAAATATAAATATATAATTATAAAAAATATAATTTTTTATTATATCTATAAAAATTATATAATTATAATTTTTCATTTATTATAATTATATATTTATTACATTTATAAATATATAATTATTATATTTATGTTTTAATTATAATTGTATATTTATTATGATTATATAATTATTATATTTATAATTTTATATGTATTATAATTATATAATTATTATAATTATTACTTAATAATATTTACAATTATATAATTATTGTAATTATAATTAATGTAATTATATAATTATTATGTTTATAATTATATATTTATTGTAAATATACAAATATTATAATTATATATTTAATATATTTAATATATTTATAAGTATATAATTATTATAATTATATAATTACTGTAATTGTATAATTATTATACTTATATAATTATTATAATTATATAATTATTATAATTATATTATTATTATAGTTATAAAATTATTATAATTGTATAATTATTATAATTATAGAATTATTATAATTATTCTAAATATATAATTATTATAATTGTATATTGATAATAATTAAATATTTTTTATAATTATATAATTGTTAGAATTATAATAAATATAATTATAAATTAATTGTATTTATTTTAGTCATTATATTTATTATAAATATATTTATTATAACTATAATTATAATTATATAAATATACATAATATATATTGAGACAGTTGGGGAGGGAGGCGGGGGGAGAAAAAAACCCAAGAGCAGTAAATGAATTGGCACACAACACTCCCACTTCTCAAAAAAAAAACAAACCATTTAAATTAAAAAAATATTAAAAAACCTTCTCCCCTAATTTGGGCCACACTGATAAGTACAAGCCCTTTCCATTACGTTTTCTATAAATTTTATAAAATGATCAATTAAAAAATTGAAATAATTCCACTCATTTTTAGGATACTAATTATTAAATAAAAATATTGAAAGTCTATATGTTAACTCGAAAAGTGAACAATAATTTAAAAAATCTTAATGAATACACATTTTTTATGTTTAAAAAAAAATATGTTTGAAATTATTTTTTTTGAAAAACGAAATATATAGATTTTTAAAAAATTGAATGTTCAAATAAAATATCACCAACTTTAATAAGATATATTCAATTGAATGTCCATAAGACTACATTAAGTGGTTGTGAGTATATATTTATTGTTTAAAAAATTCAATCTTTTCATAACAAGGAATGTATGTTATTTGATTGAAAAATCGAATATCTAGTGCCCGATATAAATTAAACATTTTTTTCGTAACAGACATATATTGGGTGGTTTGTTTTTTATTTAACTACACATGAGTTTTTAAATGTATTTTTTATATTTAATTAAATAATTTTTTTAAACACATGCTTATTTGGATTTTTTGTGTATACAATCTATTTTAGTCAATTGAGTTCAACTAAGTGTTTGATAGAAGAAATGTTATCATGATTAAAATGATCGTAGTTGTAATCAGAGAGCAAACATGATGATTCAAGGTGAGTTTAGGAAACAATGAGTTGAGGGCAAACTACATTTAAAACAATATGCAAGACAACAGTAAAGGTGAACACATGATCTGATGTGTGTAGGCCTGTTTTTTGACATAAGTAGATGACAAGAACACCACCCACATACACATGTTTTTTTAAGCTAAAAAAAAACAGAATGCAAGATACAGTCTTGAAATATGAACAATATATAAGAAAATCTCCAAAAGATAGATCTTCATAATAAAAGATTGAAGATGAGGATGATTACAAGGCTGAAAAATTTGGATCTATCCGATGATCATTTTTGCGTTATCCAGCCTCCCAAAAGAGGACCATTCTTGACAAGTACATGCACACAATAATTCACTTCATCTATAACTCTACCAATGCTTCTTGATCATGGAAATGGCTGAACATCCATTACATTGAAGATCATCATCTAACTCCAACTCAAATAATGCACCAATGGTGAACAAGGAGGATGTCAGACACAAATTTCTTATCTCTCATGAAACAAGGTTATGTTGGAGAATGTATGGTTTTACCAGTAGAATGAGAGAAAAAAGGTGATAGACTAACTAAATGAGGAGAAATAATGGGGTCAAAATGTAATTTCCCAAGTATTGATGATATAAAACATTTTTTTAGTTAATTAGAAAATATCACACAATTTTTCAGTCAAAAGAAAAAATCATTATTTCTAACCAAATTGGATTTTCTAGCATTATATTATTTCATTTAAAATATATGTATTCAAATCTAGAATTTTAATTGGAAAAAATGAAATTCAATTTTTTATTTAGCATTTGGAAATTATCATTAGAATAATTTTAAATAATTTTCTAATAAAATATTTTATTGAATAATGAAAAATAAATAATTTTGATAAAAATTGAATTTTCTCATGTATTTAAAAAATGAAATTTTATTTTGGAGTAATTTTAAAAATAAATTTCATTATTTTGATTAAAAAATCCAATTATAGGCTTCAAAAGAATTTGAAACAAGAATTTATTAAAAAAATTATAATGAAAAGTGATTTGTCAGAAAAATCACTTTTCATCAAATTTTTTTGGTTTAATTTTAAATAAAATTATGCCACATATATGTTTTAAATATTGAGAAATGGTTTACTTATTTATAATTATTGTTTCTAAAGTTGGTAAATTGGTCCCTCTTATTTTTGATCGATTAGAATAAAAAGCTTAGAAATTTTGTTAACACTCTAAAGGGAAAATCATGTAATTAAAAATAATAATAAATTGATAAGGACTATAAAATAAACCTAATAGTTGATTTAATTTTATTGGATTATTATGTTTTTTCCATACTCATCCAAGATTATGTTAAATGTCATTTTATTTCAATTTGGATGTGATTATGGAATTTAAAAAATTTTATTTAATGAAAAGTAAAAAATGAGATACTCTTGTTTTTAATGAATGTAATATTTTTATCATGGAGATAACCAGAGGATATATTCGATTATAAATATTTTTCTGAAATTTAAATTATTTATCATCATCTTGGAAATTTATTTATAAATTTTAGTGCTTAAATAATTACCATAAAATCTTAAACCAAATTGATGGAGGAATTTTTCAATTAATTAAAATAAAAAATAAATGATATTAAAATTATTTAGACTAATATAAATTGAAATAATTAATGTGACCCTTGGTTCTTATAGATAAATATAACATTTCAAGGATTTATTAAATTATTTTATTTCAAATTCTATTTTTTCATTATTTTATAAATGTCAAATTAAATAAATTATTCTAAAATTTACATTATTGATATTTTAATGAAATAATATTTTATTAAATTATATAAAGTATCTAAAAATCCGATATTCAGACAAGTGATTAGGCTATGGTTGAAAATATCAACCACAATTACTTTATTGATCATTTTTCCATATATAATAATTGTTTTGACCCTCAAAGCGTAAAAAACATTGTTATCATGGTAAGTGTGAAATGGGTTGTGGGGTTATCCACAAATGATAAAGGAAAAAATGAGATCTAAACATGTCCAAATATTATGGGAAATGATTTTTTAGACTCATATTCATATTATATTTTAATATTATCAATTTAGTATGATTTTGATGTCCAAATTAATTAATATTAAATTAATATTTTAATAAATTCCATGAGTACCTCTCCTCTCTCTTATAAAAGGGTACCAATTCTTCTCACTTATTCACATTTAAGAACCAATTTAATTAACCAAATATATAAATAAATCCATGCCTAAAATCTATTTCCATGTTTTGGAGTTCTTAATTTATGCAGAATAAAAATCATAGAGGTTATAAGGTGTTAAGAAATGGAGTCTTTCGAAAGAGGACGAAGTTAACGAATGCACATAATGATTTAGACTCAAGGCATGAGAAGTTCTTTTCTAAAATAATCTTTTAATGTTTCCCTTAAACATATATTAATCTTACATATCCATATTTTTAAATATATTTTATTCAGTTATTTATATGGACATAAGTGAATTAGAAAAGACACATTATATTTCTTTTAACTTTCATTAAATTTTATTCAAAATTAATATTTTTACAAAATGTTTTAACATTCATTACCAAATGGAAAAAAGAAATTTTATATATTATTGTATCTGGTGACAATGTACATTCCCACATCCAAAAATATTATTTTATTATGGAATTACTTTATAAGATTTCATGTTTTCTCATTATAAAAATTACACTCATTCCATACTTTTTTGGTTAATTTTAAAAAGGGTTTTAAAATGTAAATGATATATGAATATCTAAAAATGTATTATTATGGGTGAAAAGAACATGTTTTATGATGCAAGATTTTATGTATATTTTTAATTTTATTCGTAATTGTTTATGAGGATTGGTGGTTCCATTATAAATAGAGTGAAGGTGATACCGTTAATGCGCTCTAATGATTTTGGAAAATTGAAGTAGTTAACGTATTTTTTTATCTAAATAAACTATTGGAATATAATATGATAGTTATTCTAGTTGTAACCATGATATTTATTTTTTGTATAACTGTGATGTTTATTCAATGTGTAATTGTGATGGTTATCCCATAGGTAAGAGTGATATGAAAATGAAACCTCAAGTTACCTATATGATTTATCTATGCATGCTATGAATTTTATAGAAATATTTTAATTTCTCAAGAAAATTTAATGTTCTTATGTTCAATTGTATGAATATTCTAATTTTTAATTGATAAAAGTATATATTTTTGAAAAATGTTATGATGATATTTTCATCATTTGAAAGAATCATTAAGAGTTTTATTTTTTTCCTCCATCAATCCTTGTGAAATTATTTGTGAAAATATTAGGCTTTAGAAGGTGATTTCTTGTGTTATAATTTTTTTGAACCTAAAGATTACTTAAAAAATAATTTTTCTGATTGTATTCATATAATATTTGTTTCATACATTATTTTATGTCTCGAAATTATATTTTTATGCTCATCCATGTTTTTAAAATGCTGTTCATAGAGATTGAGGATGGGTAAGGGAAAAGAAGAGTTCAAGTTGGAAGTCATGAAGATTTTTCATGAAAAGAAATTGTGTGTCATTTTAAAAGTTTTATATTATGTGGAAATGGATACTGATTATGAGTTTCTGCTTTAAAATATATGGGTTTTTATGTATGATTTATAACCGAACTATCAAAAACTCTAAACTGAAATGATAATTTGAAATATAAAAATTTGAATTATAGTTTAAAATCACTAGAATATGTAATTTTTATGGATGGTTCCTTATAATTGTTATACATTAATATGGTTAGATAAATTTAGGGGTTTGGATAATATAAATTAAATAACCTTAAATTTTTTTAATTTATGGTTATGTTGAAATGATATAGAATTTGAATATTACCATGTTTCTTTAACTAAAATATGTATATTAAGAATGGTTTTCCATAGAGGAAATAGTGAAGCTGATGTATTAAGGAACTTTGGGAATGATATCCTTCTGAATCAACAACCTAGAATGGTTGGAATTGTAATTGATAAGTTATTTATAATGATAGATTAGTAGACATAGTTTATAAAAGGTTATTTTATCCATGCTTGAGATCATCTTGATCTACCATAAAAGAACATGAAGGTAGTTGATCATTTGGTGTGAAATCAAACTATAACATTCATCGTATCTTATAACTCCTTGGAAATTGAAGGATGGATTATATCCCTAGGAAAGATATTTGATTTATGGGATGTTCTGATCCTTAAAAGGTAAGGATTACTATTTATGGTATTGGAGGTGAATCTGACCAATGGTGTGCAATGGAAAAGAATATCACGGAAACAGAGCAGATTTATTCCTTAGAGTCAGAAAAATTTGAGAATATATTTATTGAGAAATATTTTCCCAAATCTATTAGACTTGGAGTAGAAAATATATTATTTGAATGATGCAATGGGAGGATGTTTTAGTGGTCACATACGAAGAAAAATTCACCCAATTAGTGTGGTACACAATAATTGTTGTCAATGATCATGATAGTAAGGTTATTCATTTATTCTCATTATTGAATCCAATATATCGAAGGAAATAAACACCCTAAATATTTAACAAGTTATGATAAAATTGGTATATGTGTGTAGAAGGTGGAAATGGAGTTTTTTGATGATCATTTGAATTTGGAAAACCAGTATATTAAGATTCCAAGTCATAGAAAAAAGGGAAGAATGGATCAAAGAATCCTGATGGTATGGAAATTATTATTTTTTGATTATGAGAGTTATGTAAAAAGAACATCGATTAATGCCTTATGAAGTACAATATGTTTTTAGGATATGGAAAGTATCGTTATATGAATCATAATTAGGTTGAAAATAATATTTTAATGGGTATGAAAATATTAGATAAATATGTAGTAAAATGTTATAAATGTAATGTCACGACCTATCCCCTAGGGCCTATGTCGTGGCTACCCCAAGACCGCCTCCCAAAGGCTAGGGTATAGTGACAAGTGCTAAAATAAATTATCCAACAAGTGGGATGAATTTTCCCGAGTACCTGTACACATGCACACAACTCCCAACCGATGGTACAAGAAAGTAAAAGACATGGAAACTATGCATGAAATCCACTAGGTAAAGAACAACTAGAGTACAAAGGAATGTAAAGTACATGCTGGAAACTCGGTCTAACATACAGTCCTACCATTAGAAAATTATAACAAAATTAAAACTCATATTCCATGATTCTCACCCACTGGGAAGCCTACTAGGAGGGTAGGTTAAAGGTAGCTACCTAAAGTTGTAGAGGTACACATCGTCTATCTAATATCACTAAAACCTACCAGGTATTAGTCCCCCTGAACTCCATCAATGAGTCGGTCATCTGAAAATGAACTGACATGTGTGGGAAAATCTCATGTATGGGTGAGTAAAACAATACTTAGTAGGGGACACAAAAACCACTAAGGTAAAGCACAAGTGAAAAACCGGAATGCAATTCATAGTCATCTGTACTCTGGTATAAACCCATAAATATGACATGAACATCTAGATATACTCATCTCATTCACAAAAAAATCATGTGGTCCCAACCACACAACTATTTTCAGGATTCTCATCGAACCCTCAAGTCATAACACACAAACCAAGAGATCAAACTCCATGAACTCAACCATCCATGATGGCACATATCTGAGGGATGCACTCTATCATGTAAAATCCTACCCTTCTGAATGGAATGTCTAAGAGAACGTGCTCCATCAGGATCATTATACTAGGTCCGAATATAGGGCCCAACACTAGTGGTTTAGTTGTCACATTCATACACCCCATAGAAGACTAAGGAAACCCAATTAAAGAGGCCCACCCTTTCCATTCTTCACATTAGAGGTATTTATGTTCCTAACAATCTCGTGAAACCTATTTCACTCTTATAAGGAGTGTACCACACATCAGTCCATCGAGAAATCACTAACATCTATCTAGGTATATTTTTCATCAAGTTGATGGGCCTACTCCCCTCTACTATGCCCAAAAATTGAGGGTGTTGCATCTTTAATCGAGGATCTGAACCCTACCCGATAGTGGAGTACTATTCAGTGACTAGAGGACTCACACCCTCATGTGATAGGGAAGTACCGAATATTTTAGTTCTTGTATATAAGATCTATGGCCTGGTATATTTAGGGAGTACCGAATCATATAATAGAGGACTCACACCGTACCTAGTAGGGGGAGTACTGACTCTATTCGATCACGTGTGGAGGACCCGCACCCTAAAACAGCAGGGGATTAACGAATCCATTAGTTTGTTCTCTAGGGGGACCCACACCCTATTATGTTAGGGGTGTACCGACCCTGGGCTAGAAGACCCACTCCCTGCCATGGTAGGGGTGTAATGAATTTGCTGTATCACTATGTAAGGATGACCCACACCCTAAAATGACAAAAAGGTGATGAATCCAATAATAGAGGACATGATCCATACCTGATAGGGGAGTACCAACACTATATGACTTAGGTATGTAAGACCCTCACCCTAGTCTAATATGGGATTACTAACATCAAGGATTCAGGACCTCCTCCCAGGAACGACATGGTAGTACTGACTCTTCCATTATGAACTTCTCTGCGAAATCGTGCCCTAAAATATGTGGAATACCATCTCTACATAAGTAGAGTGATATAGAGTACCCATGATCTGAGTAATTAAGGGAGTAACCATCCTAACATCTTAACATATGAATCACCATCATTCTACCCAGAGTATGCCCGTACCAGGAGAGCCTACTCTTCAAGCCATATAGATATTCCCCTAACAATGTCAAAAAAAATCACTCAGAGTATCTCAAAAAGAATGTATCATTTCACGGGTCACAATCCCATAGACAGATAATCAAATTGACACTCTGTTTAAATGTTACATGAATTTTTGTGAAGCGAGGGCTGCTTGGGTCCGGGTTCGGTCCATCCCAGTTAGACAGACCCAACCCGACATAAACAGGATTGGCCTAGTCCGACCCACTGTGATCGACATGTTGGGATGTGGGTCTGGACCAGCCCACCAGTAGTAACTAGGTTTGTTGTTTGATTGGGACAACTTTTCTGCTTGGATGCGGCAAGGGCAACATCCATTTCACCTCATTCGGCACCGGATGGTTCCCCCACTCCAACCGGTCTTCTACACTGACCGGTTCTCCTAACGGGTCCCATAAAAAAGTCGTAGGATCCATCTCTAGTTGCGATCGGGGGTGGAAGATTCCTCAACATGGTAGCTGAGTGGCTACCACTGTCGACGGTCCCGGAAAATATTCCACAGGCCACCGTACATTCTCTATTGTTCTGTTCTTCGATTCAGAGGTTGTTTCAAGACCCTAAGGTCGCATTCTTCGCTACCTGGAGCTCCTGAATCCCTTGTTATTACTTCTTCAAGATATCGATCGATTTATATCATTTCACAGTTCACTTCAGTCCATCTGTCATCAGTCGTCATCGCTCCTTCTTCATGCCATGTCTATCCATGATCCATGATGTCAGATCATTCCACCATGGATGGTTTCACAATGATTTACCATATTTTAGCCCATGAATAATGCGAGGGGGGGGGGGGGCACAATAATCAACCCGAGGGTCGAACCTCAGCCGTTTTTCCGTTCCGACCTCAACTTGATCCATTAAAAGGACAAAGAAAACGAATCAAAAATCATTCCACATGATTGATCAAACCTTAGGTCCACCTATTCATTGGTTAATCCGATTTTTCCATTTAAATCCATGAATGGGGGAGGATTTAATTCAAATTTAATCCCCTTCCTCGAATGGTTCTTTCACTGAAGAAGAACATCTCTGCGTTGTAGCTGTATTGTGAACGACGATCTCTTCTCTCGGCTCCGATTTCCAATGGCACAATCACCGCTTCTCATTCCACCATCATTTTCCATTTGATAGGATTCCATTCAATCATTGGACATTCGAAAATTATTTCGTAAAGGATTATTAACATAATCCAAAGTCCTTTTTATGACCTTGGATCCTTGCTAAGCCATTAAATAGCGAATCATGATTCTGTGTTCTCTACTACCATGTGTTATAATGATGATACACTTTTACATTTAACAAAACACCATATTTAGTTTCACTTGGTTGGAAAACTGTTGGGCTTCAATGATTCGAAAATTCATAAAAAATATTAAAAGAAGTTTATTTTATTTTTAACCTTTTCTTTTAATTGTCAGAAAAATAAATTTTCTAATCAACCAATGTCGGTCGATTTTAAGTCCCTTCTTAGGTAATGTTGATATTCTAGACCCAATAGTTCAATTAGATTTTCATTCTCGGCACCCATTTAAAGGTTTCCAAAATTGATCACATGTGCCATTTTAATTCTCTTAAAGGAAAACTCGAAAAAAAAACATTCACCTTCGACCCATGCTGGCTGTGGTTACACTCCACCTAATGGAAAAATTCCATCATGATAATGACAATACTCTCATATTTAAAATTCGATTTTCCATTTAGGATTTATAAGAATATGAAAAAAAATAATTGTTACTCAATTATTTTATTTAAGGCCCATAACTGACCTCCACTCTTGGACTGCAGCAGCCAACATTAGACCCTTTCAAGGAAAATCCCACTATTTTGATTTCAAATATGTGCTCAAATTTTTGAAATGGGAACTGGCTCCAAAGATTTAAAAACCTGCTCACATGTTTAATTAATAAACATTAAAAAAGTTCGATAATCCATTCCGTCCTCTTCAGGTCATGGAATTGTGTTTTGTCTCAGAGCCTAGTCCAGTAAAAATAATCATTAAATTTGAAAAAAATACATGGAATTATGGGACATTACATTCCCCCTACATAAAATATTTTTTTCCTTGAAAAAAAGTCCCATCTATATGGGATGAAAAATAAGTTCATCAAAGGTCCCAATACTGCTTACAAGCACACACCTCAAGGAACCACCGAGATTGATGATTTTCATGTCCATCTTTGGCTAGGTCCACATCATGCAACAACTAGGACACACCTCTATAGCTGCGACAAGTGGTAAAATCACAAAAAACCCCGATCCATTTGTATTCATGGGGTCTAGAGGCTCCCCTCCATGCTATCCTGATGAATATAAGAATATAAACTCACAGATCAGATCCACCCCTGGATGAAATGTGCTAAATCTTCCAAAACTTTTATGCATTCATGGTTGACGCGAAACACATAGGGGTAATCACGAACAAAATGTGGTGGCCTACGATCAGACATTGGGTCTTACGAAGCCCTCTATCTATTACCACTAGTGGCCAGACAACCCCCCAAAACTAAAGCACCACAACATTCACTTGTGGAATCTCACCTGATTATTGATTGTAACAACCATTCCATAATGTGGAATCTTCATGGGGTCTAACTCTACCACCATAGAATGTCCCTAAACATGAATCAACTCAAGATTCCTCCCTATGATACCTGATTTTACCTTTAACAGGATGAAAAACCTGTTTTTTACCATTGAGGATAAACAACATACTTTTACTAATACTGTTAATATAGGTATGAATGGTAGTTTTTCATACCAAGAATGGTATCATAAGTCCTCGATGCCACGACTAAGAGATCCCAAATGCGACTCTCACCTTCAAGAGTTAGGTCACACTATCAATAATAGTGTTTGATCAACATGTCTCATCCAGTAGGAGTCTCTATTTGTGAGGGTCAAGACTATGGTCCAACAAGAATCTCGAAGTCTCAAATACAACTCGTGGAAAAAGGAGCACTCAAAAAAACATGCATCTATTTAGAAATTCATCTAAAATAAAAGACACAAATCATTCATTGAGTTTATTCTAGTGATTCATGGTTATAATACATGATCAAATTCAACTGTACTCATCCATGTCCTCCAGCTCCATTACCCAAGTGTGGACTGCCTCCTACTGCTCATACGGCTCTTTTGCCTAATCCTCTATCATGAAAATATTTTTACTCCAAACGATGCCTCTGCCAATGTGTGTCATGTGCTGAATCCCTATCAGTGGCACATCATGTCAGAAAATATCTAGCAAGTTTCCTCTAGACCTTTCAAGTGTAACACTATATCTCCTAATGCGAATATGCTCCTTGGCGGTGCTCCTATGCCACTGACACACATATCTGTGTTCGGGCATGGTTAGGCCTTTTACAACATGTTCATGTTTCCTCTTATCTGTTAGATCCATCATATGCCTCTACCTCATGTCCTCTGTTATAAGTCATATCCATATTCTTCTCCTACCGGTAGCTCTCAACCACCAGGTCTCTCTCAAGCAACCCAACATACCTATAAATACTAAAGGGTATCACTAACACCCTGATCTCCCGTCGTAGTCCCTACTCGAAGGTCTGCTCTCTAAAGTTAGGGTTCCACATCATATATTTATAGTAGCAAGAAAGATCCTTAAATCATGTTGAGTACTCTGTTACCGTCATGGAACCATGCCGTAGGTACAACAACTTCTATATACTTATAGATCATTAATTCACCTGAAAAAACTCCATCGTCAAAAGGTGCTCAAAGTCATCCTAGGTTAGGGTTGCCTCATCCGGCGTCAGGACCATTAAGCTCCACCCTCATCCCTCTAATCAATGTAGAAGGCTCTTTTCTAGTACTTCAACCTAGTTGAATGGTGTCCACACTTGGAGGAAGACTTGTGTAACTACCTCAGGCCAATCGTCATCTCCCTGAGGATCTTTCTCGCCTCAGAACATGGGAGGTCTCTGCATTTAGAACTATTGTAGCAGAATCATCCTGCACGTATCCTCTACTGGTAGTGCAAGTAGCAACTACTGATCGATGGGTGGCTATATAAATGGTTTACCACCCGGATGTAAAGCCATAGATTCAGTTTCCTACACTAAAGCATCCACTTGGGTGGATCATCATCATAATCATGTTATAGAATCTTATCTATCTATTTTTTGGTGGCATCCTAAAATATTTCAAGGTGAACCATGGTTAATGAGTATATATGGAGAGATTACTCAATAAGGACATGGAAATCCCAACCATTTCTACATCATGAATGTACCTATTATTTTCCTGCAATGAGTGTTTTCATGTACCATGTTAGAAAATAAGTGTCCAGAGTTCAGTTTTATTAATAAATCAGCCACCACACCAGCACTGGAGTCCCTGGCCTAAAATCCAAACTCAAAACACATTACAATGTTTCAAAAAACAAAAAAACAACAACATACCCCCAAACATTATGGTAGAACCGACCACCTATGATACCAATTTTCCACAACCCATCCCTAGGTCCCATGTTGTGACTACCGCAATCCCATCTCCCAAAGGCCAAGGGCTGGCGACTATCATCGAATGCATTATCCCACAAGTGTGAGACATTTTTTGGTGTACCTATACACACACACACAAAAATCCCAGCCAGCGGTACTAGAAAGTAAAAGCCAAGGTAACCATGCATGCAATCCACTATGTAAAAAAAAAATTAGAGTACAATGGAAAGTAATGTAACGGGTTGAAAACAGGGATAGTATACAATCCAACCAAAATAAAAATGGAAAAAAAGTAAAACACCATGTCCTTGAATCTCATCTGATGGGAAGCGTACCTAGAGGGTAGGTGAAAGGTAGTAACATAAATCCGTAGAAGTACACCTGGACTGTCTGATCTCATTAAACACTTCTAGGGCCTATGCCTCCCTATACTTCATTGAAGCATATTTCATCTACACAATACATGACACATGCAGGAAAAGCCAGTGCATGGGTGAGTAAAAAAAATACTCAGTAGGGGACCCTGAAACCAAAATGGTAAAACACAGGAGAAAACCACAATGAAATTCATAGTCATATCTACTCAGATATATTCTCATAGTCATATTTCTATGTATTGTATCAATAGGGTAGATGTATTGTAGAGGGGATTGTAGCAGGTATTGTTTAACATTGTAGTAGCTGGGAATAGTCCACCATTTAGAGCCTTCGAGCCATCGATTTGGTCTATGAGCACATTAAGGCCTTCATGCCACCCAGGCCTTTGGGTAAGTATGGCCTTCGGGAAACCTCATGGATTTCAGGACACCTTAAATGCATATGGAAACCAGACAACCTACAAGGAACAAGCTCTAGAAGGATGATGGGAAACGAGCCTTCTCCATAGCAGAAGCTAAAAAGATTTCAAGAAAGAGGGGGTATGGCCCCATCCATCGAGGAAAGCCTGTGCATGAATGAGAAAGCCTAACTGAATATCCATGTAATACTTACACCTAAGGGACTTTTAAAGGATCCACCACTCTTCTTGAAATGTGTATTATCAAAAATAAACAAAAAATGAAGGCCTTAGGGCCATAGGAGTAGTCCCAAACCCACAACCTGTATTAGGATTCTCATCAAAGGCTCATGTAATACCATAAGGTCAGACTCCATGAGCTCAACCATCTATTATAGCCCCCATATGAGAAATACACTTCATCAAGTACAATCCTGGCATAATGAATGGTACATCCAAGAGAATGTTCCCCATTGGGAACAATCAACTGGGTCCAATTCTAGTGTTTGACACTATAGGTTTAGTCGTCAAACTCATTGCTTCACATGCAAGACTAAGGAAACCCAAGTGAAGAGGCCCACCCTACCCACTATACACATGAGAGGGATCCGTGCTCCAAACCATCTCACAAAACCTCTATCACTCCTATAACGAGTGTCCCACACATCAGTCTATTGAGGGATCACTCACTCTTATCTAGGTAAAGTTTTATTCAAGTGGATGGGCCTGAACCTTGCTACTATGTCCGACAATAGAGGGAGGTCAATATCCAAACATGGACCCACACCCTACCCAATAGAGGAGTAATACTCAATGACTAGAGGAATCACACCCCATTTGGAAAAAGGAGTACTCACTATGTCAGTTCATTAGTAGAGGACCCACGACCTGGTATGTTAGGGCAATACCAACTCCTATAATAGAAGACTTGAACCCTAGCCAGTAAGAAATTTCCGACTCTATTCGATCACGTGTGAAGGAAACACACCCTGAAACTATATTGGAGTATCAAATCCATTAGTTTGTTCACTATAGGTGACCTACACCATAGTATGTTAGGGGAGTACTAACCCCAAGCCAGACGACCCATTCTCTAGCATGAAAGGGGAGAAATGACTCTACAATAGAACTGTGTAAGGAGATCCCGCACCCTTGAATGGTATGGGAGTACTAAATACTATAACATATGACCCAATCCCTACCCGATAGTGGAGTAACAACTCTATATGTGCTAGGTATGGAGAAAATGTGACATTATCCTATAGGTTTGTACCAACTCCATGGATAGAGGTCCTTTTCCTTGGCACGACAATGGAGTACCGACTTTTCCTTTAAGAACTTCTATGAGAACCCACGTACAAAAATGTGGGGATTACCATATCTACCAATGTAGAGGCATAAGGAGTACATGCGCCTTGACTAATCAAGGGATTAACCATCCTAACATTTCCACGTAATAATCAACCTAATTCTACCTAGAGTCTTCCCCTACCGAGAGGGCCTACACTACAATCCCAAGATTTTGTCCCCAAAAAATCTCAAAAACTCACTTAGATTATCTCAATGTTCCGTTTAATCACCAGGGTTCCAATGATATAGACTTCTTGTTAAACACATGATCTTTTTGAATGTTACGGGCATTTTTGATAAATGGGGTCTAGTTTAGTCCATGTCCGGACCGACCTGGTTCAGTTGACCTGACCCGGACCAATGGGCCTGGACTAGACTATAGAGGCTCAAATCGACCCACTGGGCTCGGACCCTTGGGACATGGGTCCGGCCCCCTGGTCGGGCGTGTCCCGCCAGCAGCAACCCGACCCTCTATTTCATTGGGCCAACTCCTCGTCTTAAACGCGACAAAGGCCGCATCAATTTCTCATCATGTGGTGCCAGCAGGTGCCACTAATACAACTGGTCCACTACATATATCGGTTATGAGATCTTATATCTCCAATCTCTATTCCAATTTCCAAAGGGGTCTTCGCCGCTTCTCAGTCCGCCAACGTTCATCATTAGATATGATTTTTCACTGTCAATGGTCATTCACCAATGAATTATTCAAAGATACACAGCAGAATCCAACGTCCATTTTTTGATATTGGATCCTTTCTAAGCCATTACATGGCGAATCATGATTTAATGTTTTTGTAACCCCTAGACCAAAATTACCCAGATTCGGTGCATTATTACATAATATTGGCATGATCACAAGGGATCATGTCCCGAATGGCCGATCAATTTCATTTCCTCAGAAGGAGTACATACATTCGTATGTTTTACATGACATCAGGATATAAAAACAACTGAAACATTTAGTCCACTTTGAACACACTTATATCCTTAGGCTATCCCTGTAGGTTGACCATAAAATAATTTATCACATCCTTGGAAAAATAAAACATTGAAAGTGGTGAGATCTGATTCACAGTAAGTATAAAAATATAGCAGAATCTTTCATAGATAAGAATAAACATTTAAGAAAATGTATAAGACTAAAACAAAATCCTTTTAAACATAATATTATATATTATATGGAAAAGATAAAATCAAATAATTCCATTTTATTATTTCCATGGATATTATAATAGTTGAATAATCACATGAAATATCAATAGCCACTTTCATAATTATGGAATACAAAATGCCAGAATTCATAACCACATAGTCAAGGCCTTATGCCTAGACTACAAATAACATTTTGTCAAGGCCTTATTCCAAGACACTATTTGGTGTCATGAGACCTAACAATGAATCGAGGATTTAAATCAGGCTTCACCCTTTACATACTAAGTTCAATACATTCCTCATATAAAAAGGATTAAACATAACATAAACATTTGTATTAAAACTAGCATACAAAATTTAAATAATTTATCCGTAAACCATGAATGGTGTAAAAATAACACATTCATAATAAAAAATATCACAAAACCTTCAAAACAATATAGAAGTTTTGTCTCATAGTAAATCAACCTCAAATAAGCATAAAATCTATCCAAGGATGTTAACATAAATAAAGTCAAATGTTTTTAGAGAAATATCTATTTCAATTTTGAAATCTGTTAAAATTCATTTAATTATAAAAGAAAAAATTTATTTTGAAAATATAATTATAATCTGGTAAGGGATTCTTAGATGATGTTATAATGGTAGAAACTAGATGCACCCACCATATAATTTTAAAAAATAAATTCCTTAATTTTTTCAGAAATGTCATTTATTAGAAATTACACCTCATGAAATGAATATTGAACTAATGGTAAAATCATATTGGGGATGTATTAATCCAAAAATATATTATAATAATATTCGTTTCGATTCTTGTTGAAACAGATTACCTAAAACCCTTTTTGTATTTTATTTAATAGAGTTTGATGTTATTCTATTTATGGATTTGCTCTCGGTTTACCATGCTAAGATTTATTTTAGGTATATTGAATTTTTTCTTCAAAAGGAGTTTCATTTTGTAAAAAATAATGATCCAATACCTTTGATAACATTTCACAAATATGAGAATATTTGAAAAGATGGAAATGAATGTTATTATGCATATATTATTGAAAATAAAAGAACTGTTTAGATTAATGACATTCTAATAGTAAATGAATAACTATATGTTTTTTCTGATGAGTTTCCCAATGTTATACTTGACTTAGAAAATTGAATTTATTTTTAACTTATTTCTAAATGATATGACAATTTAAAAAATACATTATTGAATGAAAAATGTTGAACTTCCTGAATTGAAAAAAATAGCTAAATTATTTTCATGATAAAAGATTCATTCATCCTACAATTTCACCATGGGGTTATCTTGTTTTATTTCTTAAAATTATAAATGGTTCAATGAGGCTTTTCATTGATTAATGATACGTGAATAAAAATACTATTAAGAATAAGTATTTATTACCTCATATTGATGATTTGTTTTATAATCTCTAGGGAGATTAGTATTTTTTAATGGTTTACCTATAGTTTTGTTCCTATCAGCTAAGCATGATGGAGGAGGAAATTATAAATAAAACTAAAATATATTTAAGCATTATGTGTTTTGGTTATTCCATTTTGGCAGAAAAATACCCCAACATCATTTTTTGATCTTATGAATAAATATTCTGATGAATATTTTTATAATTTTGTGGTGGTTTTTATTGTTGATATGTTGATTTTTAAAAATATATAAGGATCCATAATAATATCTGAGGATTGTTCTATAAACAATGATTGAATATAATTTTTATGAAAAATTTAGAAAATGTGATATTTGGTTTTAGGAGATTTAATTACTTGGACAGACTGTAAATAACGATGACATAATAATTTATCTTAATAAAACTAAACTGGTTGATGAATGGCCAAGGAATATAAAAGCTACGGATATTTATAGTTTCCTTATATTATCAGGATATTATTGGTGGTTTTTTGATGAAATTTAAAGATTATCAATCACACTACCTATGTTAACATGAAAGGGAGTTACGTTCATTCAGAAAAAAGAATGTGATGAATGTTTCTAGTAATAGAAAATATGATTGGTTAGCACTCCAGTTTTGTCATTTCCCTCCTAAATTGGTGATTTTTTCATACACAATGATCCTTCATTAAAATAAATTTGTTTTATCATGATATAAAATGTTAACGTGCACATGAGCCTCAACCCAGTTGGTGAGGACTAAACAAGTGAATCCAAGAGACCCAAGATCAAATCCTGGTGGAGACATATTTCTAGGTTACCATAGTAGTACTGTTGTGGTTCTTGTAGTATTAATGTTGCAGGTAATGTTCTGTATTTTAGCAGCCAGAACTATTCATCCAACTGGGCCTTTTGGCCACCAGTTTGGTCCTTGGGTCTTACAAGGATTTCGAGCCACCCAAGGCCTTCGGTCCAGTTTTCTCTCAAGGCCTTTGGGCCACCTTAAGGCCTTCGGGCAACAACGAGGCCTTCTTTCCACATGAATATGTATATTTTCCAGTCTGAATATAATGGAAATGGCTCTATATGAGGATTAGAGGAGGCACATTCACCAGAACAGAGCTAACCGGAATTGGAAGAACGAGATGGTATGGCTTTTCCATCTGGTGCACACATGTGAAACTGTGCATGAAGGACAACTAGCTGATCAGCACCGTGAACGTGGAGTACTGACATATCTGGACATATGTGGGTGACGTTTAGTTTCTAGGTTTCTTGTCTGGGTGATTTCCTCCAATACTTACAGGACTTGTTATTATCTACATGCCTTCGGGCCTTGTAAAGGTTCGACCTCACCCCTTGAAAGGTAGATTATCTATATAATAAAAAAAGAAAGGCCTTATGGCTATTCAGTATATAGAATGGTCACATAATGGCATATCCTTCATATAAATTAAATCCACATGAGAAAAATTATCCCAAACATGGCCTTGAAGCAAATAAATTAGTGTATTCCTTAGAAATATTGAGATAGTATTTATATTGATCAATGTGTGAAATTTATAAAAATCATATAATTTTGATCAATATATTAAATCATAAATTTTGCAACATGAGAGAGAGGATATGGATGGAATTGATAAATGTTTGCAACTTTATAATTTATTATCATCCTAGATAAGAAAATAATGTCGCATATGCTTTGAGTTGGAAAAATATTTGTTCATTAACTAGAACATGACCCTTTGGATATTGATTTCATAAATTTTGAAATATAATTTGTGGATTAAGTAACATAATATCTATTGTTTTAGGATAATTATTATAGTCTCCATTAAAAAAATAAGAATGATTATAAGGAAGATCGAGATTAACAGTAGAATTTTGAATTGGATCAGAATCGTAAGTTTTCTAAATTTATCATTGATAACGATTAGCTTTTGAGATTTGAAAATAAATTATGTTTGTCATGTGACGCCCAGTTGTAGAGAGAATTGTTGAATAAAGCACATAGTCCAATATTTTCAATTCATCCTGACAACACTAAGATGTATAGAGACCTTCATGGGTATACTTGGGTGGATGGAATGAAAATAAATATTACCAACTTTACTATGAAATATTGAAATTATAAAACATTTAAAGAATAATTAAAATTACAAAAGTGGTTGATTAATCAATTTCTAGTTTCCTATATTATAAGGTAGAATATATCTATGGATTTTATGGTGTTATTACTAAATACTTAAGGAGGTAATAATATTATTTGTGTTATTATTCATTGATTAACTAAATCTACAAATTTCCTTCCAATTTGATATAATATTTCTTTAGTTAAATTATTTTTGATAGAATCTTCAAGATATAGTCAAGTTACATATAGTTAATCCCTAAATTGTATTTAACCATGATACGAATATTACATAAAATTTTTGGAAAGGACATCAAAAGTAATTGAGTTTTAGATTAAATTTCAGAACAAAATTTCATTTTCAATCTGATTGACATCCCAAAAAAACATTGAAGAAATTATATTTTATAGTTCAATTTATTATCAAGATATTTGGATAATGATACTTCTTTAGTTTAGTTTTCTTATTATAATAGTTTTCATTCCAGTATATAGATGAAACCAAATAATAAAATATATGGAATGTGATGTCAGAATCTTTCATTTCTGATGATGTAAGTGAAAGGAATTTGATAGGAAAATAATTGGGAGAGTAAATGGTTGGGTATGTGGTTAAAATTCAGAAGAAAATGATGATATATCAGAGTATAAAGAAAAGTGATGTGAAAAAAAGAAGAAAGATATTTCTTTCAAGTTAGGTGATCATGCTTTTCCTAATTTATATACTGGGAAAAGTATTATGTGTTTTTGTATAATGGGGAATCTAAGACCATAGTTTAGTATACCGTACTAAATCCTTGAGAAAGGTTTATTAGTTTCTCACCATGTAGCCTTTCCTACGAGTTTATCCTAGGCACAAAATGTATTTCATGTTTTGATGCGAATAAGATATGTGAATGATTCATTTAATGTTTTGAGCTATTGGGTAGTTAAATTAGATGATAAATTTTTTATGGGGAAAAAACTATTCAAATTATTGACTATAGAGATCAGGTACAGTGGAATAATGCAATTCACCAGGTTATGGTTTTTTTGTGAAACCATGTGGTTGAAGAGGTAGCATAACAATCTAATTATGCGACAAGGGAAAGATAACCCCACTTTTTTTAATAAGAACATAAAAATTTTAGTATATAATTTAAAAAAAGTGGGAAGGTTTTTCCAACCCATTTAATGTGGATATAAACTTTATTTTGTTAATTAAAAAATATTGGACAATTATTTAGTTAAATGCAAAAAAGAATTATTTAAAACCAAATTGGATTTTTTTGTATTATATTGTTTTATATAAAATATTGGTTTCTATATATTAAAATTTCCATTTAAAAAAATAAATTTTATTTTTCATTCAGTATTACAAAATTATCTATTCATCAAATTGTGATAATTTTTTAAAAAGAATTATTTTTCAATGAATAATGAAAAATATTGTTTTTTATTGTAAATCGTACATTATATTAAATTATATACAAAGTGAAATTATATTTTTGATTATTTTTAAATAAAATTTTATTTATTTTGATTAAATTTTTTTATATAATTGTAGTATGTAGAAATTATTCTAAACTAAAATTTATTATACAAACTTTTTTTATACTAAAAATGAATTTATTTAAAAAAATAATTTTCATACCATTTTACGTGTTTAGTTTTTAAATTAATTTAATAAAATAAATCTTTTAAATAATAAAAAATTGATTCCATATTTGGAAATATTATGTATAAATTTGGTAAATATTTCCCTTTTATTTTTTCTCAATTAAAATTGAAACTTTGTAATTTTTTTACCCCATTTAAGGGTATATAAAGTAATTAAAGATAAAAATAGAATGATAATGACTATAAAATGACAATACAACTTGGATAAATTTTTGATATGATTTCATTTAATCTATTATCATCTAATATTTTGTTATATTGTGTTTTGTATCCATTTTCATGTGATTATGACCATTATAATATTTTATTTAATGAACAGTGAAACATATCACAATATTCTTTTTAATAACATTAATATTTTCAACCTTGAGATAACTAGATTATGGTTTATATTATAAATATTGCTTTTAAAAAATATATGATTTATATTATACATGAGATTTTATTACATTTTAGTTAATAAATAATAAACTTTAATGTTTACACAATAATGGATCAATAATTATTTAATTAAAGAAAAAAAATTAAATTAAATATATTAAAATTATAATAATTTAATATAATTAATTTGCCCCACAAATTTAATAGATAAATATAATATTTGTTCAATTAATTAAAATATTTTATATAAATTTCATTTATTTTATTGTTGTTATAATAGTCAATGTAAATGAATAGTTCTGATATTGTTATTTTGATATTTTATGGAAATAATATTTTATTAAAACATATAAAATTACTAAAAATTCAATCTTTAGGAAAATAAATATTAAATTTTTTATAATATCAAAAATGGTAAATTTATAGGTTAAATGTCTATTTATGGTAACTATCTTGATACTCAACGTGTAAAAAACCTTGTTGTTATGATAAATGTGATAAGGGTTAATAATGGATTAAAACCAAAAGATATTTGTAATAATGTGATCTAAACCAGTCTAAAAATTATTAGATGAGATTATATTAATCATTTTTCATATTATATTTTAAAATTATCAATTTAGACCCATTTGGACAACAAAATTAGTTTTTATAAAAATAATATCATAATAAATTCCAAGAGTGTCCCTCTCCTCTCTTATGAAAGAGATCCAATTTATTTCATTTCATTACACATCAATACCCATTTAGATCAGCCAAGATCTACCCGAATACCAAATTAACATCTATCCCCATGTTATAGACACAATATTTTTGGAATAATTTAAATATTATAGATTATAAGGAGTTGTGTAAAGAATGATTTTCCAAATAGGAGGAAGATATAGAATGCATGTGATGATTCAGACTCCAGGTAAGAGAATTTATTTTAAAAATAACTCTTTAAAGGTTTCATTTAAAACATACTTATTATTCTATCTCCATTTTTTATAATTATTTTAGGTCTATATGAATATGTACATAATTTTATTAAGAAAGAAACATTATGTTTCATTTGACTTTATTTAAATGGTTTTCAGAGGGAATATTTTTACGAAATATTCTATCATTCATTACAAAAAGACAACAGGAATATTCTACTTTATCATTATGGTGACAACATCCTCTCAATCCACCAAAAGTATTATTTTATTTTTTTCTTCTTTTAAAATAATTCATAATTAATTAAAATGAAAAAACCGTCCTCCCTAATGTTATAATTATTTTTAAAAAGGGATTTAAAATCGAATGGATATATGAATATTTGAAAATGATTTCTTCGGATTAAAAATAAAACATATTATAATGAATGATATTAGTTATTCAGTTATGTTTCTTGGGAATTTATTATGGGTATTGGTGGTTTCTTTATAAAATTAGGACATTTGATCCCGTTATAACTCGCCAATGCATTGGGTAATGGAACTAATTTAACAGATTACATTTCTCATAATATTTTTTTTATAAAATATTATGATGGTTATTTCAATTGTAACCATGATGGTTGTTTTATATATATATTTGATGGCTATTCTATGTGTAACTGTGAATGTTATTCCATTTTTAAGATTGATATAAAAATGATTCTTCAGGTTACATATAAGATTTATATATTTTTTGAGGGTTTATAATAATGTTTTAATTTATTAAGGAAAGATAATGATATTATTTTTAATGGAAGGTATATGATAATTTATAAGCATGAAAAGTGTAATTTTTTGAAAAAAAGTATTATGAATTATATGTGTTTTTAATGAAACTTTATGTTTTTTATTTTGGATTTATGAAGCCTTATGAAATGATACCCAATGAGACTATACCCCGAGTGGTAGAGGATCCTGCTTAGCAACCAAAATACGCAGGATCAAATATGGGTGGCAGTGAATTTTTGGGTTACTTTAGCAGTACTATAATAAGAACTATGTGGTACTGTAGCTGAGGGCTCACCCAGGTACTAGATTAGAGGAAATATGAGCCTCACGTAGGTCAGGGGAGGAATTGGAAGTGCTTCACGTAAGGGTTATATGCAATCATGATTTGGTTATGTCTGGGAAATGGATAAAATAGAAAAAATGGGAGATGATTTATCCTAGGAACTGAGATTAATTTATGTGACCTTGAAGGGGTCTCACACAGGTCCCTTATTAAGTAATAGAGCCTCAAGTATGTGGTTTCTCACTAGGGTTGAACGGTTCCTTGTGTAGTTGTCTTTTGTTTGGGACCCTCAAGGTAATTTTCTCTCACTTATCCCCCTTAAAAAACTCTTATCTTGAGTTTCAGATAGCTACTTGGAGAATTTTTAGAGAACTTTTCGAAGGGGTTGTGTGGCCTGAGATTAGCGCTTCTTCCATTTTTTTCCATTGTGAAAATGAGGATCCCTCAGGTCCTATTTATTTGAAACCATTGAATTCTAGTCAATGTAGTTACCCCATGTAGGTCTACGAAATTGGTACCGAATATAAGTACCTATTATAAGTGTGGACCGCCCTTTAGTTCTATGAAGGAGGTTTGCATGGGCCTTCTGAAACACAGGTGTGCTCACACAGCCTGAGTTGGGTAATTCCATTGATTCTCCTTGGGACTTTTTAACACATTAACATGGCTACAATTATCTTCATAATAATTTCATCTCCCTTAAAAAAGATTGTGTCAATAATTTTTTTTAGAATGACTTGTTATCAAACACTTGGTTGGGATCCTACTAAGCCGATTATCTCACACCCTATGCACCCCTTCAGTGTTGTATATACCTTTATTTTTTTGAAATACCAAGAATGTTATGGCACCATAGTGAGGTAGTGAGGTTCTTGTTAGCTGTGTTTGGGTACATAGTGGTGAGAAGGTGGGAGTTTCCCATGATATACTAGGGATTATTCAGTCTCCTATTATAATTTTACTTTGAGGTTTGGACTTGTACATTTTTATTTAGTGACTGTTTTTTTGTTGTATCATTGCCTCTATTTTCTTTCAATTATTGAATATTTTATCTCTTCCAATGTTTCAATCTGTCACACACACACACACACATTGTGTATCTTTATGTTTCATGAAATCATTACATCTTGTGTTTTTATGCCAAGGTTATAGTCACCAACATGTGGGGATCAAGAATGCCTTTCGGGTATGTCGTAGGTATGGTTCGGTACCATTTTTAAAGGGTATATGGGTCAATTCGTAATAATAAAAACCCAATAATTTATGTTACATTTTTTTAAAAATAATTTAAATCACATTTATACATTGAAATTCAGGAAACACCGATTTTAGATTATTTAACATGCAAAATTGTTCTTTGCTTTTGATGCATACAATAACATGTCTAAACAAAACGTGATACTCTATTAAAATATTATTATTTAATGATAGACATAATAACCTAGAATCAAAGTTTGAGGGTTTGAAAAGAATAACTATATTATGATATATTTATGGTTACAAATGTATAAAATAAATTTACTAGTAATTTATTGATTAGAAATTAATTAATAACCATTTGAAAGAAATTGTGTTTTGAAATAAAGTACTATTTCTAAAAGTCAGATTAGCTGCGCTTTGCACACATAATTTAAATTATTTTTTTACGAATATTAGAAAAATTATTTCTAAAAATAAACTTCATTTTTTAAATACACATGTCAAAATTATCTTTGGGTGTATTTTTGAGAAATTTCTGAAAAGATTCATTTTTTGAGGAATAGTGAAAAATAATGATTTTCATTGAAAACTGCCTTTTTATTTAAATTATATTTTAAATTTGTTTTGAATTAAAATTATTTCAACTATATTATAATTTAAGTAGTTTTTTTCATTGATATCAAATTGATATTGAATTTTGATATTAAAATATTATATATATATATGAGAATTTTGTCATTGGAAAACCTCTATTTCATCACGTCTACTGTTTAGTTTTAAATTGAATTATGCCACATATATGATTCTAATTTGTCAATACGGATAAAATATTTTGAATCATTATAATTTATATTATCTAAAAATTTTAATATAATTTTTTAACATAATGAATAGTGAAAATAAGAAAACTTAATTACAATGATTATGATAAAAGTGTGTTTTCCGGGGGTTAAACCAAAAGGATAAAGAGTAAAATAACCTATAAAATTGTTCAATAAACATTTTATGGAAATATATAAACATCATCACCACTATGGTTCAATAAGGGCCAATTTTATAGCTTTATGTCATGTGAAAAATGTATGTATAACTTTTTTCTTTTCAAAAAATACATGTGTGCCGCTCACCTCACTTATAAAAGTATACCTCTCTCATATCATATTAACATTACCAAAACCCATTCAGAGAGCCAAAAGCTACCCAAATCCCTTATTTAATTCCATCTACTTGTCTTATTGTCCTTATTTTGATAATTAATCCCTCGCAATAGGGTTTAGGTATAATCCTAAAGAGGCTATTCGAAGAAGAGGTAAATTTTTTTAACGTATGTATTTGTTTTATTTCATCTTCCACATCATTAAAACATTATTAATCATGTATAATATACAAAAGTTTCTACAATCTAGCAGACTTTCTCCTAATAAATTTTATTAAAAATCTATAGGGCCATTAAATATATTAAAAAGAGGTTTTACAATATAGGTAGGCAAATCTTCATGATAGTTATCCTAAAAAAAACTAGAACAATCATCTAGTGACACAAAGCACTAGCTTGAACTAAACTCCCAAATTTACCACTTTGAAAGAGAATCAGCAAACTTATATTCCTCTATGTAGATAGTAGTTGCATTAAGTGAAGTAAAATACATATGATTAAGACAATCAATCCAATATGTGATCATTATCCGTGGTACATTCCTGTAGAAGCCATTGATAATTTTCACAACAATATATCAATTTGATTCCAACTAAAGAGTATGCCCAGTATAATGGACACCACACATGATCACCTTAGTCATAGACCATAACTAATCTTCAACTACATATCCATTCCCACTGAAGTGAAATAAGAATCCCTTAAAGAGACCCTAGTGGATGTGAAAGATAATACAAAAAATATCTCCAATATACATGTATGTTATTTTGTTAATTTAACAACTGAAATCCATATCCACTTCAATCGAATAAGAAATAAATTTTTTGATCATGTGTATGGCGGACTACCACTTCAAAAACTGATGTATTTCATTTTCCCTATGCACCAATAATGGATGGATATAATGATAAATTTAATATATTTAAATGGTATTTAAGTCATTAATATACTTATGAAATTACAATATCAAATATAACTACTTACTTTCCATTATGTGATGGATATGATAATCTCACTTGTGTGTACTGTAGACTACCGCCTCTCGAAACGATGTGATTAATTATTAATTTATGATTTATAATAATTGTAGTAATGTTATATTAAATTAATATATGCTATATTAATGGTATTAACATATCTATGTAAATATAATATCTCATATAACTTCTTATCATTCGATCTATTGGAAAGCAATAAAGTTTCTTGTACACATGTTCTAATTTATATTATTTTTACATATATGGCAATAAGGATGTTTTTATTTAATACAAATTATATATATATAATTATAATAATTATAAAAATATGAATTTAATATTTATTTTCATTTCGTTCAATATGTCAAAAAATGGAATCAACATTCATGCATATAGATGACCTACCGTCTCCATGAACAATGTAATCTATTTTCTATATATAACATTAATATATTACTCTAATTACATTAAGAGTGAATATATTAGATATTTATATCATTTAAAACATTCTTGATATGATTTTACCATGATCAAATTAAATGTAGAAAAATTACGAAACTACAACATACTAGAAAAATGAAGGAGTTATCTACTGAACAATTATTTTAAAAATAATTGATAATCAACAGGTGATAAAATACAAAAAATAAATAATATATAGAAATATATATATTATAATGTTTCAATAATATATTTATAATAAACCTATATTTTTTATATAGGTGGTTTAGACACACACGATGGAAGGCGATCCTTAGGTTAGGGGTTGTTGTCTAGCTTTTACTTCTACGAGACATATTACAAATTCCCAACATATTCCTTTTTTTGGGTTATATATGACCCCATTGATATGTAATATCATGTTTTATTAATCTTAATGGTATTTAATGTAGTATTTTATTATTATTTCTTTTATGAGTCTTTCGATTCTGAATTTTCCAAAGTTGTAGTGGTATATTTCACAATCTATCATTTTTCATGATTGTTTTTATTTATGTATCCCTTAGACCATATTTTTATAATTTCTTTTTTAAAATCAATATATTTTTTTATTATCTAGTTATTCATGGATTTTTTCAATTAATATCACCATTTTTAAACTATTTGGTAGATAAAATGATTGGGAAAATGTTTTTAAGAAAATCCAATTTTTTTTATATTTTAAAGAAAATCCCTTTTCATTAAAATCCTTATTTTTAAAAAACTATTTCAAAAATGTTTTTATGATTATCCATATTATTTTAAAATATAATGTTCTCCATTTTGTCTTTCTAAAAAAATTCGAATGATGTCTCCATTACATTTTCAAAACAAGGCATGTTTGGAATTTACTAGAAATATGAAAGGAGTCATTATTTTAACTTGTATGGATTGAACATGATTTTAATCCTTCATGACAAATAATTTTTTTTAATATTATTTTATATCTTTTAAAAATTTAACTTCTAATGAAATTATTTTTTAGAGTATTTTATGATAATTTTTTTTAAAAATTTCATAAAATTGAAACTCATATTTTCCAGAAAATTGTTTTTAATGACATTTTTATGTTATTTCTATTCACAAATAACATGAACCCAATATTGTAATTATAATAAAATATGGATATGTTGTATTTATATCATCACCATTCTTTTTTTGGATGGTTTATGATAATTTTTCTATGTATGGGTAATTTTATTAACATTAAACACATTACTCGGGAAGGTTTATGATTATGTTTATTTGATTTTAGAAAGTATTAACATTTAATATGTTCATTTTTAAATATGAATGTTTTTTTATTATGTTTCACCCTTATTATATGAGGAATGCATTGTAATTAGAATGTGATGGGTGGGATCTGGTTATAGATAGCCCCTAAATGTGTCAACATAACTCATAAGACAAGCTGATTTTCTAAATTAGACAGTTTTATACCCATAGATTTAAACAATCTTATGAAAGGTCGTGAATGTATATTTCAGATGATCAAAAATTATTATTACCTCTTTATAAGGCAATTTATTGATTTTATAGTGATTATTAGATTAGTTAAAATAAAAAGGGATAAATTTCAAGATTATGTGATTATTTATATTGATTTATATTTTTCATCATTTATTTCATCCATATTATACTCAATTCAATGATTACATTTCATGAGTTTCAATTATTTACCTAGACAGATTGATTATGCTTATTGGTACATGATGGATTCCATTTTACTCTTACCCATGTTGAACATATGAGCTCTTCCATTATTATTTTTTATTTTGCCCATGATGAAAAGAAGGGTTTTTTGATTGATATGCATGGATAAACTATGATGAATAATAGCATTATGAAAGAAAACACTTTATGTATTTTATATATTTAGATGTAATGTGTATTTAATGAATATATATTGTTTTCTAATATTAATAAATTGTTTGGTCCTTTGGAATTTGATTCCTAGTATCTTATGCCAATTTAAATAACCATTGGCTCTATTATATTGGTGTTGGGGTTTTCAAAAGTTAAATTTCAAATTAGGACTTTCTGAAAATTAGAGGACATTGTTTTGTAAATATTAATTAGGAATTATAGATTTGGGAATCCACTGAATGGATCAAGGAGAAGTGAGGGGGAAGTTGGAAATATCATCAAACTAAATAACATAGAATAAATCTCTATGATAAATAATGTGTTCTGTGGTGGAAAATATGG
This sequence comes from Viscum album, assembly GCA_963277665.1. Lineage (NCBI taxonomy): Eukaryota > Viridiplantae > Streptophyta > Magnoliopsida > Santalales > Viscaceae > Viscum > Viscum album. Next base: position 1,878,121,873 of record OY728148.1, on the reverse strand, counting down.
ATCATTATAATAAAAATTTCCATTATACATGTCTTTCCATGTATAATCACGAAGAGTATTAGGGTTGATAAAGTACTGTGAGGTTAATAAGATAATTAAATTAATTTCATCTTGTATATTTTGAAAATTATTGTAATGTAATTAAAGACCGATTTTAATTTTTTTGTATAAAAATAGATTTTTTTAACTTGATATCCCTATAATATATACTAGAGAAATAAAATCATCATCAGAGCACTAATTTCCAAGAGTGTTACATATTATTGTGCATTATATTATGTTAAGAAAGATTAATTTATGTGTTATGATCCCTAGATTATGATCTTCCCATTATGGTGGTAAGTGAAGAAGATTTTACTCTTTACATAAAACACATAGATAATACACTCACTACTATAAAAAAGATTAGCTCCAATTGACCTATAGCCATAATTGAATTTGTACATGGTTATAGGTAACCTATACTATATAAGGAAAATTACCATGGAAATAGGTGACATATATCCATGGGTAATGGTTGCATGTGGCTATATCATTACCCATGCTAACACGGGGAAAAATATTTCCCCAGAAAAGTGAAATCGAAATACTTTATATCCTTGAGCATATCTGACCTATGGTCATATGGTGGTGGGATGGGGATATAGAAATATGTGGAATGATAACATGATAATTGATGGAATATAGCCATGGGTGCTCATATCCATGGCTATAGGATGGAGTGGTGAGATTCTAGAGCAAGAAGGTGCTAGAGCCAATAGAAATATAATGAATAAAACTACGGGCGTCTAGACTTATGGATATAGGGTGGCGAGGCAGAGGGTTGTAGCTATGGGGTCCTATAGAGAATGACTACAACCCCCAATACAGACCCTATAGTTATGATTATTTTGGACCAAGGAAATATATTTGTATAACCAAATTCAAATTATTATGTTTTAATAATAATAATTTATTTTGATTATAAAATTATATATATTTATTTATTTATGTGTATATAGATAAAAGTATTTTATCTTTACGAAAGTATATATTTGTTTATATATGGAAGACTAGATATATAAACATGACGATAAGATTTTTTAAAAATGGACCTATAGACATGGTCTCCATGCATATGGTTATAGGTCAACCTCATGGATTGGATTATAGACATGATCTTCATTCTCATAGCTATAGGTGCATTGTGGACTAGGTTCCACACCGAATGACCTATATCCAAAATATTGTACCCACAACCACTACTATAGATTTTTCATTTAACAACACTAAAAATATGCGATATCAATGCCTTGAAATCATAGAATAATAGAGCGATATTAAAATACAACCATTATCAGTGCTAGAAAAAATCAGTAAAAAAGGAACCCTTTATCATCGTTTAAACAATCACTAATAAAGGGTACCTTTATCAGAGATTTCTATCATTGATAAATGGTGCCTTTTTCTTTGATTTTTTATCTTCAATGATGGATGGTTTTAACAGCACTAAAAACCCACTTATAACGTAACCCTTTATCATTTTTTTAGCACTGATAAAAAAGTTTTTGAAAAAGTATATTTTTTACGCAAAACAACTCCCCTAATTGACAGTGCTCATGACACCATTCCATTGCTATTCTCACTCCCCAACCCAGTATTACCCATCCCAACCCCATCTCAGTACTTTGGAACACCCACCCACCCAACCTCAGTTCTATAATGGCTCCCCTAAATAATATCTCATGATGGGAATTGATCCTATGACCACATCACAACATTTCAAAACCCTTTATCACTCAACAGATCACATTTTGTTTTATTTTTTCAATATTTCTATTCATTCATATATATTTTGGACTGCGTGATATATATATAAACACTTATATATATTAAAATATATGATATATTAATATTCACATATATATATATATATATTAGAATATATAAATGTTTATTAATACACACATATTTTTATATATAAAATATATATAAACATTTGTATAAGTATATATATATTCTTATATTTTTATATTGTATAAAAAATGTTTAGATACTATTTTAAATAAAATGGATAATAATTAAATTTTTATGATTTCTATAATTATTTCTGAATGAATTTATAAAATATTTTTATATATTCAACATCAAAGGTAAATTTTTATTAATCAAGAAAGGGTTCAACCATACAAGGACTGATACAAAGATCAACCCTCAAAACCCAGGGTGACCTAAAGTAATCAATTCCTACTAAATCACCTTTAATCAAGTTATCCCCTTTAGGTTCCCTAAATAGTGAGCTTGGAAAGCAGGTGACACTGATGCCATGATCCACCACCACTATAGATGCGAGATGGTCTGCTAATCTATTTCCCTCCAGCCATGTATTGGTTACCATAGTATTATAGTCGAGGATACGTTTTCATTTTCTGATGGTGTATAAAATTGACTATGGAGTGGTACCTTTATCATCCAGGCAGTTGCTGATGATCTTGGAGTCAATCTCAACCTGATAAAGAGATATATTCTCTTGATCACATAATTACAATCATGTGAGCATCAGTTTATCTTCTACTTAAATTGATATCCCTTGGCCATAATAAGCAAATAATTCAAGAAGGATGATGCCCCTGTAATCCCAAACCACTCTTCTCCCACATATGAGCCCCTCCTTACCCGAACCATCCACGTTAAGCTTAAAACCAGAAACTCGGGGATGCCTCCACACCCAATATCCACTACATCATTCATTATTATAAATATTTGGTGTTACAATGCCCTGCAAACACCTCAAGGTAGGCATCTCACACTAGTTTCTGATACCACTAACCACATCAATGAACTATGATTTGATTCTAACAATGATATATCTTCCAGAGATGAGTATTCATCATTACATGTCCTTGTTTCAATCTTATCAGATACACCAATATGCTGCATTTAATATGACTAATCTTACCATTCTTTCCACAACAGTGATGTTTGTGTCATAAAACCACTGATCTAGAAACGTTCCATCCATGATGTTCAGATAGTGAGGTGCCAAAACAATAATAAGGAAAATTCAAACATCATGTGCATATTCACTCCCAAAGAAGAGGTGATTCATATTCTCCTCCCGATGACATGTGTAACCGTAGCATTTGAAGGTAGGTTAACACCCAACTTCTTGATCTTGTCTATATATTGAGAAATAAATTTTAAACCTAAAATATATATTTATATGTATATATTTTTTAATATATATATTTGTACATATTTACATATAAATATGTATCTTGAAATAATTGTTTATAATGTATTTATAAATATTTGCTTTACATATATTTATATACATGATTTAATTATAGAGATATATCTATAAAAATAAATTTATATATGATGTATATACCCAATATTTATACATGTACACACAAATACATATTTACACACACACAAAAAGATTTATATTTATCACATAAACGTAAAATTATTTATGTATATATATATTTATTTACATATATTTTAATACACATATAAATATATTTTTTGTAATTGACACACACATATTTATATATATACATAAATTATATAGGTATATATAAATATAAATATATATTTAATTATTTTTTAAGTTAAATAAAATGGATAATTATTTATTTTAAAGAAAATGAATAATAAATATTTATTTCCATTTGTTCATAAATTTAAAAATATATTTTTATTTAAATATGTTTAAATATGTATTTATACAACTAATTTATTATCAGTAAATATAAGAAAATATGAATATATTTATTTATATATAAAACTCTATTATGAAAAAATATTAAATTTTTAAAAAAACCACATCTATTTGAATATAAAAAATAAGAATAAATTCAGTTACTATTGAAAAATGGAAAAAAAATACTCTGCTAAACGATTTTGAAATACTATAAAAATTTAAAAAATTGGGTATCCCAACTAAAAACTCAGTTTTAGAGGCCATCTGGGACTTTTGACCTAAAAATAGTGAATGAGGTTCCCCAAATTAATATATTGCAAATATCTTCACAAGCATTGATTAGATATGTGGTAGAGGCCAAATGGACAGTGAAATCAAACTTTTTTGTCTTTTAATGTTCATTCCAAAATTTTCAACTTATCTAAAATCCTTCATTAATTCATTTAATTTTCATTTTATCCAAATTTTATTAAATAACTAATAATTGATAATAAATAAAGAATTATTAATTAAAATTATTATTTTAAATATTTTATTATCCATTTTCACTAAATATCTCATATATTAATTGTAAATGCGTATTATGTTTTATCAAAATCATATTTTAAAAAATATATTATATTTATATCAATATAAATGTATTTATATATTAATATATAATTTTTAATGTAATATAATTTTATTGATGAAATATACTATTTATTAGTGCATGTAAAATAACACTCATAAAGATGATCCATTATGAATGCTAGTAGAAAAGAACTGATAGATGCCCCCTTTATAAGTGCTTTTATACTAGCCATGATAATGCCTTCCCCCCTTTAAGAGTTATTTTGATTTTTACTGCTGATAATGACCCCCCCTTTCCCGGTGATTTTTTTAGCGATGTTAAAGGGCCCCATTTATTAGCATTTTTATAGTGATGATAATGACACCCTCTTTATTA